>JAODKE010000002.1:10625238-10646130 GCA_026779605.1 Mormyrus hasselquistii
GGCCGGCGCGGGGGCAGAGGTGTTGGCGGGGGCGGGGGGGAGGGGGGGGGGGGGGGGGGGTGGTCTTTCTGCGCTTTGTCCCGCTGATCCCGTGTCCCCTCACGTGCCCCCGATGTCCCGGCACGCACTGACAGAGGGCCCACGCTAGCCTCCCGTAATCCCCCTCCCCCCCCCCCACCCAAGGGCCCCCCTGTCGTGGCCGTCGCAGTGCCGGCTCTGGGGCTGAGCAAGTTTTTAAACTTGGCTTCCTGTGGGCTCGTTGTTAACCGCGAGACGGTTTAACTGGCATCGGCCCGGCCTGCTGCCTGGTATTAGATCCGGGCAAACGGCTAGAGACGGACCTGAAAATCCTTTTCCAAGCCCGAGATTCATAAACATCTTGAGGCCAGATCTTTAACCGCAGGTCATTACAGGAGTGTTTTCTTCCTAGACAATCATTTGACCTTAAATACATCTTAAATAGAAAAAAGTTTTTTCTTTGTGGAATATCTCAGGCAGTCACACAAGGCATGAAAAACAACATTTCTTGACAGATTCACCTAATAGTACCTACCTAGGTAGCACATACCTAATAGTATGTTCTGTCACTTTTCACCACAAAATTCAACAAATCAGCAAGGAAAGTATTTCCCTGAAAAAGCAGCTTGAACTATGAATACAGTATGAATACAGATGTCCCTACCTTGTCTGCCTCTTTGTACTTGTCGTTAATTTGGTTTTATGTTTATCATTACAAAAGACTCTTTAAAAGTGCCAATACATTGAACTGACAATTGGATGGGACAACAATAGCCTGCTAAATAATTAGAAATGATTCATTTACGGTTTTCAAAATCAGATTTTAAAAAACAGTACCCTTCTTGTGATGGACCTTACAAAACGAAGAAAAATTCTGCAACATCTACCATAAACATCAAAGTTCACTGCGTCTCAGATGAGGCGCCAGCACCGTATAAATAATCATAAGTGGTGACAATCAAAACCCTTCGATTGTCCAGGTTGCTTTATCCAAACTTAATATCAATATTTATGTAAATCGACACAAATGCGCTACATCTCCTAACAAACCTGGTGTGTTAATGACCGTTTGCGTTTGTAATTTGCAGTTTTAAATAAAGTCCATTTAATTAATTTGTATACTAATGTTTTTCTCTGCTACTTATAGCGCTGATTCTATGACATTTCATCTTAATTTTATTGTATATAATTCAGTATTAAGCCCTCGTTTGCACACATAGACTGATACGCATAAACAAAAATAGCACCGGAAGCCTTTGATGTCCGTTCATGAAAATGAGTCTCAGGTATTTTTACACTCTGGCATTGAAAAACATTTTCTTTTCTTTTTTGTCATGCTCTCCCCTCTTAAAGAGCTGTTAACTTTGGACAGGAAAAGAAAACGTCGCGCAAAAGCCTCCAAAAGTATATTTTAGTCCGCTTTGTTTTTATTTTCTTCTCCGCTCCTCTCCAAGTGCTCCTTCAACACTAACTTCGGGCGTCTTAAACAAATGCAAAGAACTCCGAAATCTGTCCATAATGTAACGGGGACCCCTTATTGAGAGATGGGATGAATGGAGTTAAAAAGAGGCCTAATTAATCTAAGCACACAGGCAATGGGCCCACTTGGAATTTTTCTACTCCTTTATCTGGAAAGAAAGAAAGAAAAAGGACTATGCTTCCCACTTTTTTTTTTTTTTTTTGCGCCCAAAGAGGTTCTACCTCATTCATTCATCCATGTTAACATTACCAACTTCTATACCCCACAAGGGAAGAAAAATCAATCTTACCTTCTCTTTTTTCCATTCCAATTTTTTTTTTTACTGCAGTAAAAAAAAGAGAGGGGGGAGAGGGGAGGGTAAAAGATATATAGCAATAATCTCAGTTTGGGCCTATGCATTTTTTTAAGGAGGGAGAAGCCTGGTGCTAGATTTGTCAGGTGCTGGGGTGGCTGGCCTGAACAATGGGGAAAGAAGCAGAAGGCTGTAGATGAATGGTTTGGGTAAATCAGTAATAGAGCTAAAGGGCATGAGCCTGTGGGGAATTTGCTTGCGTATAAAGAAGCCTCAAGAGGCCTTCATTCATATGGACCAAAAGAGGGCTGAATTGCCCCCTTCAGAATCACTTGAAAGCCTGAGCTCTGGGTGTTCCGAAACAAAGTGGAAATCACTCTGCCTATGAATGCTTCTAATAAGCTTTTAACTATTTTACATTATGGCGTTACCCTCCTCTTCCCCCCCGGCTTTTCAGTATTGTTTGCCAGCCATGCGCAAGACCAACTTAAATGTCTGATTTATACTTTTCTTCATGGTGAATGAGGAAGGTAGAAAAAAGAAAAAGTATGCAGCAAAGAATATTAAAGAGCAGAGGTTTCGGTTTTATAATGTTGGGGGGAAGTAGATCGGACTCGACGAGGGGTGTCGCTTTTTTATGAGCTTGAGATGTGGGACAAAACAATTTTGATGTGGATTTTCAAAAACTTGAACGTGATTAAAGAGCTTTCGGTGCAATTTCGCAAATTAAATTTTGCGTAATGCACATGTAGCCGCAAGACTTAGCTGTAGATTGCGGATTGTGATGGTAATTTTTAAAGCACAGTTTTAGTCAAATTCAAGACGGGGTTTAGGTTTTTTGTTTAAATTTTTTTTTTTTTTTAAATATCCCTGATGGTCTGTGCATAATATTTTGGGTTGCGTAGCTAAGGCAGACCACATGTGTATTTCCCTTGGTAGTGAAGGCAGCACTGTGCACGTTTCACACGCAAAGCAAAGTGCTCCGGGTCTGTGCTAGCCCTCCTCAGTGTCTTCTGACAGCCTGTTGCCACGGCTCTCTTTACAGCCCTGGAAATTGCACCTCCCCGCCCCCCCTTCTTGTGTGCATATAGGTCAGAGGTTCATCTTTGGCCAGGCTGAACCCCCACCTCCTCTCAACAGAACCCCAAGAAGTGAGGCTTTCCAGCTTGGTCGTGGTGGGGGTGGGGTGGGCTGTAGGGTAGGGGGGGGGCAGCCCCCCTCGAACATTCGTCCTTTGGATGACACGTCTAACTCTGAAGTCCCCACGGCGGTGTGGACATTAACAATTTCATGGTAATTGTTGGAGACGAGGAGGAGGCCCCGACCTCTGCGTCCCTGATTAAGTTCTCATCAAAAGCTCATGGCCTCATCCTGGCAACAGCACCCCGACTGTAAAAAAAAAAAGGGGGGGGGCAGGGGACCAGAAAAAATAAAATATTGCCTGCACAGGCTTCAAAGTTGCCCAGGATGGATGTTCCGGGGATGGTGCTTTTTGTTAGGGTGGGGTCATAGGTCATGCTAACATACATGGACAGAGATGCAGACCTGCCCCCCCCCCACACCTCATGGGCCCCCAAAAAAAGAAGACAGCACCGCTAAACTGAGTATCCGGAACATTCTCTGCACGCGTGCGAAGCACCTCCAACGCACATAGAGAAGCTCCGCACCTCACCGTCTTCCCTTTGTGAGCTTGCATCACCTCCTGAGGTCCTGAGAGTGCCTTGGCTTTACTTTTTGTGTGGCCACCAGAGGCAAATAATGGCCGGCATCTTCGAGAGGCACTTGGAGAGCCTCACTTAGCCCCAGGCTCGTGGAAGCCGGTGGAACAATTGAGGTTTTAAACCTGCATTTACGCTCCGCAGTGGTGTACGGGCGGCCGTTCAAAGGGCCCGCGGAAGATGCGTGCTTTATCCCAGCCCGGCGTGGCGGCCAAGTGCCAACATCGTTAGTGGAGACGGCGGTTTCAGGCCGGGTGCACTTACATCGCCCACGGGCTCTGGTTTTGTTCCGTTTTTTGTTGTTCGTTTTTGTTCTCGACGGGTCCTGGAAGCTGAACTGGGTTCTGGCAGACTCTCGGACAGCTGACTCGCCTGTCTTTGGTACGCCGCCCGCATTTCGCTTGCCGTCATTGCTGGCGGTGCTGGGGGGGGGGAGGACAATGATACGGGTGAGCCGGTGAACTGGCCGTGCCCTTTTTTTATGGTTCTTCTTTTCAGGTCTTCCAAGGGGGTGGCTGGGGGGGGGTCCCTTTTTTGTCACAGGGGTTTGCCAGCCTTAGACAGTTAAATGCCATAGGAGGCTGTCCTTTCTTTATTGGTGATGCTGTTGGTAGGGGGGGGGGGGTCCTTGGGTTTTTCTGAGTCTCAGTGAGGTTGGGAGGGGGGACGGCGATACTTAACGGGCGTGTGGATGACAGACACCCTCCTGAAAGATAACAGTGGGTGTAAAAGTGCCCCCAGAAACCAAGAGCTCAACAAAGGCAATTGTTCTTTTTGTATTTCCGCTCAGAGTGTAGCAGCGTGAGTTTTGTGTTGTGTTTTGCTTTGCTTTCGGATGTTTATAAGAGCTAAGATGGATTGGCGTATATATCCGTGCCTGGATGAGGGCAGGAAGAATGACTCCCCTTATTTACAACACTCCACCTCTCAATGTACTCTTTCCCTGGGACAATGGTGACCCTCCAGAGCGTTTTGGGGATCGCTGCCGGTGTCTGTCACAGGTCATCCAGCCGAAACGGCGGCATCGGGTGGAGAGAGGGCAGCTCCACAGTCACCCCTAGCGAGGGGCCGCTGTGCAGCTCCCCTCGTACCCCAACTACCCCGGACAGCTCCCCTACAGGTGCAGTCGGTTGGTGCAGAGGTTATCTCGCGAGGCACTAGACGAGACGACAACAAAAAAAAAAAATCACTCACAATCAATCTGTTTATCTGCAGCCTTGAGTGAGATTGGATTTCCCAGATTTCTATCTGGAGTCTCTAAGTCCTCCCCCCCTGCCTCAACTCCCTTGCGGAGGGAGGGGGGTAAGAAAGTCATTCGTTTCCAGGACTGGGGTCTGATTGCGCTGCTGCTTGGCTACCTCCCTGATTGACATTTTCCTGTCTGTTCTGCTTCCCTGGGTACCTAAGCATACGAATGCTCCGCTACAGCCCTGAAGAAAGGTGACACTGGGCTGGGGGGGAGGGGGGGGGCACAGGTGACAGTGTGTATCCACGCAGGTTGGCACACCTCCACCGCCCACACTTCCAACGCCCCCCTCCTTTCTCATCTCCTCCCGGGCCACTCCAGGCTAATTAGACAGCACTTAACATGGTCGAGAGCACTCCACACATACTGCCAGCCACTTCACTTTAGACTGGGGGGGTGTGTGTGTTTGGGGGGGAAGGGGTTTACGTACGTCCTCCCAAAAAAGGTTGTATTCTGAACTTGTAAAACAGTAGAGAGAGAAGCACCCTCAGCCCCTCTGAGGGTAACTGCCGTTTAACACCCAGCTCCCCATTGTCTGCTTCTCGTGCCGTTCCCGCTTGACCTGGATCTGACTGCCCATTCCGGCCTACTCCCACTGTTCCTCTCGTCCCCCTTTTTACCAGCAGCAGCGCCTGTAAACTGACTCTCCCAGCCAAACGTGAGGCCTGCCAGCCGACACTATCGCGAGGTCCCGATGAATGTCACATGGCACTGCTGTTGACCATAACTGAAACCCTGACCATACACTTCCACATTGTCCAAATGGACCCCATGTGACCGTTCGCTGATGACCATAACTGAAACACTCACCCTCGGTTACTCATACCAAGCAGTTATCATGTTTCTTTCCTGAATTTTCCTTGGTTTTTCAAGTCAAACCAAGTCAAGTGGGCTTACTGTCATACCAACCATATACAGATATACAGTGCCATGAAATAACATTTCCCCGGGACCGCTGTGTAGCATACAGACAACCAGTGAAGGGGGAGAGTTTCACAATACTTAAAGTGCAAAACATGGGACAGTGCAAAATAGGGGGGCTGGACACAAAGGTTTATATACAAAGTACAATGTGTGTGCATGAAAAAAATAAGTAATCCAATTGCAGGGTAGTGAGGTGGAATACATGTAGCATTTAGCTAACAATTGATAAACAAATGAATAAATAAACAAGAGAGTTAATAAATAAACGAGTTGTATTTGCCTTTTGTATTTTCAACATGGCCATAACGACAGGCCTGTAATGACTAACTAATCTCTCGTCCGGAGCCTGGGAGCATATCGTTAGCAGGAGTGCCTTGCCAGTACCACTAACGATGTATTTTAATTTAGTCCGATGTCAACAGTGCCTCCATTGCAGGCAATCCATCAGAGTGTGCGTGTGCGAGCACTGCTCTCCTTCACAAATGAAGACGGGATGCCCTTGCAGATAGGGGGCAGCCACTTGAAACGGACAGCCCCGAGGCGACAGAGGCCCCCGCGCCTTTGTTTCCTGCCCGTCCTAAGTGGAAGCTCCAGACACCCAACATCAAGCCCCCCCCCGGCTCTGTTCGCATGGTGCATTTGCTTATTGTACCATGGAGACACATCTGCACTCGCTTTGTTGTGACACAGGTGGCACTGTGGCTCGATCGAGCGCCAAACGTCGGGGAGAACCGGGCCCGGCGTTACGCTCATGTTCCACCTGATCGAATTGCACTCGTTTATGGGATTCACCTGTGGGGCTCTTCCCGGGTACAGAGATGTGAAAAGGCATTGAGTATATCTTGGGTTGGGGGGGGGGGTCCTTTTCTCATTATCTTCTTTTTAATTAACCAGCGGTAATAACCTCGGTAAGCTTAGATAGACCAAAAACACCAGCAGACTCAAGTATCAGTGCCGTTGCTGTTTTTAAATCTGAGCGTGGATGAAAGATGAGGAGATGGGATCTCATATTCGATCCATCAATTAAGCAATCAATCAAAATTTTGTCACATACACAGTCATACTCTGTGCAGGGAAATGCATGACTGCGTAGTTCCAAGATTGTGTAACAAGGGACATAAACAGAGATGGGTAGAATTTCAGTTAAGTGTATTTAAAATATGTACTTAATTATTTTTGATTTGTATTTTGCTGGATGAAAAAATCATATGTAATTTGTAACAAAATACTTTGACAGGTTGTATTTTGTGCAAATATTTCAAATGTAATTTTATGTATTTACTTTAGCTGTCATTTTATGAACCTTCATCAACAGGTTTACAGACTTTTTAATATAACATATCACCATCTTTGGCTAGATGCAAGTAAATCTTGTGACACATCCTGTTGGGCTCAGCTTGCTCACTGTGATCTTAGTTTTCCCATGACCTGCAATCCAAGGAAGGAAGCTGCTTCGGTGCTCAGCGTAAATTCCCTTAAGGTAGTATGCAGTAAAATATACTATCAGATATTGCTCACTGAGTGTCATTATAGGATAGAGAAAGAGAGCAATTAGCAGACAGCAGAGCTGTCCTATAGAACTTGTGAATTAACTTGCTAGCCTGCTAGTGACATTCTAGCTAATTTCAAACGGCATGCTCAAGCATCTTGTGGTTTATATGACATAAGCGATAAATCAGGCTAGCTACTTTTGTTGACAAAATTAATCTCTATCATCTAAACATATTTTTATAGCGACTGAGTCTGTGTAAAAGGAGAACCAAATGGGGAACTTGATGCTGGTTGTTTTTACTTTTTGAGTGTTTTATCTAAAAAACAATTTCTTTGAGTTTGCGTGTGTTTGGTGCCCAATTGTACAACAAATCAGGAAATTTACGCATTATGATAATAAATGTAAGAAAGCGTGGGTGTGTCTACTTCTGCATGCAAACACCGGCACCCCTGTCAGCTGCTGCCACGAATTCTGTGGGAAACCCTGGACAGACATTAAGGGTGTAACGGGTCTGGGTCCAAAATCGCGTTACAAACGTTCACAACCTCATATCGCAGTGCCTGATAACGCAACAGCGATACCCCCCGCCCGCCCACCTCAACCCACTGCTGCAAGTGCAGCTCTCACTATGTTAATAATGCTACAAAAGTAATTATTCATTTCACTAGTAACACTATAATACATGTAAATCACAAAATTATTATTTTATTCAAAGTTAGGGCAAGCTTATTATATTTTGTAAATATTTCACGTTACTGGGGCTGTAACAATGCACGTATTTTTTTACTTTTAATTTGTGTACTGTTACTATTTTACGTGTGTTTTTCTTATTTTCTGATTACAAAGTAGGAGAACAAAAACAGGTTGCACTTAATATTATTCTTGCTTAGAATGTACCAGTGATACAATATTCCTCAAGTTATTACAAATATGGCCATAGGTAGAGACAAATGTAACTGAGGAATTGGTGTGACTGGACTGTATTGTGCATTTCATCAATTCAGGGCGTCAAATGCTGTGAACTCGATTTAAACAGTCTTGAGTTTGTGATGTACTGTAAGCTCTGCTCCAGAATCTCTGCTTCAGCCCATGTCCGAAACACCTCATCCCTATTACAAATGTGTCACAGCCTTAAAGTTTAGCTATATGGCAAACTTTAAAAAAAATAAATAAAAATGTTTAACAAAACCTATGAAAATCTAAGAAAGCATTCCTGTCCATTTCTTTGCTGCTTTAGCGGTGCAGTCTGAAGGGAGAGAAGCTTATCTATTACATGGGAATCAAGATTTCAAGATTTAAGAGAAGCACAATTTCAAGAGAGAATCACAATTGTAAGACTCGGGAGAATCACAATTTCAAGATTTAAGAGAATCAATATTTCAAGATTCAAGAGAATCACAATTTCAAGATTAAAAGTAGAGACATATCTTGAAATAATGTCCAAGAGAATCAAACTTTCAAGATTCAAGAAACTGAAGATTTACGAGAATCGCAATTTCAAGATTCAAGAGAATCATGAATTCAAGATTCAAGAGAACTCAGATTCAAGAGATTCATGATTTCAAGATTCAAGAGAACCATAATTTCAATATTCAAGAGAATTGCAGTTTCAAGATTCAAGTGATCAAGGTTTAAAAGAATCACAAATGTAAGACTCAACTCAATCAGAAGAGAATCATGATTTCAAGATTGAAGACAATCAAGACCTAAGAGAATCGTGATTTCAAGATTCAAGACAATCGAGATTCAAAAGAACCACAATTTCAACATTCAAGTGAATCAAGATTCGGGAGGATCAAGTCAAGAAAATCAAAGACTGAAGTTTTGAAGATTCAATAGAATAGAATATTTTTATCATCGAAATTTGTTATGCCACTCCATGGAGAACGCAGAAGGAAAAAAATGAAAAAATAAATTAAATATAAAGAAAATAATAAATAAATATAGAAATAAATGTGACGTATGTGCAAAAAATATTTATATACATGCATGGAGAAATTCACAACAAGGATACTATAGACTGGATGAGGAGTAAAAGTTCAAGGAGGCATGATGATCATGAGGTAAGAGAATCAACATTTAGGATAAAAGAATTAATATTTTAAGATTCATGAAATTTTATTTGTCCCATGCACAGTGATACTGGTATAACTTGCAGTGCAATGTAAATGTGTGAATTGCATGTCCTACTCCTCAGCGTTAATGTGTTGGTGAGTATTGCTCGGAATGCCTCTTCTCGCTGTCACTGGACATTGGCATCTTTCAGGTTTGCTCTGACCATCCAGGTTCCGTCTCCCACTCCTGGGGACGGGTGTCTGAATAGCTAGATATGTGACAGGCCACATCATCCCCTTTGAGCAACTTTTGAGTGCTAGCCAAACAGACAGAACAATAATCGTCCCATTTCCTGTCTTCTACAGGGGTGGAGGCTCGTTTGATTGGGGGGGGCTGGAGCAGCGGGGAGGCTATCCCGCTCGAGTGGCAGGAGTGGGATGAGGTGTGGGGACGCTGGAACATTCTACCTGTCAGCATGTTTCCTGCCATCAGAGGAAGACAAAAAAAGGACCCGTCCATTCACTCATTCACCACTATGGGACGTGGGCGGGCTGGGTTGTGCTGTCGATGATTACCTTCCATCAGACAAAGGGGTCTAGAATTTGTTAACTAGCTTAGAATAATGTAGGTGGACTGATGAATCAAGGGACTTCATATACTCACATCGGGCCATTGCCTGAACTCTTCATGCAGTGTTTTAAATAAAAAGTCACATTACCCATTAATAAATTCAGCTTGTATACGTTAAAAATTTAATTAGCTTTCACAACAGATTTTTTCAAGAATCTGCTAGTAACACTTAGGCTATTACATTTCATGTTTAATTAACTAGCACATATCTGATCCAGCATTTTGTTACTGCTGGATTGTTACTGTACCTGCTGGATTTAAATCGCGTTACCTTTGCTAACTCTAAAGTAAGCTTTTATTATTAGGCAGCCAAAGACTGAAGTCAATTAGTATCCAAAGATTCCATTTTTAGCGACCCAAATGGCCTCTTTTATCTGTGCCTCCGAGGCAGGGAGTGCAGAAACGCTGTGAGTTATTTATCCGTCTGTTTATTTATTTATCTGGACATCTGTCAACCTGGACGGGCTGCTCAGCCAAGGCGGGCACTAAGCCGTTCGCGGTACTAATAGCCCCAATTACGCTGAAAATAATCCTCTATTTGCTCAACAGATCATTAGCCACCTTAATCGCAGCCTTCGCTGTCGGGCTGAGCTTTGAGCTTCTACCTACAGCATCAAGGTGTTGGGCCGTCGGTGAAGACAGCGGGGAGAAGGAGGAGTTAGTGACAGTGAGGGCAGTTTGGGGCTGCAGAGTGACAGCAGGACAGGTAAGTCGCTCCACTAATCGCTCCTGGGGCTTCCAACCTAACAGCATCAGCCTGGCAACTGTGGACTCCTAGAGAGGCTCAACCAACCCCAAATAATCCACGGGGGGTGCGGCATCTCAAAACCTGATATTCAGATGCTTGAAAACAGCCCAGGGCCTTTTATGGTGAAGAATCCATTGGGATGTATTTTGACATATTTTGGATGCATCTACTCTAGTGTCACTTCTGATATTGTCGTTCATACAATCATACGCAAGTTAGAGTCGCCCTTTGTCCTTTTAAAAGTTCATCTGAGAACAAAGGAGCTACTGTGTCTTTCTTTGCTTTTTGTCCAGTTACTTTATGTCCCAGGTTTATACTGTGCAGCTACTATTACTTTATGGTTCTTCCTAAGCCCCGGGCTGGGAGGATGGGGGTGGTTCTGTCCTTCCTCTTGCCCAGCTGAGCTTTATCTCCTGTCAGGAAGCAGTTTGGTCCCCCCCTCTCCCAGATCCCAGAGGGCAAAGGGACCCTGGGGTCTCTGTGTCCTGCTAGCAATTCCATGGAGCCACAATCAATATTTAATGGTTTTCCTGTAAGTATACATTCAGGGTGCAATGCGAGGGTGTGGGACTTGACCCACACATGGGATGAGCTCAAATAAAAAACAAGATGACTAAGTGGCCCCCAAAACACGTAGGATGCTATAAACTGAGGGGGGGGGGACTTAGGACAGTTCCAGGGTGCCCTGTTTGGGGCTTCGGTTGCGGGCCCAATATGACATGCTTTCATGGGGCTGAAAATCAGTAGTGGCACCCTTGTCAATGCCAGCGTATTGAAACATTGTGCCGTTACACAACACATGCTGGCACTGTGCTGACACATGCCGTCCTGGGGAAGCTGACCCCCCCCCCAGTGGGACCATTGTTGCTGTGCCCTTGAGCAAAGTGCTTTTCCTCTGTGGGGCTCCAGCTGTGTGAATAAACAGTGGCATGAGCCAGAGGTACAGAGGTGTGCGTGGGGTGGGTGGGGATATTGGTAGTGGGTGGGGCAGGGGGAGAGCAGCCAGGGCCACCCGGGGATGAAACAATGCCCCCTGTGAAGGGGGGTGGGGCACATCTCAGGCTGAGTTGGGGGCATCCCATCCATGGAGCCACTGAGACCTTCTACATGTGAGCTCTGTGTGGCGTGTCACTCGCAGGGACAGATGTAGGAGTCTGGATTTGGGCTAGGCGACCCCCCCCCCCCCTTCACTCCCCCTACTGCTGCGCTCCATGGTCGGTTTGATGTTTTTGTTACCGTTTGACTCCAGAAGCGGCCTCTCTGGGGGGGGTCAGGGGTCCTCCACCCCCGGTGGGGCCTTGGGCCCCCCACCCCTGGGCAGGTGTTCAGCCTAAGGGGTTTTGCCTGGGGGGGGGGGGGGGGGGGGTAAACACACAAAATTAATCTCTGTGTTTGGGTAGTGGAATAGGATTTCAGTTTCCAGCACAAGACGGCCTAGCTGGAGATAAGAAGCAAAATGAGCCTGGATATAGGGTGTAGAATTTATACTCACTCATTTTGTAATTCATCGTTTTATTTTAACTCTATAATATAGTGTTTAGTCTGTTTTTGTTTTTCCTCAGATCTTGCACAGCTTTAAGCAAATGCGTGTTTTAAAATTGTTATATAATTTTATTTGCGATATCTTGAGATGTGAGACATTTGGCGTCGGTACTTTTAAGCTGGAACAAAACGAAGCCATTGAAATCCCAAGAAGCAAGCTACGTCCCATCAACTTAAACATTATGTCCTCCTTCTTAACAAGTATGTCCCTGTTTTTCGGGGACGCGAACGCTAAACAACTTTTAATTATCTTTAAAATACCGAAAAACGGAAAAAATAAATTGCTTTGTTTTCGTTAATAAGATTTAAGTTTTTCCCCAATGGGTAATGACAATGGCGTGGCTTATGGAGTCTGAAGGCGCCGTTAATTGGTTTGCAGGTGCGAACCAAGCCGGTGGCTCTGGCGTCGGTTTCTCTGTTTAGTAATTGCTTATGGTCCCGTGCTTACGGACAAAGGCGCATTTTCATAAAGCATACGCGCGTTATTGCGCGTCACCGTTGTCATGCATCGGCACCCATTTTATCCGTCTGCTGAACAGAAACAGGTGGCATAGTATTGGCAGCAGCGTACCTCGGCGAAAATAATTGAAACTTATTGACATGTTAAATTTAAAGTGATCGAAGTTGTTCCGTGATATTGCTTTGCTTTTTAAAATAATGTGATATATGTTTCTATTCGTAGACCTGTATAATTACAAAAAGTAATATTACACTGCACATGTTTACATTTTGTACGTAGTATATCCTAAATCCTGAACAACACAGGAATTTGGTGTTTATATTTTTATATTTTTTTGAACATTCTGAAACTGAATTTTAGGTAAATAACCATGTTTTCTGCAGCATCTGTATACTGTACACTGTATGTTTATGGGGGCGTTTGTCATTTTGTAAAAATATTGGCAATGTGTTCTTTTTATGTAAACAATGGCAGAATTACAAAAATGCATACACAGCAAACGGAGGTTCAGTCAAGTTACGTAGTAAATAATTTGTTAATCTATATTATTCTTTATGCTGAATGCGCGTGAGCTAGTATGAGGCTATTACGTATTCTGAAACTTTCCATCACGAAATAATTAATCGTCAGATTAAGCTTTAGGCTTGCCTCCATTCTCGTGATTAGACAGGGTGCAGGCTCGCTTCTTTCTTTCTTTTTAACGTTGGTTAGCATGTGCTTTTCTCCCGGGGCTCGCGCCACTCCCTTTATCCCAGTCTATCCCTGACACGTGCAGATACAAGAGACTTGGCCGGACCTCATGCCGAACTCACAAATAGAGGATTTAACCTGAGCCCCTTCAGAAATAAAATGATCCCAAAATCACAAAGAGCTCCAAATCAAAACCTCTTTAAGGCCATATCAGTGTGAAAGAATCAGTGTGACTGACTTCCCTCCGCAAAAAGCAGAAAAAGGACGAAAGCAAGAAAAACTGCTAGTTACCAGCAAGCTGTGTGGCGTTCTAAAGTAACAGTTGGCAAGAAATATACAGTTCTGATCTATAAACAACATTACATGCATTATAACAAATGTACAACATTCCAGTCAGGAAAAGATTTTATAATGGAACAAGGGAAGGTTTTTGAGGTGTTCAATTTGTAAAAATCGTATCAGACATGATTTGAATTTGCAATTTTTAAATATTTTCGATCACTTTAAGAATTACTTTACTGTATAATCAATTAGTTTATCGAATTATATGATAGGCCCTACATTCAGAATTTTAGCAATTTCAGTAAAATTGCAACAACTAAATGCTGATTTTTATGTTTTATCGTTTGACAACATGTTTCAGTTTACAAGTACGGTAATTTAGTTACTACAATATGTTGTTGCATGGAATTATTTAAAGTCAATGTAATATCTATTTTCTTTTGATAATTATTTTAAAGAAATCTGAAGGAAACAAACTGGATTCTTTTGCGAGTAAGTTAATTGATATTTCGACACTTTAGCAGTTATTTTTGTCCACAACAAAGATCGATGTAAACTAAAGATCTTGATCGGTTGACTAAACGACCCGGCAGCAATTTCCTTAACAAGTGTGTCCACCTGCCGTTGTGACTCTTTCTAACCGTCATTTTTAATGCCTCGCATCTCTTTTGTTTAAGGGAGACTCACGAAGACAGATACACAGTGGAGTGTCTCTAACGATTATCGTTGTAATTAAGACAGTATTGATGGTAAGCAAATAAGTTACAATCGCCCAAATGTAACCTATGTGTGCAACTTAAAATCTGATGTCTAAATGAGTCGTTTACCAGTGGAAACATTCTTACACTGATTCAAAGAAATGGAAGAAATGTCACCAAATATTTTTACAAACGTTATAATTTTATTTGTACAACAGTGTTTGCACCAGACTTAAACTTTGAGGTAAATACATAATAGAATAAATCTCTTTATATACAAAATACATTTTAATATGAAAGCAAATCGTTGAATAAATTAAAACAAAACTATAAAGTCAATGCTGGAGAAACCATTGCTGCTTGTCTGAGGGATCGCGTCTTTCTGCAGACCACGAAGGCCGTTTTCAGCGGGTCAAAATACATAATGCATTAGGGCCAGATCCTCCCTCTTTGACGGCCTTTCAGGCTATTGTCAGAGCGTTGAAACCGAATTTCCACGCTCGTTTTTTTCTAATTATCATTCGACAAATTGTAAAATTGACTTTTCACCTCACTCTGCTAAAGCAAATCTGTCTTTTCTTCCTTTTAATTAGAATTTTGTTTTAATAGAGGTAGGGGTCAAGTTTCTGAGAGTGGATATTGTTATATGTGGACGCGGCAAAAAAGTGCAATGGTCTGGAGGAGAACTGTAGCAAAAGCTACCGTTGGAAATTCCACAAAACAAAATTATTCTCTTATTCGCCTTCATGGACAGCAATCTCACTGCAAATTCAACAAAAATGTACATATGTAAAAACACACAATTCATCGAGTAACAATCCTGGGAAACATAGTTAAGGCATATAGTGAATTGCTAGAATAAGCTACGGCCCCTCACTTCGCACTTAGATTCTTCTAAACTGAGTAACTGAGTTTCGTCTTAAGGCAATGGCGTTTGTTCGTCCCTATAGCGCACGCCAAAGGCCACAATCGCGTAACAAGATCAAGCCCATTTCCTAGAAGATGCCTGACACAAAGTTGTGGTAGCTGTACAGACTATCTGTCTGCATAAAGCCATAGTCTTCCGAAGCGGCGGGACTGCTGGGGTTTGAAGTGCAGTATGATGGGGACGAAGAAGAGGATGAGGCGCTGGACATCCAAGAGCAAGCGTCACTGCCGGGACTTGGCGCATCCGCAATGCACCCGAGACCGGCCGGGAGCAGCGGCGCGTCCCTTGTCTTGCTTTGGCATTGGTCCGCAATTCTGATGGTCTCGGAGAGCGCCCAGATGTAATTGTGGGCGAAACGCAGCGTTTCGATCTTTGTAAGTTTTGTGTCGTCCGGGAAGGCAGGCAGGACGCTCCGGAGAGTGTCCAAAGCATCGTTCAGATTGTGCATCCTGTTCCTTTCCCGGTCGTTCGCCTTCATGCGCCTGTTCTTCTTGACCACATGCACGGTGGCCTCGTTCCTCACGCGTCCCCTGCGTCTCTTTTTTTGCTGCTGCTCGGGGGTCGGTGCATCTTGGCTGTTGCTGATGGGTGATGACGGCTGGCAGGTCGGTGAGCCGGCGTGCATGCTGCTGCGAGAGTCTTCGTCATCCGTGTGCGTGTAAGACAGGTCGCAGCTGGAGCTGTCCAAGTCTGAGTAGAGGTTGTCCATGGTGCTGCACATGTCGGTCAAGCTGCAAAGTAATGGAAAAGGGATAACTGTTAAGAGCGTGGATACGGCAGTAAATGCACAACTGTCAATTGGCACGACATTCTCAGAGCGAAGAAAGAAGAGGAAAACTTACTTCGTTGGTGCAGATCTTGGAGTGGTAGACGGTATCAGGGAAGGCTGTCCTTCAGGGAGACAGAGTCTGGTAAAAGTGTTCGGACGCTGAGTAAAAGGCACGCGTCTGTCTTGATCTTGCTGCAGTCAGCTCGTGTGAGCCAGTGAGCCTGGCACACGACTGGCGTCATATCCCTTATATACCCTGATGAAACAATAGACATACCCCCCTCGCTTTTGCATTTTTGTGAAGGAATAATGAATAGGCTGCATCAGGTCTGCCCCGTGCCGCACAACCATCTCATTAGCATAATTTATGCTTGTTGTTTGTTCGCCCTTCGAAGCGTGCCTGTAATCACGGCTATCCAATCAGAGCCCGGAACCGCTGCACAGCCACGCGAGCTGCACTGTTGCTATCAGCCCACCGAGGACCAAGCGCACTTTAAGCCAGTATTCAATAGGAAAAATGAACAGATAGGAAGACCAAACAATCGAAGCGCTTAGCTCCCGAGGCGGGGCGCACTCCGCAACTTTTAGGGGGAGTTATTATTTTTCAACACCTGGACACCTTGCAATGCTTTCGGAAAACAGATAAGCGCGCTTGCTAATTGCTCTAGAAACCACTGCTTTTTATTCTCCCTGGAAGGAAAATATATATACAGTTTGTATCTGTAACTTTAAAAAAGGGTTCTTAAAATACATTATTTATAATATTGCCTGTATAGTACATTTTGATCATACTTAAGGAGCATTTAAAATAAGAAAGATGTTTCCATAATATACATACACTGTAGTTTTTTTTTTTTTTTACCCGAAGGTATACTCATAATCTACATGTATAATTCGTTTATTCAATTTTATGCAGTCGTGTCCTGAAAATAATATGGGCTATATTCATTTTGTTCGTTTACGTTCATAAATATTTTTATATAGTGTTGTTTAAAGAAATCCAGGTTAAATCAATGATGCAACATATAATATTTTGGAAAATCTCGCTGTTAAGAAGAACTAAAAATAGCCGTAGACCGTAAACTCACTAATTCATTAACGATAGAAGACACTTTACACGTTGCTGTGATTTTTATTTTTATCCGTAGGCCTATAGTTTGAAAATAACGATGGACAAGTAAAGACACTTAAAATTCAACTCGCGGAGAGGCTAGAATGAAAATTATCCAGCCTCGCTTTACGCAGTTTCATTTAGTTAATTTAAAGACATTTTTATGAGACAGCCATACAATCGTCCATTAATTATTCCATTTATTCAATTTCCAGCATCTCGCCTCTCTTTTGAATGCGATGGATGGGGGCACTATTTAGCAATAGTTTGTGGAGAGACCTGCCGCGCCTTTCTCCCTTTGGTTATTATGAGACGGGGGGGACAGTCATGTATAAATAATTACACAATGTTTAGAGTCTTCAGGCATGTATAATATATCAAAGCGATTATAAGGTGAATTGTTCCATTGTAAACGTCTCCCCTCCCTTCTTTTCAGTCCCATACGCCTTGTCCCCCTTCCAAATTCTGCTCGTCTCCGCTTTTGTCACTCATTTTTTTTCTGCCCGCAACAGTCCAATAGTATTATGCTTATTCAAATAGTCCCAGCGTGAACAAAACACGCCGCCTCTGTCGCAAGTTTGTACTTTCGCTGTTCCATCTTAAATTTATACATGTTGTCCAACAGCAACGAAAACAACAAACTCAATATTACTCCGCGACAGCATAATGATAATACCAATTGTAACTATAATTATGATAATATCGATAATAATACGACTAATAGTGGTGTTTTAATAGAATATTAAATACTGACATAAATACTGGTTATAGTCTGAATGTTATACTGATTTCTTGGTAATCACTATATATTTTTTTTCTGAACGTGGCTTACGTTTAAACATTTTTATTCATTTGTAAAGGGGAATAATTTTAATATATATTTAAAGGGTGTTGTTATTAAAGCATTTTAGACTAAGTTGAACGCGGTTGTCGGGTAAGTCGCTGTTTACAGCTGGTTTCTTTCATAAGTAGATAAAGACGTCAGCGTGAGCCTTGTTATGGTAAAACAGCAATTTCTACTGTTTTGTTCGTTCATTTGTTTGTTTGTCTTCAATTGTCGTTTTTAGACCTTCCGGTAAAAAAAAAAAAAAAAACTAGCGGATTTGAATGAAAGGTAGAGCTCGTTTTTATTACAACACCAACCTGTTAGCAATAACATGAAAGGCGCGAAGCATCTTGATTGTTTATTTTGGCCTTATTTGGGACATTAGCAGTCTTTCTTGAGAACATGCTTATTGGCCATATAAAGTGATAAAAGTAACGGTTTCACAGGATGATTTGAATTCAATTCCGCACGATGAGAGAACTGGAGGAATTGAATCTCGTGAATCCTACTGGGGGTTCCAAAATGCACACTTGCTGCCCACACTCGAGAGGGGTTGCCTGGGAGATCTCCTGATAGGATTAGGCGCAAGTGCACGAGATGTGATTGCATTTCAATATAAGAAACAAATGAGAAAAAGAAACAATCGGCTTGCTCGAGGACAGATTAATCCTTGTTAGACAATTCAAAAAGTTCTGTGCTGTAATCAATAGGATTAAACAGAAATTTATAATATAATAATAAAAAACTTTCCCATTTCTCAATAACTCAAAACCAATTATTTTCGATATTTAAGGATTATGCATATACATGTGCACTCTTAAATTAAATGAATTAAAAACTATAACTTAATATTTATACATTATAAACAATATAAAATATATAACTATATAAGTGACATAAATATTACGTTAAATATCTTTTTCTATAAAAAATATCCAATAATTAAAAAATAACATACAATTTATAACCTACAATATTGTTATACATTGTGGGCCTACTTATTGGTCTTCTGTTCTAGGCATCATATATTGGACATAAGACTGGCAAATAAAGCGGACGGCGTGTCGCTGAAGTGATTAGCCCAAAGACAGAATATACATTATCATGACAGGTGTCAAACTCGCCGCGGGTCCGAAACTAAATGCCCAGTGGATCGGCCTACCGATTGTTCCTCTCGCCCCGTCGCCATTAAAACTAAGCAAAGGGACGAGGGGGATAGACTCCCTCCATTCTCTTGCGATAGATTCCTCAATTTATTTCATATCTATTTATTTAATTCGAATTAAAATTCAATTTTGCAAAGCATTAATCCCCGGGTATTAATGCGATTACTGTCCGCAAAAGATCTTTGAGTCAGAAAGTCTGATAGGTGTTTTCTGATGTTAATCTCCGGAATAATCCCTTCCCTTGGCGTTGTAGCAAGACCGGGGCCACGACAGCCTTTCTCCTTGACTAAAAAAAACTCAAGCATGGCAGAATAGGGCCATTACTTTTGAATGGTAATTAATTCTTTACTCCAATGCCCCAATTGTATCGGGATACTGCTCTCCACAATCTAAAAGCTCTCCTTCATCTTTGCAAAGGCGTTAGAAAGAGACAAAGAAAACAGAGTCCATGCTTACAACAACGATGGAAGCCAGCTCCTTTGTTGGTGCCAAACTACGTGTGTCTCAGAGTCTACTTCGAAATTTCGCTAGTTCAGTTCTACGTTCTTCTATTTTTCAGTTTCATATAAAGACAGGATATGAGTCTTTGTATGACGAAATAAGCACACACCAAACACAAGCGCAAAAGGTTTACGTTCCTGCAGAGGAGATTATCCCTCTCATAACGAAATTAATGTTACACAATTTAGACTTGACTTGTAGTAGTGTTTTGCGTCACATATACCTACTTATTTACCATATTTATTTGCACGGCTGCCAAGTAGGTCTTCTTTTACACAACTATCAGACTTTACAAGAGTAGTGTAATAGTCCAAAATCGAGGTAGAGGGAGCTTACCAGCTCCTTAAAACGTGTACAATTCACTATAATGTGTTTCCTCACGTGCTCGTTCACGCGTGCCTGCCGTTCTGTCTCCTTTTTCAGATTATCTTCTGTATATCCCTATAAAGTGACAGACTTTAGGACTTTTATTATACTTTTTATTATGCTGTCAGAGTCGTGACAGTGTGTTTACAATATATATCCTGTGGTTTAACTGGTATTATCCCGGAATGTAAATTAAACCCAATTGCTTTATGTTATATCATAAAATATAATAATATTATAATTGTATAAATTATGCTGTAGCGTATAGAATATTATGAATTATAATTGACGCACATATTTCGGGGAATATTTGACCTGTTCTCACCGACCCTCTTTTTCCAATTTTATGTATCTACTGCTTCGTATCAGAATCGTTGAAATCAGGTGTTTACGAACTATTAAGTCGTAAGTGCAGCAGCCTCCGAATCGTCATCTTACCCATAATTAAGCGTATCTATATTGACCTATAATGTCATAAAAGGTATTGAAAAATAAACCACGGCGACATGAGGCATGCGCAATCGGCACAAGTCAATATAAAACAGCAATAAAAATAAATAGTAACAAGATATCTTTCTAACACTGTGCTCGATAGGAAAATGGCCGTCATAAACTGTCCATGTTTGATATTTATCAGCATTGCCATATTGTACTGTTTGCTGACCCTGCAATACCTGAAGTCAACACTGACTTGGCTTATTTAACTAATAACATCCGATGGATGTAGCACCTCGTGAGTAGCCCTGCAACAGGGCATGCGCTCACGGTCGGAGCATAACTACGGGTAATTTCTGATTTACACCCCACCCCCAACACCATCATCATACACAAACACAATCTCCCTTCAGTCACGTGGTGCAATAGCGCCAGTATGTGCCTATCTATCTATCTATCTATCTATCTATCTATCTATCTATCTATCTATCTATCTATCTATCTATCTATCTATC
>JAODKE010000002.1:10646230-10662411 GCA_026779605.1 Mormyrus hasselquistii
CTATCTATCTATCTATCTATCTATCTATCTATCTATCTATCTATCTATCTATCTATCTATCTATCACCTGTAAGTTTATAGTTTATATCACGTGGTGCAGTATCTGTGCCTGTATTTGAGTCACCCATTTGTGAGTTAAGTTAACCACGTCATACGTGTAATATATATAATTGTGTGCACAGATTTTTCTTATTTATTTCTATTTCTTACAGCATCTTTTGAACTCATTTTTATTTATTTTTTTTTCATTATTATTTATAAGCAAGTAATAAGTATATTTCCCCGGTGTGGGATCAATAACGTTTTATCTTAATCGCCTGGGAGGCATCAAATTTAATATAGAGATATTAAAGACCAAATACCAAAAATCTTTAGTGGCCAATCAAATCCTAATTACCTAACGAGCACCAGAAGCTTGTGTCACGCTTCACAACAAAACCGGGACGACAAAAGCTTGTGAGAAACATCAAGAATCGAGTCAACTGAAAGGAGATATCGGGCCAGACAAAGGCCGGGTCTCGGGTGCGAGCCAGGCCAGGACACGCATGCCTCGGCTGTCCCCGTGACCCTTGCCGGTGATGGGCACATTTCTCCTACCTGAAATGTTTATTTTGGTGCATTTCAGCCTTTTCTTCTCGAACAGGCGCTACCATTGAAGTGACGGAATCCGGCTGGATCCGACCTGCATGCTAATTTTATGTGTTCACTATGAGCGTGGCTGTAGTGGCGTGCCAGTTCATGAACCTGGCACTATCAATCAGACGTCCTGCCCTAAATGCAGAGGGGACACCGCCAGCCATTCACTTGTCTGCACGTATTTGTACAAGTGCATAATTTACCTCCGGTTTACCCTATATTAGCCTGCGCAATAAAAAAAAAAAAAACCCTTTCTGGGGACCTTAAAATGCAGTGTAACCCCGGTAACTATTGTTGGGAAATAAGCGATCGCTTTCTCGGTTTCTGTCCCGTTCAAGGGAAAACAAATGAAAAGTAGCGCCTCAACTGTTCCACCATGCAAAAATAATTCCAAAGTACACCTGACCCGGTGGCTGGAAAGCAAATAAGAGCAGCTCTGGGAACGTCGCACGGCCATATGCCTCTTTGTGAACTGTCCCCGCTGAAACTGAAACAGAAATAATTATAGATAAACAGATTAAATCACACTACGACTCAGCATTAGATTAGCGGCCAAGGAGAGAGGATGGATGGGTGGATTGAATTACAACAGATCGCAAGAGACTGCATCGTATGTATTGGGAATAAAATATGTGCATGTTGTATGTGGTATACAAAGTTTTGTGCAGGAGCAAGACTCCCCTAACCCTATATTTCCCAAACAGTTTCAGTGGCTGCGAATTTGATAGTTACATCATCTCTTTTGTTTACATCATTCCTGGGTTTCGGTCGCTCGTGCTGCTCAGTGGGTCAGTACCGGTGCCAGAAGGCCCAGTGGGCTGTTAAAATGGGCGATCCTGCGGAGGCGGTGCCGCTTCAGCCCGTCCCAAATGAGCCATATGGTTTGGAGAGCGATAACTTGAGTCTGGAGCCAACAATGGCGTAACTGAGAAGGGGGTCTGAGTCTGACTTGACAAAGCTGCGGAGAACTCCCTCTTTCAGTCTAATGAAGCTGTTGTGCGGAGGTGTGTGTGAGTGTGCGTGTATGTGTGTGTGTGTGTCAGAGTGTGTGTGTGCATGGGGGCTGGGACATGATTTGTCAAACAATCTGAATCTTTAGGAGGGCAAGAGAAGCCCTCCTCTCCATATGTCTGCTTACTTAGCATGTGAAAGCAGAGTTCTGTGAGGGGGTGCTGGGGTGGGGGTTTGTCAGAGAGGCGTGGCGTCTCCCCCTCCCTCCCATGGGAGACGCTATTTGACACCAAGCCAAGGAGCATTCACAGTCACTGCTAGATGTAATAGAGTCTTTATTAAAAAATTAGCGTCAGAAATCTGGATAGGTTTTCCCTAGACGCTGCTTTCACCAATCACTCTGCTCTTCTGTTGCACTCAGAAATACACGCCATCTATAGTGTCTCTGTACTATATCTGTTGTAGATTCATGTTTACCACGACTAACACTACAGTTTTCATGCAGATAACATTTATTTTTGAAAACTCAACACATTTAAATTTGGAAATAATGGATGGATCCCATTCTTTGATTTTCATCACTAATATTAATAAATCGCTTGATTTGAATTGAAACAACTCCCAATATGGCAAATGCATAAATTAATGTTTTATGTCATAATTAAAATGCAAAATATAGAGACTGTTTGGCTTTTAAATGGCTTTATTTCCCTCTGAGAAAACTAACCGCCACTTATATGCAAAGTAATTTCTTTAGCTAGCAAGCAGATCTCTATTTATGGTGAAATGCTTCCCATTCGCATCGAGGGGATAGCAGATGATTCATATGCAAGGGAGCAGTTAGAGTTTTCAGGCCTCCATACTTCCGCTGTGACATTTTCCTGGGCTGATTCTGAGCAGGGAAGAATCACGTCAAAGGGCACCTCTGTGCACCCCCCCCCCCAAAGACGCGCAGCAAAAGAACTTTTAACACATTCTTTCAGTTCCACCTGCCTCCTCTTCCGTCAATTTGCTTCTTTTTTTTAATAAAAGAAAAATGTTTCACAACAAGCAGCTTCACTCCAAAAGCGAAATGAACAGGTTAGAGAAATATACTTGTCTTTCATTATCCCCCTTTCTCAGTGACCCAAGGGCCCACCAAGGTGTTTATTATCCCTTTTGTTAAAACCAGACCCCCATGCCAGGTCGAAACAATCCCCGATAAAAACGAGAGCCACTTGAAAGAATGCGAGCGGACAAAGGCAGCTTAGAGACAATGGTACCACACTTACATTAGGTGTCTCTACGAGGGTAGCTGGACCGCCAAGTAATGAAAGGCCACTGACCGGCTATGCAACTGCAATTACGGCGCCACAATGACCCCACACAGCCGCCACTATAATCTGCTGGGCCGCAAGACTGAAAGCAGGTGTGAAGGAGAGGGGTTCGAGGGTGCCGTCGCTGTTTACACGTCCTCTACCGAGGCATGGAGCGACTCTTGAGAAGAGATTATCGCACTGCTCACGGGACGGCGATCCAATGAGCTGAAATGGAGACTTGCTGGTTTTCGGGTTTTCTGGGAATTAAGGGGGAGTGGGATTTGCTGGGCTTTTCCCTCTTTTCTTCTTCTTTTTTTGTTCCTCGTTGTTTGTGTCTTAATTCGGTCCGGGTCGCAGTCTAGGATCCCTTTCGCACCGCTGTGAAGCCATCAAGTGGTCCCTTCAAAAACCCGGGGCCCTCGTGGAGAGCCTCTCGTACTGACGCTGGAATAAAGACCAGTGGGAAAAAGCAGAATCCCTTCCTGTCGTATTCTCCGGCGACGACCTCCATTCAGCGCATTGTGATTGTAATACGCCGCTCGAAATCTGCACCGTGGTGAGCCTCTTGCCTCTGTGTCGCCTGGATCTCATTTTTTCGCTGATGCGGAGCTAAACGCTGGAGCTGAATTGGCACTGATCGCTTGTGGAAATCAGAAATGACCAAATTGAATTTTTTGTTCCTTTTTTTCATTAAATCACGACTTCATAACAGTTTGATAGTCAGATTATTAACGTGATCGTCACACTTGCAGACGTCCCTTGACATATGGTGGCATTTGGAATTCGATTTGAAAATAGAAATGGCGGATTTTGCATATGACCTGGGTACCAAATTTTGGTCATGTCCTAAAGGGGGCGCACTACTGACTGGATGATGGCATCTGCGCGGTTTATCCAAATCTTTTTTTTTTCCCTTTATGATGTAAAGGTTAATGACCCGGGCTCCTATTTTCTCCCATCAGGATGTCGCGTGTGGAAAGGAGGGACGTCCCCAAAGATACGCATCCACAGGGGCTTGGACCGGTCTGTTGAGCATTCCTTCAGTGGTGCTGGACATTTGCAGCCATCTGCCCAACTTCATCAACATGCATAGCCTCAGTTGGGGGGGGGGGGGTCACCTGACCTGCCCACCAACAATAGGAAAGCAGTCTGATGTACGGCGTGCCACAGCCCTGGCCTTTGTACCGCCGTCAATGCTGTGGACTCAGGGGCTGCCCTTCAATGTGCCTGCTGGAAAAAAAAATGGGGTCCTTTTCAACCTGCGGCAGGAACTCATGTTTCTGCTCCTGCCACTGCCTCGTCCGTGGCGATGCCGTGTCCCCGGGCGACCGGCCTTTTGTCCTGCCCTTTATCCAGAAGACATGAATTTAGTGCGGGGGGGTGTGTGGGCCAGTGGTGCATAGGTGGTGCGGGTAAGACAAGACGGACACCGTGTGGGTCGTGCGCTCGCTACCTTTTGTCAGAGACCCGGCCCTCCCACTCAGACGCACAAGTTCACAGCTAAAAGCATTCTTACCACAATTGTGGGCAGATGGATGAGCTATGGTCAGGCAGGGGGCTCAGTTCCTCCCTGCGTCGTGGTCGCCCTTTTAAATAATTACTTACCAAATATTACTTTGTACTGATTGTGAATATTCAGAACAAAACATGCTTTTACCAAGAAAATTCTCCTACTCCTAGATACATAATGGGCAATTTTAAATGAGGTAAAAAATAAAAAGCAAATGATGTACTATGTGTTAAATATAGCATTTTAAAACAATGGTACTAGCTACTGGCCTTGTGTCTGGTGTATTCAGTTAAACTAAAGAATTTCTTCTGCAGGACCATCTGCTGAATGGTAATTTATCCCTGCATGTCCTATCTAGACTTACAATTTTGGCGACATGAATTGAGTTTTTTTGTTTTTTATTTGCTTTTGATTTTTACTTGGGTTGAATGAAGGAGTTTCTGCAACTTATGAAGACAGTTAATCGTCCCGTCTCCACAGCTGGTGGAAATTGTTTTCCAGTCAGGATGTTTGGGACGCACAATGCGGACTACAGCGCCCTCTAATGGCAATTATAACCGGCCACGGAAATGCAGCCGTTCGCAAAATTGAGGTCTGGTCCGCTGAACAGCTGTGAATATCTTAATGATTGCGTGAATATAGCTTTGGGAAACGGCTCCCCCTCATTTAGCATATACTTCCTATAGAAAGACGCTGTTCCCACGGTCGTGTGTACCATTATTAATTTATTTCACGAATTATTTTAAGCATTTCTTTTGATTTAGGCAGCTCCCGAAAAGGAAACTATGAAATAAGACGAGTTCAGCACTAATGACGTATACATTACGTATAAGTAATTTAAGAAAACGAAATAGACATTTACAGTTACCATGCGATTTAGGTTCATTATTTTTCCAAAACCATTTTAAAACAGAATGGACCTTACACCTTTTTTTCGCAGGAGTCCGGCAGGTTGTGAAGACTTCTACCTGCCTATTTTCCTCAGGTTTATTCCACATACACGTCCCTCACTCGTATCTGCCTGTCGACGTTTAATCCTCGCTTCGGAAATCACCACCACAGCATTTACACCAGGGAGGGAGTTTGATTGTATTTCCCCTTTATCTTCCATGATCATCGGGATATCATTGTGCATCAGCTAGCATTGCAATGTGCCACTGAAAACATATCAAGAACAAGGTCAACAGGGCCGCTGGTGCAGAATTTGAGAATCCCAGCATTTTGGGAATTTATCCTAAACGGTCAGGCATGCTTCGCCGCGCCCATTAACGAAGCAAACAATGGCAGGCTGTAATCGTCTGTAAAATATACACGAATATAATTTTGATGTTCTCATTAGAACTGCCTGAACACGAAAATAGGCAACTATGTAATTTGCAGTAAATGGATAAGAATACTCCTGCTTAAAGATCCGTTACCCAAAAGTGCTTGATAAAAAATCCCCACGAGGAATGTATTGCAACTTCAGTACTTACAAAGCTAGCCAATATCACCCATTACTCGTGTCATTGCCGAAATCCTTTTCAGCAGAGCCTCGAAGAATACACCAAAGAAATACCACAACACAAGCTTGACAGACTAAAAAATACTCCACCAATATTTATTTTTTTAAATATTTTTGAAAAAATATATATTTTTTTAACATTTTTGTTTTTAACGTGCCTTTTTGCTTTAAGCACTATTCACATTCAACAGACATGGCAGTGTGGAACACATGGTTCAAGAAAAGGGGCGGAGACATGCCCAAGGGGGGGCAGGAGGGGGGCAACAAGTCCTGCAGCCATTCTGATTTGACAATTCTGCCATAAAAGCAAGTGACCACAACATAGAACATAAGGAGCCTCTCAGTTCTAAGCAATTTTTTTAACTTTTCCCCAAGAGGCGCCGTTCAAGTTAGTGTCAAACAGGAATAATCAATGCAAGAGAGATCAGCTACCGGGATCCATGCACGAAATGTTTACAGACAAACTTCAGGAGGACAAGACCTGAAATAAACAAGCCCGTGCCACCACCTTTTTGAAAGTCCAGTGATATAAAGCTGCTCCGACGGGAAAAGAAATTATAGACCATGAATACATCCCACATGAAACTCAAGAGGCTTATATTTCCATTAAGAAAGCAATAAATCAAAAACATTTCTGAATTATTTTAACCCACTTCTTACCATGTGTCCTGGACCAGAAATAATTTGATTGCGGCCCAGAAATTGTATACACTCACTTAAGCCATTAAAATATGACCTAGAAAACAGTTAATGTCGAACAAACCACGGGAAACTGCTTCAGTGATGGCAGACTCTGCTCTGTCCATCTCTCCTAGTGCCTCTTGCGCCCATTGTATCCAGGCAAGGTTTCAGAATATACTTGTTTATATGGATATATAGTTCTCTATATATACACATATATATGTTGAACATTCTCGGAACTTTAAGCATGCAAGACTAACTGAAAACTTGGCGTCGCATTAAGTGTAACACAGTGAAAAAAAGAAAAAGATTCCACAACAATGCTTCGAATACTGGCTTCACAGTGTGGTGAAGGGCTACATCCAGCAGGGGCTGCAACTCAGTATTTAACACCAGGTACAAATTCTTTAGCATTGGGGTTTAAATTGCTGTTGACCTGAAATTAAAGAGAAATAAATGCTGGGTTACTTTCCTCACACTGCCATGACAAATTCAATATGCACTGTGAAAGACATTGACAGATTTCAGTGTTACTGCTCTCCAGCACGCACTGCTGACCAAGTCAAGCAGTGGTGAAATTGGTAAATATTTCAAAGTGCAAGTCAGTTTTAGCTTCCTATTTGAAGGCATGGCAGAAAAGGTGATCGGACAAACCGCTACAGGTCTCGTTAGGAAACGGCACACATCAAGTTAGAAATGGATATGGCACACACAAAGAGACACAAGACTTGTTCAACGGCAGGTTTGACAGATACTAACCACGAGGTCCTCCAAGATGTTTCCATCACCGATGACCAGTCCATTGAGCTGCTCCTGCAGATGGTTGATGGTCTGGGGCAAGTCCCGGGCTGGAATAAACCATTCGTGTTCCTCCTCCTCCTCCAGCATCTCTTGGAAGCAACGTTCAATGAACTCCTCCTCCCAGAGTTCCTCTTCGATCTTCAAGAAGGACGATTTTGCAGTTTTACTTATGTTATTAGGTAGACGGTCAAACAGCACAGGACTATAAAGCGTACTGTACTTAGAGGACATTCAAATAAAACAACACAAAGGGAATCAGAGAAAACCAGGCACACTGAAAAGGGACACGGTGAATGGGATAGCTGAACTGAACAAACAGTACTTGGAATAAACTTAAAACCTGCCTTTAACCTATATGCTAAGATTTATCTTGTTTCTAACCAAAAGACACACCCAAGTAAAACAGATTATTTGTCATTGATTGATTGATTAAAAGTCACTAATTTTTCTTTCAATTCTAACTATTAAAAGAAAAATAAAAGTTGCTGTTTGGAAACAAATGATATACATCAAGAATAATTTACAGGGAGGGAATGGAGCAGCAAGAACTAGCTGATGACCATGATGTTGTAAACATGTCCCACACCTGTCTGTTGAACTCCTCCTCATTCTCCATCCACATATACTCAGCAAACGGATTTTCCTCATTGTGGAACTGGCCACTGATGACAACGTCGTCACCAATAATGCTGGGTGTATTGCTGCTGCGACTTGGATCTTTCATCTCTGCCTCTTGCCCCCAGAAGGTTCCCCTTTTCAACAGAAAGGAAGCCATAATTAAACACTGAAGCCGATCATAAAGTTTATTTATTCCTGGATGCTTAGCTTCCCAAAGGCCCCTAGGCTGTATATAAATTGTTTTTCTTCCTCTGAAAGCCGACAACAGCAACTTCAGGTTTTGCAGAACAGAAAGTGGAAAAAGTTCCCACTTAAATGTTTACCCTCTGCTATAACGTGGACAGAAGGTGCCGTTCCCTATGAAAAAGGTATGTCTACTCGCTGTTCTGCACGTCTTTTAAGATCATTAAAACAATCTTTGGCAACATACTGGCATTAAAAGGGAGTTGACTAACTCCCCATTGTGCTATTTCACTAAGAGTTGAGGCGTATCCCCATCTTGTACATCACGGCAGTGATTACCCTCCTCGAGGGCCGAGAATGATTTCCCATTACCTGGTTCCTAAACAACTAAAACACGTCACTAGAACAGTTTAACATAATATTTCCAACAGTTTAACTCTAGCGCGTCGGACAGATTTTTCACCCACTAGTGCCCCCTGGCGAGCGTGATACAAAACATTGTCCATTGTACATATATGCAAAGCGGTTAAGATAAAAAAAAAAAAACAAAAGTACAGATAGAATGTCTAATGATTTACAAGGAAGCAGCTTTTGTATGTTTTAGTAGCTAAAAGAGGTAGACCACAAATAAAATAACCCTAGATACCAAATAAGCTCAATGAATTAAACAATGCTTTGTTGACTTTTCCCTCATGAAAGTTAGACTACAACAAAAACCGTACAATGCGTTATAAATCCGATTGATAGCTGGTCTAGTTAAACAGGCAATTGGATGGATTTGGTGGCTGTGGAAGGTTTTGGAGACTTAACACATGCATTTTGAAGTAAAGGTCGTATAACGTAACAAACAAAACAAAAGCTGTCAGCTGAGATTCAGCTGGCGTGGAAGCTGGTAGACTGCAGTACCAATTCGTCTAACTAAACAGTTTTATTTTCAAACTCGCACAAAGGAAATAAATGTAATAGTAAAATACACAAGAGGCGACCTATGCGTAAAAAACCCGGACAACTATTTTTTACATTCACTAGTTTCAGACATCTGCCATTTTGACGAGTCGCTATCAGGTGTAGCAGCAAACAAAACCTGCGCCGTTCAGATCATTTTTCGGGCTGCTAACCAAAGGTATACACACTTCCCAGTGACCGAGAATGGCCTCCTACCTACGATTGTAAAGCCCAAGAAAGTGCCAAGCGTCTAATGGTCGATAGCGAGACTGGCTTTCTTCTTTTCGGGTCAGGTGTAATGGCCGCCCAGCGTTCTTGTTTTGATTGCTTAGCGTCTTTAGCAGTTAGCTTACCACCAGTCTCTTGCACACGTACCGCGCATGCGCCGGCTCCGCCCCGGGATACCCACGCCCTCTTATTTATTGCACCACGCCATGGGGCTGTCGGATGGATTTGCCGAGGGTGACTCGTAATTCCTATGTATGACATTGACTTTGGCTGTGATTACATGACCAAGTCTATTTTTTTCCACACAAACACATTTTGCACCCGATTTTATTAACCACAGTAACGATCACACTATTCACAGGCCTCTGATGATATTTGTTTCGCTCGTTTCAACTAGCTAGTGCGCATCAAAGACCCAAATCTAAGAATCATCGTCTTGTCCATGGTTCAAGATTTGGGTCTTTGTCATGATAAAATCTACTCAGTGGTTTGGTTCTTGGGAAATGAAATACTTAGTAATCACAGCGAGCATTTTCTTCAGTAAAATGAGGTGATACATTATTTCTATGGTACGTTTAAATTATCATTAAGTAAAATTTAAAAAGAGCATGGCGAAAAACATTTTGTTTAAATGTTTCGGTATATTTGGTACTTTAATAATCAAGAGAAATAGCAACCTCCTCGACCAGAATTCACTCCATACAGCATGACAGTTATCAACTTGGAGACAGAACAAAAGTAGATAGTAACTCCTCCAGGGCTGGAAAACAAAGGTCACATTTGGCTATACTACTTACACGCTAAAACCAAAAACAGAAAAAGTCGGCAACTTTCATTATTTTTTATAATTTTCTATATAGCTGATGATTTGCAATTCATTTTGGCGAAAAGAAACGCCGAGTGTGCATACTATTTACAGTAAACCTTCAACATTTCATTCACTTTTATTGAGTCACAGTATAGGAATTTTAACAATGCCCATGATGTTATCAATGAAAATGCACAAGTTATATAGATATACTATGATAAATATATCAGATCATTGGACTATGTAATGCAAACTTCTACCGTACGTTATCTCGCAAAGCGCTATTCTGACAGGGAGCTTTACGGAAGTTAATAACGTGTCTGAGCGAATCAAAATTTGTTTGGACTTCACTCCGGAAGTGAAGACATTTTCTTCACTAAAGGCCCAGATTCACGCTGTGAGCGAAAAGGTAAGGAGACGGACTGTCGGAAAATAGCATGCGAAATGTATAGCAAAGAATGCCCATTATAACACAGGCGGGGCTTTTATAATGTTACGTGACATTTTCTAGTCATTTATCGTTCGTGTAACTGAAATTCACTAGAGACGAAGCAACTCTTGTTTGTATGCGACACATCTCGCGCCACTGTTACCTGGCAACGTTGGTTAGCCGAGTGGCTAAGCTTGTATATTTAACCGAGCCTTTAAAATGCGGTAACGACTCGTTAAAAGTCACCTGTCGTTTCTTAGTTAATGTTATCCGCATAAAGCGCGCGGTAATCCGAGTCACGCTCCTTTAGCACATCTCGGTAGTCTGCTAACTGAGTTAGCATTAGCCGGTAAAATTTCACTTTCCATTTTAAGTCGTCGTGGATATGCAGTGTTTGTTTACCATGTATTCACATGGATTGAATACTTTACTGTAATTAATTCTTATAAACGAATACAGTAAACAGTAAGCCGTATAAACGGTATGCAACACCTGAAGAGTATTAAAATCTTTGTGTGTATGTGTGTGAGAGAGAATGAGTAATATGTATGTACTATGTATGTTTAACTTCTCCTTATTCGTCCAAAATTGACCGAAACGAATACACCGCCCTGCGTCGGGCCGACATCATGGACTGAGTGCTTGGGTGTTTTTTTTCCACCGTCAGCGCCTTAATACAGTGCCATCCTCAATAATATTGCTAAAATAATCACGAAAGCTTTATACTTTCTAGCAGAACCTCTCAGATGGTGGTATTTTGATCCACAGCCTTGCTTCCTTTGGTGTAATTCCTGCTTTGTTTTGGGGGGGGGTGTATGCAGTTACTATACTTCTGGTCGACACCCGTTCTCCTTCATGAAGCTCCATTTGAAGGCTCAGTATATTCTTAGAACATTTAGCCCCATAAGAAATGCCACACTTTTTACAGTTCTTTTTGGGGATTTCTTACTGTTTTACTGGTGTATTGTTTTCAGTCTTCTTGCTTGAATGTCATTTTGCTTAAGAGTTGTCATCTAATGTCCCATGTCTTTAAAAATTGCTAATGCAGTTGTCTTTTACATGATTAGGTAATCATTCATTCGGGATATTATACTCTGTCTTCTGCATTTCCTCAACCCTTTGAATGATATCTGCTGCCATTTGAATGGCAATCTCCCCTCCCCCACACATGCACGGCCTGTAGCCTTCTCCCGACTCCACGTTAGATCCGTTCAGAGCTTTGGCGTTGTCCCTCCCGTTTTGTCTCAGTGTGATGGTCATGTGCCAGTGATTGCGGAATTCCAGATATTTGAATGTGTACTACTTCGCAGAGCGACACTCAACTTGGAAATCATCCTGGTGGACATCCATGAGCTGTTCTTAGCTAGCACTGGATGTGTGCTCTGGAGTATGTGCTAGGTCTAAATGCTGAATGATTGTGTTTCTGCAGAGTTATTGCATACCGTCACAGAAGAGGAGTATCCCTTTCACTAAGTTGACTTTATCTTTTGGTCTTAAAAGTTTGGCTTATCCACTGACTTCATCCTCAACCATTTGAGACTTTGAGACTTTTTTTTGTAGTTTTTTTTTTTTTTTTTTTTTGAGCCTGCGGCTTTGTTTCCTTCTTGGGCCTGTTTCTCCTCCCACCTTGCAGAGTCATCCTCCAGCCTTTGTGAGGCAATGTCCCAGAAGGTTCCTTCTGATGGAGCACAGAAAGGCTTTGCTGTGGGACGGGGGCTCCTGGCCGCCGCCGAGACCCTTAACTTCAGCATGAGCGAGCGGCGCTCCGATGGCCTCTACGGCGTCCCCTCCCGGCCCTCTTATGGCATGGCATCGGCACTTGGTGGTGGGGAGGGTAAGGACCGCGACGCACCGATGTCGCGTGGCCACAGCGGTGGGGGGGGCGGAGTCGGTGGAGGCAGTAGTGGTGGCGGTGGCCACCTTAGCAGCACGATGAAGCTCTTTAACAGCCTGGGGCTCTCGCCCACCGATGTGGACGCGCTGTCACAGATCCCCGAGGAGAACATCAGCGTGGAGACCTTGCCGCATCTTATCATGCAGCTGAAGAGCCGCAAAGCAGAGGCCGGTCGCCGCATGGGGGGCAGTGACCCCCGGGACTTGCCATCCCTCTCCCCTGAACGCTCGTACAGGCCAAGCCGGGATGACTGGGAGGACGTCCGGGGAGGCCGCATGGGTGGTTCTGGAGGACAGGGCCTGGGGCATGGCCAGCAGGTTGACTACGGCTACAACTCCATGCAGGAAGGCCCATCTAGGGGCTACGATCGCATAGACTATGGTGAGAGCAGCGGCGGAGGGGGCAGGGACCGGCCGTATTCCGAGCTTTCCCGCGATCGCTATGGTGACCTCGGCTTGGGATCCTCATCCTCGTCTAACAGCTTTATGCCGCGACGGACCGGCGCCCCCTCCCACGGCAAAGTGCAGGACTTCTTGGGAGTCGTGCCCCAAATGTTCCCACACGTGTGCTCTCTTTGTGACTTTGATGTGCACTCCACCATGGTGAGTACCCCGAGTGACAACCGGCACAGAAACACTGTCAGCCCATTCAGAGCCATTATTACCTACACGCACATCTCACCGCCAGGATCACGTTTGCTGATTATTTCTGCTCATATCCGTAAAGGGTTGTATTTGGCTTTCATGAGGCCGCTCCAGCATTTCTGAAACACACGCGCAGTAATGCACCAGTGCTTGTGCAGGGTTGATGCTGCCTCTCTTGTATTGCTGTGTCCCCCTCATGTTCAGCTTATTAAATCATTTCATGATTAGAACCTGCAGTTTTACCATTTTGGTTTCAGGAAACCATTGTTCACTTGTTCCTTGAGGACACTGGAATTTCACCTTCTCTGCACACTAATCATTTTATTTATTTATTTTAATTTTGTTATTTTAAATCTCTTATGAGAGGTCTGTACTTGAACTTGATCAGTATGTTTTGAAAATGTCTGGGGCCTCACACTCAGGACATGCTTTCTGAAAATCAATCCTCTTTCGCTCATAAAATGCCTTTTTTTTTTTTTTCTTCGCAGGAATGGACTCAGCACACAAATGGACTGCGACACAGTGAAAACCGCAGGATCCTCCTCCAAGTGTAAGGCTCCATACTGTTTATCTGGGGGCAGCAGAGATGAGATGTTGGGTGGTTTTCTTTTTCTGAGCATTAAATACCGTTTTGAAATTGTGAAAGTAGATTTGGATATCGGTGGATTTAATTGATCCCCGACGGATAATCTTGTCCACGCAGCAGCAAGCATGTAGAGCGACGATGAACATGCATTTAGCGCGAAAGACTTGTCGCAAAAATATCGGGTGCATATAGTGTAGATGGAGTGTGCTTGGTTAACCTGTGAGCTGTATGACACATGCTGCCCCTTCACCGTATTCCAGGTATCCAGACTGGCGACCACAAGAGGCCTCAAGCAGAGTGTGAGTGGTTCATATCTTTATAATGCTGTGATGCATGCTAAGGACATGGCGCTACATTTGTGGTATCACTATTCATCGTTGTCGTGCATGCAGTTGGGATCCTCTGCTGATCAATCGGTGATGAGTGATCTGGTCTGTTTTATGACCGGTTATGATAGTTCTGCATTAAAACTGTTTAATTTGGGGCACAGCAGCATTGCGTAAATTTATATCAGTGTTCATGCTAGATGCCGCATGGTGTCTAAGGTCAATGCATTAGAATATCAGGAATGACATTTAAGGGCTCCTGCATGTTTACAAGGTAATAAAATACGTATGTATGCCATAAATGACTGTGATCATGTCCTCTAATAGGTCAGGGTCACTCCTGCTGGAAACAACCAACCGTTCAGATGGAATTCTGGGTCCGGCTCCCCTTGTCCAGGGTCCGCATAGAGGCGGGATGAACTCCAGCTGGGGTATTATTCTCATAAATAGGAGATGATAGGTGCCAGTCAAAGTCTGAGGTTTTAATAACACAGGCATTTAACTGATGCAAGTAAACGCTTGCATAAGTCACATTTGTGTAAGTCGGGTTTACCTTTTCATACAAATCCAGGAACTTAGAGCATAGTAATACGTATTGAAGAACATTAAATAAATGAAAAGATAATGTAAATTGGCAGGCTTATGACACCTTTTTGCATGGCCCCAACCGTAAATATCTTTTTTGTCTTTGCATAAGTCTGGATTTACTTAAGTTGAGAGCTGGTTTAAAATACAGAAGCTCTTCAACTTAAGATGGGGTTACATTCCAATGAACCCATCGTAAGTCGAAAATATCAAATATGATATGACACACTGGGATGTGTAATAGGCGTATTGGACCTGGGAAAATTTGGTTAAACACTGAGGGGGGAAAAAAAACACCATACGGCATGTTGTAAAACACCGTATGAGATGCTTGCGCTCGTCATTTCTGCACAGACTAGAAGCGCGGCTGGGTGGGCGCTGCCGTCACTCAGCGTCAGTAGAAAGTATCGTACAGCGTATCGACGGCCCTGGAACAGATCAGAATCCAAGTAAAAATATCACAAGTTGAGCTATCATAATGCGAGGTGCATCTGTGATGTTTTTAATGGGGATAGGCTATAGTGTTCATTTTTGTGGTTTGTTTTTCTTGGAAGGACTCGGAGCGATGAACCAAGGACAGGGTCTCTTACCCCCACCTAAGGTAAACCGGTCCTGCATCTCGCAGCATGTTCCTCAGTCAGAGCTTCACTCCGAGCGTGTGCTCGGTGCTCGTGACGGCTCGCCGCGTGCATGACCTGCCCGCCTTCCCGTGGCCGCAGATACGGAGCAGAGTTGTGGTGGCCAAGTACGAGCGGAAGCCTCTGACGCTGAACAGCTTGCTGGTGCTGGCACAGCCCTTCGGGACCGTCTGTGAGCACCTGGTGCTGAAGAACAAGGTAACCGGAGAGCCGTGCTCCCTGGCCGGACGAGTCGTGTCTGTGTGGGGCAGCAGGAAAAGACGTGCTCACTCTTCAGCAGTGACTTTTCTGCTGGTGACGTTGCTTGGAAATGCTGTCTAGGCCTAACTGACCTAATGCCTCCGTGTCATTTCGCAGGCATTCTTGGAGATGCAGACTCACGAGGAGGCTGTCGCCATGGTCACCTTCTACCAACGCAAGCCGGCCGTGATGCACGGGAAGGAGATAACCTTCTACCTTTCTCGGGAGCTGGTGGTGATCGAGGTAATGGTGTTTCTTGCAGGTACAGTGTCTGTTCACGCGATGAAGCTGTCGGTGCGGACTGATGCCATTTTCTGTTTTTTGTTCTTAGAAGGGCAACAGGCCTGACAAAGACCCCAGAGATGTGAAAGGCAAGGCCAGCCAGGTGGTTTTCTTCTCTAACCTGCCCAGGGAGAGAGAGAAGAAGTCTGAGCTGTTGACTCTCGCACGGAGGTTTGGCACGGTGGAGAAATACCTGTTCCTGAGCGAAGAGGTAAAGCGTGCTCAAAACAAACGAGAATCAGCAATAATTAGTCTTTAAAATCTTGTTTTTAGCAGTGCATTTATCTGAGTCAATACGCGTATAAGAGGCACAATGTCATAGTGGGGTACCGCAGGGTTCGATTTTAGGACCAATATTGTTCCTAATTTACATAAATGATATAGACACCAATA
>JAODKE010000002.1:10662511-10675244 GCA_026779605.1 Mormyrus hasselquistii
ATCAGAGCTAGATAAGATTTTAACAACTCTGAGCTATTAGTTAAGTTCTCCCCAAGCAAGCTTGATGGGCTGAATGGCCTCCTCTCGTTTGTATATTTCTTATGTTCTTATGTTTTTATCTGACGTGTTGAACAGTCCCTGCCAGCAATCTGTTGGGCTTTCGTTAAATGGCAGCATATTTTGGTACTTTTCTCTCAGGCGTTTGTGCAGCTGGGCACCCCTGAAGATGCTGAAATGATGGTGAAGTATTATACTCTACACCCACTGACCATCAGAGGCAGGAGCATCAGGCTAAACATCTGCACCAAATATAAGACCTTGATGTAAGCAAGTTAATTCATAAGCGTGGAGGAGTCGTCTGTGATAATTTGTGTGCCACAATAACTTGACTTTAGGTTGGCTGTTGATTTGTGGGGGTGTTTTTTCTTTTTTTTTCTTTTCTCTTCTCACTGTTGCTTGTGGTCTTTCAGAGTGAACCCCTCCAGGAACATGGACAGACAGGATTTCAGCAGAAGGGGCAGCAGTGGCTCAGGTACCAGAAGCTACTCAAAGGGCCAAAAGTCTCCGTCTTCTGGGGACAGGGTTGCCCGAAGCAAGGAGCAATCTGCATCCAAGGAGGAGGAGCTAAAGGCTGACGACTCCGCCATGCCAGAGGGCGGCGAGGGCTCCGGAGACGAGGTGGCTGGTGTGATGGAGGCCGATGACATAGAGGAAGGTGACCACGAGGAAGCTGCCGACGAGCAGGAAATGGTGGCTGAGATGGACCTGGAACAGCCCGAGCCTCTCGCCTCGGAGACCGGGGCCCAGGTGGAAGAAGAGCCCCCTTCCCAGGCCACGGATGCCGGCCTGGGGACGGACCAAGCTGGCGACGCAGGGTCCTTGGACACATGTACCGGAGCTGCCTCGGAGCCATTGGGACAGGAGGAGCAGGTGGAACAAGCAGAGGCTTCCCCTGAGGAGGAAGCTGAGAGCAAAGGTGATTCGCTGCCAGCAGAACCTTCTGGAAGCTTGGAGACTCAAGGGGAGGAGTCGATGCCAGATCAGGCAAGTGTCAGCCCAGACTGCCAGCCATTTTGTGAGCTTAAGTGGGATTAAGTGTCCAGGAGGCAGTGAGTTACTCTTACCGCCTTTTGGACATGGTACAAATGACTCGGGTAGTGAATAGAGCTGCATGTGGTGCCGTCTGGAGCAAAAAAAAAAAGAGTAATATTGTTAGAATGTTTTTGTAATGTAGTTGTCTTAATGCTTGGAGTTTGGGTTTTTACAAAAGGAATGAAAGAGAAAATAGGTTTGTATTTGGCACAAGCAACCTTCTCTAGACCTATTTAAGGGCATGAAAGTCTGGTATGGATGGCATATCGTCCCACAGGGGTACATATTGATTTGTCTCCATAAAACATTGCTATTAACCATTTGTACACTTTCTTTGTGCACCTCCCAGGATGTCCCAAATGAGCAGGACTTTCCAGAGAACATGGATGACTTTGTGACTCTGGATGAGGTAGCAGAGGAGGAAGATAGTGACACCCAGTTAAAATCGGGGGATGCGCCTTCAGGTACAGGCTTTGCTCATTATCCTAAACGTGGCACTTTTCACTTGACTTTGTCGAATTTGGAGACGTATGGGGTCATTAAAGTGAAAAGTCATGATGAAACTCCCACAAGTAAACAAAGTCCAAGAGTATCAGAATGGGCCTGATGCCAGATAGTGTGTTTGTGATTACCCAACGTGTACCAGTAATGTACATACACCACTGGGAAGTGTTACTTAGATTGGTCAGTCCTTTCTAGAATTTTCTGTGACCTTAAATAGCGATGATGATGATTTAAATTTGTGACACACATCCAGTTTGCAAGCTGAAGTTACTGGAGTTTAAGATGGCAGTTTTACCAATTACTCCTATTTGAATTCTCAAGATTTAGCGTGTCACTTTTCCTAATGATTGCATGCAGATTATCCATGAATGACTTTTGCTTTTTTTTTTTGCAGGAAGCTCAGGCAGAAGTGGGGTTAGTATACTCCTCTACCTATTCCCAAAATGACGTGAAGTTATTAAATGTTTTAAGCCCAATTACGGTTTGTGTGTTTGTATTTGCTAGACTAGAATAATGCACCTTTTTTGTTTATTGTTTTTTTTTTTTTACTTTATTTATTTGTTTATTTATTTATAACTAGGGGTTGAGGGTCGTCAACGTGGTAGGATTCAAACGTGGCTACAACTTCCTTGATGAAATCCTAATGCTGGCTAAACCTTTTGGGAAAGTGGTTCGACATTTGGTGCTGAAAGTGAGACCAGAGGTAAGACTCTTTATTCCTTCCTTTGATATCTGCTCTGAACAATACATTTGGTTGTACTCCTGGGATTGAAGTGCTGGTTGTTATACCTGTACCTGTAGGTCTTGTAAACATGTCTTGTGTTGTGGGACAGGCTTTCTTAGAATTGTCTTCAGAAGAGGAAGCAAGAGCGATGGTTGACTTTTACAGCGGCAACGTGACACCAATGGTGTGCGGGAAAGCCGTCAAGATCTACCACTCGCAGACCTACGCTACGATCCAGGTGTGTGTTAATCTTATTCCATTTTTTTTTTTTTTAAATTCAAATCTTTGAATAGGCTAGAAATGTTCTCATTGCACAGAACGGACGGGTCATCTATGTAGGCCAGCTCCCACCCTTCCAAACGTCAGATGCCTCACTCCTGAAAATCGCCGAGCCCTTCGGGAAAGTGAGACGTTACTTCCTCAACCGAATCCGCAACGAGGTACCCGTTTGCACAATTTACTATTAAGCCTTCTTATCTTTGAGTTCCTCTCGATTAGATATCATGGTAGTTTGCTGGCATGTCCATCATCACGTGAAAACTCTTTTCTTCTGTCCAGTGTTTTATCGAAATGAAAAGAGATGAGGATGCGGAGAGAATGGCCAGTGCTTACAAGGACAATCCACCGAAATTTCATGGGAAGCGGTTGACTGTGTATTTGAGTCGGAAATACAAGCAGCTTAAACATGGGTAAATATGAAGGACATCTAACACTCTACGATGGTGTTTAACATCGGGTGTTGCCTGATGGTGCACTTTTGAAAGCATATTGGCTGTTGAGCGTGCTAAGCATTCAATGGTCGGCCACCCTCCTCCCAGATACAGACCACCAAAACCGGACTCTGATGAGGAGAGACCACTGAAGCGGGAACGGTCAGAGGAGAAGGAAGATTCTTCTCCGAAGCCCAAGATCAAGAAGGAGGAGGAGCCCCCGGCCAAGAAGACGTGTGTGCGGGCAGAGTCGGCCCCTGCAGAGAAGCCTGGTTCCTCTGACGAAGACCAGCCCCAGCAGGAGGGACAGAAACCGCAAGATGAGGCGGGTCAGGGAGATGGCACTGAGGCCCGCAGTGACCAAAAGACTGATGATTCTGAGCCACAAGCTAGCCAGGCCACTGGTGTGGCAGACAGCCAGAAGGACACCCAGGAGGTGAGCAGGACCCACAGAGACAGGGAGAGCATGTCAGGGACAAATGAATGCAAGTGATTTGGTTAATGTAGCCCCCTGTAGTGTGCAGAGCTACACATTACTGGCACCCACTCCTAAGCTTTAAACCATCCTGCGTTGAAGCGTTTGCAATTATGTTGTTTTCTTTCTCTGTCCATCTTTCTGATGTAAGAATCAGTGTACGCCACAAATATTTGTATGAAAACATCCAGAGAATTCTGAACAACATGCCCAGCTGTCCCGCTAAAGAATTCTGTCTCCTTTTGTTAGGAGTGTAAAGGTGACGGCGCAGACACCGCGCCTACGAATGGAGTGAGTGAGAAAGGTGTTGAAAAGGAGGATCCCTGCACCAAGACACCGGCCGAGAAAAGTGTGCCGGAGCCCCTGGGACCGTACCAGCCCAACAATCCCGTGGGTAAGAACTCCTGACCTCGTCCACACTGACTAAAGGCAGTAAAGGATCAGAGAGCATTTCAGGCTGTTGTGGTAGAACACCAAGTTCTCAAGGTTGGCACGACATTTTCTGATGACTGTCTTACATCTGAGGCTTCCGTTCATGAGAGGTGCCATGGGTTGTGTGTGTGTGTTTCAGGTGTGGAGTACGTGAAGATGGGGTACTACTGCAGAGTGTGCTATCTCTTTTACTCCAACGAGGAGACTGCGAAGAAGGTGCACTGCAGCAGCTTATCCCATTATGAGAAACTTAAGGTAATGGGGGCAGAGCATGGGAGCTAGACACTATGCTACAGAGGGTGGGTCATATCTGGAGAGAGGTCTCTGGGCATAACCATCCGTCTGCCACCTCGGGAGTCCTGGTCAGGGTCTTTGGGTGGCCTGTAGCCCGTCCCAGGTGGCGCAGGGCCGAAGGTTACAGGCTTGCAAACACTAATTCAGAAAAACAATTTAGCCTACTCGCATGCCTTTGGATTGTATCCGGAGTATCCAGAGAAAATTCATGTAACACGAAGAGAACAGGGAAATGCTACAGAGAGAGAAAAAGGAGGCCAGCTTCGAACCTCCAGCCCCAAAGATGTGAGGCGACAGTGCCACCTACTTGGCGTCCGTGTCATTCCACCTCAGACGTCTACAGCCCTCAACATTGTGATCTTGGGGAAAATAAATCATAATGGAAATGGTTTCTGATATAGGGAGAGAAATAACGTGAACATTTTCCGAAGTTGCACAGTGAATCATGAGTCTCATGATTCTGTACTTGATTGTTTTTGTCCCTCTTTCTCCTTCCAGAAATACCTCAGTAAAGAGAAGACCAAAGCTCAGTGAGAAACAAGCGGTTCACTCTGCTAAAGTGTTGCTGCATGACCGGTATCTAATTTTAGTTTGGAGGTGATGTTGTTCTGCGTTGGCTGTGTGTGGCATTATGGCTTCTCTGGATTTTGATGGGAGTAGATAGGGGGTTTGAGGGATTTTCCAAAGGAATATATATAGATATATATAACTTTTTGTAATGCTTCAATTTTTTTTGTGTTGTAGTATTACTATCCTGTTTTGTTGGTATTATTTGAGTAGTATGTACGTTTTAGTATGTTTGAACTGACAGGATTGTTTTTTTTTTTTTTTGACAATAGTGCTAAACATCATATGAGTATGCTATTGTGGGTTGCCAGGTCACATCAGTTATGAATACTTGTCCCTTCATCCGCCTTCCCCTTTTGAGAATAAGTGCCATTAAAATATACTTGTACTACCTTAAATGATGTTAGACTATCCTTTTAATTAATAAATTGAGTTGAAGACTGTGTTGCATGGAAGCTTCTCTTTTGTAAAGCAATCATTGGTACCAAAGTTGCAGATGGTCACCAAAAACCTCATGTGACATCAACAGTCCCGCTGAAGTAAGTGGGCATCATTTTCACACTTGGTTAATCTTATTTAGCAGTTGTGTGCAACAAGAATTAAGTGCTACAAATTGGGGAAAAAACAGGATTCTACTGTAATCTGCAGATTATGTACCTAATACTGTAGTATTAAAGGAGTGAAAGAACAAGATGCTAATCATTGGACTGATGTAAAACGGCCCATATTTAATAAAAAGAAAACCTTTACATTCCTTTCATCCAGTTACATTGCAGATTCTTTCAGATTCTACAGCGTATTTATAGATACAGCAGGTATCACAACTGTTACCAGGACCCCCTAACGGCACATCATCAGAGGGTCCAACAGCAGTGTCTATGTACCTCCGCGCCAGAAGATGGCGATCTGCTTCATGCCGCGCTGTCCGCTGTTTGAGAGACGGACCATAGAAGTACGATGACGTATACGGTGGCCGGCGTCGCGTCCCCCATACATATCAAACCTTCCTACTTAGCAGTCTAGCAGCGGTTGTTAAGTAGTCTCATCCGCTGCATTGTGAGCAAATCCGAGTGCTTTCTTTACGGTAAGAACCAGAACCCCTCGCTTTATAACGCCCCGCAAACGGGCGTTTTATAACCCGACGTAGCTACACTGTCAGCGCGTCTCAAACTGAAAGTCATACGTGGGGTGTTTATCAACAACGTACTTGTTTCTTTGCAAGAGCGGTTTTGTTAACTTGCCTCCCAAGAACTAGCTTGGGACGCAGTGGATCACTGGATTGTTCTCGTTGGCTAGGATTCAACCTTGACTTTTGAGGCTGGGCAAGAACCAGGTTTTTTTTTTTTTTTTTACCTTCCTCTGTAATTCTGTTCTGCAGTATTGGAGCTGTACTTCAGCAATGAAAGATGACGTCAAACGGGTCAGCAACAACACAAGAACGGTCAAGTACGCATATTGATAAACACCCATGGTTTCATAACTGGCTACCTGGGTGGGCGGAAACCACTGCGTAGTTGTCATCCAGAAACCTAATCATTTTGCACATTTTATATAAGAATAAAACACCCCTACAGCGCTTTGAACACAATCAACCATAAATCCTATCGACTTGTTCGCCAGTTGCTATTGAAGACCCCAGAAATTAGCCAGCAGAAAAGGTAACAGCTGATCGCAAATTCTACTGCTACTAGTAGCTTCGTATGGTTGAATCTGACATAAGCTCTCTATATAAATCACCTTAGTAGAAGACAAATGGATTTGAAAAATCACAGTGAATGTAGAGAGTGATTTGAGCAGAATGAATGAGCTGCCATCCGCTGGTCGTATGTTGTGATGTTGCCTGTCATGTTATTGCCACCGACTACCGAAGGTGAAAGGAAACCGTAGTTTTCTGTCTTTGAAAACGGTCAGTATCCGTCGAGTTTCGTTTTGTATTGTCCCCTGGCCATTGTCACAATTCGGTGCGAAGCTGCATCTGTATGCAGTATCTGCAGAAAATGTCGTAGCCTATATTTATTTATTTTGGCAATTATTACATTTTGCAAATATATATGTATTTGACCGATAAAATCATTACGGAAGACCTCATTGTTCATTTTTTAACGACGTCGAACCATCAATAGTTTACTCGTTTTAAAATAACCGTTTAAGTAACGATCTCGCAAAGTTGTAAGATCTGGATGTGGAATTCCTAACTGTATAATGATTAGCTGGATAACAGACAAAACTATTCATGCAATTATATCAAAACTAATAAACATTAATGCTAAGAAACCTACGGAATCAAGTAAAATATCTATAATCCCAATAACTTTCATACTTAGCTGCTACCCTGGGCGTATTTGAAAGTGTAATTATTCCTGAATTATATTTACATTGCTTAAAACACCACAGGTATATTTGTCCCTGAAGTCCTGCTTGAGAAAATATTTCCTGTTGGTGTGCTACTTTCAGGAAAGACTCCTCCTCATTTCATCATTGGTAACATTATTACTATTTCCACAGAGAACCGGTACGTTCTCCACCAACATGTCTTACCCATATAGAGGCTCTTCAAAGGACTTAAAATCTCCACCAGGCCCCTTTCCTTCTTCTGAACCTCCACATCTGGGAGAGCATGATACTTATAGAACTTCTCAAGAGTCTTCTACTCGCACAGTGTCCTCTTTCTCATCCTCGAGAAGTGCCCTGGAGTCTTACTGCTCCCAGAGATCCTCAACTGTTGAAAGCGCTTTGACCCTTCTGGCCAGCTGTGGGCTGGATCCTGAAGACCTCTCTCTGCTTGCTGGGATGCCTGACAACCTGATCACCGTGGAGACACTCCCACATTTGCTCATGGAGATAAAGGAGAAAAAGGCAGGGAGCCAATCTGCACAGTCTGTGTCATCCAGTGCACCCCCAAAGGATACATGTCAGGGCAGAACTGATTTTTGCCCTGATGCAAACCCTCCACTTAGGCCATTATATCCACCATCAGTAGAACAGATTGAGAACTGGCAGGATCGATGTCCCCCACCCAGTCAGTCTAGCTTTTTACCACAGGAACCACTTAATTCCAAGTCTAGCTTTGTGGGGGACTATAACTATGGCCATTCTAGGGATGAACAAGGTAGAAGCCATGCGAGGCCATCCAACAGCATGAGAACTGGGAATGGTGGGGACAGGACTTCAGACTATCATAGGGGAGACAGAAGTATTAGAGCTGTGAGTGGGTGGAACACAGCCAAGTACTGCGGGAAGGATAATGTGCCAAGAGAAGGAGGTAGTCATCAGCATGTAGACAGAGTTGCAAGGGCGGAAAACAGTCTTGAACGTTTAGAAGATTATCAGAATGTAGACAGAGCCACAAGGTTGGGAAACAGTCATGAACATTTAGATAATTATCAGGATGTAGACAGAGCTGTGAGGGCTGGAAACATCCATGAACATTTAGGCGATTATCGGGATGTAGACAGAGCCACGAGGGCGGGAAACAGTCGTGAACATTTAGTCAAATATCAGGATGTAGACCGAGCCACGAGGGCGGGAAATAGTCGTGAACGTTTAGTCAAATATCAGGATGTAGACCGAGCCACGAGAGCGGGAAATAGTCGTGAACGTTTAGTCAAATATCAGGATGTAGACAGAGCCACGAGGTCAGGACACAGTCGTGACCCTTTAGTTGATAATCAGGATATTGACAGAGCTGTGAGGGCTGGAAACCGTCATGAAAGCTTAGTTGATTATCGGGATGTAGACAGAGCCACAAGGGCGGGACAGGGTCATGAACGTTTAGTTGATTACCATGATGTAGACAGAGGCATGAGAGTGGGAAACAGTCATGAACATTTAGTTGATTATCAGGATATAGAGAGAGCCACGAGGGCTGGAAAGAGCCGTGAAAGTTTAGTTCATTATCGAGATGTAGACAGAGCTGCGGTGGCTGCAAATAGTCGTGAACATTTAGTCAATTATCAGGATGTAGACAGAGCTGCGAGGGCAGGGAACAGTCGTGGACGTTTAGTCAATTATCAGAATGAGGACCGAGTCTCCAGAGAGGGAAATAGTCGTGAAAGTTTTGTCAATTACCAGGATGTAGACAGAGCTGGAAGGGGGGGAAACAGTCATGAATGTTTAGTTGATTACCACATTGTAGATAGAACCTCAACAATAGGAAATAGTTGTGGACATAATTTTGATTACCAGGATGTAGAGAGAGCCTCAAGGGTGGGAAGTAGTCGTGAACATTTAGCTGATTACAAAAGTTTAGACAGAAACAGAAGAGCTGGAATCCACCGAGAGCCATCCACTGAGCAAAGAAGCTTGGAAGGCAGCACAAGAGCTGGCTATGTCCAGGAGTCTTCCACTGATCACTGGGAAGTAGAAAGAGATCGAACTTTGGCAATGGCCAGTACAAAGAAAGTTGACATCCTCCCTAGGCATCCTTCCAAACAAGAGGCGGACGAATTCCACGGCGTGATGCCCCAAGCGTTTCCTTACGCATGCTCTCTCTGTGATATCGTCATGCTCTCCGAAAGGGTAAGTCAGGGTGCCCACATTCCTGTTTCTCTGCCTCAAGCAGGAAGCACATCTCATGCCCCTGATTCTTCTTGCTTGTAACTTTGACCTTCCCCTTTCATGTCACTTTGAGGTCGATTTTAATCAGGTAGGTTTTCCACTGTGGCCTGTCACAGGGAGTAAAATTTTGGAATGTGCGTGAGTAAACATTGTGACATGCAAGTCTGATTGACTTTGACAATGGCAAGTAGGTATAGTATTTTTTTTTTTTGTTTTACAGAGTCAAACATTTAAAACAACTAGGCTAAATACATAATCCCAAAACTGCTATATTTTTCAGTGTTTTGTTTTCCTTCCCTAAGGATTGGACTTCACACATAAATGGGTCTCAGCATGCAGACAGTCAGCTCAAGCTGCTTCAGATGTAAGTATATTTTCATTGTCCGTTTAATGTACTTTGGTGATGTGTTACTTTACTGGAAGCTGTGAACAGGACACAGGCATTAACTTTTCTCTTTGCATGATTTTGAAGGTACCCAGACTGGGACTGTCGGAGTGACTCAACCAAAGGGTGAGTGCTTGTGTTGAGTACCACCGATTTGGGAAGAATCTACCTGTAACCAGCTCTGCAGGGTATGTGGTATAAGTCTGATGCTGCCACACACTGGCTGACCTGTGAATATGATCTCATTTCTTGTAGGGGCCAGAGACAGTTGGGGGCAAAGAGGGAGGTGGACACAGCTGAAAGGATTAGACATGGATCCGCTCAACTCCCAGGTAAACGGCTGCTTTCGTCTTTTAAATGAATGGCCTTTCTGTTATCCCCACAATACAGGCATTTCCAGTCGACCAGAATAATAAAATTGAGTTCTATATCTGATATAATAGTTCACCATGTATAAGGATAGGCATGGATGTGTGGTCCTCCAGATTGTGTCACACTAAAGAGTAGCGCTGGACAATTAATCAAATTTATATTTTAAATATGGTTTCGGCTTCCGACGGTTATCAAATAATCTAGAGACAGTTATTATTGTGCCTCATTTAGTTTTGCAGCGATGTTCTGGTCTTGTCTTGTGTCATACATAAACCTTTTTTCAAGAACCATTTTATTTGTTTTTCAGTCAAATAAAGTTCAAGGAAATGCACTGTTGAGAAGACAAGTTTTGTAAAACTCAAAAATGCATGATATTTCAAAAGTCAGCAAGTAATCTTGTTAAATAATTATGATGTCAATATTGACCAAAATAATTGTGATTATGGTTATCGCCATATTCGAGCAGCCCTGCTAAGTAGCCCACAGGTGTGGAACTTCAGGGTACCGCAGTCATGGAAAACCTGGAAAAGTTTTGGAATTTTGAAATACTTTTTCCAGGCCTTGGATATGTTTTGGAATTCTTGGATAGAGAGGACAAGTTTTGGAAACTAGCCTTGGAAATGTACTGGTACTGGAAATGTTTTGGATAAGTCATGAAAATTTATTCTGCCAGAATTTGCAGGAGACAAATCAAAGTGAATACATGGATTCTCCTATGAAAAGGAGTTCCATTGCTTAGGCTATCCTGTAAATGACAGAGTTCAGGACAGTCACGTAATCATTTTTTTTAAAGCTGCAAGACCCATCAGTGGTGAAAAATGGCGGTCTGGGAAGGATGAGGTAGGTTTACTTTACAATTGATCTTGTTATTTCAAAAAAAGCTAAGTGCTAATTGCAGTGAGGCTAATCCTTTGCCTGCCCCTTCTGAGTTAGAGATCCACTCCCTTTATGTCTTTCATCTAGGAGAGAAGTAAAGTAATCCGTGTGAAATTCCCCCCTGATGCTGTGGATGAGAGCTACCTTATGAAGCTGGTTCAACCATTTGGGAGCATAGTAAATGTGTCAGTGTTCCCAACAAAGGTGCGCATGGTTGGAATCCATGACTGTTCTCACCCTGTTTCAATGAACTGTTGGAAGAATTTTTATTCATTTGCTTTTAAATGCTTTTAAATTACATTACCGTGATGAGATGCATGCAAGTCAGTTTTGCTTGGGGTTATGGAGTAACTTCTCAATTTTCAGGCTTTCTTGGAGATGAAGACTTTCCACCAGGCCGAAGACATTGTGAAGTTCTTCACCAAGAATCCAGCATTGGTGCATGGCAGCCAAGTCCAGTTTAATCTGTCTACCACATATACATTTTCCCAGGTAAATAAGGCTTCTCCTTGTTCTGTTCTTGCACATCCAGTTATGTTGCCCGTCTCTGAAATTGGTCTTGAACGTGGAAAATGAGTTGTACTCTGTTGAGTTTGCCTATGTCTTCCTAATGTTTAATAAAGTACATCCTTTAACAAATAACACTATCTGGCAAAAATGGTGTATTTCTAGGTCTGGGTTATGTTAGATGGTAACCTAGCATTTGGTACCATTAGTTGATGTGCTTAATGCAGAAGACGTAGGTAGGGGTAGGGACCTGAGTGACTTTGATAAGGGCCAGATCATTATGACCAAGGGACTCGGTCAGAGCATCTCCAAAACTGCAAGTCTTGTGGGGAGACCATGGTCAGGTGTGGTGAGCACCTACGGAGAGGGGCCTGAGGTGGGGAAAGACCGCAATCCGGGTGTTTGGCGGCCATGACTCGTCGGTGCAGGATGTAAACGAAGACTATCCTGTCTGGTACGAATCAACAGAAGGGCTACTCTGGCACTAATGGCAGATGATTTTAACGATAGTCTTGGTCATGTGCTGCGTATGGAGCTATGTAGCCGTCGGCCAATCAGAGTGCCCCTGCTGTTCACCTAGCATGACTGACATTACAATTTCTTGAGACAATCCTAAAACTAATTGTGAGTAGATCTTTCAACATTTTATTGTGGAAGAGGCAGTCAGACGTAAAAGGACTTGGCCGTCGTAGTAACTGCAATATAGCAATACCGTGCTACTGACATGCTAGCTGCAGGGGAAAGCAAGCTACCGGCGCAACCGCGGTAATTAATCCCACCAGCTGTATGTATTGGGTGCTGGTGAGTTTCCATCTGTACGGGTCCAGTGATTGATATCTGCTATAATGCCTTATTCATAAAATAATTTCAGTGAAAGCAAAAGTGAATCGTGTATGTGTAAAGTTTGCATGCTGAAATCCCCGTGTAAACACGCAGAGCAAATGAGTAGTTTTTTTAAAAAAAATTATTTATTTTTAATAAAGGACTGTGACAGATGTAAATCATTGGACCCTTACGGTGGTACAGATGTCAATGTCAGCATGCTTTTTGATTATTTTATGATTTTTTTAAGAATATTTTTTTTTATTTATGACCAACATCTCAGACTGCAGATGGGCCCTACAAAAATTTTTATATATATATATATATATATATATATATATATAGATATATATATATATACACACACACACACACAGTGCAGACAATTGTTAAAAAAAATACAACAGAGACCCCTC
>JAODKE010000002.1:10675305-10694753 GCA_026779605.1 Mormyrus hasselquistii
TAGATATATATATATACACAAACACACACACACTGCATATCATGTTGAGTCACCCTAAATCACCGCACCAGCCCTCGTAAGGACAGCACTCACCGGACACTGGTCACCTGGTGTTTAACCTCAATTTTAATGTGTCGCTGGGTGTTTGTTTACTTGGCCATGAGTGAATGTTATGTCTGGTCTGATTTTCAGAGTTCTAGAGTCATATGCTTCTCTAGGCTGCCGCCCGGGAAGGAAAAGAATGCAGAGCTGATCGCCATGGCGAAACGTTTCGGACAAGTGAAACACTCATTGTTCCTGCCGAATCGGGTAAAATGGCAGCGCTGATCACCTTCATCGGTCACCTGTTCATTGACGTCTTTGTGGTGCAATGGAATCACTATTGTTACATTTTCTTTAGGTGTTTGTGGAAATGACAAACAAGGACGACGCAGACAAGCTGGTAGTACATTATGCCTCCCATCCTCTCAAGATGAAAGGCAAAAACGTCCTTGTTTCCTACTCGACAGAGTACAGCACTTTGAAGTAAGGCTGATTGCTTTTCTTTTGGTTGCTATTTCATTTAATGCTCTGTAATTTGTGTCTGAAAAATGTGCCTGATCAGTATTCACACATCCTGTTTTTCCTAGTTTTTCGTAGTCTTGATTTTTCAGGATTGCTTAATATATTGATGCCTCTTAACTAACCCCTGTCTCCAGAGAGGAGAGCCCTGACACGAATTCCGAAGGGAGCGAGACGTTAAATTCATACTGTAGAAGGCAATCTCCCAGCCCGAGGAGGTCTCCCAGCCCAAGGAGGTCTCCCAGCCCAAAGAGGAAGTCCAGTGAGATGGATAGCTCCAAGCCTCCAGACATCACCACTGAACCTCCACTTCTGTCTAAAGCAGAGACTCCAGCAGACTCAGTCAAAGAGACACCTTTGGAAATCCAAGGCAACGACAGTGACATTGTGAAGTCAGAGGGCTGCAAGGATGCTGGAAGCTGCCCGTCTCCAGACAGGGACCAAGAGTGTAGGGAAAGGAACTGGGAAGGACACAGCGACCTGGACAGTGACATAGAAGGCATGGAGGTAATTGGTGAGGATGAGGAGGAAGGGATACCTGATGAGGTTCTCCTAGAATTGGAAGGCAGAAATTTGGTGGAGGAAGCAGAACCCAAAGGAGAATGTAGGGAAGATGTAAAGGTTGATCCTGTGGATGCGAAATCCTCAGACTTCCAGCCTGGGGGCAAACAGACTACTGAAGCCACAGCATTGAGCTATGAGTCACCAGAGCTTCAAACAGAAGATCCCAGTGATGCACCTTCAGCAAGCGGAATGCCGGCTCATGTACAAATAGCCATTGAGGAGGTATATCCTTCTTATATATTTTTTCAAGATTTTTAAATCTAGATTTTTGACACCAATAGAATCAATGACAAAATTGGCAGCTGATGTCTACATTTATATGCTGTCTGAGAGGTGCCAAACATCCAGGCAAATATTGTGAATAGCACAGATGGCAACATGCAACCCACCAACCTTAAATACATCCTGTACAAATATCCCCCACATTTGTAGTATAGTATTTCCTTACCTCTATTTACAAGAATCATATTCATGGCTGATATCAACATAAGGCTAAAATATTTGATTCATAAAGAATAAGTAATTTCCTAGGTTTTTGCTGTTCGCGGGGCTGATAATTTGTCACCACATAGGTCTGTTACATCATCATGACATCACTCTACTAAAGTTTTATCGGCCTTCACTCATAGGAGGACCCAGGCGTCCCCGAGAGCCTGGAGCAGTGCATTACTCTCGACGAGCTTGAGGAGGAAGATGAAGAAGAACTTGGGAAGGACTCTGTATTGATGCACGAGTCTGACGAAGCGGCAGGTACTCCTGCTTCAAGCCACGCTCCGTGAATGTAGGGGTGTATATGTTGGCTTGCATGTTCTCCAAAGCCTGCTGTAAGTAAGGGTGCACATGGTGGGTTTTGCACAGATTTCTGGGACAAATTGTAACTCTAAGCATTTGTTTTGCAGAAGACACCTGCAAGGATGAAGCTGAGGTCAGTTTGTTATAATAATAATGGTGCTAAATGCCATTTTATTTCTGCCTAAGAATTAATTTTTTTGTTTGTATACTTTACTGCTAAAATCCCACCTTGCGTTTACTTCTCAGGAGTATTTCAGAGGGAAAGTGATCTACATCAAAAACCTTCCGAAAACCTACTACACCGACTCGCAGTTTGTGAAGATCGTGAGGGGTTTCGGGACGGTAAAACGCTACTTCCTGATTCGTACTCGGCAAGAGGTGCGTAGAGATTCGTAGATACGAGGAAAATTATGGATAGATGGGGAGCTTCTCACATAGTCCTATCAGTAAAAATGGCCTTTTTTGTGGGTTTTGAAGAGAGCTGACTTCTCTGGGTTGAGTGGGAGGGTGAACCTGCCAAGGGTTCCTTCGGGTGGGTTTCTAGCAGTAAGAATTTGCCCCTTCAGTCAATGCCAGTTGCCACAAGAAGGTATTTGGTAACTTCTCATGGGCATTATGTACATTCGATGCATGCATCAGAGAAGCTGTATTTGTTTCCAGAGAGGAATTTTGCATGACCTTCTTTGCTCTTCCAAGTTAGCTTGGTTAAGATCTGTACTGAAAGCATTTCTGACTCTGGACCAGGGCTTCATTGAAATGGATACACATGAGGAAGCCCAGAGAGTAGTTAAGGAGCTGGTGCTGAGGCGAACGGAGATGCGTGGCTGCCCTCTGGTCATCCAGCTGTCAAGGAAGTACCTGACACTGACAAGGGGGTGAGTGTTTGGGAAGTGAGAGAGAACCATCTAGAGAAAGGATAATTCTCAATCTAGAAAAGTCACATCTGGCCCTGCAGGTTAGAACTCTGTACCTGTGTCAGAAGGGCGCTGGTTCAAATGCCACGCCTGGATGTTGCTTTGGACAAAAGTTTTAATCTTTTTGAAATGTGGAAGGTGTTTCTGCTGATGGGTGTATCTATATGCAGAAACAGTGGAAACAGCATATAGTGATCATGGTTATAGTGATCACCTGCTTATAGTGATCAGTTTTACCCAGACAGACATGATCACTATAAGCAGTTTCCACTGTATTACTGTCCTTGGGCGGGTTCATACAGGGCTTTGTAGGGAGGGGGCAACCTGGCTAGGAATCTGCTTGGTTATTCAGGGTGTGTGCTGTTGCATCCACAGGTGGAGTCCTGAGCCTGACTGTGAAAAGGAGGGGGAGAGTAGGACAGAGCAGAGGATGAAGAGCAGAAGAGAGACGGGCTATTTTGGCTCACCGTCCACGGGGATCCAGGAGGAACTGCCTACCAAGAGACAGTGCATACGGGAGGAAGAGGCCTCACTTGAGAAATCTGAGGCCCACAATCAACAGCTGCCCCAACAGCAACACCAACAGCCCCAACAGCAGCAGCAGGAAAAGCTGAAGGAGAAACAGCAGAGGGGCAGCAGCCAGAAGGAGGTTAATTTAATTACAGAGGATACTGAGAAAAAGGCCAACCAGCCTTCTGACTGCCTGGATGGTGGGAGGGACATGCGGCAGGTGAGATGAGCCGTTCCCTAGGAGGTAAAAATGAAACTGAATCTAACTCATTCTAAATGGATGTCACAGTTTTTCCAAGTCCTGTGGATAGTTTAGGGTCCTGGGAGTATTACCTAATGATTTATGATTGGTTTAGTGAGATAACCAATCAGATTGTAGAGGAAAAGGGTCCAAGCAACTAGAGAAGGCGGGACCAAGACATCTGATTGGTTGGTCCTACCTCCTCTAGTTGCTTAGACCCATCTCCTCTACAGTCTGAGTGGTTATCTCTCTGAACCAATCATTTATCTTTCTGCCCTCATAACATTTTTGTAAAACTCCCATGAACATGTTTTAGTGAAACAATATATACACATTGATCAAGGGTACAGCAGCAGACAGGTCATAGTTCATTAATGTCTATATAGTATAATCCTCATGGAAATGGCATAACCAAGCTCACGGCAGACTGCTGAGAGTTGCATATGTCTTCATATAAGTATGCCTTTTTCCAAATGAAGACAGTCACATTTATTCATGCTTATGCAGGGTTGTGATCTGAGTTTTTAGTCTATGTTGGGCTCTGAATTAAGATTTCTCTGGTAAAAAGATCGGGGTGGTGCAGTAGCTGTGATTGACTGATGCACAGACTGATGCACCTTGCAGGTTCCCAGCCCTAAGAGCCCCATAACACAGGCCAGAGACAGGCCAGAGGGGGAGGGTCACATCACAGAAGACAAAGCGAAGGACAGGCCAGAGCCAACAGCAGAGCCTACCGCTAACCCCCTTCTTCCATACCAGCCTCACACCCCCTTGGGTAAGTCAGCCTGGGCCCAGAGAGGTGCTCAAATGTTCTGTGGCATTTGACGTTCTACCGCTAGCTAGTCAGTGTGTGAATAGAGGGTGTGTGGGATGGAATGTGAGTAATGTGAAAGATGGCAGTAAAATGTAAACAAACTAGTATTCTGTGCAGCATGCAGCCTGGCTTTGTGCCATGTGCTGCCAGGGAAAGATTCCATGTGGAGCCGCACGATATCACAACGCTATAGTCACTAAAGTGGCAGTGAAGACAGGGACAGCTCAGCAGCCACAGCATCCTTTAAAAGAGGAGATATTGTGGGTGAACAAGGTAAATAGACATCGGTGATGTAGCAGTTTAAAGTCTGACAAGTTTATTAGATATAAGGGTATGCCGAATTTATACAAGTTACTAACTTTTGGGTGTCACAATACGCCTTTCATTTATATTTAAAGTTACAGTGGAACCTTGGAACTCAAACGCCTCTTAACTCAACCATCTCTGTTGTCTGTTGATTTTTTTTCGACTTGTACTCGACCTTAATCTTGGAACTTCACCATTCCTGCTAAAACTTGTATGGGTCGAGATGCGTTCAACGGCACCAATTCGGGCCTCGAATTTCTTTCGGTCGAGTAAAATATAACCGTAACTGGACCGAAAACTCAGGACACGACAAAACAAAAAAAAAAACAGACCTGCTAAAACTTGTACGGATTAAGACTCGTGTGATGGGCTGAAACAAAGACAGACGGACCTACTGGGATGCTGAAGCCTCTCAGTTCTGCAGTACCTCTCGACCAAGTTCGACGTGTGAAAGATGTGTTCCTGTGTTTGGTGTGATGTTATTGTGCTTTACCTACAGCACATTTAGTGATACAGTAATCACGGCCCCTACGAAAGTGAGCAGTGATAGCAGCAAACCAAAGAGGAAAGCAGTGAGAGTAACTAGAACTTCTTGTAAAAAGTGGGCAGAGTGCTAAACAATGGAATGTGGTGCCAATGCTGGTGACAATGATGTACTTGTGTGTAGGCAAGTGGCTGCTTGCTTTGCTGATCCATAGAGGGGTGTGGTGGAGTGGTGGCTCACGCTTTCCCAAGACTGCACCTATAGTCTCCCCTATGGCTGCTAAGGATTGCATGCATGCAAAATAAGAACGAAAACATTTTCTCTGTGCTGCTCAGTCCATGTAATGCTTGCTGTGCTTGCAGTCTATATGATTCTCCTCCAGAACTCCGGATTTTGTCTGCAGAGTAGGGCGGGGCAATTAATCGAATTTTGAACATTCTGAACCTCTAATCGACCTAATCTTGCCCATGTTGGTTACTTCGTTTTTAAAAAATAAATGTAATACTTCAAAAAAAACCTGTTAATACTTGCCCCAGTGTGTGTTCATGTTCTGTCTCCTTAAAAACACACTGCTCCGAGTATTGTCACGTGACTCCGCCCCATCCAGTCTGCAACATGGAAGCAGCATGCCATGTCCGTCGTTTGGACACACTGTGGCTTTAGTGAAGACGCGACACCGAACAAAAAGAGGTCAAATGTAAACACTGTAAAAAGTTGCAAAAAATGTGGGCATAAAGAAATGTCTGTTTTGTATAGATATAGAAGCTATTGAAGTTTAATATTGTTTGGTGGATCATGATTAATTTTTTTTTTTTAAACTGAGCGCATGCATGGGGGGTAGCTGGAACGGATTCCAGTTGTTTACGTCAGTCTGATTTCTGATAGAAGCAACTGAGTGCAAAATCAGGATCAGTGTGCCCTTTGAGAACCATGTTGCCCTTTGGCTGCAGGCCAAGAATTTGTGCACCCTGTTGTCTGCTACATCTGCAAACTCTGCAATGCCATCTACACCAGTGAAGATGAAGCGAGGAATGAGCACTGCAGCAGCCTCTCTCACTACGAGAAACTGAAGGTGAACTGGCCGAGTCCGTACTCCCCCGTGTGACGCTGAGAGTGTGTGCGGCTCCTGGTATCTGTGACTGCTGCTGTTGGGACCAAGGTATCATACAGAAAGGCAGCTTGGTAAAGTTAAAGGAGCAGGGCGTCACACACATGCTGTAGATTAATAAAATAAAATGAAAGAGTTTCATGCACCTAAATACCACCTAAAAACATAATTGAAAGCTTTAAAAAGGCAAAAGCAATTTTTTAACCTGTCATGCTAGGAGAGCTTTCCCAAGGTAATTACACAAAACAACATGAAATTCGTCATGTTTCAGCCCGGATTTCAGGTTAAGCAAGTGCTTCAGGGGAGGCAGACTCCCTCCAGGGGCAAGAACAGCTGTGCCTCCTGCTTCTACTGTGCCTGTCCCGTTCATCCGGTTCTGTGTTATAGGTACACCTGGAATGTGGCACCACCTCAGGACTCCCGCACAATATGGAGAAGTTGCCAGAGTAATTTGGTCTGTGCGCCGCTGTTGTGAGGAAACCTGAAGAACCCTACAGAACTTCAATGTGATCAAGATACTGCATCCCAGGGGATGGAACAAAATTGTTTTCATAAACTTTATTTGAGGTCAATTGTTAAAGATTTTTTTTTTTTTTTTTTTACTATTTTCTGTTAATTTTTTGTATTATGTGGTACTAAGTTTTGAAAAGTTAAAATTTGATAGTTTGAGATCTGTAATGTTCCCCAGCTCCTTATGTACATAAGTGTTGTTATGAAGAATACATAATCTCTTGCACATGTGACTCAATAAATCTGTTTATTGGGTTTGTTTACGAAATACACGCATCTTTGAGAACCCCATACAAGCTGTAGATACCTTTGTTTCTCCTAAAGTAACGATTGTAATTCTCTAAAATTACATGTGTTCTTATGGATGTCCTGATATATAAACCTGTAATATAAACCTTAATACATTTAGGAGATTTCTAGTGCCTGGTGATGCTGTGTTCTATCCAGCACTTATTCCATTATACATGAAATAATGACCCTGTCTTCACATGGTCAATTACAACATATTTCTAATTTAAACTGTATTTAAATTGTTCAACTTATTAAATGTGGCACAGGCGTCTTTGTCGCAGAAATATGACGTAAATCGAAAGGTATCTTGGGTAATTTGGAGGGGACGCTGTCTCCATGGCAAGCAAACATGGCCGCGTCTGGTGAGTAACCTAATAGCAGCGTTACGTTTGAATGCTGCTTCAGGTCTATTGTAAAGCAATTATGAGAATGAGCAATTAGTATCGTTTATGAAAACGATTAATTGTACATAGTGACAAAGTCGGCGTTGTAATGTTCTTTTTCTCATTCAATAGCTTCATGGCGGTAGCACTGGCATTACTGTCTAGCAGCATAGTGTCTATAAGTTGGTGTTGTGATTTCATTCAGTTGACAGTTTTGCGGGATTGATTAACAATGGTTACCAAATGTAACAGAAATTTATCGCGACTTTGAATAAGCGGATAACGAAAAGGTATGAATAATTGGATTAATTTAACTCATCTGGCTTTGCATCTACGATCATCCTATCTTGTTATACAGAGCATATATATTAGCGTACGGCGTAGCATGTGTGCGCGAGTTTAATGTTTTATGTGATTGAGTGCTTTGGGCAGCGTGCCGCAAGTTGATAGACGGGAGGGGACAAGGGGACAAGGGGGCAAAAGGAGAACACCTCACAGCAGTCCGGAGAGAGGGCTGGAAATCCAGACGAGTGGTCGGTGCAGGGTCGTGGTGAGCCAGGCTCAATCCCAGGAAGCACAGGGGGCCAGGCAGGGAATACCTTGGCAGGACACACTCTCCGAAACACAATCCCCCTTCTGGGGATAACTGTTGACCCAAACGCACCTGTTAATTTATGGATTTTGAGAGAAAACTGAAGTGAAAGAAAAACACAAATTCTACACACGGCGGCAGAATTAGAGCCCGCAACCCAAGTTGTCCGAATGGGAAAAAACACAAACTAAATCATATGTGCCATTTGCAGTTTCTATACTGAATACTTCTATAACGTGTGTATTTTTTTCTGCAGGGAGGAGTGTAATTGTATCCTTCATACGTCACAGCTGACGATGTTGTGCATTGAACTCTGATAGTGGTTGAACTGTTACATTTCCCTGCCTTTTAGCTTGTCAGCTCCTTAACCTGCTAAACCGTTAGCTGTCCTCTGCGCCCCTGCAAGTCCTTCTGCAGCTCAACGGCTGGTACTTTGCTGCCTACTTCCTTGCTGAGATTCTCATATTTGTTTACAAAGGTTCGGTGTTTTGGCATGAGCCGCTTTCATACTTGTGTATTTGTATATTTTTGGGAGGATAATATTAAAATTGTTACACAAGTTGCATAAATATTCATTTGTCATATGATAAGAGTAACATTGTTCTTATTTTAAAAGATTTCTCAGTACTAATGTTACTATGATTAAGCCTCAGATTGTTTCCGAGTGCACTGAGTGGGTGTTTGTTTTATTTTTCAGGGATATTGCTTCCTTATCCACCAGCTAACCTTATCCTGGACATCGTACTGCTGTTCCTCTTCCTCGGATTGGAGACTCTCAGAATCTTTTATGGTCGGTCTGGAGTATTTGAGTATCTCTCATCAGTTGTCTTTTTTATCACTTTAAAACTGAATATATTGATTTCCCCACTGAACATGTGGTCTCTGTACAATTCTGCGTGACTCTTTGTTGTTCTGTATCATTCTGTGTCATTCTGTGACTGCAGACCTGTGTGTAATCATGACTGTAATTCTGTATATCTCTTATTCTGTTGATTCTGTGTGACTCTATATGATTCTCTGACTTTGAATGACTGTGTGATTGTGTAATTCTTAATGATTTGGTGTGACTCCTTGATTCTGCATTATTCTTTGTGACTCAGTGTTTCTGTAATATTCAGTGTGACTCCCATGAATTCTGCATTATCATGTGCGACTCTGCGTGATTTTGTGTGACTCCCTGATTCTATATGTGTGTGTCTCCAGGCCAGAAGGGCAACCTATGCCAGCATTCTCTCAGCCTAGTGGTCAGCATCGGCGTGCTGGTGCCCTGTGCCGTCCTGAGCGTGTATTACTTGCTGCTGCAGACCTTCGTCCTGCGCCTGGAGGTGATCCTCAATGCCGCGCTCCTCTGCTTCCACAGCCTGGAGCTGCTGTTGGGTCTTGTCACCATCTCTGTCTTCTCCAGGTACACATTGTTTCGTAAAGCATCTAACAGCAGGAACGGCATCAAATTACACGTGCTTCAGTAACCCCGTGTAGCTGTTAACGGCGGTGAGCAGCCTAACAAGTGTTGTGATGTATTTATTTTCCGAGTTACTGCTTGATAGAGGGTATCTTCATTGTGACTGTGGCTCAGTTTGCACAGATAGAAACAGTATTCTCTGTGCTCCCAAAGATGCACAGCGGGGTACTGCTCAGTCCACTCCTGTGCAAAGGCAGTGTTTGTCATGGATGTCGGGCCTGAAACATGTTCCTTATCACAATCAACGTCTTCCCTTGTATTTTTTTTGTGTCCTAGGGCTAGCGTGTATTAACGCAGCAGAACCATCCGACACACCTCACTGTTCGTAGGAAGCTCCTTCCATCTTTTTCTGTTGGGTAGTTAAGTCTTCAAACTGGGATGTAGGAACTACAGCTGTGGTATCAATAGCTGGTATGTATTCATATTGGACTTAAATGTATATAGATACAGCACTATATTTTTTCAAGAAACTTTATAGATACAAATCGTTCATATGATCACTTTTGTCATTTTGTCTTTTATATGTAATTCAGATTATAATGAATTTCCTATTTAATACTGCTCTTCAGTATTTTTATTGTAATGCTTTTTATTTGTATTTAAATATAACCTTTTTAAAAAATAAAGTTATGTCAATGTAACAATTTAAGGTGCAGAAATGAACATGTTTATACCATTTTTAGACTGGGTCTGTCACTGTTCATTATAGTCAATTTCTGTATCTTAAAAGGTACAATTATCTACAGCTAAGGGTACAATTGGCAGACCTTTGAGGGTACAGCCCCAGTGACAAGCAAAGGTACAAATTGGTACTCTTTTTTTTCTTTTTTCTGACTGTGTGTATTTGTAATGTTCTATATGCCTCACTTGGCATTGTTTTGGATAAAATTGTCTACTAACTAAAGTAAATATAAAGATGATACATTAGGCTATAAAAGCACATTTCATGCACATATGCTATGAAATACGTTTGGTTGAATTGCTTCATCGGGGAAAAATAAATAATTGTATAATGTTTTTATAGCTGAACACTCTAAGGTATAGCTGGTCATGCTTCATTGTGACACAATATGGACAATATAATGAGAAAATCCAGCAAACCTTTTCCAAATGAGAACGATCAGAATAACCTGTATCACTATAATAGCCTATATTAGCACGACATAACGCTTTTAAAATACCTATAGAAACGGAAAGTCTTCTTACTAAAAGAATATTCAGTTAATCACGTCTCATGAGACAATATTGTGATCTTCGATAATAAATCTAAAAACGAGTTTACAGATTAACTAATCCGGATTAAATTGGAGGATGGGCTAATCCGTATGTACATGAGTTGAATCGGCAGCAACGAAAATCGATAATCCCAATCAAATACGGTAATTTAGGGCACACTGCTCTAAAAACTGACGCAGCAAAGCACTTAAGGTGACCTCCAACTGGACAGGAAGCAACTCTGTTTTCCCGTCGTATTGCTCAGATTTACATCCACACCTGACTGCACATCTTCACTGTACTTTTAATAAAAGTTTAAATAAAACATTTAATACTCGAAGTGAAAAGATAGCATCCGCTAAATGTTTTATGCATGTCTAGTCTGCAGGGATATCTGATGCTGTTCATTGATGGTTTGCAGAAAGCCAGATTAAATGCAAGATGAATAATAAAATTTACAGGTTATTGGTACGAGGGCTGAGATTCCAGCTCATGGACGTCCAGGAAACTGCAGCCTGCCGACAGATACAGGCAGGAGCGAAAAGCTCATCTTCACAGCAGAGCCCAGAAGGGCGCAGGTGGCGAGGAAAGGGGGTGCAGACGAGGCTGGGCTGGGCTGGGCTGAGCGAACCTCGGCTCTTTGTACGGATCCCCCCCCGGATGGGTGGAGCTGCGAGTATCACGGCGAGGGCAACCTGGCTCTCAGGGCTGCAGCTAGGAAAGCCCAGGACGGAGCGACACGGCGGGGGTACCGCGGATGCAGCCTGCGCGTCTGGGAGGCGGCGCTGCCTTTTCTTCCACGTCAGTTCTGGAGGAATATGCCCATTGGTTTTGAACTGATGCTTTGTTAAGAAGAAACACCTGAAATACTGCTCTGCTGGTTTAAAGAGAGGATCATCCACGCCGGAGCGATCGTTTAGTCGGTCCGTTATTTAATTGATATATCTGGGGAGACGATGCTGCTGTGTCCGTCTTCGCCTACGGCGGCGAGCGACAGCACCGGTTCCGATGAGAAAGAAGCACAGAAAGTGAAATCAGAGGTAAGAAACGCTGCAATTAAACAAAGAATTTCATTCACACCGCTTACCGGCTTAAATGCAGATCATTTGATACTGGCACTATACAAGTGCAGTGCTACTTAAATATTAAAAAAGATGTATTACCCAATATATTTTTTACGTATTTTTTATATTTATATTCATAACATTTCAGTAAATTTTTAGGAAGCCGGCCATTTAGACGCAGACACGCTTTCATGCTTTCCTTTATGCCGGCTAACAGTTTGGGATGTAAGGCTGCGGAATGACAGACTAATGCCGGTTTGCATTTATCGCCGTTTAAAATGTAATCGTGAAATATGGATCTGAACATTTGGCCTATAATTTCACCCATGTGTGCCCCTGCACAAGGGGTTAGGTGTACGAACGAGGGAAAGTGATCTGTCACCACTTTAATCTATTTACATATGCCGACGCCCAGCAAAAAAAATGTATAGCGATGTGATGTTTAGTGCAATAAAATCGCTTAGATCAAACACACATCCGAGACGGCAATAGATGTCTTTTTTATTGTTATAACATTGCCGATCTCAGTATTTTGCATTATTATGTTACAGTGGGTATGAGTATCATTTATAGCCTCTCTTGAAACGTTAAGACCATCGTTGCAGGTATTATGTGCGGGACCACGTTCCCCTCATAGCTAAGGGACCGGTCGCACCTCCGTATGGGTGTAGCTGCCTCACAGAGGCGATCACAGAAAGGGGCTGTCGCCTGGCTGAAAAACGCAAATGTCTCTAAATTCTACCTTTATGGTGTGAAGTTTTCCTGAAGTCTTTGAGAAGTGGGTTATGCGCCGCTGCATACAGGATTAAATGTGGGGAGCATGTCGGACAGCAGTAGTAGACAGTGCTGTAGTGACTTCATTTCTGACTTGGAATGAAGAAAGGTGCTTTTGATGATACGGTCATTGCAGGAGGCTTGAGAAAATATCATTAAAATGGTGCAACAACCATACATGTGAATATGAATGTGCACAGATACCGTCTAATATGCCTGTTTAGTGTTGTGCTAAGGACAGACACTCCTGCTGTAGATAGAAGCCAGGCTTAGGACTTTTCCCACTGCTGCAGAAGGACTGTTTTGGTCTGCGCACTCCTGTAAAGTCAGGATTGACCTTATTTTAGTCCTGCAGGTGGCTGGCGTTGGGGCACACGGAGGGTGGGGACACTGCAATGTCTCAGTCCCGGTGACTGTGTTGACCTATCTTCGTAGGAACTTTCAAATTCATAGGAAACGGCTGTCAGATGGATATAGAAACAGTCACAAAAGGCATAGGAGCCATCTGCTGGTGCTTTTAATGCTTGAGGCCTGAACAGGAAGCACAAATACAAAAGGCATTTGTAGCATCGCCCGCGTTATTATTGCAATATAATTGAAGTGTTTGCAGGGACTGAAATGCTATGTCAATTTTCCTGTCCTGAGGCATATTGATGTTGTTTTTGATTACCGTCACCACCCCTCACCCCAAACAGGTCAGCGATTATGGCAGTGTCATCATGTATTTGTCCTATTGGGTATTTGGCCTCAGGGCGGCGAGTTTGGCTACCCTGTGGGGGGGGGGGGTCATAGGTCAGGTTTCGTCAGTCAAGTTGAACAAGTGCTTGAACAAACCTAGTTCGCCGAAAAGGGCTTGATTACCTTTCCTGGCTAATTAGCAAAACTTTAGAGCATTTTTGTATCAGATAGTATCTTCATTCATGACTTTGACAAGCAAATTAGTTTTCGGGCTCGTAGCCTGGGGGAAATCATCCCTGTATTTCAGAGGACGGACCATGCGAAAAGGAAATATTTGCTGAGCCGCCCTGTTCCGAAATGTCTCTTTCCATGAGGAACAGCATCGGGGAGAAGATGTTGGTTGGGAATACTCAGACAGAAAAGGCATCAACCATCAAAAGCAATAAATGAAGATAGTCAGGCCTTTAATGACCTGAGGGTGATCTGGGCACATCCTGGAGGATTTCCTCCGTGAACACCATGTTTCAGAGCCATTGTTCTGCTTTTTTATTTATTTATTTTCTAAACGATCCAGAATTTTCTCTACTTTGAGGTTTCTTTTAAACCTCTGATGTTCAACTACCTCTCGTAATGAGTCTCCAGAAAAAATATATAGTGTAAATCTTCAGTCCATGGAACCCGAACACAGAAATAAAAAGCGTTACATTTTAGTAAGAGATCATTACTTGCAAACACCCGCCCTGGTGCTGATTTAAGTGTCTGAGAGGCAGATAGATTTATTTTACAGCAAGACTTAGACCTAAGAGCAAACATTTTCTTCCAGATAAATGGCATATGAAGTGGATGTGAATGAATGGTGACAGTGCTGAAATTAATAACGAAAGCATCCTGTATTTTGTACTAATCAAAAAGAAGGTTTAATTCACCTCAACCATAGCGTAGGGTTACAGTACAATAAATACTGCAGATCTTAGTAAAAATGAAGCGGTCTGTTAGGGAGAATTAATGTCAAAAGACCCCAGATCTGTTCCTGTTTTTTTTCTCTCCCTCCCTGTATGCAAAGAAAAGCTGTGATAATATTATCCATGCACATTGGTGACTGCTCTTTGTATCAATATGCTATCTACTGTTAATGTATATAAAATACTGGTACATTTATCCGCCCATATTCAATAACCACTTATCAAATATAGGGTCACGGTGAGTCTAGACCATATCCTAGAACCCACTGGGAACAAAAACTGGGCACCCTGGATTGGATGCCAGTCCTTCTCTGGGCATTCAGTTGCATGCTCTAAAGCTGATTTAGAGACAGCGGTTCATCTAAATGTGCCTTTTTGGGCTGTGGGGGGATGTCAGAGGGATGTGCACAGTGGGATGTGCAGAGGGAACCTGCATAAACATGAGAGGAACACACACACTCCCAGTGCCTTTCCCAGGACTTTTATCTCAGAGTGTTTGTGTTTGATGTGGCACCAGAATTCCCCCATCATGTTTCACATGGTCATTCCCAGTGGCACCTGCGGAAAATGTTGATTATTGTGACCATCGGGGGCCGCTTATATTAATGGGGGTGGCATGGAACAAAAGGGAAATGAATGATGACATGTTTGATAAGCTCGTAAAAGCAGACTCTGCAGTGCGAGCGCCTCAGCGTGTCTCTGCTACGGTCCCACTTAGAATGTAAAAGAACCCATATTTTATTTTTATTATTTTAATTTGGGTTGGCTGCAGGGATGCTCTGTATTTACTAGGAGCCCCCTCAGATCGGCACCTGGACACACCCACACACAACCGCGCGTTCCCAAAAGCAGAGAGCTCGGTCTTTAAGAGCTTTAATGCAGACGACTCCTAAGTAGGCTCCTCGATGAGTATCTGCGCGCACGGATGACCCTGCCTGGCCTGCGTTTGCAGTGAATCTAACTGCCTCCCTCTGTCCCTCAGTGCGTGAGGCTGACCGAGGAGAGGGATGAGGCGGAGAGGCAGCTGAAGCACATCAAGCGCGGTAAGTATCTGCCGTCTCTGGGGTCAAGATGACGAACGATGATTAAAAATTCTCCCCCGTGCTGGAGTTTACACGCCCGCAAACATCCCTGAATGGCTACGGTGACGGCGGACACGGGCAGGTCAGCTAAAACTCCGTCCTCTTGTGTGCTGCGCTTACCTGCAGCCACTCCGCTGACTCAAACCGGACCCCTGCTGCATTGCAGGAAAGCACAGATGCGCATGCTATAACAGCTCCCTCCCTGTGCCAGACTTGAGCCGCATCGTTCCTCTACCGCCATTCCTGGGAAAGGGGGCCCAGTGCAAAGGATTCTGGGCCATGTGACACTAGAAAACATCCATGTGTTGATGGGAGGCATGTCGTCCCATTTCAGAGCAGAATTTAGGCCCCGCATCTGTTGCTAAGGGTAACTTCAGGTGACCTGGACTCCGCCCACATCATGTGCTGAAGCACCCGTGAGTGGTTGTGTGTGGCAAGCCGTCATCTTCTTTTTGGAGTCCTGCGGAAAGAGCCGGAATACTCATGGCACTGTCAAATAGCCCCCTTCTTAAAAACATTCACATGCACCCCCTGCAACCCTGCTCCTCTCTCCTGTCATGCCCACACCCGAGCCTACGTCCCCCCCCCACGCTATTATCCCAGCATCGAAGAAAAGGGGAGGGGGTTCCCAGTCTCCATGCCGACCCCCGGCCAACCGTGACGAAGAATTAGTGTATGTCCGGCCTTTCCTGGTCCCCAACCAGTGACACTTAAAGATCGAGAATCATCATTAGCTTTGGTGGACGGTTCCCCAGGGTTGCTGGCGATGGCTTAGAGGCGTCCCTCAGGTGCAAAGACAATGCTGTGAGGTAAAGGAAGACCGTCACTCTATCTCCTCTCACCTATACCACTTTGCTCTATCCTTAACCAGTTGCATGCAATTAGCCTGTTTGATTGTTCATGCGGGGGGGTTTAGATACAGAATATTCCTCAATATCTGATCCTGTATCAGTTTTTATTTATAAACTTCATTTATACCAGCCTTTGTTTTGTTCCTGCAGAACAGGCCTTCGCTTTTTGTGCGTGTAATGCTGCAGGATGTATTTCATTACTGAGGTCTGGGGCTGGAATGAGTTACAGAGAGCAAAACCCGGGTGCTTAAAGTGCACTTTTACCGAATATTGGAATAACCGAAGGAAAGAAGAGTTCAAAACAATTCTGTGAACCTTCTGATGATTATGCAGTGCAGAGAGTATAACATAACAAGTGTGTACAACATAAAAGCATTTCTAAACAGTATGAACCGTATGTGCTAGAAGAATCCTTTGTCGAAGGATGAGTTTATGGATGCATTTATGTAATTTATATAGAAAAAAACCTGGTAACATTTTAGTTAAAGCAGTCATTATAATGCATATGGATAACTTCATAACGCATTCTTAAAGTATTATAAACACCACTAAAACTATTTATAAAACTATTTCATGACGCATTATAGATGTTTTAGTTATGCATTATGACTGCCTTATGAAGCTCTCAACTACAATGTACTATACATACCTTCACCTTTACCTGAAGCAGTGATATAAATGCTTTGTACACGCCTTCATAAGTGTTACCAAAACACTTTTTAAAATGAAATCAAATTTAATTTGGATGATTTTATTGGTTTTATCTCTCGGGATGAAGTGAGTTTGTTATTGACAGTAAGTTTCTCCCACATCAGCTGTGGATTAAGTATGAATCTGTTAGGGATCCACCAGGTTTCCTCCTCACACCTGTGAAGGTTTTGATGACGCAGGACTGAACACTGCCCCAGATGGGGATGAACAAAGAAAGCGAGAGATTAGTCATGCAATTTGGCAGTGACCGAGGGGTGAGGCGGCATCCTTTCAACACGAATTGTCCCGTAGCCCCCCAAGGAATGAGTGTAGACAGCAGTGATCCCTGAACTCTTCCCCCGTGATGTTATTTCATTGAATTATTAAAATCTCCAATTATAAATTATGCATGGCTAGAAAATGAAGGTCCAAAGCAGGTTTACGGCCCTTTGTCGTGGGCCGACCGCGGTGCCGGTTACCTGCTCCTCTATTTTTCATGGGGGGGGGGGTCGCGGTCTGGTTACTCTGCTGGAAGAGCTCCGTTTAATGACGGGCCTCTTTCAGAGCTGTGACGCCGGGAAAACAAAGTGTCGGGGGAGGCTGCGGAGCTCCGTCAAGCCACGGCGCTCTGTGGAAAAAAAAGGCGATGAAAGTGTAGAGCGCGATTCGGCGGAATGCAATTGGCCGGCTGCCCAACATTCATGACAGACAGGGCATGGGATTGTTCTGGGCTGATTTTATGTTAACAGATGAAAACTTTGCACCTACTAGGCCTCCCTATGCAGAGTTATTTTCGGAAGGTACTTGGGCATGCAGTGCATCTCTTGTGGATTTTTTCTCTTTGACTATTCACTTGCACACAAAGCCTGTTGAGCTTTTGATGTATTTTCTACTGCACCCAAATTATGACATCCAGCTCTGAAGATCTTAGCAGTCTCAGATGAACGTAGCATGATCATGTCTTCAATGTTCTTCCAGCCAGCCAGCCAGCCAGCCATCATTCATCCAGCCAGCCAGCCAGCTGTCATCCATCCATTTGTCAGTTCGTCTGTCCATACATCCATTCGTCCTTCCGTCAGTCCATCCATCCATCCATCCATCCTCAAACCACTTATCTTGCACAGGGCTGTGGAGTAATGACATGATTTCCTATTTTACACAGATATAGGGTGCCCACCGCACTTTCTGTTACACCAGTCCGCCTGATACGGTATGAGGTGAAGCTGCCTCTGGTTGCCCCTTTTATTGGATGGTACTCCTTTCTTCCTATGTCACTTAAGGCAGATTTAAGCCGAAAGGGAAAAGGTGTGTTAACCACTTTGCCTCATGTCACTTCCTGGTGTAGCGAGAGCATCAGTGACGCATCGTTCCGACCTACAGCAGTTATGCCGAAGCGTGTCGCATCCCGTGACCTTGATGTGAAAGGATTAAGATCCAGGTTCCCAGTGGATGCAGAGTCTTCCTGCTTCCTGTTTAGCGGCCCGCGTCTTCCTCAGCTCGACGTGGTGCTCAGCGCGCGCGGGAAATGCTTTGCTGCCCTACTTGGCCCCCCTGTTCCGGTCGACAAGCGGGCGGCCGCCGTGCTCGTCCTTGATTGGTTGAGAGAGAGAGAGCAGGATTCTGCATGTGCTGCAGACTACCTGCGATGTGCCGGCTCTGCGGCTGGCTTGCCCGTCGTCTCCAGCCCCAAAGCATGCTGGGTAAAGCAGCAGTAGGCAGTGCTTAAAATTCTTTTCTGCGCACGCATGCTGCAAAACATCACGCTGAAGCTTTTTCTGCCACCTTCAGCCTCTTAATCCCAGTTGGATTCTTTGATCTGATATGTTTTGTGGACCAGTGTAGGTATTGACAGGATGCTTTCATTTGGTATTGTTTGAATTAAGTAGCCGCCGGATTACTTTTTTTTTTTTTTTTTTACATTCTAAATTAGCTCTGAATGACAGATAACTTTGAGTCTGAGGCTTATAACTAAGGTGAGCATGTTCATTTGAAGTGGTGCTTCACTGGGTATGAACAGCTTCTCCACGCACTGAACACATACAGAGCCACGGCCCTTATCTTACATGACTCCTACCCCAGAGATACACACTCACACAAAGGGCTTCTCTCTGTTCCCGAGAGAGGAATGTGGTCTCTTCGATTTCAGAGGTTTTGTTTTTTATGTTCTTTTTTTTTTTTAATTTTGAAAATTCAATTCAGCCGCGTTAAAGCAGTAAGTAACTAGTGACCTAGAATCCTGCTGCTGTACTACTCTGTAACCCCGGGCGGGGGATCCGTGAGGGGGCATGCAGGCCCATTCCCAGAGCTCCTCCCCTTCTCTGGGCCATCACCTTGCTCCCCAGAAGGAACCTTGGCATCTCATCACACCTGTGAATGGCCAGTAGCTCACGGAGATACTTGGAGAGCTGAGGATAGCTGAGCTCCCATTCCTGCCTTGCTCGGTCTCTCTGGGGTGATTCTGGGGGGGGTTGTAACCCCTCAAATAATCAGAACCGGCCAATACACCCCCCCTCAAATTATCACACAAACCGGATTCCAAAAAAGTTGGGACACTATACAAATTGTGAATAAAAACTGAATGCAATGATGTGGAGATGGCA
>JAODKE010000002.1:10707578-10720020 GCA_026779605.1 Mormyrus hasselquistii
GACCATCCCCGGGGACTGCCCCTCCCCCTGTGCCCCCACCGCAGCCCCCCCCGCCCCCGACCCCACCTCCGCCTCCACCACCTCCCCCTCCGCCTTCCCGGTGCAACCCCCTCAGGTAACTCAGAGCCATCTGGAACTCGAAGGGTGTCCTCCCACTCGGGGACCCGTCCAGTTTGATCGGTGTGATCACAGGCATTATACACAAACATGGCGTCGAAGATATGACCGGCCATTGAACAACCATGGCGGTGAAGGGATGACGTTGGTCTACGTGAGAGGTGCAGCGTTTGTTGTGTATTTGAGTTCAAGGGAGTAACTAGGAATACCTGGATGTAACACACAGAAACTCCAAGATAATTTGGCAAAATATGCGACAGTATACCATGCGCAGGATGATTAATTGACAATCGCTGCTATGTGCACTTGATAGATCTATATGAGGGCCCACAGAATATAAACTACAAAATAAGAACGTTAATCATGAGCCTAGAACGTTAAGCACAATGTGAGTGCAAACCAGCAGGTGTGTGGGGGGGGCAATCATTCTCAGGCACGGTACAAGGCAATTGGGCCAAGTGTGAATATACCATAAGTGCTACAGAAATATATGTGTGGGGTCCGGTTTCCTACTCCCCCTCCCAGTGGGGAACCACAGTGTCTGCTTAGTAGGAAGTACTCAGACCTATTGTGTATGCTTTAATGGTTGGGGGGGGGGGTTGGAATTTAACCTGCACATGAACAAGCATAGATTGGTAAAAGTTAAGATGCCTTTTATTATGTTTCAAATGAGTGTGATTATTTCAAGAGGGGAAATATTGTATATAACAGGTCAATTTCATTCATTTATTGATTATAGTGTTTTTTTTCTGTGTAACAGCTCCCTAATTGCCATAATGAGGAAGTCCTCCAAGAGCTCCAAGGGGTCACTGAAGATGGAGCCAGCCCCGCGTAAGTGTTCTCCTCCAGGCCCGTCTCGACCAAATCTCACACTGGGGGGGGCGGTCTGTCTGTGACTGCTGTGACTCCCACACCCTCTCTGAACCATAAAGCGAGTGCTGGCATGGACGATGTGAAGGTGAAGGCGGTGAACGAGATGATGGAGCGGATCAAGCACGGGGTGGTGCTGCGACCCGTGAAGGGACAGGACACCAAGGTGGGCATCCCCCACCAGTTTGTTGCGTGGTCTTTCCCGGTGTAGAGCCTGGGGAGTGTATGGCTAGCCTTCAGGTCTATTTATCTGATACATATCCATAGTCTCCATGATCGTCAACTGCATAACCTATCTATCCATCCATATTCTGATGGCCAAATCTAGTCAGGATCGGCAAGTCCTCTGGGAAAGTGGAGTAGAACATTGATCGATGGATATATTTATTTTTACCTTAATGAACGTGCTTGAGGCGGATGGTTCATACAAAGCTCTGTTGTTATTTGTTCTAGCAGTAGACGCACTGGTCAGTATTTAATGATTGTTCTCTTTTTGGTTCCCCGTTCTGTTTCTGTGCTGATGGATGGTCTTCCTGAAGAGATTCGGCATAAAGGTGAGCCGTGTGACAGCGCCATTTCCAGCATCTTCCATCCACAATAAAATGTTGGCATGTGCACCGCACAAACCGGAAAACTACACGGGAGCGTTTTTGCCTGCAACGAGCAGCATTACTGTCCCCTTTCAGCCTCAATTTTTGAAATCTGATATCGAAGCAGGCCTCTCCTGTCTCCTGTTTGGAGGATTTATGGGATATTCTGATTTGAGCGGTCTTTATTGATTAACTTTAAAACACTCATGGGAGGTTTAGTTACGCGGAGAACATACAAACACACACTGAGCCCTGGTGGAGACTTGAATCCTGCTCCCAGAGATGTGAGGCAATATTGCCAACCACTGCACCATCACAGAACCCTTCATTCAGTTGTTATCGAGTGATGATCCAAAAGATTGCGGGATTAATCCCAGCAGTCAAACAGACATTAACCACCCGACTGAAAGTTTATTTCTGTCTGATGTGATGGTACATTTAGTTAATGTTTTTATGGCAGCTACTGCGATGTTATGGCCCCATAAGACTTAGCATTTAGCATTTAGCATGTAAGACTTAGCATTTAGCATGTAAGACTTAGCATTTAGCATTTTGGAGCAAAACTGCAGCATGTGAGACAGGCGGCTCGTCTAAAGCAGTCACGAGTCACTGTCGAGGAAAAAAAGGCAGGACAACAGGGAGAGGACATGCTTTTATGGGGAATTTATGGAAGAAGAGAAATGGCCAGCCTTGCCCCCAGAGTGCGTTAAACAAATATAGGGTGTTTAACACATATTGAATAGTATGGGGGGGGGGGGGCAGGTTGTCTAATAATCCTGTTTTGTCCCTGTGGATCATTTTATGGCAACTTGGGTCATGTGACGCGAGTGAAATCAGGAGGAGAGCATGTCCTATCGGGAGCCCTAGCATTTATCACATCTGCTGCTGCCATTCATCACAGTGTGGTCAATACACGGCGGGCCATAGTGAAGCGGGGTCAGGGGTCATGGGGGAAACTGCACATCTCCTGTCATGCTGACAAATATCAGCAGCGCCACCGGGGAGCCTCTGGGCTCCGCCCATGTGACACACAGCGGCCTCATGGGTGACACTATGCTACCCCCCCCCAGCCTCCCCTGGCAGGTGAAGAGAAGCAGCAGGAGAGCGCGATGGAGGAGCTGAAGGGTATCCTGGTACGGTGCGAAGATGTCATCAATCCGGCAGCCATGTTTGCTAAGGCAACTCACATGTCATATTATTATCGGAATATCAATGCCAGAGGTAGAAAGTTCAGGTTCAGAGAGTACAAATCCAGACCAAGTTTTTGTGTCAACCAACCAGTTGAGCATAAAGAGTCACATTCTCAGAGTACAGAACTGGATGGTTGAAACAAAAACTTGGTCTGGATTTGTACTCTCTGAACCTGAACGTGCCACATCGGAGCGATGCTAATTTACAAAGAGTGGCGCTTATTACTTTTACAATACCAGCATTTATTTTTGAGAAAGTTACATATACAGTCTATACTTTATGTTCTTCAACTTCGTTTTTAGCACTTGGGTAGATATTTTGATATAATGGTGGTAGAAAATATTTTATGACCCAATTTTGTGTCTTGGGTTACCATATATGCATGCTGTCCTCACTGTCAGTTAGTGGTACTCAGTCGCGCCCCCTATGTGCTCTGTTTGGACCCACAGGAGACGGTGAAGAGGAGCCCAAGCCGGGGCTTCCCAGAAGCTCCGCTTAGTAAGAGGGACAGCGAGCTGGAGGTGATTCTCAGGAGGAGGCGCAAGCAGGCCTGCGATGCTACAGCTGGAGGTGATGCCCGGTCTCACGGCGACTCCAGCACGGCCACGGCCCCCAGAGTGTGCCCTGAAACACCCAATCCATCAAACTCAGGTTCAAGGCTCTGTCCTCACAGCACTACCTATACAAACCAACTGTTTCACCCGCAAAGCCGCATCCACACTGGTACCCCCTCAACTGTGCCCTATTCACCTGGCAGTTAGGGGGCACCCTTGACGCTCCAGCCTATAGAATTTATGGCCAGTGCCAGTCAAAACATTAGGTGACATAGGCGGCCGCTTAGGGCGGTGTTTCCCAACCTGGTCCTTGGAGACCCCCAGATAATCCACATTTTTGCATGTTTTTTGGACCTAGGAGGGAGCAAAAATGTGGTCTGGCAGGGAGTTGAGAGGGAACAAAAACATGAATAGGCTGGGAGTTCCCGAAGACCAGGTGGGGAAACACTGGCTTAGAGTGCCATCGTCTGAGGGGGTGCCGGCAATGAGGCTTGCCACATGGGCTTTGACTGGTACCATGCATAGCTTACTGATTCATTAATGACTGCTGAAATTGGCACATTATCGTACATCAGCAAGACAGTGGAAATAATATCAATGTGCTGCCTCTGCAGTCTCTCAAGCTTCCAAACTATGTTGTGCTAATGCTATAGCTATTTTTGCATCATTCGTCACCCATCGCCGCTCCTCACGCTCCAAAAAGTCAACAGATCAGAGCAGAGTCTCCCTGCATCTGCGAGCTCTGACACTCCCTCTGGCACTCGCTTGGCACTTTTCCTGCAGATGAGAAGGACAGTGAGATCAGCAAGGTGTCCTCCTCCGAGAGCCTGAACGCCCGCCACAGCTCCGACTCGGGCAAAGAGGCGTGGGGGCCACAGCGAGGGGGCAGCACCAGGAGCTCCTCGTCGGACAAGGGCATCTCTGAGCTGTTCGCCAATGGCAGCTGTTACAGGTAGTCTTCCTCCGAGTCCTCCCTCGGCAATACTGATTCCTCCCTCAAGGTGGCGCTGCTGTTCTACCAATCATTCTTAGCCATATTCCATGCTATGATGGAGATCACAGTCAAAATCTTAAACTCTTAAGTGAGCAATACCTTTTTCCAGTAATGGTAACCCAGTTGAGAAATCACATACAATGGTGAATAGATAAGATGTGTCTGGTTATGAAAGGTAGTACATGGGGATTGGGCTGGACCTGGACCTGTTCGCAATCCTGTGCCTACAAACAGCTCAGAGAGTGCGATCAAGCTGACCTTGATGGAAGGGATTGAAATGGGTCACATGACTGGATCTGGGACTTTAAGGGAGTCTGCTGGATATTTACGGATTCAATTAAGGGGAAATCAAGAGTTTTCTCAAGAGTACAATAGCAGTGCATCCTGTAAACCTCCAGGGCACATATCAAGGGCTCCACCATCCTGCTACTTAGCAGCAAAATGTGCTGATTTGTGCTTGTCTGTTTCTCTCAGTGGGGAGGAGGAGAAGACAAATGAGGAGAAGCCTACACCAGCAGAGTCTAATGGAGAGAATCACACCGTCCTGAACCAGGAAAAGCAGGCCATGCTCACGCCAGGCTTACCAGATGGTGTCAGCCCGCTGATCGGGGGTACTGATGCAGAGTGTTAACGTCAGTTCCATATGTGGTCACTAGAGGGCAGTGTTGAGCAAAGCAGTACAGGGCAAGGACGGTTGCACTATTTGCACAGAACTTCAGTTTGTAACTTGAGACACATGATTTGAAGAGCTTTAGTTTTCCTTCTCATTTTACCTGCACAAACATCTGGTGTGGATTTTTACTGATTAAGGAATGCACTATTGTCCTGTTTAGTATGCAACATATACAATAGATTTGTGCCCTTATTCTCTCATTAGGAAAAATAGAATATTCAAACACTTGCTCTTTCACATGTAAGAATACCCATTCTCATATTTATTTCATAATTTCTAAAACTGGCTTTTGATATTATTATTACTTTTCTTCTTATAATTGCATAAAGTATTGCCTTCAGTTCTAATTTTATAATTGCAATGTATTAATGCCTTCTTAAAATATGCTAAAACTGGATCGACATATTATCTCAGAACGTACTAAATGCTTGATGCGCCAACAATATGGTGACCGTTGGTCGTTTTACAGTGGCCATTACTTAAATCCCCGACAAATCAACAGCATTGAGTGTTGCACATAAATATACCCAGGGGCACGTGAACCCATCTCTGTTTACTACACTCACGTGTCTCATATGTCACCTGATGTCAGCAGATCTAGCCGACCAAAAAAAGATGGTGTCTCCACACACCTGGAAACAAGTGCTAATGTATTCAGCCTACCTCCAAACAGACACACTTCACCTCCTGACTAATCCTAAATTGTACATCTACTAACTTCGGAAAAATGGGTAATAACTGGAAGGGAGCGATACCACACAGTTAAAAAATGTCTTCCATTCCTTCCTTGGAGGATCTTGCACTTCTAAGTGATCACCTGAAAATTCAGGGGTAAAGCATCCGCTGTGACATTCTTGTTGCCTCACTGGGGACCAGGTGCTATATCTTGCGGTCAAGCTATATGTGGATGCACAGAAGGCGCAGCAGTCGAGGAGCTGATGATATTTGTTGTGAAAGCCAAATGAAGCTTCATGAACCACTTTCTGACCCCACTAGATGGCACCATCTGTTCAAAAAAAAGGCTCAAAGCACAGGCGAAAGCAAGCCAAGAGTGCCACCTAGTGGGGTCAAAAAATATAGCATATGGTTCATAGCTTCACTTGGCCATTACTAGTTATTTGCATTAAGGCAGTGTTGGGGTGATAGGGCAGGATCACGCCACCATCAGACGTGACTCTGCAGCAGTGCTGTCTATGCCTTGGAGTCTGTGGACTGAAACAAAAAGCTGGAAGATCTGTTACTCCATCTCTGCAATAAAAACGAAACATTTCCATAATGTACAACCAATTAAATGCGTGCCCCCTTCCAATCAATGAAAATGAATTTGAGAGTGATTGACCTTATCTATTTGCTTGCATATTGTATATCTGTCTATTAAAGCGAAATGGTGTGGACAGAGGAGATAGGAACATCTGAACTTTGGGCTGTGACAAAAAGCTACAACAGAAATGCTTCTGTCCACCTCTCATAAAATTTGTATATTAGGATGTCCTTGATTTGCAATGATTGGCTATCAACCTTTTCAGATTCCTTAAAGCTTCCTTTTATTTTGACAGTTCATTAACACTATTGTAATTATTTGTTTGTGCGAGTGTGCTTGTACCTTGACTAAAGTGTGTGTTTAAGATGAAAAACAGACTGTCCTCAGTTTTAAGTTTATAAACCTTTTCATCGCTTTCACAATCATTAAGCAATTCTTTTTTAGTTAATGGAAATAAAAGTTTGGCCATTGAAATACACAACTGCCTTTGCTCCATTCGTAACTGAACGCAACAGCTTTATTTTGTTACAAATTCAATCTCGTCTTTCCGTGTCAGAATCTAAGCTCTCCTCAAATTATCCACATGTCGCAATATTATTTAAATAAGTTAATAACCACACTAAGTAGGACAATCGCTTTTAATGCTGCTTATTCTAGTATTTCATTGTACTATTTAATCTACTACATGCTTGTAACAGACACCCTGCCAAAAGTACCAGTGTTGGAACAAGAGCAAAATAAATTATATAAATCTTCTGGAACCAGTTGACAAAATGAGCAGCCCGAATTAGTGTGTTTTATACCTTTTCAGAAAAACCTTGGGAGTTTAAAAACTATGATTATTTTAAAAGACACTTCCTTAACCTTATTTATAATCAAATGTTTAGAAGGTAGACAGCAAATAAATTGTCTTCCAGTCCAGGTCTCCAGTAACATTATCACAGTAAAGAATAACATGTTGACTAGAGAGTATTTCTTTTTGAAACAATGCTCCGCTCATATTTAACTGATCACTGTCAGTATGCCCATGTGAACAATGAATCATCCAAGGCCACCAAAGCCAAATATGGTGTCCCACAGGGATCAGTACTGGGCCCATTACTGTTTACCCTATACATGCTACCTCTTGGTAACATCATTAGAAATCATGGTGTTGGGTTTCATCGTTATGCAGATGATACACAGTTGTATATATCTGTTAACCCTGATGATACATCACTCCTATCTTGGCTAGAAGACTGTCTATTAGATATCCAGTGCTGGATGGCAAAAAATTTCCTAATGTTAAACACAGAAAAAACAGAACCAGATGGTAATTGGTTCCAAGGATACAAGAAATAAGTTTCACCACCTCAGCATTAGCGGCCTCCCTACACAACCTAACACGGTGGTTAGAAATCTTGCTCTTCTAGTTGATTCAGATCTATGTTTTGATGCTCACATAAGAAGTATTGCTAGAACTGTGTTTTATCACCTACGGAACATAGCCAAGGTTCGTAAGATGCTCTCACTTTGTGATGCAGAAAAATTAATACATGCCTTTGTAACTTCCAGACTGGACTACTGTAATGCCCTCCTTTCTGGTTGCCCGTCTGGGTCCTAACATAAACTTCGCCTGGTACAGAGTGCAGCAGCCAGAGTTCTCACAAACAATAAAAATTTTTATCGTATTATACTGGCCTTATCCTCCCTTCATTGGTTACCAGTTAAGTTTTGGATTGACTATAAAATACTACTATTAGGCGTGGAATATCTGTTAGTACCGAGGGTAGAAAGAGCTATGGCAGGCTGCAGAGCTTTTTCCTGAGAGCTCCTCAGCTGTGAAGAAGCAGGTCTTCCACCGGTTGTGCGGGATTCAGGCTCACTCTCAATATTTAAGTCTAGATTAAAAACACACCTGTTTAGTTTATCTTATAGGGACACTAGTTCTAGCTCTAGTTAACTCCTGACTCCCAGTCAGACCTATAGTGTATAGCTGGGTGGGGATCGGTGCCATTGGCTTTGGATAAACTGAATTGACAGTGCTGTCACTCCAGCTTCACAATCGCTTGTGGGATTGGAGTGCTGACATTTCAGGGACTCCCCATGCCTGTGTTCCCACTTGCCTCTCCCTCCTACTTATGCTGCCATAGCCATATCTGCAGGAGCTTACACACTGCACTTCATATTCATCTAACTTTTAGCACTGAATATAGTCTCCCCCACTGTGACTAACTGTATATTTCATTTCCCCTACTCCTCCTGGGGGGTGCTGCCTGGAGACCTCGATCTATCAAGAAGTCCAGCACACCCTGCGACATGTGACGTCGCCACTACCAATGACGTCCGTGTCATCTTCCTTGTATGACCCGCTGCCTTACTACTGGTTGCCTGGCGATTGGAAGGAGCATTGGCACCGGCTTGTCATCTCCCACCTGCTTGCCGTGTGTGTGTGTAATTTTATTGTTTGGACCGTATGACATGGCACTTAGCCATCTCTCCAATTTGACTCTCTCTGCTGCCCCCTGGAGGATGGGCTTCCCCTTTGAGTCTGGTCCCTACCAAGGTTTCTTCCTTCTCGGGAGTTTTTTCTTGCCGCTGTCACGTATGGCTTACCCACTGGGGGCTTTGGGTACAGATAATGTAAAGTGCTCTGAGACGATATAATGTTGTGATAATGCGCAATACAAAAATAAATTTGTTGTTGTTGTTGCTTGTACATCTTGGTAATTATTGCTGTTTTTAGAGACGATTAGCACCAGTAACAACAGGATCCAGGGCTGATGGAGTCATTACGGGTATTATCGAGGTTCTAAGAATCATCATGATACCAGAAAGGATTGCCCCCCAGCGACGATAAGCAAAACAGCAGTTGAATGGACGAATGTCAATGTCTAAGATTTTAAATAAAGTTTGATTCGTTTTTGAATGGACTGAACCATTTGACGTTTTAAGATTTTGCAATTTCATCTGTTACTAAGAGCTATCCAGTTTAACATATGTATTAAATAAAGATCGAAACATATATATTTTAAAATTTCTTCAGTTTATCAATAACATTAATGCGGGGTTAATCAGTAAATGTTTTTGAAAGGTAATCTCGCCCCCCCTCGTTCCTCCTCGATATTACTCACGTCTCCAACATGGCGTCGCAGTACTACCAAGAGATGCAGGAGAGTTTCAAAAATAATAACAAGAGTCGCGAATTTCCGGCCCACAGCGCTAAAGTACACTCGGTAGCTTGGAGCTGTGATGGCCGGCGTCTGGCTTCAGGATCGTTTGATAAGACGGCGAGCGTGTTTGTTCTGGAGAAAGACCGCCTGGTACGTCTTCTTTCGATGCTAACGAACGCCTAGCCACTGGGTAGCAGCCACTATCAAATGGGAAAATAACACTTGATAAGCGAATTTATAAATGCTGCACAAATGCCGGAAATATAATGTGAGATTAAATCATTTTAATTAGCCTTTCATTGACTGTAATGAAACTGCAGTTGTAGAGCAGGTTTTCTTCCCTCCGTGGGCTGCTGTCCCTGTATGCAGAGGGACTGCATGGGACTTTAGGGCAGGTTTATAAATGTGGAGATCTGTCTTAAACTGCTTTGCATGGCGGTGTTTATGTGCAGACACCAGGACGTTTCAATAAAGCTAAAAGGGCACTATGTCCGACGGCTTGTTTGTTTGGTTTCACCGATTAGGCTGTCCACCTGCACCGTTCATAGGACTCCCCCTTACCAGAAGGTTTAATGCTGATGTCGTCCATTTTTCTTTTTACCATACAAATCTCCTCACAAACTAGTGGACCTCCCAGTATTCATAGGACAGGACTTTTAAAACTAACGGATCTTTCTAATGGCTTTTCGTGTCCAGTAAACCAAGCGCACAATTGGGCCTTTAAAGTCCGCTCCGTTCTCATTTTAATCAGTCCAAGAGCTTCAAGATTTTTGTTGGGCGTTTATAGTTATACAACTTAGAATAGAATAGAATAAACCTTTATTATCCCACGAATGAGAAATTTAGGTGTTACAGAGCTCTTATACAAAAGAAAAGTAGAACAACAAGAGCAGGAAGGTCAGTTGTCTATATGCACAACCAAGGTTTTAGAAATAAATAAATATGGCATATACAGTTCACGGTGAAATTTGTTTGCTATTCAGACTGTACAAGAGAAATTTAAGTACATTTAAAAATAAAATACAATGTCATTCGTGGGCGGGATGGCGTGCACAGAATGTAAATAGGGATGTATATTGTTGCAAATATACATTTTATGGTGCGAAGGACAGGACGGAGCGCAAATGATGTAGTCATAAATACAGGTGTGTGGATTGCGATGGACAATGAGTGTAGTAACTGACTAACAATCAGCTGTACAAATGAGCTGAGGCAGTGGGGTAACTGTCTAAAAATATACCATGTTGCACTTCATTACAGGTGAAGGAAAACAACTATCGTGGCCATGGAGACAGTGTCGACCAGCTGTGCTGGCATCCCACAAACCCGGACCTGTTCGTCACCGCCTCGGGAGACAAGACCATCCGCATCTGGGATGTTCGGACGACCAAGTGCATCGCTTCTGTCAGCACGAAAGGTGAGACCTTAATATTAATGACGCATTGCAATTAAACGGTGGAGTTAAACTTGCCTATGGTAGTTCATGCATCTCCCTAAAACAAATTAAACTGTATTTATGTATGCGATCTGGGTTGCGATGATCCAGCACTCTGACCGTTGATGGCTGTTCGGCCTGCAGGGGAAAACATTAACATATGCTGGAGTCCGGACGGGCAGACCATCGCCGTGGGGAACAAGGACGACGTGGTGACCTTCATCGATGCCAAAACGCATCGATCGCGGGCAGAGGAGCAGTTCAAGTTCGAGGTGAACGAGATCTCCTGGAATAACGACAACGATATGTTCTTCCTGACCAACGGCAACGGCTGCATCAACGTGCTCAGGTGCGGTGGGCACGTCGGGGGACACCTCGTGTTAATATTCGCTTAGCATCACTGTAAATGTTTGGAGCCCAGGCTGGTCGCTAACGCCACATTCACCACCCGGTGCCATAGTAGATAAGGGCATATGATGTTAAAGGCGCTGGTTGAATGTCATGTGACATTCTCCAGTACATGTTAACGAATTAAAGGTTCCTTTGAAATCGGAGCTCTTTGCTTTAACGTGCATGATGATGTCTCGTGATGCAAAGACTGGGTAGTATGTAGATTGGTGCTCAGTGTTAAAGTGATTTATGGTTTGTAGGTCTGCATTTTTTTAAATTATGTATCCGAACTAAGCCAACAGTAAAAAACGTAACCCCTGTCCATTTCAGCTACCCTGAGTTAAAGCCAATCCAGTCCATTAACGCTCACCCGTCCAACTGCATCTGCATCAAGTTTGACCCCACTGGGAAGTACTTCGCCACAGGCAGCGCCGATGCCCTGGTCAGTCTGTGGGACGTGGAGGAGCTGGTGTGTGTGCGCTGCTTCTCCAGGTGAGGGTGCTGTTTCATTCCAACCAGTAAATGAGTCAAGTCTGTGAAGACCTCAGAAAATCGGTGAGATGAGTTTTTTAGGTTGGCTTTTCCTCATAGAGGCAGGAGTTTTCATAACCCTGGATTGTGTTTGGACTTTGACAGGGGAAGCGGCGGCTGCCTGGGGTGGTTTGGGAAGGAAGCTGTGTCTAATCCAGCTCTAGTCAAAGCAGAAGAAGCATTTAGATGCGGATAAATATGGTCTGACAGGAATTTGCTTTCAGTTCAGTACTTTTGCATAGCAACTAGGGATATTCTTTAAACCACAGAACTAAAAACTAGAGCAGTCTCTGCCTACACGCATAATTATATACACCCGTAATAATTAAATTATGAATCGTGCAGCCTAAGGATAGAAGCCGTTTTTAGCAGTGACGTTTAAATCCTGAAAAGCTTAATCATTTACTACATGGGAGACAGTTTGGGAGGAAATTTGCTGTCTGTTCATTAAGATAAAAAAAAAAGTGTTTCCATTAGTCTTGGTGATGTCATATTCGGCTTCAGCTGACCAGTAACCATCTCAATTTGGCAAATCGTCAAGGCTGAAAAACTGAAAACAAAAACATTTTTTAAAACTGTGAGCATGACATTAGGGTTAACTTCCCTCCTTCTGACCCGCGGAGCCCCCCCCCCCCCCCCCCCCCACCACCCCCCCGCGACCCCCGCCGGCGCCCCGCCCCCCCA
>JAODKE010000002.1:10726365-10739462 GCA_026779605.1 Mormyrus hasselquistii
CTCGCGAGAAAAAGGGGGGAAGGGGGGGGGGGCGGGGGGGGGGGGGGGGGGGCAAGGGGAAGTCTGCACTCCACGGGACAGAGCCAGAGCGCCGGAAAATTGACCCGGCTAAGCTGCTGTCCCTGTGGTCTGGACAGGCCCGTGTCTCTGTAAACTGAGCTGAAGGTCCAGAGCACTGACCAATAATGGTTGATATCAGGTTTGCTTTACAGTTCAGTTTAACGGAGCTGCTGCTCTCTCAGCAGATCACTACACATCCCTGAAGGCCCCAGTCCTTAGCATGAGATAGATAGATACATAAATAAATGATAGATAGATAGATAGATAGATAGATAGATAGATAGATAGATAGATAGATAGATAGATAGATAGATAGATAATTAAAGTTAAAGGAAATCAGCTTTATAAAATTACAGTACAGACTTTTAGGCCATAAGAACACATTTTGACATTAATTGACAGTCACAAGAAATAAGCAACAATAAACAGTAAGAGTGCAAAGAAAATCAGACAAAGTATTGCATGGAATTCTTTAGTAATGGCTCAGAAATTAATGCTGCACGGTGGTTTGAACAGTGAACAGATGAATGTTCAGTGGATGTGCCTAAGTGGTTCTGATTGGTCACCCTCCACTGCCTTAGGCTGACTCATGGTAGAGTCTAATGCAGGGCTGGGCAACCCTGATCCTGGGCTGCCAATATCCAGCAGGTTTTCCATCCGGCAGTCCAGGATCAGGGTTGGTCACCCCTGGTCTAATGGCTAAAGGTAGGATGGACCTTATGCAGCAGTCCATGGAGCACCGCCAGATAGCCGTATAATGCCAGGCTACTGTGGATCATCTTAGTAAAAGCCATTGGTGATCTGGCACCTTCCACATAGAAAGGGTAACGTGAACCAGCCTCCCCAAAAACTCTATTTTTACCAGCCTTCCTTTAACAGCCCAGATGTCCCTGGTGATGGGGGGGTATTATTAATTGCTCAGAGCTGCCTATTTGAGGGGAGTGAGTAGATTTATTTAAAGATAGCGGTGCCTCTGGCACCTTTATTAAAAATGACAAGGTGGGGGCTGGTAAGGGAGGGGGTCACGCAGGTCTTACCTTGCCCCCCCCCCCTCCCAGCTTCACGCGGGTGAGTTACCTGACTAGCTAGTGCCCTGAACAGAGATTCATGCCTCAGTTTCACAAAACAAAGTCATGCCCCCCTCCCTCCGTCGCATGCCAATCCAGGCAGGAGAATAAAATTAATTTGGCCCGGTTCTGACGACGGTCGTTTGATGTTTAACACTGTCATTGACAAAATAACCTGGACCTGGTGGCCTCAGGACAAGTGGACTGTACCACTTTTATGCTGGCTGGTGACATTTCTGATGGATGTTGTGTGACACGTAGTTAGTTTGTTCACTTTTATCAATCAAATGTCGCTGCTGACACATGATGTGGGTTTGTTTGTGGCTCAATGTCTGACCAAGCTGGTGGGTTTCAATCCTGACTCCTCTCTCTGCCTGTGGGTTTTGCATTTCCCCCCTCTGTCGTGAACCTGCCCAAACAATAATTTCCTGCTTGTGTAATGCTGAGTAATTAACCATGTTTATTAATAATACATCCAATCGCACATTTTTCTATTTTATCCCAGCTTTCCCGGCTATAAACAGACCTTTCGCTGGTTCCCTCATGTTATGGGACTCAGCCTGTTGGACAGAAGCGTGACCAAATGTACCACCTTCCTCTCTAGTTGTGGCTGAGAAGCAAATGGCGTTAAAGGTTAATCCCGTATCTCAAGTCAGTCAGCCATTATTAATCAAGGTGCCCGTTGCCTAGGAAAGCGGTAAGCTGACTGTGCTCAGTGCACATTATTGAGGTTGTAATACAGCGCAGGCGTGGACCCCATGACCTTCTGGTGTCACAGATGTGGACAGAGTTGGGAGTGAGCATGGGTTTGTGAGAGATACATCTTCATGAGAATATCTATGACGGTCTAGTGCAGGTTATTATGAGAAGGCTGAAGATGTATGTCAGAAATGCAAAGTTCCAGAATAAAACTGAAAATGGTTCAAGGAGCCAGTTATTGTAACAAGTTTCTGTAATAAACATAGGGGTTTTAAACCCAAGAGAGTCAGTATAAAAAGGGACTGGTGACTGATTCTCTTCCCGAGCCTATATTGCTGTATTTAACCTGTCTTTCCCTGTAGATATTTGGCACTAATTGTTAAGCTTTCTATTATGCCTACAACTACCTCATTTACCTTCCATAACTGCTTAACCAGTATGGGTAATGGTGAGCCTGAAGTCTGTCCCAGGAAACCCAGAGCACATATACAGGCAGATTACTCTTCTGTACCCAGCTGCTTGTCTGCCCGTCATCATTTGCAGGACAATCAGCCCACCATCGTTAGTGGGACGATCAGAACTCTGTTGTTAATGGAATGATCAACCTGGTGGCATTAGTGGAATCATCTTTTAGTTGGACGATCAGCCCTCCATCATTATCGGGGCGATCAGCCCTTCACCCTAAGTGGGGCGATCAGCCCTCCATCGTTAGTGAGACGATAACCCCTCCATCATTAGCGGGACAATAAGCCCTCCATCATTAGCGGGATGATCAGCCCTCCGTCATTAGCGGGATTATCAGACCTCCATCATTAGTGGGATGATCAGCCCTCCATCATTAGCGGGATGATCTGCCCTCCATCATTAGCCGGATGATCAGCCCTCCGTCATTAGCGGGATGATCAGCCCTCCATCATTAGCCAGATTATCAGATCTCAATCATTAGCGGGATGATCAGACCACCATCATTAGCGAGATTATCAGCCCTCCATCATTAGCGGGACGATCAGCCATCCATCATTAGCGGGACGATCAGCCCTCCATCATTAGCTGGATGATCAGCCCTCCATCATTAGCCGGATGATCAGCCCTCCATCATTAGCCGGATGATCAGCCCTCCATCATTAGCGGGATTATCAGCCCTCCATCATTAGCGGGATGATCAGACCACCATCATTAGCGGGATTATCAGCCCTCCATCATTAGCGAGACGATCAGCCCTCCATCATTAGCGGGATGATCAGTCCTCTGTCGTTAGCAGAATGTGGCCCCTCTGCTTGCTCCAGCTATCCGTAAAAATACACCTGATTGTGCTGTACACCCACACCCCTGTCTCACTTCACCAGCCCCATCACTGAGCTCATAAGAAGCCGGTGGGGTCTGTTTGCAGTAAATATGACCCCGTTCCCATGACCTGCTGTCTGATGGGGGCGTGTGTCTTGGGGGGGGGGGTAGCGGAATACATTTTCATTATGTATAACTGTGTAGCTATCTATATTTATTGAGAAGACAGAGAATATTCTATATATCTTTTGTATTAATGTGTCAGCTGGTCGGTCTAGTTTTAATACGTAGCTGTGGCTAACACTAACATGGTATGACTCAACATCCGTTGGAGAAACCGACCTGATTGGCTGCACTCTGCTTGCAGCTGATTGGCTGACACTTCTAATCCCCCAGTCTGCTCCATGTGGGAATGACAGTGGCCTGCCAAAGCTGCCCTGCTGGACCCCAGAGGGCCCAGTGCTACGGCATGAAAGCTGACCCCCCCCCCACGCTCCTGTTAGCCCCCTGCCGAGATCACGGATCACGACAGAAGCCGGCCGATTTCGCTTTCCGAAAGGGGACGCCTGCAAAGGCTGTCGGAGGGGGACCCCAGCCCTCCCACAGAGAAGCTCATTTTCAAAATGCCTTATTGAATGTCCCCCCTCACGACCCAGCGGCGCTACTGAGGTGCACTTGGGGAAGGGGCACTGATAAGGTTTATAAATATATATTAAAATGTCTGACGTTCTTTCTTGTGACGGCTAAGCATTTTCCACTATAAATATACAAGCCGAAGGTTCAAAGTCTCTGTGTATGAAAATGTCAGTAAGAATTTATGTCTAGTACAGGTTTTTATAGACACTGATTGAAGCGATTTAGAACTAAATATTTAAATGAATCAATTAGGAAATGTGTTCTTTGCTGTGTTGCTGTGCCATACTTCTGGCAGTTCCAATAGGATACAGCTTAGAGTGTGCCGTGCTCAGAGCGCAGCGCGCACCGTTGAACACGTGACATCCCTACAGAACATTCCTAATCAAATGGTAAACACATTAATGCCTTCCCAGAATGCCGTTCTCCTTTAAGGCATTAAATAAGCAGGTAGTTCTGTTCTATTCCAGCTTATGTTGTGCTCTCTTTTATCTACAGTAGTGAAGTAGCTACAAAGTGGGCCATATACCAAAGTGGGGAACTTCAGCACGGGTAGAGCCTGCAGATTCTCTACTTGGATCTTTAACGTCTATGTGAGATGCAGTGTCTCCAGGTCAGGATAGAGGGAGCTCTTGTGCTTAATTTAATGGCACCCAATGCTCACGATCAGAGTTGCGCTTCTGCTGAGGCAAGATATGACCAACGTACAGCATATCACACATATACCCTTTGATGGACCAATCAGGGCATAGCCCTTGCTTCCTGGGATCGGCTCCAGGCCCAGTGTTACCCTGCACTGGATGGATATTTAATGTAGCAGCATTATACTTGTACACTTGTTTTCTTTTTGTAATCTTCAATTTATTTTGAAGCGAAACCAGGCTTGCATTTACTTTTAAATAGACCAGCACCAGAAATGCAGCGTCTCCGAGTCTGATTCCATCTGGGCTGATTGCCCAGAAAAACACATCTGGTCACCTGCTTTGTCATTATTTATTACATCAGTACTGGATCAGTGCAATGGTGTATATATACGACATGCTGTCTGTGATACGGTAACCTATATTCCCCATCTACACTATATGGGCAAAAGTATTGGGACACGCCTTTTATTCAATCATGGAATAGAATCCATTGCCGCAGGTGTATAAAATCAAGCACTTGGTCATGCAGTCGGTTTTACAAACATTTGTGAAAGAACGAGTCATTCTGAAGAGCTCAGTGAAGTGTGGTACTGACATAGGATGCCACCTTGGCAATAAGTCAATTTGTGAAATGTCTTCCCTGCTAGATATTCCACGGTCAACTGTAAGTGATGTTATTGCAGGGTGGATCATTTAGGAACAACGGAAACTCAGCCATGCAGTGGCAGAGCGTGTAAAGCAACAGAGCGGGATTGCTGAGTGCTCTGTTGACTCAGTGACTGCAGAGTCTCAAACTTCCTCTGGCATTAACTCCAGCGCAAAACTGCGCGCCGGGAGCCTTATGGAATGGGATAACACGGCCAAGCAGCTGCATGCAAGCCTCACGTCAACCAAACGCAGTGCCAAGCGTCACATGGAGTGGCGTTAAGCACGTTGCCACTGGGCTCTGGAGCGGTGGGATCGTGTTTTGCGGAGTGATGAGCCACTTCTCTGTCTGGCAGTCAGATGAACGAGTCTGGGTTTGGCGGACGCCAGGAGAACGTTACCTGCATGACTGCATTGTGCCAAGTGTGAAGTTTGGTGGAGGAGGGATAATGGCATGGGGCTGTTTTTCAGGAGCTGCGCTCGGCCTCTTAGTTTCAGTGCAGGGGACCCTTAATGCTTCAGCACACAGAGATTTTGGACAATTCTATGCTTCCGACTTTTTCGGAACAGTTTGGGGCCCTTATCTGTTCCAGCATGACTGTGCCCCAGTGCACAAAGCAGGGATCCATAGAAACATGCTTCTGTGAGTTTGGTGTAAAAGAACCTGACAGGGAGGCATGCAACCCTGACCTCAACCCCATCGAACACATTGGAGATTGTGAGCCAGGCCTTCATGTCAGTGTCTGACCTTACAGATGCTCTTCTGGATGAAAGGGCAAAAATTCCCACAGACACATTCCAGAATCTTGCAGAAGGCCTTCACAGAAGAGTGGCAGCTGTTATAGCTGCAGATAAGGGGCCAACTCCACATTGAGGCCTATGGATTTAGAATGGGATGTCATAAAAGTTCCTGTAGATGTAATGGAAAGGTGTCCCAATACTTTAGTCCATATAGTCAGTCTGTCTATCTAATCTGCTTATTCATTCATGTCATTGTTTCTTTTGGTTTACATTGGCTCTTTATTCCATCCATGCCGCTCCTAACTGTAGGTAGACAGTCTAGTGTTAAAAATATGTGTAAAATTTCATGAATACATACTTGTATATAGTCTTGAATTGTCTTGCATATTATTTGTTATATCGGGACGAAACCACCAAGTCAAATTCCTTGCGTGTCGGCCAATACCGATCATTCTGATTCTGACATCTGACCAAGCAGAGATAGCGGTGACAGATGCCTTCCTTGACAAGTCTGAGATCCTGTTTGTTTGAGGCTTGCTGAGCTTCCTGATACTTCTGGACAGCTTTCAAACCGCAACTCTGTCTTCAGAGGCACAGCAGAAGCAGGCAGAGCTCTGCCGAGGTTTTGCCACAGCTTAAATATTCTGTGTTTCGCATGTCCTGGAGGGCAAAATGTCCTTCACCTGCTGCATTGCCCCAGGCAGAGAAATACAGAGCTTTGACTCCACGCTGGTTAAGCAAGCAGTTATTCTAGCAGCGGCCGGTGGAGAAAAGAAAGAGCCCCCTGATTGGTCAGCTGAGAGGGTCATGTGCCGCAAGGGGCTGTATGCGGAGTGGGTGGCGAGGTGTACATCCATCACTTCGCCTCCATCTTACTCACTGCCGGGCATCTCCACCAATCCACACTCAGCTTGTTCAAAGTCATAAAGGCATTGGCAACAGATGGCGTCAAATCTGCTTCCATCTTACTGAAAAGGGAACCGTGCCTTCAATCCAAGGTCATCGTATTGTGAGTCAGGAGTGCTCTTACAAATGCCAGCCCACCTTACTGAGGGAAGTGATTGCTCTGATCATAAATGACAAAGCAATAAACCTTTTTGTACTGGAGGAAGTGAAGGGGGTGGTTCAGATCCACATTAGATCTGCTTTGGAATAAACTGCTCTGCACACCACTTCCTGTCTGTCAGGCTTTGACAGGCATTGACTGACTGCCATCAATACTTATGCGAAGCGTTGGGCTTATTTACCAGCCGACACAGCTGACATCCTCAGTTCCACCTTCACAGTTCATTTTCAAAGAGGCAGATCTAATTAACGATACATGGGATGTGGCCAGTTAAGGCTTTCGAGCAGAGCGCAATATCCGTGTGTATCTGACGCACAATTCCAGAAGGTTGCCTTTCTGTCATGGTGGAGCTGCTGCTTTCACTGCTGAAGCCTCTCCTTCAGGGTGTCCTCCAGACCGAGAACGAGGGACCCGAATGGGCCGAGAGCCTCATCAGTTATCAGAAGGCTGCAAGGGTGCGACTTTTTCGCAGAATTATGGGCGATTTGAGAACTTTTAAGGTTTCATATTCTTCATATGGTTTTCTCTACATTTTTCAGAAAACACAATGTTTTAAATTTTTTAATGATAATATATCTAGATAAATATTTTTATGATCATCCATCCATCCATCCATCCATCCATTCTCAAGTGCTTATCCTTGTCAGGGTCTGAAGCAGCACAGGGCTGGAGTACACCCCAGTCAGGATGCCAATGAGTGGTGCCAGAAAGAGTTTGAAATTGGGGGCCTTGAATTTGCCCCTGGGGGGGGGTGCGATGTGCATCATGACAAAGCAGTGGACGCACATGCAATAGTTACATTGTGAAGGGATGATATGTAAGAAATAACTGATCCATGTGATAAAATGAGTTTGTCTGATACAGGATTACGATCTTCAGGTTCATAATAAAAGATAAGAAACATGCTCATCGTTATTTATTTGGGGGGGAGGGGCGTCCTATGCAACATGGGGAGGACATGCAGTCCACACACACCGAGCAGAGGCGGGATTTCCCCCCCAAGCCTGGAGGCGACGGCGCTGCCGAAAAAGCTACAGGTTTGTCCTGATAAAACAAAACAAACAAAAAATAAATAATAAATGAGTAAATGAAATGAAAAGGTTTGATGGTTCTTGGAAGAAATAATGAGAAAATGTAGCACATGAATCCTCAAATGACAATGGGGCCAGCCTGCCTAACTCTGATGTCTGTAATAAATAGATAGATACAAAAACAATTTATGTAGCTTGCTGACAGATTCGACGCCTCCCTGAAGATTCACACATCTAAAATGCTCTGCCGCAATCTGGACGCTTTTCAGGCGATATTCTGAGTTCCCAAAATCCGGCCCATATCTCACTCTGATTATCCAAGCTTGTCAAAATCAATCGTGCTCTATTACTGGAGAAAATTACCTTTCCACCATCACTTCTGGGGGGCTGTTTGCATGTGGGGGCTAAAAGTGATCGAAGCCCCTTCATTGCTCAAGCGAAACGAATGACGATGTATAAAACATTACATCCTGCATGGAAAATAAAACCTAATCAAAGATTAATTCCATGAGGTGGGCGGTATGGTTCCTCAAAGCCCCAGGGTTGGAGAATCTGATGTCACCTCTGTTCTGCAGGTATGTGGGGTCTGCAGGTTCTCTTTGCGTGTTCTACTTGCGTGTTCCCCTTGTGTGTTCTCCTTGAATGTTTTCTGGGTTCTCTGGTTCTACTATGCGATCCACGGACATACAGTCAGTCTAATTACTGTCCCTCAGTCGCCCATAGCGTATAAGTGTGTATGTGCCTGTGCTGCCTTGGGATTGGCTCCAGGCCCCCTGTATCCCTGCTCAGGGTAGAAGGTGGATGGATGGATGGATGGATGGTTGATGATTGGATGATAGATGGATGGATCTCAAATAAATGGAATACAAAATGTTTCGCATACACAGTGATGTAATTAACCAAGCCTTAGGAAGAATATGCAGAAATTTAGGGTACATGTCAGTAGCTAAACCTTCGCAATACCTCCATTCAAATTAGAATCGCCGTGAATTTCAACATGCGTTTCAATTTCACTGTGACCACGTGACACCACTGGCAGACTGATTCCCGCTAATGACCAGGGAGCCGTGTGCAGACAATGGTGACAGAGGAGGATGGAGCCAGGGCGTTTAGCGTTAGCCACCTTCCCTTGCCTGCTGCTAAACCTGTGCCTGTCTTGCGTGAGTCTCCCATGAAGCCTGTGCCTTTACAGCCACGAGCAGCTGCCCATGGTGCTATAACTCACAGTTACTGACAGTTACTAGGGTCTGCTGTTCCGGAGTTGAGGATTCCAATTGGCTGATATTTCAAACAGCACAAAAGGATCTGCATTGCTATATGAGATTGTCATAAAACGTTCAGTGTTTAACATCCATCCATCCATCCATCCATTCTTTGTATCCACTGCAGGTTCATAGTAAAACCATCCCAGAAAGCTCACACAAACATGCACGCTCACACCCACGGTCACGCTAATGGAAATATAAGGACGCTGCCTTATTTAGCAGACTTCAATGATTTATATAAAATCATATTAATATTTTATACTTGTTAGACTTAACTGGGTTTTCCCCATCTACTAATACAACGGCCAATTCTAGACACAATGCCTTTATTTATAGACTCCATTCATATTTATAAGTGTAGCCTTATAAAGGAATTCTAGCATCCTGTATAGACCAGTCCGAGTCGCTGACATGTCAGACGGTCGATGAGTGTGATTTATATTCTAATTCACGAGCCTATTATAATACCATCGACAGCCCTGATTGCTGCTTGTTTGATCTGCGCACAGATCAGGCGTCTTCCTTGAGCCTCTTCACCGTTTGTAGGACTTGCTGCCCGATTCGCTCTTTGGCCAACTGGCCCCTGAGCACAGGTTGTGCCTGTTGTCATTCTGCACTTGTGTCTCCATCTACAGAGGAGCTTCAGGGCACCCGCAGAAATGCATTGTGGGTACATTCAGGCATTCTACTTATGCCGCAACTCGTGTCATGAGCCACCTGCGCCATTCATGCATAAAAAAACATTCTAGAGTGACTTTTCCCCACGGAGAGTATGATATCCAAGCAGGACCCAAAAAAATGAATGATGGGGTCCCGAGACCTTGTCTAATTAATTGAGAGGTCATGCAGGTTCCATAAAAGGAAATAATTCTTGTAGTTGCATTATATAGAAGACTGAATAATAAACTTTAAACAGCACCCTATGGAATAGAATATGGTTAAATTTTCCCTAAATTTGCTATTCCATGGTTTTTAAATTTAAATTTTATGTTTTTTTTTTTTTTTTATATATTTCTAGAGACTCTGGACCAATTGCTCTGGCTCCTATAAAAAAGATCTGCAACTAAAAAAGCAGTACTTTTTAAAGAACATAAAAACTGTACACCACAATGGGCGTGAGAACATCTTCTAGCACAGAACCACTGGACCAGAGAGGCCCATTTTATACGCTCCCTTAAGTGGCCAGGATTCTACCCCCTGTTTGAGGCCAGGATTATCTTGATCAACAGCAGAAAACTGTCAACTGTGGTATCTTTGATATTATTCTATGAGTATATCTGCCCGTCATGCTGGTCATGTGACATCCTGACTTCTCCTCTTGGGACCGTGCGCCCGTAGCCTGCGGAGGCCATCCGAATGGAAGACAATTTGTCCGCCGGGTACCGAATTGGGAGAAGCTAGCGGCTTTCCCTGGAGCTGATCCAGGAGCAGCCTGCGCTAACATGACGCATTACCGGCCACTCAGCCAAATCGTGAATAAGCCAGGAGGTCGCAGATGACTTTTATCATGTCCTGCCGTGTCTGACGAATTAATGAATGTTGGTAAATCCCCTGATCTGAGGCTTCAAAGAGGCTATGCTATTCTGGATTATAAATGTCTCTCTTTTTTTCTTGAAGCTCTAGATTAATGGCATGTAAAAACAAAGTAACTAACAGATAAACTAATGTAATGCATAGCAAACGAATTATATGGAAAAGTGTGATAATTATTTCCAATATACAGAATTCTGGTAATACCTGCATTGGTTTATTCACGTCTTGACTGACAACTTAATCCCAAATCCCACAAGTTGTTTGTGATTCCTAAATCCCTGCAATTCCTGACACGCTTTTGTATTGACTTAATCATAAGTGTATTCATAATGGAGTGTATTCATAAGTCATAAATATGCATAAATATGCAGAATTCATTCTGAAACAACCCGATTTTTTTCCCCATAATACAAAAACAAACAAGTAGTTAAACTGATATCCTGTGCTGCCGGTATTGATTAGGTTTGTGTCCCAATCGGGGTGTCCCCTGGCCAGAGCTGCCTCCAGGCTTGTGAGGTTCAGGGGTCTGCTAAACCCTAGTGGATGACAATCAGCCCCAATGCCATGGGAGAGGAAGTACAGTCCCGACCGTGGGGGGAGAGCCAGCAGGACAGCTGATAATTACTCCATAGAGGGGGTGAGATTGGCTCCTCTGACCCAGTCGAAAGCCCCCACTGTGCGCAAGGTGACTAAACAGCAACCGGCTAATGATGAGCTGGAAGTTACTGCCATCTGCAGTGTGTTCAGCCATCAGGCCTGGGCTGTACAGGGAAGGGCGGAATCCCCTGCTCATGGAAGTTTCAGTTACTCAAACATGTTCTGAGGGCAGAAGGACAATGATTGGTTCAAAGAGAGAGTACCAATCAAATTGTAGAGGAGGTGGGTTAAAGCAACTACAGGACGTGGGATCAACCTATCAGATGCCTTACTCCTGCTTCCTCTAGTTACTTGTACCCACCTCCTGTACAATCTGATTGGTTATCTCTCTGAACCAGAACATGTTTTCAGTAAGTAAAACTCCAATGAGCGAATCCCCCTCCCATCAGCCTTTTAGTGCAGTATAACCACCGTTACCTCGAACAAACACAGCCCATGTCTCCGATAAGCAGCTGGAGGATGGATGGACGTGGTCAGCTGGTGTCACATCGCTTACACGCCTCAGCAGATGATGCTGCTGTGTCTGCGATCGGAAGGTTGCTGGTTTGAGTCTCAGAGGTCGGAATAGCATTTTTCACCATTGGGTCATTAAGCAAGGATCCTAAGCCAAAATCTCTCCCAAGACCCTGCTTTCTGATAAATGCAGTCACTTTGGATATAAACATCAGGTAAATTAAAAAAAAGTAAATATTTAGCAGAGGCTTTTCTCCAAGTCGTGACGAAAGCGGAGATCCGACAGCATAACTAATGTCTCGCAGGAGCCATTGGGGTTAAGAGGCTTACCCAAGGGCCCAACGGTGGTATAATTACTCTGCACAGGAATCCCGACTAGGATTCTAAGCCACGATGTTCCAGACGTGGGTGCTGATCCCTAACTGGGCCGCTGAGCTCCGCAGTATCCCTTTGCCAGCTAATCACGGTGGTTACAGGCGATGACTTTTAGTTTGAAGGTTACCGGTTCCATTAAGGGATCACGCTAACTGTCGTAAATAGAGCAGTGTGGCCTAGTGAACCTGAACCGGTCCAAAGAAATATTTATGCAAATGACTGTAATTGTACATCGTTTTGGATTTTAAAAGTATTACCTTGTGGGAACTCTTCAAACACCCTTTCAAAAGCTCTGCTTGTCTTTCATGAACTATTTCCCCAATCATTAGCATAGAAAGGACAGCAAAATATATTTATACTCCCAACTTTAGTGAAGTTTTTGGGTCTTTTCGGTCACCTCCCCCTAAAATCCCCCATGGCCGCTAATGGCTTTGTTATTCATTTATTTTCCCGCATTCACCTGTCTTTCATTACAAATGCCAAGAGTGAGTGTGTGTGTGTGTTTCAGGCCCCATAAGTCTACTGTCAGCCACAGCACACTTAATTATTTGCTCACATAAATGTCAAAATCACCATGTAGCCTCCGTGTCCTTCTGGTGGGAGCGCCTGATTGGCTGAGTCGAAACCTCATGTGACTGCTGGAGGTGTGGTCCCTGGTGATGGAATGGGAAACACACTTTTTTTCTGGCTGTTAAGAAAATGATAAGCTTGTATGATATTTACTCTTAAATATGTTGCAGGTGGCACAGTGGACTCCAGTCATGAGACATGGGGATTGGGAGAGGATGAAACGGGCTTTCTCTTTCAGGAAGAAGGGGCAGGTGCGTCAGGGGTCAACACAAGACAAAAACCGAAGAAGCCATATATCACCAATGGTTTACATCTTGTGGTGAACCCTCTGTATTCACACTGGTGGAGTCTTCTCTTGATTGTTGACTTTGACA
>JAODKE010000002.1:10750031-10760226 GCA_026779605.1 Mormyrus hasselquistii
GTTCGAGTGGCACGGGGGGGGGGGGGGGGTGCTGTCCTTCTGGCCAAGGAAAACGGGGGGGCAGATCAAAACGGCGGCCTGTAACGCATGCCGGGCATCTCCATATCAAGGGTCTCTCCACTTTGATTCCCACCCCCCAGCTTAAAATGTATAAATAACCAGCGTATGACCAACTGTCACCCCCACCCCCCACCCTGCTTTGTTATGCTGACATTGCAGGGAATTAAATTATCATGCTGCCCCGAGCAGTGAGGAGGGGGCTCTCACGTGGTAAAGCCTTTCACATCAAAATAAAACATTTTGGCAATGTATGATGGGAAGGTGGGGTGGGGTGTCCCAGGATGCGGTGAAGTCACACAACAATCGCAATGATTGTTTTGGCCACCCGAACACGCCCAGACCCTGACGCCCAAACCCACCTATTTTCAACGCAGTTAGCTTCCCTTACAATAAAAATCCTCTTCCTTCCTCCTGTCTCATGCAAGGTTTGCCAGCTGTCACGCATCCGACGTGACACTCACACTTTCATACTCTCGTGCTCACACAAGAAATCTATATTATTCCAGTATAAACCTAAAATTAACTACATCAAAAGCGTTGGGATACTTTGCGAACGCTACAGACAATTTTCAAGGTCATCAAACTGTAACGTGAAAATATGTACATGTGTTTGCAGATCTTGTCTCGAAATGAAACTCTCATATCAGCCAGCTGAGCGAAACTGGAAACCCTGCACTTCATCTCACAGGCACTTTTCAGCATTTATTCTTGTGTCATTGAAAATAGTAACGTGTTCGAAATACAGTCTAATATGAAGAAGGAACAGCGAAAGTGGTAAATTTAGGATCAAATTGGCGTGAGATTCTTAACCTCTCACAGAAAAAAACATTTTATTAGCAGTCACTCAAAACATAATCCAAGATGCCGGGTCATTTACTTTGGGGGGGTGGGGGGTGGCTAACAGGAAATTAAATGCTGTATCCTTAAATGAGCAAGCAGGCCATGACGTCCCCCAGGGTTTCCGGAGAGTTCCGCCCGCCAGTGGATTTCATCATGCGGAGAGCAAGGTGCTGTTATATTTTATCGGCTCGTTCCCCCCACAGAGGAAATGAGGCTCGGTGGCTGGGCGCTCGGCCTCTGGGTCACGTGACCTCGGAGCCGTCACCATCTCTGCTCTGATGGACACTTGCCATCTTTAATTCTCTGCCTCGCCCGAAGCGCGGCCATATCACCGAGGTGAGTGTGATACAGGGAGGTGCGGCGGGAGACCTCGGGACGCTGCTTGTGGCAGATGCCGCCTTGCTGGCGGTTTCTTGTTTTGCTGTCTGTATAAAACTTCACTGTCTCGCCCTCCTCACTCTGTGGGGAGCGTCTCTCGCATGTGATGTTATCCGCTCAGCAGCAATACAGATTTTAAAGTGCTGGATGTGGATGGGAGGTGAAGGTCCGGCTCAAATAACTGTGATTGGCATGTAGTGAAATGCCGCTGTACCAGTCAAGCTGAAGTCCACCCTCAAGCGGCCTGGGGTTCGATCCCAGCTGCTGACTTTCTGGATGAGAAGGACCAGGAGAACCAAAAGTAGTTCAAAGTTAATTAACATGGGCATTCCTTTATCTAAGCTTTCCTTCATCAACTCTGCAGCTTGGTGGTTGCTTAACGGTCCGGCAAGTGCATTTGTGAATGAAAGGTTGTTGGTTTGAATCCCAAAAAGGTACACACACACTATTCCCTGGGTGCTAAATATTGGCTGCTCACTGCTATGTTAAATACAGTAGACATATCTTATGCTGTGACAAGTAATCACATTCAGTTTGCTAACATCTCAGGGACTCCAGAGTATACATCAATACAGGAGACTAGCAAATATGAAATAATCTACTCATTCATTGCCTTATCTTCATTCAAAATCATAATGCTTACTCGGGAAGAAAATTTGATTCAGAATCTCAAAATGTATTGCCGATTCCTAAGCAAAAATGAGCCGCTCCCACCACAAATGGAAGAAACTCAGTAGTGTAAATTAGATCCCAGTTAATTTCTCATCAACCAGTCAGGTAGCGGCAGATGGCTGCCAGAATTAACTGTGAAAAAAAATCCTGGGTGTCCGTCACGGTATAGAAACATTGATCGGTCACCTGCAAGGAGCAACGACCGATTAATAACAAGTCACATTCTCTCTTGTCCCGTCCCATGTTGCTTCGCTTTCCTTCCTGTCCAGGAGTCCAACGACGTGGCCCAGTTACGCTCTTCATCCTGTGGCCATCGCAAACTCTTCAAAACACCAAAGAGTTAAACCTTCGCTCTTGGCCACGGTGGCCCCAGAAAGGGTCACCTTAAGCTAATAGCAAAATGATTAAAGGGCTGGGGAAAGCAGTCATTTCTTGATTTACTGGAAATATATAAAGCTTTAAAATATCATGTCAGACATGAGGCACTGGTATCAGTAATAAAATCTGAGACATAAAGGGGGTAATTAATGCATATTTAATTAAAACATTTGCAGTAGCCAGCCAACGAACATGGTAACTTCTGAAAGAGTTCAATGCAAATTAAAGCCTAAGTTTTTGCCAGATAATAAGCAGTTATTACTAGGAAATTTCATTTTATAGTCATGTCTCTTGCAAGCAACCTACATAACAAGGACAATATTTTATTATATGATTTTTAATAATCCAGTATTATGTCCAATGAAACAGGAATCCTACCCCTATACATTTATGCAGATATTATACTGTAGTTATGGCAAAATGTTTACTAGGACTCTATTAATTTACCAGTATTGTTGAATTCAAAAAAGATGTCACTATATTGTACTTTTTTGTTATGGCTTTAAGGATAATTATTCTCTATCATATTAAAACCAACAAAGACTAAATTGCATGGCCTTTTGTAGAAGGAGTGAAAACCAGAAAGTGAGGCCCGTGATATTAAGACAAAAATGTTTTTTTGTGACAGGCGAATCTCTTGACTGCTCACCTCGGGTGGAAGACTCCGGAAGAATCTAATTTCCAGCTGTCACCCCGCTGATCGTGTGTGGGGCAGGTGCGGTGCGCGTCGGACGAGATGAAGAGACCCCGTGCTGTGATGGGCACCTTTCTGAGCGACCGTGCCCGCCCGGAGAGAGAGGGCATGCGCACTGTTTGCTTTGGGAAGACTGTGTTCCTCTGGGAATCCTGTGCATTCGGGACAGATGTATCTTTTAAAGCATCGCAGCGATGTAGGGTTCCTGTGAACCCCGATGACCATGTTTGTAATGCTGCCCAGCAATGGACCGAAATCCCAAACGAGGAGTCCCCTCCCCAGTGAATTGTGGGATAGTTCCCAGGCTCACCGTGACTGTACTGGATTAGCGGCCATGGCAGGTATCTGAATATAGGTCTATTTTTGTGGGGCTATGATGATTTTAGAAAGCGCAGTTTTTTGTCCAGACCGCATTCTGCGTGCCATTTTCCACCATTGGCACCAAAATTGTACATTACAGTCACAGGAAATGCGTTTGCACACAAATATTATTATTTACCATGACCGTCAACCTGTACAGTGGATGTTACATCACCATCAGACATGTTCTGCTGTTCCTCATCTTTTCTGTGACCCAAAAAATCCTTTTTCTAATTTTTTTAGTTTCCCCCACACCAGCTGGGTCCACATCACATCATTGTTCTACCCCTTTTTCAGACCATCGCAAGGTCAACCGAAGGTCATATTTCAGAAGCATATGCAGCCGGACAACGTGACTCCTCTGACATGGTACTGTACCCCGATGCAGGTGCAGTCTCTCGAAATTCTAAAGACCGCTTTCTGTCAGTAGGAAGGAATCAAGACTCGGAACAATCACTATGCAAATTTTCCATGGTAATCTTTTATTAGGAGACAGAAAATCATTAAGCCACTTTCATCTGTCTATCACGGCGGAAGCAGAAACAAGACTCCGCTTCTGCTCCGGCTGAAACGTAGCCGGCAGTTCCCTTATCTTCTGCACGTTCCTGCTCCAGGATTAACGTTCTTTTAGCATTCAGAGTGTCTCTCCTTTTAATTACACAAAGGGGAGGAGGGAGGGATTTTTCATATCGCCTGCGTCTTAAGGAAATGTGGCAGAAAAGGAGGAAGGAACAAAAACGTTTTTTTTTGTTTGTTTTTTTGTTCATAACAGCAGAATTCTTATAGCCGTAGTACAGGCATTAATTGGCAGTCGTCGGCTCAGGTTGCAGCGTTAACCAAAAGTGTGGCTGTTACTGCTCAGACATGTACGGCCTTTGGGGGCGGGTCCCTGAACTGACTTTGTATTACCATAGTGTAATTGTAGTTCAGTTTTATCACAGTGGTGTGTATTAAATGCTTTTATGACTTGCTTCAAATGCACTTTTGAAAAACGTTTAAACTCTAATTCTAAGTTCATCGACTTCAATAACCATTTATCTGGCACTGGGGTACGGTGAGCCCAGGACAGGTGAGCAGAGGACACCCCAGATGGGACGACACAAAATACCACACCCCGAAAAATACCACACCCCGACGGGCAATTTAGGGACACTGACTCAGGGGTGTGGCCAAAGATTTCGGGCTCCATGTCGGGGTTTGTCACATTGGGTCCCTCAGTCCAGACTGATCCAATTATGGTTTGAATATTTTAGGACCCTTGTCACTCAGGAGCCCTTGAAACATTCCTGTCTGCCCGGCTCCCCTGCACCGATTCCCTTAACTGCATAACTTGAATGACCAGGAATCTGAAGCCAACCTGGGGAGAATGTCAGTAACACATACAGTCAGTAGTGGGACTCAAACCCATAACCTATCCATAAACAAGCCTCGATTTTATTCCTGACAATTTACAATTACACTGAGACCCCCCCCCCCATATGGCAGAGCCAACTTCACACAGTCAAGCCCTGCCAGTAGGTGGCACTGGTGATAGCCTAAGGTGGCATCTTCAGAGGGGGCAGCAACTTTAGAAACCACCGACGCCAGCCTCCTCCTAGGCAGGGGGGGGCAAGGGTCCAGGGGTGAAGGTTGCCTAGGGATCCACAAGGGCCTCGGTCTGCACTGCACTGCACTGCACGTGGCCACGTTTAAGTTCAGTCATGTTTAAAGCCAAAAATGATTTTTGTGATCTTTGAAGGGCTTTTGCTATGCAGCTCAAGTGAAGACCGCAAGACCCAAGCCAGGCCTGAGGTATATCGTGGGATGAAATGAATCACCGGCACGGGGGCCATCCTGTCACTCACCGCCACCACCGCCTGCTTAAGAGAAGATTCATTTCCCGTCTGAAGGCCCTGCTTATGTCATTCTGGTCAGGATGGAAGACTCCGGAAGGCGACTGGGGGAGGTGGAAGGGACCCGTCTGCTAAACATGATGAATGACACAAGCTCTGGTGAGGTCACCGGAGGGAGGGATAAATTACCAGGCCCTCACGGTTCAGACAGGTACAGACAGAGTGACCTCCTCCCGGGCTGAAGGAGAACCGAGTGGGGGGGGATATGTTCCTTCATCATCTATTGCACGATATCCATAGGGAAATTTCCTCACAGGCTAATGCACTTATTTTAGTACAGAAAGACTGCAAATGCTATTCGTATACAAACAATATAAATAAAAACAAACATATCAAAGTGACTGAATAAAAATTCATTTATAAGCATTTGTTTTCATAAATTGCTTGTGAGTAAAAATAAAAATAGTTATAAAACCCATCCATCATAGAGTATAGTATAGAGTTATCGAGACGCAGGAGACCGTCTGACAAGCTCATCACAGAACACACAATCACACCATAAGCAATTTGGAGTAACCAGTTTATCTAACCACATGTTTTTGGACTGAGGATGCAATCTGCGCGCACACAGGGCCTGCTTTGTATGAATTTACATTCCCATCCCAGGAATCATAAGCCTCCGTGCCACCCTTAGCTACAAAGACTGTTAATTAAATGAATTCAAATTGAAACAATTTCAAAGATAAAACTATCGGCCTCATTATATTACGCAGGATAGTTTTTTCTTGGCAAAGTAGCTTCTTATAAGCTATTGCATCGGTTTCATTACTGAGAAAAACAAGAGAGACAATAATAAAATGTATTCCTCTCAACTCGAAAAACGAATCTGTGAGTCCAGCACATGTGACCTGTAATGTCAGCATCATCATTTTCATTCATTAATCCTGTAGACTCCTGGTGGAGCATAGGGCCTCAACACCACCACGCCAACGGACTCTGTTCTGGGCCGTTTTCTTCAGCTGGGTCCACGTCATTCCGGCGGCCTTCACTTCGCTCTCCATAGATCTTCTCCACGTCTGTTTGGGTCTCCCCACTTTCCTTTTTCCTTGTGGATTCCAGTCCAGTGCTCGCCTTGTGACGTTGTCAAAAGGTTTTCGATGTGTGTGGCCTATCCAGCCCCATTTTCTCTTCTTGATGTCTTGACCGACCGGGTTCTGGCTGGTTCTCTTCCAGAGGTCTGTGTTCGAGGTCTTCTCAGGCCATCTGATGTTGAGGATGTGTCACAAGCACTTGTTGATGAAAATCTGTATCTTGCTGGTAATGGTGTTGGTTACCCGCCACATCTCGGACGCATACGGGAGAACTGCTTTCACGTTGGTGTTGAAGATTCGAATCTTGCTGCGCTGAGATAAGGCTTTGAAGTTCTAAATGGGTCGCAGGGTGTTGAATGGAAACCTTGCTCCTAACGTCTTCATCTGCGCCGCCAACACTGTTGACTACACTTCCTAGGTAGACGAAGCGGTAGGTTTCCACCAAATCTTCTCCCTGTAGCTGCAGTGGATGTTCTTGTCGGTTGTTCAGCCACATTTCTGACGTTGATCTTCAGGCCGGTCTTTTCTGCCTCCTCAGCGAGCCGGGTAAGCTTGGACTGTGCATGTTGCTGCTTGTGGAACAGAAGGCTGACATCGTCTGCAAAATCCAGGTCCTCCAGCTGCTTGGTGAAGGTCCACTGGATACCGGTGTTGCTGCCGGTGGTGGTTCTTCTCATGATCCAGTCCATGATAATCAGGAAGATTGTCGGTGACAGCATGCAGCCTTGCCTCACTCCGGTTTTCACTGCAAAGGGATTGGTCAGTTTTCTGTTGTGAATGATCTGACAGGACGAGTCTTCGTATAGCTGTTGGATGATGTTGATGAGCTTCTGCGGAATTCCGTAGTGCTGCATAAGTTTCCAAATGGTCTCCCTATCGATGCTGTCGAAGGCTTTTTCAAAGTCGACAAAGATTGCATACAAGGGAGACTGCCATTCGACAGACCGCTCGATGATGATGTGTAGAGTGGGGATGTGGTCTGTAGTCTTGTCTAAATCCTGCCTGCTCTGATCTCAGCCCCTTGTCCAGTGCCTCCATCAGTCTCTCCAAGATGATTCTGGTCAACACCTTGCTGGGGATGGACAGCAGCATAATTCCTCGCCAGTTCCCACACTGGGATAGGTCACCTTTCTTGGGGAGCTTTACCAGGTACCCAAGCTTCCAGTCGACAGGCACTTGCTCCTGCTCCCATATCTTCACTTGGAGAGGATGTAGCATCTCGGCTGATGCTGCCGCTTCTGCCTTGAGAGCTTCTGGAGGGATGCCCTCAGGCCCTGGTGCCTTTCCATTTTTCAAGGGCTTGATAGCTTTGATGATCTCTGCCTTGGTTGGTGGATTGGTGTTGATACAGAGGGGCTCTTCTGCTGGTGGTATATCGGGAATTATTTGCGGTGGCGATCGATTCAGGATCTCTTCAAAATGTTCCACCCATCTTCTTCTTTGTTCCTAGTCACTTGATGGTTTTCCCATTCTTATCCTTGACTGGCTTACTTGGGCTGAAACTCTTTCCTGACAAGGTCCGGGTTATCTCATACACTCTCTTCATGTTGTTCTGCTTGGCTGCTGTTTCTGTATCTTCTCTCATACTGTGCACAAATTTTCTTTTGTCCCGTCTAGCACTCTTCTTTACTTCTCAATTCACCTTCCAATATTGTGCTCTGAGGTCTGTTTTCTCATATTGATCTTGACATTTGTTAATTTTCTGCTTCACCTCCTTCCTCTTTTCTATCCTCTCCCATGTCTCTTTTGTCATTCACTCTTTCTGCTCCCTTTCCTTCTTCCCCAGAACTTTGATGCAAGCGGCCTTCCAGGTCTTCTGTACTTCTGTCCAGTGGTTCTCTATTGTCTCTTTGACCAGATCCCCCAGTGCCTCAAAGCTGTTCCTGACTTCACAGTTGAACACTTTTGCTTGCTTGTCATTTTTCAAAAACTGTATGTTGAACTTGTGGTGTGGTCTTCCTGAAGAGTCACAGAAGGATCTCAGCTTGGTCTTCAGTGTTGGCACTAGCGTCTGTGCCGCGCCTTGCTCTGACGTCCAGCAAACTTCGTCTCCACTTACGGTGTTGTGACCCAGGAGGCAGGCGAACAGAACAGGACGTAGCGAGGCAGAGTACGGGGTAAACGGGGTTTAACTCGGGAAACAGGGTAGCAAACTGCGACGAACATTAATGACTGATCTGACATACTGGGGAAAGACGCGGACTAAATACACAGGACAAGTAGAAACTAACTGGCAACAGGCGAGTACAATCAGGGAAATACATGTGGGAAATGAGGGGGCGTGGCACACACGAGGATCGGACGAGCCGGGCATGACATATGGTCGATGGTGAAGTGGTTGATCTGGTTGTCAGTCTTCCCATCTGGTGAAGTCCAAGTGGTCTTGTGTATCTTCCTGTGTGGGTAGATGGTGCCACTTATGATAATGCCATTGAAGGAACAGAAGTCTGTGAACAGCTCTCTGTTCTCGTTGCAGGTGCCTATGCCGTGCCTGCCCATAATGAGTGCTCTGTCTGTGTTGTCGCCTCCCACTTTGGCGTTCAAGTCGCCCATGACGATCTATGTCTCTTCGTGGAGACCGGTCGAAAAGGAATTGCAAGGAACTGTAAAAGTCTTCTTTTTCTTCTGCTTGCACTGCGTTAGTGGGTGCATAGCATTGAATTATGGTGATCTTCCTGCCCTTGGAGTGAACCTGGCTATCATAAGTCTTAGTGAAACGGGTTCCCATGCCATCAGCGCCCTTGTAACCTCTGCCGCCAACAGTAGCGTGACTCCTTGGGTATGCTCGTGGTCCGCGTCTTCGTGCCCGGAGTAGATTATGGTTTCACCTGAAGACAGTCTGGTCTGGCCGCTTCCATTCCATCGGGTCTCACATAGTCCGAGAACCTTGATGTTGTATCTTCTCATCTCGCTGGCCACCTGTGCTGACTTGCCACTTTCATACAGGGTTCTGATGTTCCAGGTCCATATCCTGGTCTTGGCCTTGGTCGTAAGAAGACTTGTCAGCGATCCGGCTTCCCGAAGGCTTTCACCAGCACGTCTCATGAACTGAAGAGGAGTCTTCCCGCCCAGGCAGTTGTTGGGATGTACTTGCTGTTGAAGTTTCTGTAGCATGGCTTTTTTTTATAGGGTAGAGTTGCTAGCCCCACGCCCAACCCTCCTCCTTTCTCATCCTGGGACCAGGCAATGGCGGAGTAATGTCAGCATATAGTAGGGGAATATCAGAGCAACTCACACATCTGACAATACTTATTTTCAGCCCTATGGGGGAAGCATCTGGCTGCATGATCGCGGATCTCATCACAATAAAATAAAAATTAAATTAAAGACAGAACACCAAGAGAAAGGGGCGGGGCTTCTCTGCCGCTGTAATGGGAGCATCAGATATTTCTTAAGGTGGGTTGATACTCTGCTGTCTGCTATGATGCAGTCATGGAGCCCTAAGGTACAAGAGATATGCCTCCTATTAATCCAGCTAAGCAAATGCAGGATCTGGAATCTGAACAGGGGTCCTAGTAAGTAACCGAATTACAAGGCAGATTACCGCGTGGCGCCTTATTGACAACTGCGTTGATTTGCGACCCCCCCTCCAGCTACCGCTCCCACGCCTCTGAATAAATGATTTTGCGGCGACATTAAAAATACATGGTCGCGCTTCGAAGAAATGTGATTGCCGTCGGCCGGCGAAATACAACGGTGCCGCCATCAATAATTCACGGGATTTTCAGAAAGAAAACACAATCTCCATCAGCAGCCCAATAGCGGGACGGCAGTTACTGTAGTCTGCTTTTGTAAGCGCACTTTTCTCTTTATTTGCTCAAACGTTCAACCTGGCAGCCTTCCTGAAAAAAAAAATGGATGACAATGAAATATACCGCGTCACTGTTTTT
>JAODKE010000002.1:10760233-10778183 GCA_026779605.1 Mormyrus hasselquistii
TATACAGTATAAGCGCCCTCTGAGGCCAAGGTCAGCGCTGAAGGGGCATAAGGGGGGAGCAGCAGACTGCGGATGAAAAGAAGCCAGTAAAACTGTCTATGGACGACACACTGGAATGAATACTTGAAATTAATCATTTATTCATTCATATATATTTACGATCATGATGGAAAACACGTGTGGCAAAAAGTACTGTAAAACCATAAAAAAGACTCAAAAAGCTCATTATGCCTAAATAATTAAACAATTAGCTGTGGTCCTTAATTACTTCCCCGTGCGCAATCACACAAACAATTAAACAATTAGATGAATTGAAACCGTGTTATATTTCTCAAAACGAAACTGAATGAGTATAAGAAATGATACCCACAATAACTAATCAAAGACCCGGTTCAAAGGGGTTTTCTGTCAGTGTGCTATAATTTATGGTCATAAAAGGCCATTTTGTTAACACAAGGAAGAAAACACTGATTCCATATGAAGATATGCTAATAGCAGGGACACGTTATTTCAAGGTCAATCATTCACAACGTATAAAAAGTAATATTTAGGGTGAACGATGAGCGTAATAATGGTGATTATGGTCACCCGCATTTATTCATCTTCGCAGCCCTTTTTTCGGAGTATTTGCAATATATGTATGCGCTGCCGGGCGCGTTAATGGAGACATTTAGATCTCAGAGAGAAACAAACAACGGCCCAGCAGCCTCTGTGAGCTCCGCCGCGTCCCTCCGGGCTGAGGGGGGACAGACACAGGCGCGACTTTTAACGCTCCCTCCCAACTTCATATCCATACACAATAACTCCCTGAACCCCAGCGTATGACCTGAGTTTGAACTTTGAACCTTGAGTAATTTGAACTTAATCTCCTGTCAGTGTTAGCAGTGGTAGGATGTCATTTAAAAAAACATTTTCAAATTGTTTTTCTACATTGTTCCTGTGCAGTGATTGTAGGGGACTGGGCTATTCAAGTGCCGTCTGGCATAAAACATTTTGGTGGCAGCCAGACCTCACAGATATTTTTGAATTTATGCATTTCTTGTGCTGTCTTTATGTGATAAATTAATTTTATCTAAGACCCATATAACAACTGGGGGTATGGATGGTCACAGATAAGGGCTTCATCATAAACACCATAAACACAAATTGCTTGAGAAAACAAATGCTGTGACCTACCTTGTTCTACTCTCCACAAAGCTGATATGTGGTTATACTCTAAACACCACGTATGTGACTTGGGGACATATGCAGGTTCATAGTTCTAAGTCTTTTGTGGAATTAGAAAATAATCGCTATCTGTTGGAATCTGGCCTTTATGAAATTATAACTTCAAATCACAGTAAAATGAGCAGATTGCAAACTTGTATTGTTTTGTTATGTTTGTTAAGCTAGGACTTTAAATCTTGTGGAATTTCCTCTGCTAATTCTAAGATAATTCAGAAGCTCCAGCGAAAAGACCTCCTTGAATGCACAACCCAAGCTCAGGTTCCCTGCTTTCATGAGTTGTGATTGGTGTGGCTACTTGCTGTGTGTCCGCAAAGCAGTTCAGTGGTGTTGTTTACCACCACTCCAACCATGCGTTTGTGTCGGGCCACCCAAAGTTCGAGGGTCTCCTACTGGCCACAAACAGTCACTACGCTAAATAATGCTGAAGCAGCATGTTTTGCTAACCAGCTAGCTAGCTACCATCTTCTGACTGTACTCGCTAGCTGTTGATTTCGTTTTTGGAACATCTGATAGGGTGCAGGGGGTGGAGAGCCGGAAACAACAAACCTGCCCCCAGTCAGGTCCATCAGCACTTTGGGTGGCTCCGGTAATCGGTTGGGAAATGGGGATCAGTCTAATTTTATTTATTTTAGTTTATGTTTACATGAATCTCATTTCATAAAAAGTGTAGAGAGGAGCTGCTGTCGAAGTAGCTTGGACCATTTCGGCATCATAACTATATTTACTCTGCAGGATCGAAGCGATAAAGAGTAAGAATTATGGCCACACACACGGTAGCAGGAGCATATGCTTTTTACCTTCTGTGCTTTTTTTTATGCTGTTTTATTTCGCCGTGGATGAGATTTATGAACCCTTTGCGGTTTTCCATTTGTCACAGGATGGATCGTAAAGGTCCAGGCCCAGTGAGGTAATTAAATTCAGGCCATTCATCTCACAGAGTCCTGTCTGAGTGCACCGCTCAGCCTAAATAATGCATTGTTCCATAATAACCTTCTGAGGAGGTGGTCCTGTCCCCTGTCCCCTGTCACCTCTGCTTCCTGACATGACTGTTGCTGCCTAATCGAGGCATGGCTTAGCTACCAGGGGATGAAACAGCCCCCGCCCCCCCCAGCCCCTCCCCTCGTCAGGGAGCCATACCTTCAGGGGCGTGCACAGGGACGATGGCCCCAGCTGAAAGCTGATTGGCCCTCCTCTGTTGATCACCAATTGAAAATGTATCATTGGTTAATCAGAAGGTTTGCTACTCTGTATGAATTATGGCATCTCTCATACCCACACCTTAAAAAAAAAAAAAAAAATCACAGAATCGCCCCTGTACACCTTCTCAATGAAAACTACGCTATAGATGCATATACATAACACACAGGTGTGGATGTCACCTTCTACAGAAACATTCTTCACCTTTGGGTTGTCTGCCCACTAACCCTCCTCCCCCCCCTCTCAAAAAAAAAAAAGTCATCAGTATTCAGCTGGTACACTTTGCCTTCTTTCACAATGCTGTCACTCATTTGTTTCTCCAGAAAACTCCTGACAGCTGTCCTTTGCAGCCCAAGGGAAGATCTCCTTCATCACATCAATCGGGGAGCAGAACCTGGTAAAAATGCTGAAGCTGGATAAACAGGAAGCTGTGATGGATGAGGGGAAGTGACACGGCCCTTGTGATGTTAATGCACGGGACCCAGAGCTGCACGGCAGCATCTTCGATGTCCATTCTGGACTCTCCACAGGAACGTCTCATGGCCGGTTCTAGAGTGATCATCTCAACTCCTCTAGTGCCAGTCATGGGTTTTGGTGCCGTGTACTGATAGCTGCGCAGTTGATGCTTAATCTTTGGTTTACTAGCTGCATGTTTCATGTGAAACTGCAAACGATGAATTAATACACAGCGGCAATCAGTCAAAGACAGAAGAAGCTGGGGTTTCCCGCTATATCGAGAATGAATTCAGTATAGAGTCGATAATGATAATGACGACGTTGTATGAAGACCCACTTAGACTGAAGTGAATTTAAATGACTGTGATCCTCAAGCTAAACTATATCATTATTATTTTTCACACACTATTTGTTTAGAAAATGTTTTCCATCCATTCATTTCCAACCACTTATCCAATACTGTGTTGTAGGGGGCTTTGTATTCCAGGCAGCCTAGGGCACAAGGCTGGGCTGCACCCAGGATATGATGCCAAGGCCAGTCCTTATTATATACACACAGCACTTTCCAATTTCAGGCTGTGTGAACATAAACGTGCAATGTTCCATTCCTAGATAACTAGTCAGGCCTTGGGACTTTGAGAAATAATTAAAAGAATCCTTCATTTTTCTTTGATGAAATGTGTAATAGGTTAGATGGGTGGAAAGAGGTGGAGGACAGAAGCGTAATAGAAGCATGGAGGAGGTGCTCCGGTCATGACCATCTGCCCTCCTCTATGGCCACTAGGCAGAAATGGGACCAGGCAGCCACTGGAAGCTGAGAGCTGATTGGTTGAAGGGGTCAGGCAGCCACTGGAAGCTGAGAGCTGATTGGTTGGGATGAGTGTCATACGCTTTGAACAGAATGGTCTGATGTGTCAGTTCAACTGCCAAGTAAATAGAATCTAATATCATGTGATTCAAAGTAATGCATTCCATTTAGCTTGGAAGTTGAAAGTTGTACCAATGTCACACCAGAGTTAACTGAGTTCCAGTGCAACAGGTCAGATAACCAAGATGGGGTATTTCATGAAATTAGCTAAAGAAAGCCAGACTTTCCCAAAAAAGTCAGACTCAAACTAGCGCCATCTCTAAACGACCTCATGTCATTCCACTAACGTAGTTCAGCTTTAACTAATCAAGGCTCATACAAGAGACTCTTGGATAGTCTTACTTAGTGCGCACACCCAAGATATTTAAGAAGCCCAGATGAATGGATGAACGATAGATCAACCAAATGACGCGGAAACCATGTTAAACGAGAGCAGTGTTTTTTTTCACTGCAGAACAAACACTGCTGATTGAGCTGTATGAAAAATACAAAGATGTAATCGCTAAATAGGCAATACTGTGGCCTTAAATAGAGCCAGGGAGGTGGCTTGGCAAGGAATTGCAGACAGACTAAATGTGTAAGTTATGTAAATATGCCTAGTACAGTGGCATGGTGGTACAGTGGTTTATGCCGTCGCCTTACACCGTGAGAGTTTCTGGTTCGATCCCTATATCCAATAATAATAATAAGTTTTATTTATATAGCGCCTTTCAAACACTCAAGGACACTTCACAAAAAAGAAGAAATAACATTTAACAAGGCAAACAAGTTACAAACAAGACGAATGGGGAACCTTCTGGGTTGAGTTTACGTGGCATTCTTACTGTATAATGTTATTCTGTATTATTCGATCTCCATAAAATACTTTCAATAGCATCCGTGTCAAATGTTCTGCATGAATAACTGTATCTTGTCTTTCCTTTTTACTAATAAACTTTCAAAGTAGACTGTGACTAAACAAAATATAAAAATGTCTTCCTGATCATGTTATTTTTTTCAATTTCAGTCATTGCATTTCATGTTTGACCATTATATGCTTTAAACTATTTTGGAATTAATTGGAATGCTCAGACGTGATTTTTATAGCCGTTATTACATTTATTTTATGACATGAGTAGAGATAACGCGGAATTTCGTCCGATGGAACGATCTTTTGGGAATCTGCTCCCACACATCGGATGTTCTTTGAGACAACGCTTAACTAAGTAAGACAGTTAACCTGGTCCGGAGCAGACTTATTCACTCACCTACTGTAAGTTATCATGGTAGCTCAGTGGGGATTCATTTAAGACACGTTGATGGAATGGAACTCTCACTTAAATGAGCCAGACTTGTCTAAATAAGTCAGACATTCCCTTAATCCTGCTTTGTTGAAAACTCCCCTGGATGTCTTTGTTGGCTGGATAACTTATCGGATTTAAGATGGTCTGGGGTAAATGCTAGTGAACGAAGATAAAGTCCATTTAAACTGGAGTACCTTAAATCCGACAAGTTATGGGATGTGCATCTCCATCTCAATGCATTGATAATGATCCAATACGTTAAAGATACTGTACATATGAAGCAACTACTGTTGCGACACGATACAATCCACCCCAATTGCGAAGCAGTGTGATTCGACACGATACAATGTGATGCATTGCCAGACACACCTCCTACGCGCGCGAAACTCGGCTGAGAGACTGGCGGAGAATCGGCCACTATCAGCAGCGGAGAACAGGAGCCGGGAGAGCGTGTTTGAGAAGGTGTTTATGGAGGGGAAATATATCTAAATATTACATTTTTGTCGGAAGTTATTGGTCACATTTCTAAAAAAATAAAGGCATAGGGCTACTAGGAATGATTAAATATTTATGTAACCCTGGCTGTGTGCTGCTTCCAGCTTCATAATTCCAGTGGACAGGGCAGGCCCGGGACCCCCCCACTAGTGGCACTCTGCGTTATATTACGGTATGTTGGTGACGTCACGTTACATGGTGAGGGAGGGACAGGCCAGACCCGGACCCCCTCCCCCCCAGTGGCACTCTGCGTTGCGTTTGGGTATGCCGGTGATGTCACATGGTGTGACGTGGTGAGGGAGGTGCCGGCCCAGGTACGGGCTGGGGGGGGGGGGCAATTTGATGGGAGAGGTGGATGATGGTGAATGCAGGTGGAGGTGAATATGACTTAATAAAATAAAACTGAAGATGTGCTTATACTGTAAGCCTACATCTAAAAATATGCTTTAACTTGAAATAGCAAAGCAAAGAACAAACTTTGGACTGTATCAAAGTTTCCTCTTCTCTTTCCCATAAACTGGGAGATTGTTTTTGTGCACAAGTCTACGATAGTCACAAATTAAAGTTTTCCGTGTATATATAAAAGATGGGCGTGTATATATATAAAAGATGGGCAAATACAATAAAGTTATAACTGTTATGTATAATTGTTAAATTATACTGTAACAAGTAATATTTAACCACTTTTTGGCTTAGTTATACATATTTGCTGCCAAAAAGTCACTGCTAATGAACTCGATCTCTTATAGCTGGTACCTTCACCTCTTAAGATCCAGCTCATTACCCAACATGCTTCAACATTTGAACATGTGACTCAGAGTCAGAAGCCATACAGTAGCTTATCTCCAAAAACAGACACAGAATAAAGTTTGCATTTGCACCAAACAGCTTACAAATGAAGGCAGATCCGTGGAGAAAGGCATGCCCTCCTGTGCTCAGGAAGCATATTGGCCCCCGAAAAGATTAGAAACACCAGTCGCTTCCTAAATAAATAATACAAAATGAATTAGGCAAAATGATTTAACTCACTATTTTACCTATACATATATATATATGTCGGATTTTACTGATGCGAAGTTGTTTGAGATGATGCAGAGTGTGAGTTAATCCCACACTGTACTTTTTGCTTTGGGGTCCTGATCTAACATGACAGTGCACCGAGGCGAATCAGTGAATCTCATCATCCCTAAATTAGACACAGATAAAGAAGTAGGCGCTAATAAACAGTGTATAACTACAGTTTTCACTTCTGTTGATGAAGGGAACAGCCATCTTGAATTCTTGAATATGTAGAGGTTCCTCTGGCGTTCTGAGTTGCAACTCCAACTTTAGGGGGTGTTCCAGGTGAAAGTTTCGACTAGGAGCTCAGAAATTCTGACTTCCGAGCTCAAATAGCACACACTATATCATTCTGAAGTCAGGTGACAAGGTGTGAATATTATCTGTTTGGTTCCCAGATCTAAAAGTTACAAATAAAGCAGTTAAAAAGAAAGCTAGCTTCCTACTCTCTGTTATACTGTTTTTTTTTTTATTTTACTTGGAGTGGAAATAAAAACCATCAGTATCTCAAGGAGAACGTGTGAGATTCAGCGATATTTGGCAAATAAGAAAAATACAGATCAAAGAGAATCAGACCAGGAAACTGACTGTTACTTTAAAAAACTCAATAGGCAACAGAAGGTAGGCAATTTTTGTTTTTGTAAACTGTTTCATAAATGTTTTTGACATTTACTTTTCCCAGAAAAGCTGAAGAGCTATTCAGGATGGGAATGACTATTAATGAGCCCAATCTGCAAATAGTAGTCGCCTGGGAACAAATTTTAGAGGAAACGGGTAAATATTACAGTGATACTGATCATGCTCCCTCTTTACACTGTGAGGAACTCTGACATGATGCTGTGGCACGTCGTGTTCTTCCAAGGCACTGGACTCCAACGGGAGGCTTAGAGATGGGGAACGGGGGCGGGGTGTATTGGAAACGTTCCCTATCTCTGCTAGTGGGACGAAAGATTAGCTGCGCTGCTGGGAACTCGCAGCTTAACTGCTATCGTCGGAAGTCGATCCCCTGGGTCCATAAGCTCAGAGAGTAAATGCTAGGAGGGGAGGCATCCAGGCAGCTGAAAAATGGGCGAGATAAAACCCAGATAGCCCTTCCCAGATAGCCCTTCCCAGATAGCCCTACCCAAATATTTCTGAATTGCTATACAGATAGCCCTTCCTGGATGGTCTTTCCTAGGTAATCCTTTCCAGATAGCCCTTTCTCAATAGTCCTTCATAGATTGCTCTTTCCGGATAGCAGTTCCTGGATAGCTCTTCATGGATAGCCCTTCTGGGATAGTTCTTCCTAATTAGCCCTTTCAGCATAGGCCCCTCATGGGAAGTCCTTCCTGCATAGCCCTTCTCAGACACCCCTTCCTGGCTAGTGCTTCCCAAACAATCCTTCCCGGACAGCTCTCCTGTGGTCATAGCCAGGGGAATCTTCTCATCTGTCCTCTAAATCTTGTTTCACCACTGTTCTTTTTCAGAACCAAAACCAGAAATGAGTTCATTGGGAAGTAGGTCATCCCCGCAAGGGATTTGATATAATGGTGTTCCACTCTGTATTGCTGTTGATTTAAAGTTGCCTGTTGTGTCAAGAGAAAAACTGAGGTGCCCACCCACAGAAGTGTTTGTTTTGTGCCCCCCCCCCCCCTGCTGTTCTGGCCAGACTAAGCTATGTCCTCCATAGGAAAGGGGGCCAGGTTCTGTTGTTTAGATGCTCAGAGAGTGCCGATTTCACGGGGTGACCAAGATGGCTGGCACCATGACAGCATCTCCCAGTCTCCTACATGGCCGTGGGTGGAATTGGGTGGGTGGCGTTCGCCTGCAGCACGTTCTGATGCTCCGCAGAGCCGGAGGAGTGGTGCGATGTGAGCAGATGACAGAAACAACACGGGGTCCTTGTCATCCTCACTGTGCTGGCCAGGGATGGTATGACGGAGAGATTGAAGAGAGCTGCAATTAATTGACCATTGCAAATTGGAGGGAAAACCAGGCTAATTTAGACAGACTGAAACCTTTTTGCCAAAGCCGGCTTTGCCAGTGTTTGTTACGCTGAGCCGCAGTCTGTTTTGGATGTATTTCCTGCAGTAGTTTGTATATACCCGGCTTCCCATTTCACACATCTTAAACTTGTCAAGCCATGTCATTTATTAAGTCGACCTTCATGAACCAGTTTCTGTTTACTGGATGTGTAAACTCAGTAGCTCCACAGATATAAGCCAATTTGAAATGTCCAGACACTACAGTGTATAAGGATGTCTCTCCAGGATTTTATGCACTTCAGAGTATAATGTTTATTTATAAGTAATATAATCTACAAAAGCTTTAGATTTAAATATCTCATTACTATTACTGAAAACAGCCCCATCTGCCAGTAAATTCCCTGAAAAATGCCTGAGGTGTAAAGTTATTTTCTTCCTTGCAACCACACAGTTATCATCTACTTCACCCATTTAAAGGCGATATGTATTTTTTTATTGTCATGAATTATTAACTGAACCTGCCATGTGTCTGTCCCTTTAAAAACTTCGAACTAATGCTACAGAGGCCTTGGATCTCACGCTACATTGGATGTACAGGGAGCTGTCTTTTGGCTTCACCACCAGTGATTGATCCAGAGGTGCTTTAATTATTAATGAGGTACCTCATCTTTGCACAGAGTTTTAAAGAGGCACGCAAAGCTTTAAGTTGGTTTTGCCCTCAGGGAGACTCATTAACCCAATTTCACAGACTGGAAATGTTCATTATTGAATCAGATTGCTTAGAGGAGGCATGGAGGAGACACACTCCGCTCTCTCTTCCTTCTCTTAACTTCCTCCCTGTCAGTGGAGGTGTCTTCTCTTGCTGCTCCTGCATTTCCTCTTCTTGCCTCTTCACCTCCCGTCGCAAACATCCGTCAAAGGATTTAGCCAATATTAGATTGCCACCAATTAATGTTGCTGCCGTGAAATAGCTCTACCTGCATTTGTTTCACAGAGACACACGATGGGGACAGGGCAGAACGACTGATCAGTTCACAGTAAGGTGATCAGCTGGATCGAATCATTCCTTCAGTTTTCAGAGGAACATCAGTCGAGCTGAAGGGTGTAATCGGTACACAGCCCACTCAGAGCACACACTTGCGTGTGGCTCCTGAAGTTTGGAACTCCCTCATAGGCTAAAAATAGTCCACATGGAGATGTAAATACGTTTCTAAGGTAACGAAGAAATGATGTCCTCATCAGCTTATCGCTGGGCATCGACAATGTCTTTATCATCCTGCGGTACTGTAGTGTGTGGGTTAGGACTGGCGATCAGAAGGTCTCCGGTTCTAAACCCATAGTCTGCTGAGTGGTTTCACTGTTGAGCCCTTAACCCCTGCTTCTCCAGAGACCATGTGCTCCTGCTTTCTCAATGAACGCCGCTTCGGTTAAAGGTCTCTGCTAATTACAAAGTGCATGTAAATGTCAAATACACATGTGGGGAGCCCTCGTCTGCTGGGAAATGCCTGTATCTTCAGGGCTTTCGGTCACCTTTCTGTTATCAGAGGCCCAGATAGGTTTGCATCCTGCCCTAATGAAGCGACAGCATATGACCTCCTGAGACTATGCAGTCAGCTTGTCAAACTCGTGCGTCATACCTGTAAATAGTGTAATGGACATTATTGCTACAGGCTCAGAATCTGCTGGAATAACGTTTAACTCAGGTTATGTAGTGACTTCCACTGCAAAAGATATGCGTCTCTAGACTCCAAACATGATTCATTCCTGCTCTGAAAACAAGCCTCTGACTAATAGTGCTTTAATTAAAAATGCGTTCTCTATAATTAAAGTTTTTGATGTCTTTACTTAGAAGGTGCTGGTAGACCACTCCCCCTAACTTCAAAGTGCATGCAACTGACTTCAACAAATGGAATGGACTAAGTCATCAGTATCTTGATGCCTAATGGTCAATAGAACAGAATAGAATAGAATTCTAAGAACAGAATTGCTACTTCATGGAAGGTCAGCATGTAACCCTGTAGCCTGACACCAATGGGGCTCTGGGTTAGAGTTCTGTTTCTGCTTTGTGTGGAGTCTGCGTGTTTCCTCAGCAGGTCCAATACACAGATCAGAAAAGAAAGAAAACCAAAAAGAGAGACAAAGAGAGATAAAGAAAGAAAGAAAGAAAGAAAGAAAGAAAGAAAGAAAGAAAGAAAGAAAGAAAGAAACTACAACAGCACTAACAATATTACATTGATTCATGTTCTGTGTGTTCTGTACAACCATCATTAATTTCCTACTGGCTAGAATGGTTTCTTATTTTTAATTCCCCAGTTGTCTTTTGTGCACGAATTTTGCATTGGTTACAAGGTAACCAGGCTAAACAAAATCTCTTTACAGCGATTGGTGGGATGTCGACCAATAGTTATGCAAATCGCCCTCCCCAGGTTCTCACCCTACCTGTCTGGCTCCCTGATTTACAGATGACGGAACCAGAATGAGCTATTTTATTAGGCTTATTTTAATTTTATTAAGAACAAAATAAAAAGTGCTCCTTTGATCCATTCTTTGTTTCGTGCCGCAATTACAAGCCCCCTATTAAGTAATGAATTGACCTACTGTGGATTCTAAGTGGATTATTATAATTGTGGTGTAGCTGTGCATGATGAAAAGTTTAATTCATCAGTTAGGCCCTGACCCGTGGGGGACTTCAGCCCTTGGAAACGTAGAGACATCATCGGGGCCTTGACGTCGACGTTGCCTGGATGCCATTGTCTGGGGACGTGGGTCATATTTATATACCACTCCATCTATAACACTTGTGATTTTGGAGTACTTTATCAACACCTGTTAGTTGGCATTTTCTCCAAAAAGGTTAACAGTGACAGTAGACAATAGAGAAAATTAGTAAGGATTCACACTAATGTGAAGCAGTGGTAATTCTAGGATTTTTTTAATGGTGGCGAGCATAAGATGGGCCATAATTCATTCAAAGGGGCCAACCTTATCATTAGCCAATCATACGTTTAGGATCAATGAGTCACAGGGGACAGGGCACCATGGGGGCCAATCAGCTTTCAGGCAGGCAGGCAAGTCTTTTGATTAATTAATAAAGAATTTATTGACAGACCGAGCACCAGCACGATTCTAATGAGCGTTGACTCTTACAGGAACTTGCTCAGTTTGCCTTGGTATCAGCTTCTACCCTAAGCGGACAAAAATAGCCACCCAAACTCCACTGTAACAGCCCATCAGGCTTGAATAATAACAGAACGCCATGGCAACGCATTTGGAGATATTCTCTTTGTATGGATCCATTAACCCCGACGGTAGAGTGTAACACCGGAGGATCTGGCAGCTGTCCACCTTCTACTGCACACCTTCTGGAAACATACTGCATTACGAGCACCCAAAGGTCTTTGGGGGAAGAATGGTGGGAGAAAAGGAGTCCTGTAAGTTCTTACGAAAGTCCTGTACACTGGGGGTTCGGTCGTCAGTGGACGAAGTCATACAAGCAAACAGTTTTAATCTCCACACCCCCTACAATGTCAAGTCAGTATTTTGAGAAGTTAATTTGCATCATAAAGTGCAAAGGATTAGTTTGGTAGAACTTCCAAATCTTTGGAAGATATGTGACTCACTGACATCGTCTGGATCTTTGCTCAGTGGTTGGATCTTATATTATTGACAGCAGCATGCCCCCAATCAGGGATCAGCCATGGCAGCTTTTGGCAGGAATCAGCCAATAATCTGAATATAATTAAATTCAATCACACTCTGTCCCTCCCTCATCTGTGTGAAGTAATGGCCGTAATCTCATTGGGAAGTGTCTTCTCTGACTGATTAAATGGTAATGGCCTGTCATTGAGCCTTACTGAAATATATTCCCTCTTGGACTGGCATCCTATCCAGTTATTACCCCAGCCTTGTGCTCTGGGCTGGGTGGGACAGGCTTCTAGCTCTCGTGTAACCCTGTACTGGACAAGAAGTCTGAAGATGGATAGATCTGTGGATGGATAAATGTATTAAATACATTTAATGCATTTCTCAGCAAAATCTTTTTTGAAGAGATCTGGCCAGGTTACAGCAAAGGGACCATATTTTTTGTTTACCCTGGATGCCAAGCGGAAACATAATTTTTACTAAAGAGACTTCAGTTCATTCATTTTTTTTTGCATTTTTGTATTTCACCAATTCAGATTTCAATATGTCTCCCAAAACCTATATTAATAACATTGGACATTTTTCAGTATACTGTGTATTTTTAGACAAGCCTCAAAGTACAGATGAGTAAATGTCTACACCCCCATTACCGCCTCCTCATTGGGGAATTCTGCTCGCTTTCCATTGTTCTCAGATAAATACGCCCCCAGGGAAGTATCTACTAAACACACTTCAGTTTTGTCTTGTTTGATGTATTCAAAAGGGTGAATACTAATTAGCTTCTTTTCCCTACCGGGAACCTTGCAATAATTACAGTTACTAAAGGAAATCCTAGTTTTGTCTTTTCGGAGAAAATGCCTCACAAGTGCCCACCCTTTCTGCAGCTTGTCAGTTTGCTGTCAATTTGATACATTTCTTCTCAAAGCATACTAAAGAGCCAAATTAAACTGGGACGCTCTCTTACACCCTCTGAATACAAAGGTTTTTAACTGAAATAGTTTTAACAAAAGTTGTCTGTGTAAATGGGTAAAATGTCCATCCATCTATACATTTTCAGAAACCACTTAATCCCAACTGGGGTCACAAGGGGAAACTGGAGCCCATCCTGGGATCAATGGGATCAGGCGGGAACCTGGGTAAAATGTTTCACAGATTAATATTTTTGCTTATGTTGATTATTGGTTATGTTGGTATCTTACGTGACATATATCAATAAAACTCCTATTCATCCTCGCATAAAACTCTTCCTTATTTGATGATATCCGTGTCTGTTTCCTTTGGTCTGCTTCAACACAATGACGTTCCATTTCTTTGACATCCAACTTCAGGGTAATGATTTTCCATGTAATTATTTCAAGTCAAACAATTATATAGTTCTCCCCTGTAAGAACTATCTTGCTGAGGATTCTTGATTGCAAAATTCTCTTTCCCTATCTCACGTTGGTTCCGTTCTCCGGAACTGGCTTTTTTTTTTTGTTTTGTTTAAATGCAGCCTTCTCTGTAGACCTGCTATTAAGCCAGAAGGACATTATGTTCCTATTGAAATGCATCAATCGCTGAAAAGGAAAATGTGCTTCACCATTATTTCCAGTTACACCCACAAGTCAAGACAATGAAAGTGTAGCTTTTCAAATGCGCTCTCAAATCTCCCCCTTGGGCCGGCCGTGAAAAGTTTCCAAATTCATTAATTCTCTGCTCCACGTATCATCTGGATTTATATCTCTGATAAAGCAGCTTTTACGGCATCTCAGGTGTTGAGTGCTGGAAGGTGTGTGACTGTGTATCGTCGCATGTGTATCGGGGTCAGTGTGTGTGTGTATCTTTGTGTGTGTTTGTTTGCTTGCAACTGAGTGTGGTGCTGCAGAGCAGAGTTTACACAAAGTCCAATAACACACAAACATTTATTTTACATTATAAATATATATGTAATATAAATCTTTTCAAATTAGTAAAATCTGTTTGTCTCTCGGGTTGATAATACTTTTCATGCTTCAAAGTAAGTTTTTTTTGTGGGGTTTCTGTATATTTATTATTTTATGGTGTATATTATTTTGCCTGCATTCCAATTAAAGGCCCTACGTTTTCCTGATTATTTCCTTTACACAGATTCTGGTGCCCATGTGTGGAATGGTGAAGGCAGCCTACTCCGAAGACATACATAGGAGTCCGTAAGCAGATATGACCTCATTAAGAGGGGCTGACCTCCACTGGCTTGCTGGTCCATAAATCATATAAATATTTAACTCACTCTTCTGCACCATCTACTGTCTGAAACTGAAGGATTTAGTTCATCTTAAAACAAATCTCAGGGACCCAGCAAAATTCTTCCAGCAACCTTAAAGAAGATGAGAGTTCTTATTTATGATCTGCTGGCTGTCCTACTCAGGAATGATGAGAGATGGGGCTGGGATTCGCAGATGAAGCTGAACAAGAGTAACTACGAGGTAATTCACCCAGGAAGCGTAACTGTGATGTGGAGGACTCGAGAAGCCTGGATTAAATGCTTAGAATTTAATCCCAAGGAAATGTAGAAGTTGGGCAACATTAACTAATGTGGCCCGTTTGTCCATTTCTCAAAAGTGTCATCGCATTATGATGATCTTAAGTTCTCCAGCAGCTGGAATACTACTTTAAGAAGTAGCTGAAAATTTCAGAACTTTGACAGACAGTCAGCAAGGAAGAACCGTTTTCCAAGCTGTCTATCATGGTTCTGCTGCTTTGTAGTGGCTTCTTAAGGATGAATATGGCCCTCAGTGACTTTTCTTTCAGTCAAGTGAGGGTGTCCATCATCCAAGAGTTTCTTCCTAACAAATAAGGTGACCCGTTGTGCTGTGAGCTCCTGCAAATGCAAATGCATGTTTATATAGTGAAGACTTTGAGAACTGGAGGAGCAGGTAGCTACTGCTCACAAAGCAACCTGACAGGTGTGTGGTGAAGAGAGAAAGGAAGAGGAGGGAATTGAGAAGGCACTGAAAAATCCTCATTACACTATAACATGAGACCGTGATACCCAGAATTCCCTGCCCCAAAGGGGCATGTCGCCAGTCAGAATCTGTTTAATATTGGTCATCATGGGTTTGTTTCGAGTTCCATGCTACAAACTGAATTGTACTCCTTCTCTCTAAGGAAAGACCTTGGGTCATGGGCCACTGGGATGGCGTCTCTTAGATCGTCGCTAAAGGCTAACTTGGGTGGTATTGAACCTGTGGTCCAGCAGAGGAGAAACTTCGTGGGGAGGACGATGATGCCAAGTGGCCAAAGGCTTCAACAAATGGGCTGCTGAAGAATGTCTCTGTTCAGAAGGAAGCGAGTGGCTTTGATGTGATACAGCCGGGGATTGGTGGGGGAGGTTTCCTGTCACAGCTGCCAGTTCAAAGGTGGACGTGTGACAGACAGCCATATTGAAGTGACGGTTGCGAGCTGATGGAAGCCCTCCCCTCCCCCCACACACATTGCAGGTTGACCTCTGCTCCCGAAATAACAGTTTGGTCTGAAACAGACATGCTCCAGAAACCAGCACCGCAACATGGACCAAACTGAATTTTTTTCCAGCCCTTCAAATTAAAGAACATAAGAAATTTACAAACGAGAGGAGGCCATTTGGTCCATCAAGCTTGTTTGGGGAGAACTTAACTAATAGCTCAGAGCCGTTAAAGTCTTATCTAGCTCTGATCTAGCACTAACAGGAACATTCCATACTCTAACTACACCCTGTGTAAAGTGCTTTCTCAAATCCAGTTTGAAATGTTCTCACGCTAATTTCCACCTATGGCCATATGTTCTTGTATTTGAACTTATATTGAAGTAACTAATTGGTTGAACAGCTGTTAGAAGCTCAGATCATGTCCCCCCAAGGTCTCCTTTGCTCAAGGCTGAACTGATTCAGCTCAGCTAACCACTCCTCTCCTCTAAGACCAGGAATCAATCTTATAGCCCTACTTTGACCCCTTTCTAAGGCAGCAGTGCCCTCTTAAAGGTAAGGCTATCAAACCTGCACACAATATTCTAGGTGGGGTCTTACCAAATAACTGTATAATCTTAGCATCACCTCTCTTGAATTAAACTCTACACACCTAGAGATGTAACCCAAAATCCTTTTTATTGCTTCCCCGCACTGGTGAGAGTGGGACATGAAAGCATCAACATACACACCAAGGCCTTTGTCATAGTCAGCTACCTTTATTTCAGTGGAACCCATAAAATATCTGTACTTTATATTTCTGCTCCCTACATGGATTACCTTACATTTATCTGCATTAAATTTCATCTGTCAGGTATCAGCCCAGTCGATAATTAAATCAATATCCTGCTGTAGCCTCTGTGCCACTAGTTCAGTGTCTGCCACACCACCCACTTTGGTGTCATCTGCAAAGTTAACTAGTTTACTGTCAATATAATTAATGTAAATTAGGAATAACAGTGGTCCTAAAATTGAACCCTGCAGTACCCCACTAGGAAAGCAGGCCTGCTGTTACTGTACATTGTGCCTCTATTAACTTCCTGTCTATAGTGCTTCCTGTCTCATAACCAGGCAGATTCCTTAAACCTAAAATCCCTGCTGCTTTTTTCTCAAGCAGGAGCTGTTTGTGGGGAATAACATCAAAGGCCTTCTCTAAATCTAAGTAGATCATATCATAGGCCTTTTTGGGAACAATTGCTCTTGTAGCTTCCTCAAAGAACTCAAGTAGATTAATTAAACAGAATCTACCTCTCCTAAATCCATGTTGGCTATCCCTCAGTATGTTATTTAAATCTGGGTAATCTATCACTTTTGCTTGGATTATAGCTTTCATTACTTTTCCAGTTATGCCTAACTGGCCTATAGTTTCCTGGATTACCTCTATCCAGAGGTGGAAATTTCAGGTAGAAATTCAAACAAGGATATTCTTTCAAACAACCAGTTGACTATAAAGTCACAGTCACAGAATTTTCAACTGGTTGGTCAAAAAAAAATCCTAGGTTGGATTTTTACTTTCAGGACCTGAAATGTCCGCCTCTGCTTCTATCCCCTTTTTTGAATATAGACGTTATATTAGCATGCTTCCAATCAGAAAGTACCATACCAGCTGATAAGGATTTCTGAAATAGTTAAAGGTCAGTAAATAATATCCATCACTTTAAAACTATTGGCAAGATACCATCTGGCCCTGTGATTTATTTATTTTGAACTTCACAATCAGCAAAAATCTGTTGCCACAACAAATACTTGTCATTCAACAATAAAACATTCATCCATCTGTCCATCTATTTTCTCCTTTTTTTGGGGAAAAACAGACTAAGGAGGTGAGTAACATAAAGAAAATCTCCAGGAACTGGACTGATAGAAGTCGGGGCAGGCATCTCTGGGTCAAACTGGGGGACAATTAGTAGAGATTATCGTTTTAGGGTTTGCCATCGACAAAGCCGGCCTGAAGCGAATGCGAACTAAACGTCTGCTGAGGGCCTTGGGGGATAGGAACAATCAATCCCACTGACCCCCCCCCACTGCATATTCTTTTTCACCAGCAAACCCCCCCCACCCACCAAGCAAATTCAATCCACCCCATTTCCTATTTTTCCTAGGGCCCTGGAAATGTTTGCTGCGGCCCTGGGTGTCAACCTGAGGGTTTGAGGTTACTGGGGTGAATGTGGCAGCCTATCAATGCCAATAAACCTGGTTATCCAACAGGAAGTAGCCCCCCCCCCCCCCCCCCCCCCCCACCCCCCTTTTTTTTTTTTTTAAAAATCTTAAACATTGTTTTTTTTTTTTTTGGGGGCCC
>JAODKE010000002.1:10778193-10797623 GCA_026779605.1 Mormyrus hasselquistii
GCCCCCCCTCCCACCCCACAATCACACCCATCTTGCTTTTCTTTAAATCATGCTAAACAGTGGTTTTCTGTTATATGGGGGCCCTGAACAATCAGAAAAAGGTTTTAATGTCTGAAAAAGCTATAACCTTTCTAACCCTAATCCTGGCTATAGCTGGCTAACCGTAATTTGGGGATTTAGGGTGACACAACAGACTGTTGGAAAGTATGAAAAATGCTGTTAAAGAAGTTTGGTTTTACCTGGACGGTAAACAGCCTTGTGTCCGTCATTTTCAAGGCACAGTTTGCTACATTTGCCTTTTGACACAGCTGAGGCTCATTTTCACGTTTCAGAAGGACCCTTTTGAATGACGTCCTGTTAGTCTGCTTGTTTGTCCCTGTGTGATTATCTGTTGCGATGAAAGATGACTCTGAACAATATGGAATACTTGCTGTTTTTTTTCTGTGGGGTGGGGGGGCTGGTGATGAATGTGTGTAGTGTATAATTACAGTCTAGGAGCCTCAGCTAACATGAAAATTCTCATAGATCCCTGTGAAAGAACATAATGATTCCAATTATGAGCAGCAAAGGCAGATAAACATCTCACTCCAAAGGCAGGAGAACAGCGTTCCCTTTGTGTCTCACAAACGGTGTTAGAAATGCAATTATAGAGCACAGGGGTGACAAGGACTGAAGAAGGTGTCAGGATTGGCGTTTACACCTGCTCTGTAAGGCTTTTTGTTTCCTTTTCCTTGTAAAAGTAAGGTGGGTCGGTGTTGAATTACTGGACTTCGGAATAATGTCCTCAATGTTTTTCTGATTGTGTATATTCATTGTGAATCCCCCCAAAAATAAAAAGAATAATCTAATTCAGTTGTTAAACTTTGAGAATTCACATTGTAACGTTAAAGAAATTCATCAGAAAAATTATATTCCAGCAATTCTCAGTGCGGTTTCCATTTACGTAAAGGAGCTTCATGTGTTTTTTTTTTTCTTAAAACAATTTGGGAACCATTTCATATGTTAATTGGCTAATCTTTAGAGACAAAGTTGTAGTTGATGGGAGGACGTTCCATATCCTCTTCAGACATTCTAGGGTACAATTTTAGAGCTTGAACTAAAAAATGGTAATTAGTGCAAACAGCACTAGAGGAACAAGCGATTATTAAATATCATTCTGCACAGATGCGCTTATACAAGCTGGATTTTTCCCGACTTGTTTTCTTGCAGGAGTTTTAGTTGTTTATCAGCAGCGAATCAATGGAGGCTTCATCTCCACCTGCACAACGGGTATTCTATGGCGGCAGTCATCAGTGTCAATCATTCAACAGCCGCTAATTTAATTTAATTCGGTTTTCCCCTCGATCTCGCCCTTCCCAGCACAGCTGCTGTGCTTAATACAGGTGCAGCAGCACTGGCTTGATAGATGGACACACCTGCTATTTAAAGTCGTTGGGTATATTTAAAGCAGTGAAGATCCTGGAAGACGAAGGAGGAAAAGAAATGAGTCACAAGGCAATTATATACCCACCTGGCTTCTCGGCTCGCGACGGGGATGCTAACGCATGCTAACGCATGCTAACGAAGCAGAAACTAGGGTGTATGTGTCATTGGAACTAAAGTTAGGGCTGTCATGGCGGCTGTGTTCTGGCCTCTGTTAGGACAGTAAGCGATGATCTGCCTGCGCTGTCACAGAAAGCCTGTTCTTAGGCGAGGTGTCAAACTTTGAAACTCGAGCAATGTTTAGAGACACCCAGGTATAGATGAAGTCATCGTACTGTTACTGACTATGACGTGTGTAGAGAAAGAGTAGTGTGGTGGCTTGGTAATTAGGACAGCCCCAGGGTTGAGGGTTCGATGCCTGCCCAAGGCTCTGTGTATGGGTGTCACATACATCCTCCTACTTTCGCTGCTCACTCAGTCCAAAAACGTAAAGTTGGACGAATCTCTGCCTCAGACTTACTTATTGTCCAGCTGTATATGAGTACGTGCCCTGCTCTGGGTTAGTAGACGTCCAGCGTTTGAATGCATTGTGGTTTCTGTGTTAGGCCCCTGCCTTACCAAAAATGTGCTGGGTAAGTTAAGGACCGTTCGTTTAGACTAAGGGCCAATTTTTATGTTTGTGGAGTATGAAGTCATTTTCTATGAATGGCATTTTAAGGTGAAAGCCCAAGAAGAATTATAAATAAAATCACTCCCTCTCTATGCACACAGGCGTTTTCTGTGTTCTTATGCCTAACATAGAGGTTTATTTGAGCATTTTTGAGACTTCTGCCTGTTTTCATGACACATTGACAAAAATCAGCAAAAGTAATTGTTGTGTTGATTGACACAGAGCGTGAGACCAACCTCTATCCAGCAGCCCTGGCAGCCACGTCCACCCAGACTACACCCCACCTAAGACTAAACACACCTGTAGTACATCCCCTGCCATAGCAAGGCAGTGTTTCTCAACCCAGTCCTTGGGGACCCCCAGATGGTCCACATTTTTTCTCCTCCCAACTCCCAGTAGGGAGTAAAAACTTGACTGTCGAGGGGTCCCCAAGGATCGGGTTGAGAAACACCGCAGTGATGATATAAAGGATCTCCCTCACAGCTAAGCCCATTCACTGCCGATTTGTTGAGTAGCAGAGCTCATAACTCACCTCTTCTGGTTTCTGAACTTTCAGCCGTGCTTTGGAGCCTGCTGGCTGAATGCAATTTGGACTTTGTATGCATAATACCTAGGATTGGTTTCTGGACTTGGCTCGATTGTCGACACGATTCTTGGATTCATTTCGATACGTTTCGGTCATCTCACGTGAATCATCAAAATGTAACACAATTACTGGGGTGGGAAAATGATCTTGTTAACACATAGCGTTAATTTTAAAGTCATAACGAGATACTATGCATGCAGAATTTTGATACCCAAATGGTAGAATAGTATAAGCAAAGATTTATCATAGAAACCTATAGTATTCCATCCTGGTTGGCAAGATGTTAGGTTGTGAAATTACACAGAATCCCAGAATTCAGCGCTAAAATCAAAACAACCGGTTAGTGTTTTGTGTGAAGCTAATGTTACCAGGGGCCTATATCTCAGAGATAGATTTCTTGCTGGATAACGTGTCAGATTTAAGGTACTGTAGTTTAAATGGACTTCTTCTTCATCCATTTACAATTAGCCCAGGCTCTCTTAAATCTGACAAGAATCATTGCCAACCCAAAAATCCAGCTTTGCCATACAGGCCCTGGCTTTGTTTTGTTTTAAAAAATTTGTGACATATACAGGATTTTTCAAAAACTGTAATTTGCTAAATTTCTTTTATTAAAGGCTTTTGCCTTCAAATTTTAAGATCTTTCATGTTATTAATTGCATTTTCAGTGGATGTCAGGTTTCTGTTTTTAATGCTTTTTGCCAAATAGGTTTTACATCGATCATGTGGTTCAAATAAAAAGTGTGGTTATCTGCCTGTTGAGTCCCTGCAACTGTATATACATAATTTATATGCCTTTAATCGCCAAAGTGTGCTATTAAAACAATAATTTAACATCCCTACTTACAATACGGTACCCTGCCATGTTATTGCCATCTGTGTATCAGGCCTTTTTAAAAGCTTTGAAATTCAGTTGGCCCTCATTTGCAAGTATTACTTATCTTCGAAATTAATAATCTGTACATCACAAGTTACATTACACCGATGTGAAAATATGGGTCATTCTCACATTCTCATTTCTTCAGAAAAAAATATTACAGTGAAATACACTATTTGTGTTTTGAGTGGAACAATTACCTAAACTTTTTAGAGATATTAAAATTATATCATTTGTTGTTTTCATTGGCCTGTGTTTTTTTGTTTTTTTTCTTTGGGGGGGGGGTGGGTGGGCGTTGACCAAAAATTAAGGAACATGAAACTAGGTGAAATGTTTTGGAAATTTTAAAAGTTATTACATGTAACCCAGGTAATTCCATCTCTGTAACAGTCGCCCTGGATTTGAGGAAATACTTTTGCTTATTCAGAAACAACTGGTAATATAACAAAGCTGGATACCTACCCAAGAGGCAAAATCAGCAGTTTGAGTCTTCAATCTAATATTAAAAATGAGATAAAACTTATGTTATGGTAACGAGTTCGTGAGAATGATCCATATACTACCATATACTGTATGCTTCACTGTACATTAACTTAAGGACTGAATGTGTAAAATTTTACGATTGTAAGTTTTATTGCTAGGTGCAGTTAATAGCAATTAATTGCATAAAATAATGCGATTAATTATTTGATGTTTTTTAAAATAATAATTGCAGAATTAGTTTCTAACTTTATAATGAAAAATTCGCCATGGATGATAATCACTAGGTTCCCAAACAGGTGCACAGTGAGGACAACCGCTGAAATGCAGCTTGACAGCTTTGGTATGTTGCGTCGTGTCGACATGCAATATACACAGCCAAGCAAAATACATTTTATTAAGTACAGATTTTATCATAGGATATTTTATTACCATACAGTATGTAACATCATCCATCCAGTTCGTGTGCCTTGGTGAGAGAATGACAGCGGAAATAAACGGGACTCATTTTGAAATCCTGTATAGTTTTAAATAATTGAGATATATTCTGTGACTTTCTCTCAGATATACCCTTATACAGGTACCATAAATTATATATTCATGACAAGTTACATACGTACTTTACATTTATCAATGATAAGCCAGAATATGTTTGTATGAAACCACTTTATTCATTTAATTATGCTTTTAATATCGAAAAAGTACAGTTAAGCTCCATAGATGAGACAATTCTACAGTGATTTGGTTCCACATACAATATATGACATGCAGTAAATGAAAAAAAAAAAGAATTTAAATCTTATATTTTCCTCTCCCACTCACAAAATAAAACAAAAGTAATTACAAAAAAAGCATCCCTCAGGCTGATTTAGGAAAAGCATTACATATTCACTTTATTTTCTTTTTATATTATGACCTCAAACCATCCTTTCAACTTTATCAGAGTCACAGTTAAAATGTCACAAACTCACTAATCCAAAAGAGTGCTTGTATGAAAATCAAAGGGACCTTTGAGACATCAGAACCGATCGTTTTCTTCATTTTGGTCAAGAAAAGATCAAAGAGTTTAGTGCAAACCGAAAGATACTGGAATGTAGCACAGATCCCTGTTTATTGTCACCTCCTCGTGTGGGGACAGTTCGTCTTCTGTAGGTCCGTGTTGTTCTGTCACTATCTAGATAAGCCACAGAAGATATCACAAAGGAAATGTTTTTTAATTACTATTTTTTATCAAATATTTGCTCCTTCTATGCGGGAAAGGAAGCACAGTGTTTGCAACAGACGGCAAGGTCAATTTGGCAGGACAGAAGCGTGGCTAGTCTGACGCTATGTTCCCGAAAATCTCGTTACGCAAGAACAGAAAAGTAGTCTGTAAACTCGTACTTCCGCTTGTCGCATGCAAAAAAGCAACGGTTTTATAATAAATCTCAGACGCGGGCAGTTTTAGAGAACGATGATTTAGCGATGGCGTTTGAGGCTTCTAAAAAATCTAAAGTCTATTAAGTCGAAAGTTAAGAGATATGCATGGTTTGGAATAGATCGGTGGTGTTTTCTGCGATGCGTAGATTGCATAAATACGGTTCAGTCCGTAACATAAAAGAAAAAAAACGAGAGGAGCGCCGTAGAGTATGACGTAAGTATGACGTAGAGTATGACGATCCACCAACACGCTCATCAGAAGATACACTGTAGAATTCCTGCTGATTCTCCAACCCTTAATGCAGAAAGCCTAGTCCCGATGGATTTAAACTACAAACGATTCGCAACGACGATTTCGTTTCCGACAGATGATAAAGTTGAAAGGTTTCGGATATTGGCAGGTGTTCTGGAATGTTCCTTCTTTCCCCGTTGACACGGCCTCGTTTCCTCACCCTCTATCAGAGCATGAAGAACGTTCTTCACGCTACATATACAGCATTCCTGCATGCCGTTCCTCCTCGCTCAGTCTGACAGTAGCTTTAAAGTGCCTTTTTGCATGCTGTTTATAAAAACATTTAAGTTCACCTTAGGAATTTAATGTTGGTAACAGGTGCGGATTTGAGCGTTGTTATTTTCAAAAGAAAAATAAACAGTGAATAGGCCAGATTTTTATTTTCAAATGCACAGAAACCGTTATTACTGACCTTCTAATTACTTAAAATTGTTCAGGCATACTATTACCATTTTAGGCAAATATGAGAAAATTATTCTAAGGTAAGACCTTATTTAAAAACATATTTTTAAGAAATATTAGCTTGATTGGCTTCCATTCTTTTGCCTTTGCTATATATGAGTCTTAAAAATCTATTCAAATAATCATTCCTAACTGCTTTATAAAAGCAAACATGAAATGTCTCCTTTTAATCATGTCACATTAAGAATGGAAGTCTGATATTTGCCTTAATAGGTACAACAAGATTTCTTCACATAAAAACCTCTCAAAAATCCTGTGTTTAAATCTGTCTTGTCATTCTGATTCTGAGCAGTTTTAAATCTGAAAAATGCCAGTGATGCTTTTCAGCATCGCCCTGGAAGCAAAGGTGTGATGTGAAGCAGACCTTTTAAATGACGGCCCCTTCAGACTAATTACAGCGATGTGGCATCGCGGCAGGTGCTTCTGCATTTGATTTGTATTTCGTTGATTTGAACCTCTCTATATCACAGGAATAATGAGTTTAAAACAGTGAATAAAATGGTTTCCTTTCAGAAGAGAAGATGCACATCTGTGTGGCACTCGGGAGGTAAGAAATGTGCGTCTTTATCACACTCCGACCCAGCGGCCACAGACATGAGACAGAGGACGGCTACGCTGACATGCTCGCCTGCCCAGCACAGCCCGGGTGAACCGTGACCCAACCCATCCATTGTGGCCGCTGTCACGTGCTAGAACTTTCCGGCCTTCTGCACTGTCGCCCCGTGCTTTCTGGCTCATTTCCTTCACTCCCTGAGCAGAAACAGCACCTAATCTAGACATGACACAGTGACCACAATTCCCATCTATATGGATGAGGTCTAGTTAGAGATGACCACAACCTGCTCTGTAAATATTTAAAAACATTGCCTTCCACATCTTGGAGGAAAAAAACAAACAAACATTGAAATGACCCCCGCCATTCCCACGTACATGGATGAGGATCAGTGTGAGATGTCCATGACCTGCTCTGGCATCTTCTCCGGTCTTGGCTAAAACATGCTTAATGTCAATGACAATTACAACGACGGTGTTTGGAAAACATGACGGAAATAGCCCTTCTCAATTATATTCCGCTTAGTTTTATACTTGATGTAGCGGGCAGAAGCACTGTGAGTCCACGGCTCAGGATCCTGTCAGAGGAGGCTTCACGGCAGCTAGGCCTGAAGGAGGAGCAAAGCTGCTTGGATATTCATGGTTATCTATGTAGGCCTTATGTAGAAGATCGTTGTATGTTAACTTAATTTGCATGTCCTATTATTATATCGCATTATTGTATTGATGTACTATTATTTTACTATTTTCAATACTAATATTTTTATTTATTTTGATATAAAATATCATTCATATATTTTTTTTATGTTTTACGGGCAAAGTTATTACCACAGTCCAGCATCCATATCGGTTATCTTGAGGTATCCGCTAGACTTTTTTTTCTTTTTTTTAAATGTATCGTTCACCCATCTTTTCTTCACGAGATCAGAGAAAAACTGGACACCGAAAATAATCTAAATGAAAATCATCCAATATCTTGCCTTCCTCTGAGGCATGGTGATCGTCCCCCCGTTAGGTTGCCAAGGTATTTACCTGTGGTTGACTTTTATTGTCTTGGCTCCTCAACATTGGATTGTTGTCCTTCCCTTCTAACACAGAGAGAAACAAGCCCCTTTTTGCCCGGAAGGACAACAGTTTCAGTTTGGGGAGATCAGTGAAGCAACTGGGATTAACAGCCATCTGTAGAAATATAAAATCGATTGTTGCGTACATTTGACGCACTGAGTTTTCCCAAACAAGCATGACTCGCAGCAATAGCTCAAGGCGGTGGCTTGGCTACATGTTAGTGCCGGTATCCTTGAGACGACACTGACGTCGAAGAGGATCTGAGCAGAAAAACTCAAAGCTCAACAGTAGCCTGGTTTTTACCCGACCAAATCAGCCCTATTCCCCCAGTGTACTACTGTGTGTTTTTTTTTTGTTTTTTTGATGTTGTTAATGCGTTAATGATTTAGTGGTACCATGACTCGCGCAGAGACGTCTCCATCGCTTACACATTCAATTGTTATTCACACTCATGTTTTATTGATGAAAAAATGAGTGTAGTACACTCTGCATGGTTCAGAGAGATGAAGAAGTGTGAATATTTGTACTTGGTATGAAAAAAAGAACAATAGATGTATTGTTATGCTAATGTCCAGCATGAGCGTGTAAACAGAAAACATGAGAATGAAATGAACTTTAGTTAAATAGATGTATAGCAGGTGGTATCTGGAATAGCACTGCTTGTCACTTCTGAAACACAACATTGAGATTTCCTACTGCACAGCTTATTTATCAGACGAGACCCAAACTAGCCTGCCTTTTTTGACTTGCCATTTTACCCAGTAATTAAAACATAAATCACTCCAATACAGCCACACTCTGAGCAATCAATTTCCTAACTGGCGCTTGATTGCCAACACCTGCTAGCGAATTTCATTTGAACGACCCTCAGCGGTTTCCGTATTAATTAATCACATTAATTATAAATGAGAAAACAACAACAGCTAAGCATGCAGAGGCTGGACCGCTGCTTTACCTCACTCTTTTACATCACTGGTTGCTGAGAGTGTTAATTCTCTACCTCGAAGCAAGTATGAGCGAGAGTGTCCATAAACAGGCAAACCCTAATCACCTCCATTAAGTGAAATGCCTACTTACAATGGCTTTGGGGCCATTCCTTATTAAGTACTGTCAAACAACCACTGGATCCTACTGAAGCATTCATAATAATAACAACAACAACAGAACTCTTATGACTTGGGTTCCTAGAACCTAGACACTGAGCGCAGGCCGTGATTCATCACCTAAAAGTTCACCCCTTGCATGTGACGGTGGTCGAGCACGTCAGGCAGATAAACGCATCACAGACAAAACGGGGACGCAAACCGAATACCACGGAAGGACACGCGGACACACACACGTACGGACGCCACGCACAGACAACAGTACCGCTGTTCTTAGAAACTTTTTTTTTTTTTTTTTTACAATTAATGTATTTGCACTGCATTTATGTTTATATACATACATATTAACAATATATAATAAAAGAGAGTCAGATGGACAGGTAGATAGTAATAGAGGTTTTCTTTTTACAGAAAACAAAACAAAAAAAAACCCTCCGCGCTAATTTACCCTTTTTACCGTTTTAATAAATTATTGCAGTCTAAACGATATGGCTTTAGCTAGTGAGAAGTTTGACAAAGCAAAACGAAATTCAAAGTGACACGTTTTGCCCGGGTAATATGTCATCATTCTTATGCAGCTGCTCTTCCAGACAGAATGTGCCAGTTTAGCACCGGCTCCAGCTCTTGCCATCTTTGCTCCAACGCATCTGTGACTGACAATGTACAATTTAAGAAAAACCAGATACGTAAACAAATGGAACCAAAGTTGCAATGCAAGCAAGAGAGTGGAACTGGTTTTACCGTTAATAGGACTTGTTCTTTGATAGACCCTCTGGGGGCCATCCACTTCTTAACAGACTGACGCTGTCATAGCTAACAAACACATAATGACATAATGCCATATAATAATCTTGAGGCCTGGGCAAGGGGGCCACGATTTCCATGTTTCTGTCATCACATTCGACGTGGACCAATGCGAAAGCAGTGATTCCATTACAAGAAGATGATATTCAGGGGCCGTTTCTGTTACCAGCTTCTAACGGAAAGCCGTGGACCAAATGAATCCGCTCAGGCGAACCAGGACCTGAGATTTCCTAAGCGTGAACGTCGTGTCTCAGCAAAAACCAACCCCGAGGTTGACCCTGTGGTGGATGGAGAGGACCTCGAGGTCTCTTTCTCTTTGGTCTGGATGTTTGTGAATTCAAACCTCAATGCATTTTCAGCTGGCGTTACAGACTATGACAGAAGCACACCCCCATTTGATGACACAGCTGACCACAGCTAGAAACAGTTTATATTTAATATTTAAATGTTCAAATGCCTGTTTCTGCAGTTAATCTGAAAAAAGCTGATTTTTAAGTCACTGGGTAAAGGCATTGTTTTTAAAAAAAGTTACAATATACATAACATATGAAGAAAAAATTAATTCCTTTCATAAACAAAAATTAAACTAATACTTATATATATTTTAAACCCGTGACAACAGCACATGGCAGAAAGGATGGAACTATCGGCTATGATGTTTTGTAAACGTGTTTATGCATGTTTATATCTTGTCTTAGGTAATCGTGTAATGTCACGTATGGTTTCATCACGTAGAAAAGGTAAAAGATCGTGTGTAAACATTCAGGTCGGGTGTCTGCGGCGGCGTGAGCGTTTCCGTGGTAACCGCACTGACATCACTCCTTCCCGGGCACATCTTGGCCTTGGTCTACCGAACGCTAAAGAATTGGTCCCCATTAAAGTCCATCGAACGTGGCGTTTGCCATCTGCAGGAACGCTTCTTACCAACATCTCACCATTTTGACAGTCATCACATTTCAAAGAGCTCAACTAAAATAGCCACAGGCTTCAAAACAATCAAGTGAGAGAATAAAAACGTTTAACAATCTTTATGACAACATCGCTCTAAGGCAAAAAGTAGCCAATAAACATATAGCTAGCAAAGTCTTTTTTACCTATTGTTTTAAAAATATTGGTCCACCAAACTTAGTACTTAATTTTTTCTTGGTCAGTGGTTCACTCCAGCATGCAATTTTCCCTGGATATGTCTACAACAACCTACCAATTAAAATGTTATTAATATTAGGGATACAGACACAGAAGCGACAAGGTGAATGAGACACGGAATTGGCCCCAGCTCCTTCCTAAGACGGGCTGGCGCGGTTTGATTGTCTTCCTGACTATGCTAAAGACATACAGACAGATCACTTACAGAGGGCACAGGAGATACCGTTTGTGTTAATGCCAATCCCGTCATGCATCAGTTACTGAACATATTCATATTGTACTTCTACTAATATGCAAATACTGCGGTTATTCTTTTTTTCCTCTACAAAACTATGAAACGGCATTTTTTGGGCATTTTTATAAGTGAAAGTGATGCTTTGGGAAAACTCCTGACTTGGCATTCGTCATCACCTGTTTTCTTTTGGGCTGTTGTTATATGAAGGCAAATGAGTAAAGTCCCGGTGTAGAGCTCATCTGTCGATGTTTCTACTCCAAAGCCAGCATGCTATAGACTGTACTTTTCGATGGATGGCTAAATGATGAAGATATGTGGCAGACAAGAGTTCAGGCAACAAAAATAAAGTGGTTAGTAATACGGAATAATTTGAAACAACAGGTTTAGCCCAAAGGCAAAAAATAAAACAAAACTGCTAGCTAATATTTTCTTAAAATCGCCGTGGCTGGGTGTAAATGCTGTCCTCGACCTCGTTGCTCACAGCAGTGCCCCCTTGCTGCCAGATTATACAGGCCAGCTGAACTTCGGCGACTTCACAGCCGTCTCTGAGGCAAGAGATCATGGAACCAGTGAGGCTCCCAGACAAAAATCCTGCTGAGATTCCTTCCAGAAAAAAAGGAATCTTTTCGTCTTCTACACGCAACTTCTGTACTAGGACTCCATCGCTCACGAGCAAATAGAAACAAAAAAAGTAGTTTGTCTAACCTGGTGCTTTTACGTGTGAAAAAACAGTCCCTCCGTGGGGGAAGATACAAGAAGGCACGGATCGGGCGAAAGCAAATTTCATGTCATAGCGATCCGTTGAACTGAACAACAGGCCGTGAACTCGGTCTTATAGTGGTTTGGCGGTAAAGATTTGGTGCCTTTCAGAGGAACAGCGGCTGGAGGTACAAGCGCTCACCCTCCCCCCCTGACCTGGATGCCTTCACTACGGTTCAGGTGAGCACCGCCTTCCCCAAGTGTCCAGACCTCCATGCGAATGTGGTGGTTTTTCCGATTCACTGGTACGTCTCGGCAGTGGGAATCCTAGACGCCCCTCCCCAGTGGTGTCGGTTTTTAAAAAATTGGATGATTCGAAAAAAAATGTAAAAATTAAGAAGAAGCATTATCTGAACTGGCTACCAAGCAAGAAAATACAGTGTGGTTTGAGATTATGTACCGTCATATCTTTTTCTTTTCCTGGCAGTATAAAATAATGAGAAAGAGCCCGTTCAGGCTGTGGATGGCCATATTCGGCGGTAGCCTATCCCAGTCCCACTCCTCCCCTTAAGCCCCACCCCCCAGTCCCAGGCTCCGCCTCCAGTTGCCCCGCCCACACTCCAAACCCATTACTTCTTAAACATGTCTTGCAGGGGCCCCGGGAGGAACTTGAGAACGGTGTCCAGGATGCTCTCGTCTTCCTCCTCATCCTCGTCTCCGCAGCCGGCCGGGATTGCCTTCTTGGGGCGGGTCAGGGATCCCTCACAAGCCTGCTCCATGGCAGCCTTCTCCTCAGCCTCCCTCTCTTCTTTCTTCTTCAGACCGTACTGCAGAGAGAGACCGCAGGCCGAGGGTGTTAAATGCACCATTTCCCTGCGAAGGGCCCTGGATTCAGGCTTACTTAACAGGGAGCAAAAGGCTGGAGAAGTCAGTGTTGTGAGGGATTCAGCAACAGAACAAACGCTAAGGGGTGATCAAAGACCCCACAGAACTAGAAAGCGCCTGAAATATTTGTGTGACTTGTTTATGCAATTGGTAGAAATTTGACGCAGTGCAGCATTTCAGTCACTAAAGTACAGGCGTGGCTAAGAAATGTCTCCTGATTAGGTGTTTCTCAGGGAGAGGTTTTCCTGGTCGGACCCCGCGGATGCTGGGGAAACCGCCGCTGTAACTGGTGGTTGAGGCCTTGAGTGAAACTGGTCTAATTTGACCAAACTTTGTAGAGTGGGGTGATGAGGATTAACGGCGCTTAAGGCGTCTTCCACACTTCAGAGAGAGAGAGACGCACTTCAAAGATCCATTCTATTCCTACAGCACTTAATACACACCCCTCAGTCCTGCGGAATAATACACAAACACACACACATGAACACGTACAACATGCAGTCTGGCACGGCCATGCTTACCCATACCATACTAACAACACACACCATACTAACAACACGATGAGGAAAAACGGAAAAAAAAAACACAACTTAGTACATCAGAGACGATGGAAAGCGGATGTTCACAGAGCCAAATTTATGGAGACTTTGAAATTAATGTTGTTTTATCGCAAAACATGAAAAAAATAAAATAAAATTATTTTATCGAATAATTTGATTAACCTAAAATTGTACACATCTGTTTTAGGTTTTCAATCTTTGAGCTTAAAAGATAACAAAATACTTCCCCAGACTACACACGTACACATGCACACGCCACACACACACGCACACACAGGTTTGTAATTATATCTTTGTGGGGACTCTCCATTCATTTCTAAGGGGGAAAATTCTAATACCAACATGACGAACTTAATCCCTACCCAGCCCTAACCTTAACCATAATTAACCAAACAAAATACAAGACTTTTGGCATTTTTAGTTTTTGATTGCAGTTACAAAATCTTATAAAACTTAGTTTCCCCCTGTGGAGACCAAAAAGCTGTTCCCCACAAGGTCAAGATAACAGGCTTTTAATCACATCGTGGGCTATTTGGTCCCCACGATGTAATACAGTATATATATANNNTATATATATATATATATATATATATATAACCCACACACATACATACACACACACATTGTGTCTGAGAAGCTGAGGCCTCACTGACATTTGTCACATTTTGCCTGACTGACCTTTGCAGCATTAACTGATGAAGCCGATGTCAGTGACAGGATCATCGTGTCACCCTGGACACCCGGACCGGGCAGACATTTGTCTAGGTACAAATCGAGTGAAGAACAAGAGTTTTCTGCTGATTTCTTACAGCTTAGTGTACATTCACTTCCGCCGGATGCCATACAACATTGCGACAGCTGTGAATCTCCAGGCAAGTCACTGAATGCTTAATGATCAACTTATGATCGTCTTGTTCCGTGGGCCTCCTCAGTGTGCTGTCACTCAGGAGATAACTTCCTGATCAAACATTATTAAGCAATTACTTTTGACATTTCCGAGAAGGGTGACAGGCTACAGAAGCATAATAAGCATATAAGCATAAACTATATATGCAATAAAGGAAAGTGTGAAGTATGGGCTGTATGTTTGGCTACAGGCCCAATGTGATTAACCTGTAGCCCCTCCCCTATTCTGCATACCTTTTGTCCCTAATTAATAGACAGCAGAAGCTGCAGGGTGAGGGTGAATTAATGTCCCACTGGTGTGCCGCATGCACACAAAGGAAAGCGACGCTAGAGTGAATGCATGGCCTCCCATCCCCCGCATTTTCAGCCCTTCATTCAGCCGTCGATCTTAAAGGGAACCTCCCGCTGTATTATCTGCTCTGTGTGGGCTCTCTCGGCTAAAGAAACCTCCCAAGCTCGACTCTCTAATCATTTCTACAGCTTGGTGATGCACTCAAAAGCCTCACTCGAAAAATGGAAACTAGATAATCTTCCTTATTACCAAAACATTTTAAAAAATGTTCAAATGAAACTGTCTTACACATAGTCTGAACTTCTTGTCTTTACACATTTTCCAGGCTGGTCTGGTCATGACTTTCCCATGACTCCTTGGTGCTTTGAGAAAGTAAACATCTGTCAAGATCAGTGTTCACCAACTCCGTCCTTGGGGATCCCCAGGCATATTCCCCTCCCTTCCATAATGTGGACTATCTGGGAGTCCCCAAGGACTAGGTTGGTAAACGGTGGTCTAGATGACAAACAAATAACAAACAATCATAGTAATCTGACAAAAGTAATTTGACCCTTAAATTGTATTTCATGGGCTTTCCAGCCTTTACAGCCAGCCATCATAATGTGCGTCGTTCCCACCAAAAGTTTTTGCAGAGGTGTGTGTATCTCAAATTATTAATTTCAAATAATCATCTTGCCTGACACATCTGGTCCTAATAATCAACAGTACGGAGTAGTTTAGATGTTTATCTAACATCTAAGATATCTAATAGATATCTAATAATAAGTTATCTAATAGATAACATTTAGATGTTTATCTATTGCAAATGCATTTCTCCAATTCTGAATCAATTTTGAGGCATATGTAAACACGATCTTTAATATTTATTGTATGCAGGTTGTGGGCGACCATGATATTCACAAGGGTGGGGAATTCGGCATTTCTGCCATGCTTCTAAAACATGATGGAACAAGAGCTTCCCTTCAAGCTGTATTTCCTTCCTGTACGATGCCGTCTGTGTCGGAAGTAAAGCGAGACGGCCGATCTTGGCAATGACACCACGATACGATGATGTGATAATTTGCAATTAAGACCACACCATGATTCACAAAACGGGGCTGGATCCAGTCCAAGGCGAGTGTATGATTAGTCCTCCCCTCTTTCATAACATCAGCATAACTGACAACTGCAGGAGTCTCCCCAGTTCATGAAAACAATATCATTACAAGCATGTTCTATAAAAAAAAACACCATCATCCACAAACTAATCTATTCCCATCCAATCAGCCATCAAAAAGCTTCAGCTCTCTTCCCTCCCTATTCCCTCTGCCCCCCCCAACAACCTTTTGCGTCATAGATAATAACAACAGCAATAATAACAATAATAAAATTGAACTACACATAAAAATCATTTTCTATATCCTCCTATTCCAAATCCCAAATAAGGAATGTCTATATTACTCTTAGATCACATGCTACGTGCATATAGCATATTATCGTTTATTCTTTAATAAAATGTGCATAAATATTAGCTTTTGAAAACCCCCCCCACCCTCCCCCTCCTCTTTGACCGAGCCGGCCTTCCTTGGAGAAGCCTCCCGCATGACAACAAGCAAAGGGTCACTGATTCACTGTCGCAGCCCCCACCCCGGGCATAAGGGTGGCAGGTGGCGCTGTAGCCACACTCCTTCTTAGCTGATGGTTCGAATCCCACCTCCTTTGTGAGTGAGAACTTTGCATGTCCTCCTCATGTCACGTGTACTCCTCCTGCCGTCCAAAGACTTCCCGATCGGCTACTTCACATCTCGAAACTGTCCATAATGCGTGAGTGCCCTGTCAAAGACTGGCACCCAGTGCAGGGTGTGCCCCAAGCTTGTACCCTGCGCTGCCTGGGATAGGCTACCGCCCTCCCCCCGGCACTCTGATCAGGAGATCAGGATATGCAGGCAGATGGACGGCATGCTTGGGAATAAATCGACCCCTTGGTGAATTCAAAGAATAAGAAAGACAAAAAGCTCACTGCTTGAAGAGGATTCGCATATAGGGGAGACGCAGCGGGTGATGGCTGACCTTGTCTCGGATCGTCTGCCGGACTTTCTCCCTCTCTGCCTCCATGCGGGCATGCTTGGCCTTCCGCTCCTCCTCCTGTTGCCTCAGAGCCTCCTGCCGCTCCTCTTCCTTCTTCTGGGCATCTGGATCCTTCTCTTCCTCCCCACCCAGCATCTTCCCCATGTCTTTGGTGGCCCCTGGGAGACAAACAGCTCATTAGAAAGACAACTTTTATCGTAGGAAGGCAAATTGGAGCAAGGTGGCTCTGGTCATTTGGGGAATTGTTGGCCAATCAGTAAGATGGCTCCAGGTTCTGGAAGATAGCGGCCAATCGGAGACCCATGCAGCTCTAGGCTCTGGAATACGACCAGCCAGTCTGCAGGAGAGAGATTTTTGGTCCAAGTGACCATGGGCATAAACAGCCAATCAAGATGCTCTGCTGGTTTGATCCATGGGACAAGGTTAGCCAATTAGAAAAAGCATAGCTTTGAGCCCTAGGGAACAACTAGCCAATCAGAAGGAGCTACTGCTGTAGTCCTTCTGAATCCCATATTTGATTGAGTAAGGCATATTTCTAGTTAACAAAAACAACGAATAACTTGGTTTTTCACACATTTAGCCATCTTTCACAGCTTCACATATGCAGACCCTTAGGGCATCAGTGCACCTTACTGATTTATAAACTCATATTATTACTCAACCCTGAGGCACCAGGAAATAAAAGTATTACAGACTTTTTAAATAAAACGAACAGCAAGTCACATCCTGCATGTGAATTAATGAGCACAGTTATCAAGCGCCTCCACCTGACATCTGCTGTACTGCAGAGGGAAGGCCAATTAGCAATTATCCGCGAAACCAACACCATTCAACACACATGCTAGGACAGGGCTGGGCAGTCTTATCCGCAAAGGGCCGGTGTGTATGCAGGTGTTTGGTATAACCTGTTGGTCAGCTGTTCAAATCCAGGTGTGAGGACTTTTTAGCCAATCAATCCTCTAATTAGTAATCTAATTAGTGAGTTGCAGCGAAAACCCATATACACACCGGCCCTTTGCGGATAAGATTGCCCACCCCCGCAGTAGGACATGATGGTTATATATTTTAAGGTAAATCCTTCCCTCACCACTGCCATTTCCAATTTTGAGCCCTGTGTATCTTTTATACCAGACACTGTCCTCACTGTCATAATGAAAATATTCCCCTGAGCATTGGAACGCTTGAGTATGAAGCAGAATTAAGGAGCATTAGCCATTTTTTCATTTTTTCAGTTTATTGGCATTCTCCGCAATGTTCGTTTTTTTACTCCTTCCTAAAATGATGAACACGAGTTAAGCGTATCTGATTTAATCATTATTCATATTGATGTCATCTCCGTTATACCTATGACTCATATTTTTATAGAAGTAAAATTAGATTAAGTTGATCAAATTAGAATTATAACGCACTTCTGAGTTGTTCTGTTTTTATCGCGTAGTGAAAACATGTCGGTCCCTATACAATGACTATCCTCTCATCCATAAAGAAATGCAGCGCTATTTGCGCGCACAGGCTGCGCACGCGGACCGCGAACCTGGAGCGCGTCCCGACGCAGCAGGCGAAACAGACTTCGCGTTTCTTGTACCCCAGTTTAAGTCCACGGAGGCGAGCTTCACACACTGATTTCCGTCTGCTGGCATCCCTGTGGAGAAAATTATGCTCCGATTGTGTTTTAAGCGCCTGACTTTTATCTAGTCCTTATTTTTGCTTAGTTTGTATTTGTTTTCTTTGATTTGTGATAAGTAAATTTAGAAACATTGTAACTGTTGTCCAATGTCATAGATGCTGTTACAATTTCTTTTGTTCCATCCTTATTCTTACAAATCCTGCTTGTGCCGTTTATCCTCCTTGTTTATGCTGCTTGCCACCTGTTTGTCGTTTCAAATGTCGTTTTATTGTCTTCTCTTCCTGACATTCGTCTTTCTTATATCTTTCTGTTCTTGCCTTATTGTTATTGCTGAATCTGTCATCATGGTGAAACGCTGTATCACTGGTCTTGAAACGTCATTCCCTCTGGAAACCGTATCTCTTCATATCGTCTCTCCTGCTACACCAGTAACTTTGAGAGACTCTGCAGGAAATGCGAATGTGGTATGTCAGTCGAGCACTTGCCAAGGAGAATCTGTCCTCTGATCCTTAAACTGGTGCTTAGTGGATTTACAAAGCTTCACGCTGGTTCCCAGTTTGACAACGAAAAGTTTTGTTTAGCAAGTAGAGGAATAACTACTTTTCATCTTGATGTGAACGATTCCCCAGATGAAAGGATCTTTTGATAATGAAGAGAAATCCCAGACCTTGTGGAGTTTCTCCAACCCGTCTTCCTAGCATAGGCAGAATACGTGCATCCAATCACTGCTGTAGGTCCCCTTGGCTTGTGGCTTGAGGTATGAGCGTGACTGGCTGTGCTTGGGGGCCCCAGTGAGATTTGATGCCAGGTTGTCCTTGGAAGTGTCTTGTTCAGATAAGAAGGCCACACACTGAGGCTTATGGGATGACAAAAACTCAAGGTCAAGTCTGAACAGGCACTGACAGGCCGTGTTCCCCTGGTAGCTCAAAGTGAGAAATTGCAGGCAAACAGCCCCCCAGGACCAGACGACCGTAAAATGTCAAAGAAACTTTACTATTCAGCTGATTAGTGGGCATTTCTATCCAAGAAGTTAAAACAGCTTTAATAGTTAAAATTGTTTGCTGGCTTTAGTGTCCAAGGTGAAGAGAACAGTAGTAGGGACCATCCTGGTGTGTGAATAAGTTTGGCATATGAGACACTGACTGACTACTGAAGGGAAACTGAAAAAGTAAAGCAAAGTGAAGTGAGCAGGTGAGACTGAAGTTAAGAGAGCAACTCAGTCAGACTAAAGTGATGCACTGGAACCAAGCAGGAGAAAGTGAAGTGACAAAGAGAGACTGA
>JAODKE010000002.1:10815268-10835697 GCA_026779605.1 Mormyrus hasselquistii
GAAAAAAGGAAGAAAAAAAAGGGCTAAAGGGAGCTTGTTCCTGTACGGACCCCTAACCCCCCCCCCCCCCCCCCAACTCCCACGGCGCCAAAACAAGGACCAAATGTTTGCCAGACAATCAGATAGGAAGACAGAAAGAGACAACGTTTTGAATCATAGGGACGAACTGCGTACAAAAACTGGTACAAAAACTGGTGCAAAAACTGGTGCAAAATGTTTTCAATCACGGCCAGCGCGAACGAAGCATTCACGAGACGATTCCCACATTCTCGGACGGAGGTGGAATTTTTCCGCTTCCCCTGCTGAAGGATTCCGCCGCAGTAGGATCACGGTAGGATGGCGGCAGGACGCGGCTCCAGAAGAAACACGCTAATTAGGGATGGTGAAGGGAGATCAGCTGGTGCAGCGGGTGAGGCTTCACCGACGGGCTCCTAACGCCACCTAAAGGGCATCTGAGGTCACACGGCTGAGCAGCCATACATAAGACCGAAAAAAGAGGGCATTTCGATTCTTCCCGTATTATCTTACACTCAACTATCTCCAAAATGGTGACGATTCCAAATAAAATACCTAACGTTATGGTAAGAATCCCTCCTCCACTCTGACTATAGAGGGCTGCATAATTTCCATTTAAGGTTTTTTTTCCATTGCGATTCTCGGAGCACCCTTTCTCCTGAGTTCATTCACGGTATTTTTATTATCTTGCGTTAGTTACAGTGCTACCATTTAAACTACGGTCATGAAGGACATCTTCCAAAAAGCGGCACCGAGATGCACGACTCGTATTCAAAGGAGCCCAACATTCTGATGAATTGCTGTGCCACAGCACACAAAATCTTTCTAAGGTAACGTAACGTAGCTAGTGGCAATATCGCAGGCTCGAGTCCCGGGAGAGACGCCCCTGTCGTGCTGTAGGAGCGCGCAAGCCGAGTCACTGTGCCACGCGACCGGCTGTATAAACAGAGGTAGCGGAATTATAAGCTATGCAAGCTGCTCTGGGCAAGACTATGGCTGGGAGGGGAAAAAAAAGAACCACAACAGATAGTGAAACGTGCCGCGAATAGGCGGCGGCCTTCTTAGCAACTGGTGTCTTAACCGCTGAGTAAGAACTCTGGCCGGCTTCCAGTCGAGGTGTCTGGGGACGGAGACTTGAATCGGCAACTGGGCGGCTCCAGAAACACGACTCCACCAGCGCTTCACCGAAGGGAGAACCGGCCTCTCAGGCATGCGGAGAACGCGGGTCCGTGTTCTGGGAGGGAGGCGGTCTGCCTTTCCTGCCGTTTCCACCCGCATTTCTCATCATCCCAGCATTTACAGAGTAAATAATCCATCACACCCAGAAGGGAAAGCGTCTTAGGGCGGGGGGAGGAAATTAGATACTATGTTTAACGTCCAGCATTCACACGCTGTCCTGCATTGGGTCAGCAACACCACAGTGCCCGTTTATACTCTGCAAACGTCTCATCATCCCAATCAGGTTGTGCATCACAGCCCCTGCCCAGTCGCCTCCAGGCCTCCTCCGTGACCCTGACCAAGCAGTTAGAAGTATCATCAACTGATTAAACCCTAAACACCACCCTCTGATACAAACACAAAAAAATATTCACTGAGCAGAGACAGTACAGGCACATCTAGAGGGAAGACCCATCCATCCGTCACTTACAAGTAACACAGCTGTCTGTCCTGGCAGAGACCTGATGAAAAATGAAACTTTAAGCGTCAAACGTGTCTGAATATTGCCGAAGAGGGTAACACGTTGCACGAGGTTTGCCTCTGACAGCAGACGGTCGAAGAAATAATCCCCCACTGTGGCCCATGAGGTGTTTTTGCCGAGTTTATTTACATTATTTATAATCTTTACTATGCCATAAAGAGAGCCAGAGCAGGGAGCCCTTTTTTATACAGGCAGTTCGCTGGGCAGCTAACTACCATTTCAGCTATGGTTTTGAAGGACATCCCACAAAGCTGACAAACAGGATGAATCGCCTTGCCACGGTACATAGTGGAATTCTGGGCCTTTTGTGTGCGAACTCTGGCATCAGGAGAGCAGCCTCCACACAGAGTAATGCGAACTGCAGGACCAAATTAGCAGCGCGTATGAATGCCTGGAGAGGACGGTTGGATGATTGCAGCCCCGTCTCGGGCTGGATTTCTCCTACAGGTCATGAAAGGGATGCTGAGAATATTGCAGCGCTCTCAGTCACTGGCACTGTGGCCTCAAAGCTCCGTGGGTTGGGGGTTCGGATCCAGCTGCTGCTTTTATGTGTGTCTGGAGTTTACATGTTATCTCAGTCTAACACAGTAGGTTATGAAGCTGTGCCCACGATCGGTGGGGTTGTGGGGTTGAATCCCTCGGCTAGCAGGGTAATCATATCACTGGGTCCTCAACCACAGGTGCTTCAGGATACCAGCTGCTCCCTAAACAAAGACAAATAGGGTTGAGCTAATGAAGCAGCTTTGCAGTGCAGATATCATCCATCTCCTACAACCGCTGTTCCGGGACAGCGTCACAGTGAGCCCAAGGCCCACTGCAGGAATCACGAGACAGGGAATGGCTCGCACGGGAAGCCAGGCCACCACAGGACCAACCCAGGGGCGGGGCCACAGGGGCACCGGTCCCAGCTGAAACCCCATTGGCCCCCAGAGTGCCCCATCCCCTGTTACTCTCTGATTTGAAACATATAATTGGCTATTGATCAGGTTGACCTCTCCCCATATGAAGTATAATGCCGCTTATGCCCCCCATCTATAAAAATCCTAGAATCACCCCTGGACACACCCTCGCGTTAGATGCACTGATTCTACAATTCTACAAAACACATATATACACATATATATTTCAAATTTTGATTCGTTAGTTCATTAATCTGACTTCCACACCTGCTAACAAACAAACACAGACAGTATGAAGTGTAGACTTTTCAGGTTTCAAGTAGGAGTACCAGGGACAAATCCGGGATTTTTTAAATTGTTTTGAGTCGGTGAGTAACAGGGGAGGGGGCATGGTGGCGGCCAATCAGCTTTCAGCCCCACTCCTGTGGTGTACCATGTGACTAGGTGGTGTATTATGTGATTTAGTCCCCTGGAAATCAGACCAGGGAAATGTGGGCCAGATTAGAACAGAGCTGCTGGGATCCGCACAGATCGTCAACGCTCTGGTGGTCCTGAAGCTGGCAGGGTGCAGCCCTTGCAGTGACAGTTCAAATTAGGTCCAACTGAAGGGGGGGGGGGTCTAAGTATGCCAAACAATATCACTGGGCATCGAGAGGCCCAAGAGATAAAAGCTGACATTTGCAGTAAGTGGAGTCTTCGCAGTAGCATAATCAAGGGGGGGGGCGGCAGGGTATTTGTGAGGGACGACATGAACTGTTGCTTTGAGACGTGGGGAAAGAAAGTGGAAACATTGAAGGGCCAGACCAGCGCTGACATTAACGGCAGGCTATGCTGAAACCTCAGTATGTGTCGGGGGACCCCTAGATAAGCATGTGAAAAGGGGGGCGATTCGGCAAGTGACCCTCTTGCCCTACGTGACTATGCCTTGACAATTTATGGACCTCCGTGTTAAATAGACTTACAATTAACTTATTATTTCAACATTATTTTCACGTTCTCTCACTGCGAATCCCTCGTCGCTCCGCGGCAGCTAACAGCTGGAGCGCAAAGAGGTAGGTATCGGGTTCTGGCCACAAAAGCGCCTGCAAGTCAAAACAAAAACTGGCCGAGGACCCAGAAAGGGCGTCTATTCTCCTGCCCAGTCCCGCTGAAACAGCTCGTCTGAATCGATGCCCATCTTGCTTTTTTTTTTTTCCTTTTTTTCCTCCAAGCGCTACCGGCTTTTATTAAAAATCATGGAACCAGAGATAGGTGCCTTTATAGCTGCATATACCAGAAACCGCAGATGTAAACCAACTTTTACATTTCCAGGGAAGGATCAGATAAAGTTGCTACTATTATGTACAGTCCAGATTGTGAATAACACTAGTCTGGTAGTAACAGGGGCGACATGGTGGTGCAGTGGTTAGCACTGTTGCCTCACTCCTCTGGGACCCGGGTTTGAGTTTGTGTGGAGTTTGCATGTTCTCCCTGTGTCGTCGTGGGGTTTCCTCTGGGTACTCTAGTTTTCCCCCCCACAGTCCAAAAACATGCTGAGGCTAATTGGAGTTAATAAATTGCCCGTAGGTGTGTGAGTGAATGGTAACAGTGTGTGAGTGTTCCCTGCCTCGTGCCCATTGCTTCTGGGATATGTTCCGGACGCCCCGCGACCCAATAGGATAAAGCGGGTTGGAGAATGAATGAATGAATGTTAGTAACACAAGCATTTAATAACAAAGGAAAATTCAATGCAGATTATGGAGTTTATCACACTTGATGATCAGCTATGTTCTATTATGCTATAAATATATATCCAAAAAATAAACACATTTTTATAATTTTTGAAATGCAATTTATTTAGCTGAATTAGAATTTAGCGTTTATTTGCCATTTTTGACCCACCACAGCACACAACAATGAAATGTGTCCTCTGCATTTAGCTCATATGAGACATAGCAGGGGGCAGCAAATTCAGTGCCTGGGGGGCGGTACCTTACTCAAGGTACCTCAGTGGTCGCGGATTCAAACTTGCAAACATTCAATTATAAGTGCACTTCCCTAACCATTAAGCCAATACTGTTTAATGCACTTAATGTTCGAATGCTGTGGAGCGTGCCTGCAAACTTATTTAAGCAGACCCTCCCAAACAGTCAGTACTGGTATCGGTGTTGGTTTTAGAAATAATTGGCTATCGGTATTGGCCAGAAATTACCTTATTGGTCAGTATTTTCTATCCAGAACCACTAGAAAAATATTGTTAGGTTCCGTGAGATTTTGTCTCTGTTTCCCTGTCTGGATCCAGAGACCATGTAATGAGCACATCAGCAAAGGGATGAAAAGTTAACACTGACAGGCAGTATGTGTATGTGGGGGGGGGGTCTGACACGCCAACAGGGGATGGTCGTGGGCAAGTGCTAATGGCAGGATTCGAGAGGCAGGGATGCTGTGGGGAGGGAGCATAATTAAGCCACGATCGATACGACCCTCCCCTGTTTACTAAGTGGGTCTGACAGTGAACACAAGCCCCTAATGGATAATTAAATTAAGAGAATGTAGCTCTGCTCAGAACCGCATGTGTGCTGAAGACATGAGAAAGTCAGTACAGGAGACAGGAGAAACAAGCAATGAGTAAAATAAATGAGGAGAGAAGTAAGAATAGTGATGAGAATAGTAAATCAGAGGAGAGGAGGAGCAAAAACGGTTATGAGAATAGTAAATCAGAGGAGAGGAGGAGCAAGAATGGACAAGAATAAGGTAACTCACAGGAAAGGCAAAGTATGAGTGGAAATGAGTAAAGTAAATCAGAAGACAAGAGGTGCAAGAACGGCTGTGAGTAAAGAAATTCAGTGGAGAAGCAAAGTAAGAGCAGACGTGCGTAAAGTACATCAGAGGAAAGGAAGACAAGAGTAAAGTAAATCAGAGGAGAGAAGTAAGAACAGTCATTAGTAAAGTAAATCAGGAGAGGAGGAGCATGAACAGTTACAGTATGAGTAAAATAAGTCGGAGTCAGAGGAAAGGCGAAGTAAGAGCGGACAGGAGTAAAGTAAATCAGATGAGAGGAGTAAGAATGGACATGAGTAAAGTATATCAGAGGAAAGGAGACCTAAAAAGCATTAAGCAAAATAAATTAGCAGAGATTAGGTTCCAGCAGAACAGTACTGTCCGCAGTTCAAAGTCTATGAGGAGAAGTGTGAGTGTCCATGGAAGAAGGTCACGATCCCACACCTGAAAAGCAGCCAGGTGTAAACTGGCAGCTGTGTGTCAGCATGAATGGGCACGTCGTCAGCGTGGGAGACACACGAACGAGGCGCTGAGGCCCTAGTGGCACATGGGAGAATCAGACTTAGTAAATACACCCTGAACGAAGCTCACTGAGCTGCTGCATCTTACAAAACAAACAAAAAAAAAACACAATCCAAAGAAACGCCGTTGCAAAGAAGATTCCGGAGACTGGTTCGGCCACGTTTGGGCCCATGTCTTTGTAGCGTTATACTGCATAGTGGAAGAGAACTGATCAGCTGATGGTAGGCTGATGGAGCGAAGCTCCACAGTGCATCCCACCTCTGGCTGATTACCCCCCGCCCCGTGCCGGACTCAGACCTGCGCAATCAGTGCCCAGATACCGCTGCTGTCCTGACCCCCCACGGTGACTTCATTTCAGCCGTGGCTTTAGTTTGACCAGACCATGGTAAAGTGATTTGGGATGGGGGGGGGGGTTTACTTGCTAACCCTGAGCAGTCTGTAAGATGCAGGAGCTGCTAAATCATACTATTAGGTACTGGCAGGTAAGAACTGAAAATTGGCCCAGGTTAGATTCAGTGCATCAGAATGATTAATTAAAAAGACAAAAATATTTTCAAGTTATTATCTATAATGGCTTTTGAGATATGACTACTGGGGTACACCCTGACCCCATGTGAGGGGACCTCACTTTCATTAGATTGTGTTGATAATGGGACTTTGCTACAAATCATGAAGAACTTAATGTCTCCAGCTTTGATTTGGTACCTAGTTTCGTGGGGCGTTTTATAACCTTCAGTGAGAAAGCTGTGGGACTTCCAGATGTCCCCCTGGAAAACAAAGATCTGATACATCAAGAGAGACTATTCAGTGATTGTGGATCTGACCAACATTTTTGGTCTAACCATTGAAAAATTATTGCATTTCAATATATAATTTCAGTGTGGTTCTTGAAAGAAATAATGACAAGTCATAGGTTGGCAAAAACAGTAAGAAGTATCCTTTATTTTCATGGAAAAAAAAGAAATAAAACTGGCATTTCTGGACAGAGAAGTTGAATCTGAAGCGTTTTTGGCCAATTTTTATGCTTCCCTCCAGTTAATTTGCTTGCCTGCCGGTACCTACTAGCCTATGGACATTTTGGGTTCTTATTAAACCTATAGATGTTTATCGCACAATGCGTCGGTAATTTTATTCCACATATTTCCATAAAGCTTGCACTCATACACGCACCAACGTAATCACAAGTTCGACGCGGTCAGCGACATCCATTCAGAGTATACATGCAAGCAGGGCTGCTGTGCTCTATGGCCGATGGCAAAACAAACAGCACGCAGGTGTGAGTGTGGAAGATGAAGTCTTGACTGGCTGACAGATGAGTGGGTGGAGAAAGAAAGTCAATTTAAATTTATCTTTCTCTCATGCTCACACACAGAAATGTCTTATTTTGGGAAAACGTCCAAGTCCTCAGACATTACAGTTAAGCATGAGGGCCTAGTAATACTGAGAAATTAAATTTTTAGACTGACTGAATTTGTAACGAGTGGCTTTGGGCCTATAGGGAGTTCACGTACCAACAAAGACGCGCTTTTCTGGGTTATTCTAGAGCTGCCAGCCCAGACGAGTGCCGCCCTGACGGCTCACATCTCTAGCCCTGTGCAGTAAGATTGTTCTGAGCCTCACTGGCCTCGTGCCATTAGCTCGTGCTACTTCACTGTGCTACTCCGCTAATTATCCTGCGCTAAGTGTTTCCCCAGCCCTGTTCTAAGTTGTGCTAACCTCCTGTGCTGATTCACTCGTGGTGCTCCGCTCCAGATTTGCGAATGTGAGAGCGTGTGTTGCTACATACACGATACCTTGTGCGGCCAGTGTAGACCACGCCAAAGGCTCGTAATGCGCGCCTGGCACTTTAAGAGGACGACTGACTTCCCGGCTTCCGGCAGATGGGGCGGTCTATCCAGTTACAAACAGCCGATATGACAACACACTGCTTCTGGACTGGCAACTTATGGTCAGTGAAAAAGCAAAGCATGAGACCATGAGATACGTCTGAACTTGGCCAACCGGAGTGACCCAAACGGGGCTGCTGCCCCTGATGTATCTGGCTGATCAAATTAGAAAGCTATTTAAAACATTCATCAATACTGGCAGGCTTAGTCATTACTGCCAGGCCAGGGATACCATTAGCTGCTATTTTATGACATCACTCTTTTGGTCCAATCAGTGAAATGACACATTGGTTAAATGACGAAAGAACTCAAATGGTTAAACACCCACCCCCACCGCCTCCATTTGGGACAACGGTGACATCAGCCGGAGTTCAACAGCCGCCCAAAACAACCCGCCTCTTTTTCCATCGCCACCCCTCACCACCTGCCTCGCTGATACCTGGGATCTCTCCGGGTGCCCAGGGTGGCAGCAGCTGCTACCGCCCACACCGGCAATTTGGAGATAATTATCTGGGAGTGAGAACAGCCTTTTTTTTTTTCTTTTGCGCGTGTGGAAAAAAGTGGCAAAGACCAGAAAAGCAGCAGATGCACTGTGCGAAACAAGTTTCTGTTTTCTCTCTGACACAATATGGGCGCTTTCAGCTTTTCAGTAGCTAATAAATCCCACACAGCACAGCAGTATGCGGCTCTGTGCCTGTGATGAGAAGGTTGCTGGTTCAAATCCCACCCTTGGCAGAATAGTCACATCTGCAATTTCCTTCAGGATTGATAAAGTGTCTCTTTCCAGTGATCCGGCCAGTTTGCTCCACCTTATCCTGGGCAGTCCTGCGTGTATTAATCAGTCCGGGCTAGTTTTTGTAAGACTGTTAATAGCCCCTGGGTCCTGGGGTAAGACAGGTCGGCTCATATCGCCTCCATCAAGGGCTCCGCCCCCGCTGAGGCTCAGCGCACCGCTAGAGGGCTGGTTTCACGCCTCATCCGCTTCGTGGTCAGAACTGAGCACAGGCTCAACCTGGCCGGCAAACGAAAACCCGAAGCGACGCGGAGCCAAGCAACAAAGCGAAATCAAAATCAGAATTAGACAGGAGCTTCTAGGCGTCTCTGTGTGTCGATGCTGAAATCTGAACCCCAGAGAAAGAGGCCCAGCGCCGAACGACGCATCACGAACCACCCACAAAAAACATCAAGCACTGCTAAAGACAAAGAGACGAGCCGCGGAGCCACTGAGCCTCACTGCAGCCTCATGAGCGCGAGCCGACGCGAGGGGAAAGCTTCCCGATTTTATACCTCATAACTTATTTTCTGTCCCTGTGCCCCTTCAGCTCTTTCACAGCGGTCTGCTCCCTTTTCTGGAAACAGTTTTCTGCCTCTGAGCTCAGAGAAAGAAGGAACCTGAGGAAAAAGAAACAGGACGGAGGACGGCGTTTGAAGATCGCTCATCCTTCCACACCCACAGGCGGGGTTCATGCTCGGTTTTCGGCAGAGACTCTGCTACTTTTTTCCAGCCTTCTTTCAGCCAATCACAGCCCTGTTTCCCAGAACTTCCTGGGGAAAAAAAAAAAACCAACCTCATACTGAATCACTTATTACGTATCTAACTGCCACAGATTCAGTTCATGCATGAGAAAACGTGTTAATTATCGCAGTCCCCCCAATGACTGAAAAATCCACATGCTGTAAGTTATATAAAAAACGCTGCTCCTGTCCTAATGGCGTCAGTGAAAAATGGCCTCAGCTTATTCACGCTGCACATTTATGGCGCGGGAATGCAAATTCGAGGATATTCTTAACTGGGCTAAACTGTCAAAACTGTATTATGCATCCACACTCAGTTACATCACGCTCTACATTAAAATAACATTTTGGAACCCTCTGAGATAGAGTTTGTGACTTTCTGGGTAACACTGTGGCTTCTACAAACGCTGGGTTTACGTGTCTGTAGTTTGCATGTCCTCCCTGTGTTTGCAGTGTTTCTTGCCAATTCTCCAGCTTACTGTTGCAGTGCAAAGATGTGCAGTTCGGTAAATTAGCATCTCTAAAATGTGCATAGCCTGTGCCCATTGATAGTGCCCCATCCAGAGGGTTCCCTGCCCAGTGCATCCTGGGATAGGCTCCAGGATCACTGTGACGCTGCTCTGGACAAGTTATGAAAGACGAAGGGATGTATAGTTGGCTATAATTTTTCATCTGTGTCAATTAAATAAAGCTGCCAATTGATTTTTACACCACTCTTATCTTTTAAAAACTCAACTGGCGGATCAGCAACATTTTCCAGCCTCTTATCCCATCCAGACAAGTAAATATGATCAAAGATCGTGACAAAATACAGGAAGGACCCTAATTACATCATCAACATGGGACGCTCAGTTAATCTGACATACAGCAGAAACAAGTGTACGGTCCTCATGCCCCCTCCTGCCACACAAAGCAGAGTATCAAAACATAGCCAAGTGAGCCAAAAAATAATTTGACAGTTCATAGTCCTTGCAGTTACATAATAAGTTAGAGATGCATGTTGACTGTCAGAGCAACCCCCACTTAAGACCTCGAAACATGTTCACCATGCTGTAATTTGACATTGTAATATTAGTTATCTGCGTTTGTCCTGACAGGAACTCTGGACTAGAATGTAGTTTAAATATTCAGGTGGATCATCTTTCTGTCCATCCAATGAACACCTCGATTAAACTAACAGCTGGAGACCGAATTGTCATACAGCTGCATATGAAAAACTAAACGTTCCACCAAAAATATCACCATAAATACCATATGCAATATAGTAATGAACTGAATAATGTGATGCAGCATAACGCATTTATTGATGCAACGACATGCATGGTATGACAGCTTGAAGTGGACAACCAAAATATTTCCTAGAGTTCTGAGATTTCTCATGCATCAAGACTGTCTGTCGTTTAAAATTATACTCTAGTCAAATTGTTTTATTTTGCTAAACATTGCATGAGAGCAAAACTATACCTTATATTTATATGAGACATCTAATGCAAAACAGTGAGATCAAGACTAAATATGGTGTTAAATAATCTCTCTTGATGTATCAGATCTTTGTTTTCCAGGGGAACATCTGGAAGTTCCACAGCTATCCATAACAGGTCTGCTACCTGTGGAGATTCCAGCTCCCATAAAATATGTACCACAATACCACCAAATTGTAACACTTGCTTCATAACCTTTATGAAAACTGAAAATATTCTTTAATGATAATAATAATAATAAATATTCTTTTGTGCTGTTGCAAAATAATCCAATAACATACATGTTGCACTTTAAAACATCACAAAAATAATTACAGCTAAATAGTGTCTTTTTAACTAACTACGATGTGAATCGGATAACCTCAATTACAGAAATGGCACATTGAATAATGAACTTAATGATCATTTAAAGGAACATAGCTAACAACGTAATAATTTGCCAGAAAGAAATATATTTAAATATCATAATGAAAACTTTTAAATTCATAGCTTGCAGTGCCAGAGAGGGGGTAATTTCACTCTATTACCCTGGCAGATAATTACAAGCAGGCCTCTGCCTAAGAAATATTCTGGGAAATTAATAAGAGTAAAATGTATCAGAATAACGCGAATATCACAGGACGGGCAGTAGGGGTTTGTGAAATAGATTTGGACTTATACACACGGCAGTAAGAAAAAGGATGATTTTATATTGCTGGATCACACACTAACACGCTGTCCATCTGCTATGGTAAAGAGATTCGGGGGTGGGAAATGCGTGGACTGCGGACCGCCGATCTCCGTCAAAGCGTCCAGCCTCATGAAAGCGACGTGTTTTCAGGTGCAGCTTTTGCACGTAGTGGTGCCATTGGACATTTGCACCGAGGAAATGTTTCTAGCGAAAGCATCGATCTGAACCGTGAGCCGCCAGCCCGCGACCGGCGATCCCAGCAGCTCCCACAGCCGCCGCGCCGAATCCGCGGAGCCGCCTTTAGACGGCAGCGAGGATGGAAAATTAATATCATATGCACATTTTAAAATGAGGCAGAGTAAATGTGGGGGCCGGCCGATCTCCGCGAAGCCCACTTCCATCTACCTGAGCACAGAGACACTGGCTGGGCTGGAGGCAGGGGCACGCTGCGAGTCGAGCCCTCGTTTTCCGGGAGACGTGGTGTTAAAGCAAGCAATTCTTTATTTTTTTATTATATATATATTCTAAGCATGAACTACCGTGCTTCTCTTCTTTCACCGAGTTTGCATGAGCTGCTCGGATCCATATTACGAAGAGATATGATTTCAGTCGCGGGTCTCAAATGCACCGCGCACACACACACGCAAGCACACGCACTACTCCAGTCATATTTCCGGGAAAACGAAACATGCACTGATTATGGTTTTTCTCCACAAACCTTAACGAAACGCCCCGGGAAAATGGGGGGGAAGGACGTGGTTCCGTGGCCGTCTTTTGTGCTTGGAGTTCTGGTTGTCATCCAGCTCTCGCGAATCGCCCTCCCTCCACTCTCTACTCCTCCTCCTCCTCACTCCCTCCCCTCCTCAACATCACCACTTCGACACTTCAAAAATCTGCGTAAAAATCTGCTAAAAATAACGCAAAAGCGAAATTGCTGCACGTGCAAGTGAGGGGTTGACTGGCTCTCGCAACTTGGTACCTGCATCATAGACAGGGTCCCACAATCAGATAGATTAAAACAAAATCCTAATTCCACAGGCATACTAATAATATTAGAACTGATTGAAGCATCTTCGTATATCATCTTTTACCTACTTGTTTTTATTTCCCATAAGTCAGTGACGTCCACAGGTCATATTAATTGCGCACCTGAGATGTGTATAGCAGCAGTGCTAGGCTATGCGAACTACTGGTAGGTTAACGAAAATCACCATTAAACTGCTTCCCAGGAAAAATGCTTTTTAATGTATTTAATGCCTCAGCTGAAACAATTACTACATAGTAGACACAATAAGCCGCATAACATGCATTCCAAAGAAGTGTTTTCCGCCATGGTAGACACAGGATTGCCAACTTAGGTCAGCTGGCTGGTGTGAGATTTTCAATTTGAGACGAGTCTGCACACGCATTTACTTGTATGTAACAATTTTATTACCTTGTAAATAGTCTGTAGGGTTTGCAAACTACCCCAATGCATTTGAGCTAGCTAATTTTACGTTTATAATGAAATAATATAGATTTACCGTAACATTTCTTGTGTGAGTGTGAGAGTCTGAAAGTGTGAGTATCACGCCAGGTGCGTGAGAGATGGCAATCTTGTAGACAGCTGTTCTTGGTCTGCGCGGGGAGGCTAGCTGGGTGCTAACACAGATATATTGTCTTTGGCTGAATATCCAGCAGAGAGGAAGCTCTGCACTCTCCAGATGCAGTTGTTAATCCCTCATTAGGGTGTCATAGTTAGAGGGGGGACCTGCAACACCAAGAGTTCCTGACATTAACGTTCTGGGAACGTTTTGTGCCCTTAGTATGAATAAGAGTGACCTGAATTGGTTGGTTGCATGGAGACAATCTAAGCCCCCCCCATCTGAATAGGTTTCACTTTCAATTTTCCAGCTGTCTGCCTGAAAGATGAAAACCAGAAAAAAAGAATGAATACCTTCTTTAAAAGAAAGTGCTGCTGCTGTCTTTCAGTCCCTGCCTCCGCGCCATCAACCCAGAGGTAACTCTGCAACCTATAATACCGCTTTTTTTTTTAATATGATCTGTGTTTTGTGTAAATTTGTACAGTGTCACACTCCATTTGTTCCGTGTTTCATATGCAGGCCGAATCGAAATTACGGAGCGGATGGCTGAGCGGCGAAATTGTTAGGTGTTATTTCAAGATGTTCATGGAAAAAATAGGAAAATACACGTTACTACTTATTTCTTATTTATATGTAAGGGATCATAAGGGATTGCTGCGTTACACAGTCCACGTGTAACTGATGGTATGAATGGTTTGTATTTTATAGTTAATTTATATTATACATCTAACAACAGCGATAATAATATGAGTAGCCCAGTGGGCAGCAGTGTGAACTCTCATGTCCGGGACTGTAGGTCTGATCTCTGCCCCAGATCTACATGGGCTTCTCTGAGGTACTTTCATTTCTTCCCTCAGCCCAAAGACATGCATCTTAGCCAAACCGGTGTCTTACAGGGTGTGCGCCTGTAATAGGGGTAACATCCAGGCTCCAGACTCATTCTCACCTTTTCCTGGATAAGTTGATTAAAAAAAATGAATACTTTGGCTGTGCAAATACTCAGTAACAAGAGAAAAAACAATGACTCGAGTCGAACGAATCCAGCTCACAAAACGAAACAACCGGAGAAGCAGAAGCCAATCAGAATGTCAGACTGAGAGAATGAAACACCAAGCTGGATGAGCTTAGATGCACTGACTGCAGGTGTAGGTGATTGGACACTGGAAGTGCCCGGAGGTGGGTGTGGCTTTGGGGAATGACAGCTCCTATGGCTGGTGACTGTTTGGCTGGATTCTGCATTGGATGTGACATATATACTTCCTCTACTGCCTGTGTTTCACCATCCTTGACTGGTGAGACCTCAGCGTCAAATCCTATTTACTGAAAAATCCAGGCAGAAACAGGAGGTAAATTTGTCACATTTACTATATCTGGCTTCTGTTCACAGCACTCAAACTACATATGTGTTGATTGATCAACCATAAAAGCTAATGTTTACAATAATGCATGAATATTATATGTGCAGACATTAGCTTTTTCATTCTCTGCTACCAAAATGGAAAATACATTAAATCGTAATATTAAAGTTGTGCATATGATCTTCATTTACAGATACTAAATAGGGGACAAGGCCAGATGTATCAATGGGGCTATAATTATATTGTCATTTTAAACAGGCATTTTTAATTATTCTCCTTTCCAAACAGTGAATAGATTGGGCAGTTCAGTCCTCTGTTTGTATGATAAAGCTTCTTTTTATGGAAGCCTTTCAATGGCTTTAGAGGGGCCTTTGTCATTGAAATATAATAGAATTGTTATTCCCCAAGGCCCCTTTGTTAAGGCCTATTGCTGGACACAACATTTGGAGACTGAACAGGAACTATCCTGCCTTAAAAGCCAAATTAGATCACGGACAATAAACGGGGATGTTGTAAATTGCTAACTGCCGTTACAAACAAACGAGTGTGTAAATCTTCCACCTTATCCAGTCACATAAAACAATATCGTTTTCTTGTCTCTTGTACCTGTTTGGGCACATACAGTTAACACAGTATCATCTGCTTCAGGTTGCATACGATGTTCAGCGATCTCTGATTTCGTTCCCTTCGCTAATCCAACTCAACACTCTACACTTAGAGAACACTGTACCTCTTAGGCATCTTAATCCAAAGCATTCAACTCAACCAGTCAACAATTAGCCTCCTTAGACCATACAATCCCCAGAGCTCTTGATCTTCCCGTAACACAGAACCATATTACAGAAATGTCATTTGATAAGATGTTTTTCCGCATTACCTAATGGTCAAAATCCCTTTTAGCCAATAGATTTTAGGAAAGCCTCTTCCCTCCGCCTGTTATGAAATGCTCCTCCTCCCCAGCACCGAGAAGATTGGGAGATTATGATCCAATAGATGCACAGACCTCTGGGGACCACCTTGCTGGGTGACCTCATCACTTTCCACTGTGATCAATACAGGACATTCTAATTCTGAAATGCTCAAACCATAAGGAAAATTATTTACACATGAAATGTTTTGTTGTGGTATATGCATACCTGATTTGCACAAACCATTGTATTTATACATGCTTTCCGTTTACGCCAATATGTTGTGCATTTTGTGTCGTGTTTATTCTCTGCTTGCAGTTGTTAATTGTCTATTGTCATCTCCCCGTCAGTAGTAAGCTGTAGCAAATAAAATCTCCACCAGCCTTGATCGTGTGGCAATAAAGATTCTGATCTGAACTCATTATACTCAGTGTCCGGCTTTGTAAGTAAACAGGCCCAGTTGCCGTGTTTTATACTAATGCAAGGTAATGGGGCTTAAATGGGAGACGGGCCGCCACTGTGAATCTCTGAAATGTGATATTCAACATGGCTGGGGGGGGGAGGTGGGGGGGCTGAGTGCTTGCTGTGAACAGAGGTAAAAAAAAAAACTCTAAATCTCTTGCAATCTGAATTCGAGGGAGAGGATCGAGAAATCAAAGCCACAAAAATCCCATCCCTCTGGTCTCATCTCTCCCACCTCCCCCAACCCCCATCAAAAAAGGGGGGGGGGGGGGGGGGGAAAAGAAAACGTTTTTTTTGGCCTGCATGGGCCTCTATGCAGCCCACGCCCAGGATCCATTTCAAGGTCACAGGATCCAATATTTGTATCCAGTATCCCACTTTACCCTTCAGCTGCAATTTCGTTCTTAACACCGAAATGAGCAACGCATACAGATGGCATGAAGATTTGAGACAACTCTTCCTCCACATGCCTGATTCTCTGACAGGGACTCAAATATTCGCCGGTATCAAATTAAATTTGCATCTGCGTGACAATTAGCGGCGCAAGGAATCCAGATTCTGCAGGCAGCAGAGGTCAAATAAATTATAACCCACTGGTTTTGCTGGTTAGTGAACACATAGGTAATGACAGTTCAACATTATTCAATTTTGATGAAGAAATCAATTTCACTGGTTTGTTATTGTTAATTTAGCAATTTTAGTTCTGACCTAGCAAGCCAGACTGTTTTCTCTTCAGTACTGTATATCCATCCGTCCTTCCGTTTTTATAACCATTTATGCAATCAGGCTCACAGCAGAGGTGGGGTCACAAGGGCACTGCCCCCCAGAATGCCCCCTCCATTGCCATTTACCAACTCAAAACATATTATTGTTAAAGATGAGGCTGGCCCCTCTGTAGGAATTACAGCGCCGTTTATGGCCTTTTTGAGTTAAGCATCATCCACAACCTTACCCATCACGTACCCGCTCCTCCATAACAATGTGCAAGGCGCTGGCACTAACAACCAAACACGAACCAAAGTGTATACAGACTGGTGGAGGTGACCAGAGGGAAATAATGGCTTGGAATACCCAGAGCTGAAGCCTCATTTGTCCCTACAATCTGGGACCCACTGAGGGTCCTTACCCTCCATATATATGTCTGAGTTCAGAGAATTCTCAATCTTGAAGGCAAGAGCAACTATATTCTTAAATGTCTCTTTCTGCCCCTATTATGCATTTATCTACTATCCCGCTTTCCAAATGCGTAGTAATATGCAGGTGGCGGGGCTGAGATCAATCTTGTGGCCCATTGTGGAGGCGAAACCTGGTAGTCTGTGCGTCGTCGTGTCGTCGTTTCATTCGTTTAATTACGAGCGGTGATCCCTGAAATAGCCGGCAATGAAGAATAAGTGAGGGACGTTCAATAAACTCACTGGACGAACGTGGTGGGAATGTCTATAAAAATAGGTCTTGGAAGAACTCGGGAAGAATTTGGCAGGGTATATATTTTCATCAGTTCGGGACGGGACATATTTGGAAATGACAGCGGCTATCCATCAATGTTAGCGCAGACGAAGTGGAACCTGCAAGGGCCAGAGACTAGCAGAAGTACCTGGGCAACCGAGAAGCGGTGATGCTGCAGGTCTAGGATAGCCAACTGCGGACTAATGGAAATAAGCCGCTTTCCCAGCGCCAGTATTGAGGTGGCACTTGCTAATTGACTCGACAGATGTTGCAACCCAATGTCCTCACCATCATCTTGTTTCCCTGCCGCCTCCTTCAACTGAAGTTGCGGGCTCCAAGTTGAGGTTGCCGGTTTTTATTCTGAAGATTAATAAAGCGGCTTGCCTCTCTCTTCCACGTTAATGAGGTGCCAGTTTGTGGTCGATAGGTTTTTTGTTCCTTTTTTTCTGAGGGCCATTTGATAGCCTAAGTAAAGTCAAACACGGCAATTAAATCAACGCATTGGACTCGCAATGTGAGGGCACAGTGGTAATGAAAACATGACGGAAACAGGCTATGCTAAATGGTGCTACACCATTAGCTGCAGTTTCAGGATGCGGGGAATGATATCTGAAACAATTTGGTACAGTCCCTGGCGGCAACATGTTAATTAAAAGCACAATACATGCCAAGTTTATTAATAGAGCATATACCATCTAAAAATATACTGTATAACAAATGCTGACATAAAGCTAAAAAACACATAGTGCCCAACATTCAGCTGCACAAGACAGGCTAAGTTATGCTTAGCTTAAGAACACCGGCTACACTATGTGGTACTTAATAGAAGCCGAAGGATCGATGCTGCGTCATGTTCAGGCTGTGCTACGTGGAGCAAATATACACAGTCTGGAGTGTCTCAAGCTAATAAAATACAGACTCAGATATGCAGAGCTAAAAGACACAAAATATGCCATCTGGAGCTAAAATCCACTGGCTATGTTGTGTGTAGCTGCAGAAATTCAGGCTACATTAGCAGCAGCTAAAGACCACAGGCTGCATTGTGTACAGCTAAAGATCCCAAGATCCCAAGCTACAGTGTATAGCTAAAGACCCCCAGGCTAAACAGCATATAGCTCAAAATCACAGGCTATCTTGTATAGAGCTGCATAGAGTCAGTGTGCAGAGCTACAAATGTGACCTATCTAGGCCCTATAAGTCTATAACACTGCTAAGTCTATAGCATTGTACTAAGAGCCAAAGTTTGCAAGCCGTTGAAATCGCCCAGAAAAAAAAAAAAGTTGCAAATCCTTTGAAGCCTGACACAGGCGTGTCTTTGAAGTTTGACACTCATTGTCCTCCATGCACCGATTTTGTCTCTGAAAAGCCCACCTGTCATTTTCAAAAACTTTAAACTAAGCATTTGTTAAATCCAGGATGTCAGGCCTGTAGATGGAGTCCTGATCTCCTCAATGCAATAACAGATATCAAGGCAGAGATTTGCCCAGTGTCAAAACAGGGATGGTTCAAACGTGACGATAGGGTCTGACGTTATAAAAGTGTTGCAGTCGACAGTGACAAAGTGATTCAGGTATACGTTTGAAAGCTGTGTACTATGTTGCTATGTTGGATGAGCACACCACTAAACAATGGAATTATGACAAAAAAAGGTAAACCCCATTGATTCTGCTGAATATGCAATTGGTTTGAAAGATGAATGGAAATGTGTGGAGAACGACATATATCAGATGAATATCATGCCTGTCCACCTCTGCATCCTGGGTGGCTGATTGTTGTCTGGTGGTGTAAGTTGAACCTCAGGGCCTCTGCTGGTAAGAACAATCAATAAGGACTTCATGCCAGATGGCTCCTTGGTCTGCTGTGTTGAGGAGCTTCCTAGCTTGCTTATCTCCATCTCAGGTCACAGTATCATTCACCAGGTACCTCCCACCCCTCAGGCGGTCTCTCCATAGCCCGCCTTGGCCAGGATTGCCGGGATCGATGCAGAATCAGCAACACCCCCCGCCCCACCTCGTGACTGCAGTACTCACTTCCCACAAAGTCAGCCAAGAACTTCAAAGCCTCCTCTTACATATGTGTCCAGCCGAGATGAAGGACAGAAACCCTGGTTGGGGTCTGAGTTCATCCTGCATGTATGCATTAACCTTACATTTATATTATAAGTTATCATTTACATTGATTTTTTTAGGACGTGCTGCTGGAGATCTACCATCCTGCGGAGGGTAGGTACAACCCTAATTTAACGCAAGAGAGAAGCTTGGGATCAGAATCAGCCACCATCACAGAGTTGGAGTTAAGGGCTTTGATAAAGGGCGAGAGGTAATACGATCAGTCTGCTGATCACAGGACTTGAACTCACGATTTTCTGGATACTAGCACACAGCCTGCAGAGCTAGACTCCACCCCACAAATATATACCATACCTCTTTATGCATAGTGAAATCATTCAACCGGCCCTGGGATTTGAATCTGCGACTCTCCTATCACAAGCACAGCATCCAGAAACGACACTGACGCTGTTGCTATAGATTTAAATCTTTCGGGAGAAATCGCGAAGGACTTGAGGGTGATACAGTGGGCTGTGACACTGAGCATGTCAGACACCTCCATCTGCTCCCCTATGATTTCTGCTTGTTCCCTCGCTGAGTTGTGGGTTCAGTATCGGTGGGTGTGTTGCATACTTTCGCTGAGCACTGTCACCGCCAGCGCCAGTATCCGCCTCACCTGCTCATCACAGTTCATCTGCTGTTTCGCTCCATTGCCGGAACATTCTAACCCCAGTTATCTGTGCGCCTCCGGAACAATCCGCCCAGATCATGGAGAGCTGAATTATGTTTGTTCAGCTAATTAGAAAGAAAGAAGAGGGTTAAAATCCCTCAGTAACAGAGTCATACAGCGATCCCCTTGAAGGGTTCAAAGTGAGCATTTTTTTTCTGGATAAAAGAAAAATATAAGTTAAAAGAAAAATGCAAATTTTTCGGTTCAGGATGTTATGTCAGTCAGAAACCCTAGCAAAACTGAAGGTTTGCTCTTATCTGAGAAGAACCGTCCGCAAAGCTTTATTTCATTTTCCCCCAGCATCTCCAAGGGGGCAGGATACTCACAAGGCCTGTCCAGGCTGTTGTGGAGGCCTATCTTTGCTACACCCCCCCCCCCCCCCCCCCCCCCCCCCCCCCGCGGGCCCCCGTCGGGGCGTGGGTGTGGGGGGGGGGTGGGATGTGTGGG
>JAODKE010000002.1:10845887-10862162 GCA_026779605.1 Mormyrus hasselquistii
TCCCCTAAACAAAACCCCAAAACGCCCCCCCCCCCCCCGAAAGAGCACCATCCAGAGGTCACTGGGAAATTTTCAACTTAATGGTCTTACGTCCGAAAACAGATGCGGGTCTTTTGAGAAGAACGCAGACGCGGCTGAAACAGACGGAGCCGCCAGCCCTTTCTTAGGCTCTATCGCTCTGCAAGCTCATTACCAGGCGCCCTTTGCAGGAGACACAAAGGAGATCCATCATCGCGGGGAAACGCCGCGCAGAAAGAGTCGTATGGAAGTTTGAATAGTTTATGGAGAGCTGCTGAAACAGGACCTCCGCCATGGAGGCTGTCAGCGGGCCCGTCTGGCTGACAGATTAAAACCCCCACCCTTCACAGGAGCTAATTTTACTCCAACCCAGGGCCTGGGGAAGGGATGAACTCTGCAGGGAATTTGTCAGTGTGGGAGTTGATGACACACAGATGGGATAAGATCATTCTTCCTCTTTGGTGGCTCACACCTGGCACTTCCTGTTTCAAAACGGAACCAAACGGAGCACTCCGAGGGAGGCTAAGCTAATACAATTAGCGTGGTGCCGTTCGGTGCATCGTAGAGTGACAGTATGCTCTTAGCTGTTATGAATAGGAAGTACACATGAATTTATTAAATCTGAAAGGATAAATTTTTCCTGTTGTTTCATCAATAAATAGATGCTGAAAAGTGGGTTGTATATTTACTCCCCTGCTTGTAAGAATTTATGATAAAAGCAGCCAATAAATCCACTCCACAAAGTGGCGGAATACACTTGTCTTCCAAAAATAAAACTTTCTGCACTCATATGTGAAAATTGCCGCATTTTTCTTCTGTAATGGGGCAGTCACATTTCAAAGAAATTACATTTCATTCCTGAGATGCTTTGATCTGTTTAGTCGACAAACTACACTGCAAAAACAGAGTACGGGAGAAGTAGATTTGATGGCTGCTTTGGGACTGGCTTATTTGTGGACGGCTTGATTTGTTTTCAGTGACACTGCAAACCCTGCCTCTTGGAAGCAGCCATGCTGCAGCTGCACTGGTGGGAGTCGTGAGTCTGCTTTGTTAAGAAGTCTTGCGTCTTTACGATAAAGTCCTTTCTCCCTTCGGCCCACTTTTGTACTTGAAACAGGACTCGGGGACAGAAGTATTTTGGGTGTGAAAAAAAAATCCTCACAGAAAGGCATTATGAAATGAGCTAAACCAAAGCTGCCAAGGCAAGAAAGCAATTTGTTTTATTTCTTGTTTTGATTTTTTTTTCTGTTTTTTTTGTTCCCCTTCTGGACCAGCAAAATTGCTCCAAGAACTCGCCATAAATTAGGAAGCAACACGCCCCCAGGTGAAAACCCGACTGAGAGACCAGTTGACTGGCCACCTGGCAATGAAACGCCCAAACCAATCGAGCGGCTGGGCTTCCTGGGGCTGCCTTAACTTCCGCCTGAACAAATTTCACCCACGTTCCTGCTACTATTTTGACATGGACTGTGGGTGGAGATGAATTAATCATTACCTCTTCCAGGCATCTTTCCAGGAAGGGAAAATATAAAATTAGGCTCGTTTGCAAAACGAGTAGCTATTAGGAGAGAGAAGCGCAGCGTTTGATCGAGTTTCCGAGCTGATGCAGGAAGTTTGGGCCGTGAAGCCCAGATGCAGGGTGAAGAGATCTTCACACCTCGACGCCCATTGTTCTCACTCACAAATCATCTCATCAGCTACCCTCAGTGTGTCTTTTACTTGGGAGACATAAGTGTCAATTTCAGGGGGATTAGCTGCCTGTCTTAAGTGAAACAGGCATCAGTCTTCCCTGTAGAGAGAATGCCCTGAAGGTCACTGTCTTGCAGTGGTATATACAGGGGTGGGGCCACTGGGGCACTGACCCCAGAGAAAGCTGATTGGCTAATGCCCCTCCCCCATCACTCACCAATTCAAAACATATCATTAGCTAATGAAAGGTTGGCCCACTCTGCATGAATTATGTGCCCTCTTATGCTCCCCAACCAGGGCCGTAGACAGCTATGAGGTCACTGAGGTCCGGAACTCTGTAATTTTTCAAGAGCTAAAAATAGAATTTGAAGCTAAATATTGACCTGAATGAAAAATCAGGCTAACTAACATTTCACATAACTAATTCATAAAAAATAAATAAATAAACAACTTATGAAGGGGAGGGTATCAATAATGTGATTGATGAAGCCCACCCCCCTCCCCCAGACCTCACTACCACGCCAATGTCCCCACCCCCAAAAGGTCATTATCTGCCAGTTTACCCCCCCACCGCCCTGATCCTATGGGATGAGTCCCTGAAATGATGCCTCTCACTTCCTTTTCAAGCATTGCGAACGTGGGCAGGCGTGTGACTCTCTTGATTTGGACTCTGTATCCCTGCTCTGCATGTTTCTGGTTCAAACCTCGTTTGACAGAGTGATGTCACTCTTGGACCTTTTAATAAGGCCCTAAACCCCCACTTGCTCCATGGACTGACTGAGTCGTCTGTCTGATACTTAGTTCTACGTCACTTTGGATAAAATGTCTAATTGCCTAACAATTTAAACTAATGCAGAAAACCCTCCACCCAGTAGTTTCAAGACTCCAATACCCAGAGGCCCTTGCGGTTCTCCATTCAGAAAAGATGCCCTTTACAGAGCTGTGTTATGATTGGGGTGGTTGTTGTCATGCTGCTCTATCCGTCAGACCTTTCCTTCATCTCCACACTCAGCCAGGAGCATCTTACTCTTCTAGCATAATCCACCTGTTTCCTGCTCTCATATACACTTAACTGCAAACATGCTGCTTAATTTAACATCAAAACACATAATGACTTGGCCCCTGTTACGCCTCTGACATGTCTGCTCCTGTAACCCATGCAATACATTCCCAGTAATGTCTACCTCCTAAACACATTTGCATTTAATCAGACAGTGATTGATGGATTGATTCTTTACATTATCTGTATTGCATTTTAGCCAAACATGCGTGTAAATCACCCCGAGAAAGCTTGTGAATAGAAAATAAAGTGAGCGGGTTATAGTCTGGAAGGACACGACTGTTACAAAAACGAGGTACAGATAGCGTTTGCTTTTATTTTACGGGCAAATATTTATCGCGAGATAAATATTTGCCCGTAAAATAAAAGCAAACTCTATCTGTACCTCGTTTTTGCAACACATTGAGGGCCGTGTTTCTTGTGTCTTGGGCTCTACTCAAAATATCACTTTGCCCTCCTGCCCAGATATTTCAAAAACAAGATAAATATCTAGTGAGTAGAGGACCAGGGTCAGAACATCGTAGCTAGCCGGTTAACTACATTACTTGTGTTTGTGGCCAACAGGAGATACCATGCAAATGTGTGCTCTGAGTGGTGAACAATGACACTGAAAACAGTACGGCTGCATCCGGTATCGCAGCTCAGAACTGGGAATGCTGGGAATGCTGGCCCAAAAACTCCACATTTGGAACACACTACGTGGATGAGGAGGCAACAGTCTTTCCTCCCTGAAGAGAAACGGGACGACCGGAGGATGAGGAATGTGACAGTGCGGCCGGCAAATCCGGGCAAGGACGTCATCTCCCACTGGCTTGCCATTGGTGCCTATCCACAGGGACAGACCCCTCCCCTGGCCAAGGCTGATTCATAAAGCCCCCTCAGCAGCGTATGCCTATGTCCCCCCCACCACCACCTACCATTGGCCTCGAAAGCAATAGCAGGGAGGAAGCGAACTCAGCGCTGTTTCCTTGATAAACGGAAAAGGGGGACGTCACGGCCTCAGAAGCCAGGCTCGTTACGGCCCGGTGGCCTGGCAGAGCTGGCCAGGGTGGGGCTGGTGGAAGGACTGGAACCCACCAAGCATAGCGACGAACCAGGAACAGGCTATGATCAAGACTGAGTTTCACGCTGTTTCAAAGGGTCTGTGATCCCTCCAAGCCCATGTGATGGACCGGCGTCCTGTCCAGGGTATCCCGTGCCAGGTGCGCTATGATTCCAAAAATAAACTCAGGGTTTCCAGTATGAGGGGAGTGGCTTGTGATTCAGCGGGTTAATCTGCTGCGGCAGCAATCAAAATGTTACCAGTTCAAATCCCAGAGTCCGCAGGGTGATTTTACCTCTGGCACGACCCATAAGCCCCAGCTACTGCAGGTGGTGTCTCACCCCGCTTTCTCAAAATGTATGTTGTGTTGCGTAAAAATGTACGCTAAATAAATGGAAGGTGAAATGTGATAAGTGGTCATAGAAGGAGGATGGTGGACAAACCTAAACATACCTACAGATATCTTTAAAAAGGACCAAAGGCAAAAATATACAGCAATATAATTCCCATATTCATCTTTTTACTATAGAAAAGGTTTTTGGTGATATTCTGAGCTTCACATTTCGCTGACATTTTTTGTAAAGACATCACTCCTGGTTTTATTGACGCTAACGCTGTAATGGATACACATGTCTGAAATGCCATTTTTACTAAATGCCTCGTCTGAAAGGTCACTTTGAAGACCGCACGCCCTCTGGAGCACTCCCATCCTCGACGCTTAAGGAAGGACCATCGATCTGACGAGCTAACCCCTCCTCCCCCGAGGTCAGGTAACGGTTAAAGCCCCCCACCCCATAAATCCGTCATCCAGTTAGGGTATGAAGGGGGGGAATGGAATTTCACTTCCGTCCAGTTTGATAAGGAATTCATTGTCAGGGATTTGACATAAGAGACTGGGGAAGTTCTTCTGCTCCTGAGTCATCTTCTTCCCTCACGTCAGACCGCCATCGTTCCGCGCATGGAACATTCACCACCTTCTCCAGTTCTCGCAGAGCAGCTAAGCCTGGCGCTGCACTCGCTTGTTAAACCAGATGCAGTAACGGGCATTAACTGAGCAAACACATGAGTCCTTGCATCAGCCAATCTGGCGAGCTGAATTCGGGTGTAATAATGACTCCGGCACCGACGGGGGTGGGGTGGGGGGGAAGAAGCACTGATGTGAGAGGCTCGGGGCCACACGTGATCTCGCTGGGGGGAGGAGGGCAGCAAACAATCCATAAAAGAAAGAGTCAATTCAGGAAGTGGCCACTGGTTTTATGGTCCAAAGAACACAGCATAGTTGCCCACTGTCAGTACCTGGGTTTCTACTTTAAATGTTGTCATGTTGTTTAACCACAGAAAAAAAATGACCTCTTATGAAGATTAAGTTGGTAAAATAGGGACAGAGCCCACACACGCAGACACCTGGGTAAGTGCCCATGCCAGTTCCATATCCCATATTGCTTGTCAAGCATCTGCAAAGCATGCATTCATTATACACCCCTGCTACAAAACAGCAGACCTTCTGGAAGATGCTACCAAGCTCAGCTGACGCTTCGGCAGAGGTGTTAATTTATGAATCCGGCCACCGTTTAAATGGATTCACTGAGGCATGTAATGGTGTGTACCTTAGGGCGTCACGGTCACACGCTTTCAGGCGAAAGGCAAAGGTCGAACTCAGCATTACTGTCTGAAATGATAATGATTACCCACAATGCAACACGGGAAGGTGCAGATCGAGGCTGAATCTTCAGAATATTTGGTCACATGGGGTTAATGCATCCAGAGATGAAACGAATTATGTGCCACAGTGGACTTGAGTCGGGTTTGATTGAGCAGAGTCATGAGAAAAATATGACACCAGTGGTTTTGCACTGCCATCTGCAGGCAGGAATAGTGCATTGCACAAATTCAGAACAGCGGCATAGATGTCCTAGTCAGCATCTAGTTATCTCTTCCTCTGTTTGCCTTTCACCCCTCCAGACTGACCAGGCCACACATCTCAACACGTGCTGCTCATTTTCCCAGCCAGCTTCCCCTCCGACGAAGCTGCATCCTCCCATTTTGTTAAAAAGACCCCTTTTTTTTCTTATGTGTATTAAATTACATCCCATCCCTTGCATGTCTCGCACAAACAAAAAACCTGAAAGAGTCCTTCTGTCACTCAACCTAAATATTTTTCGCATCTCAAATTCTGATGCAATAACCTAATATGTGCAATATCAATATTTATGTGTATTTAAGCCACTCGATAAAGTCTACCTCTGTGAAACTGCTCACCCACCAACTTACCGGCACCTTATAGCATTTACATATTTTATTCTCTGATTCTATTTTATGCCTCGGATTCTATTTAATTTTAAGATTTATTATGCATTAGCTGCCGCGTTCCAAACTGTATTTCATTGTACTTACGATGACAATAAAGCAGCTTTATCTTTAGCATCATTACTTCCCAAAAGGATATTTTCTATTCGGTAAAAAAATTGTGCAGCCTCCATTCTCCTCCTCCAACGCACTCCCCGCTGACAATAAAAGTCAGTCAGTCACTCCCAGACACTGTAAACTTATCAAAATATCAGACATATGTGGAATGGGTGACTCAGTAGGTAGCTGGCATGCCAGACCTGCTCTGTGTGGGGGGAGTTTGTATGTTCACCCGGAGTCATGTTTAGTTGTTGGGGTGTTACCCTTGTGTGTGTGCGCCTGGGCTCTGTGATGGACTGGCATCCCATTCAGGGTGTATCCCGTGCAGACTGGGACAGGCTCTGTGTCACCCTAGTGACCCTGTTTTTTTTACTATTGTACTATTTTGTATCATCTTCAAGAGTGTAGGAGTATTATATTCAGGAAGATACAATAATTTAAATTTAAATTTAAATGAAGGGTGATGAAGCCAAATGTAATACTGGTCTTACACTGCCCCCTGGTTCCTATGTCCCAGATTGGCTTGTATTCTTTCGCACTGCCTGTTGTATTTTGCATTGTATGTATTGTTTTATAACCGAGTGAGTCTGAACGAACAAGCATGCCAATACACCTGCTGCACGTGATATCGCGATTCTTGAATCCAGGGTGCGTGGCAGATGGCCTGAAATGACTAATCTTAAGAAACACTGACATCTAGCGGACGGCTTGTAAACCGCACGTCAATATTCTGCAAATTTAGAAGTACTGCGGTATTATCGTTCAAACCACGTAATCCGTGAGATTACAGTACATATTCGTAGGAAATTCGCTTTATGATAAGGAATTTAATTTTATTTTACGTTTATTTTATGGATTCAGCAATTTCACATAGCCAATCAATTATAAAACATCATGTTAAACTGCCTGTGATTTTATTATATATATATATATATATAGAATTGTTCAACCTTTTAAAGTAAGTGGCGAAAGAGAAATAAAACGATATATTAAAAGAATTATAAGGATATAAGGTCATAAGTCATAAGTACCTTGGAAAATTAAAAATGCATGCATACATTTGATGGGGCGTTGACTAAAACTTCACCGGAGCAGACATGACAAGACCTACCGCAGAATTGCGCCGTGCACTACGGAGACGCGACGAATGACGCTCCCCTTAGCTATCTCATGCGGCCAAATCAGCTTATCTTGCCCTCGGAACACGGGTGGCCCCAAAGACACCAGGGCCGTATATGGAAACGCGTCGCTCTTCTGACTTCGCAGGATCGCGTCCCTGCATGCGACTTGCGACAAAGCCAGAATGTAGGATGCGTCCTTTGTGTCGCGTAGCGGATATAAGGGTATAAAACAATGGTACTAGTGCTAATAAAGGGCCTAAAGAATCCGATAATAACAAGAGTAAGAAGCATCGTAATAAACGTCGTGGCTAAAAAAACGGCTAAAACTAATACGTGAAAATTTAGGTTTTATTTTTATATATACCATAAACTGAATTTTCGATTATAAAGTGGCTGTTCAGGTGTGAAAGCATGACACAGAAGATGCTGGAATTTTCTGAAATCGCATTTATTTACAGATAAATTCGCACATTTTTAACCAACTGGTGCTCAATCACGTTAAAAACAGTCGAATTGTGGCTGAAATAAAGGTTTGTTACACCAGCTTCGTAAATTAAACTAGCACGGGTAATCACTGACCAATTAGATGGTAATGAATAATTTTATTATATTTGCAGCTGAGGTTTAATTGGCTGTATTTACAGTCAGGCAGTTACAACATACACAATATGTATAGTATTACCTGGAGAATATAAACATATGCTTAAAAACACAGTGGCCAGTTAATTAGGTACACCTGTCTGTTAATGGAAACAGGATTTTCCACCCAACAGTGGATGATGTGGCTAAAATGGAATACATTAAACATGCAGACATGGCCAAGAGGTTCAGCTACTATCGATTAAACATTTGACCAGTTACGACACATAAGTGATAATGACCTTGGGTGTGATTGTTAGCACAAACGCTGAGATATTTGGTAAAATGTGGGACTTCTTATACGTGCAGGATGAATAAATAAAAATCATTTCTTGCATACTAGAAAAATCACGTGTCATCACACCTAAAACAACTCCAAATAAATCATGAAATAATGGCATTAATGTTAAAACTCCATTGCGCTGTGTGATTGCAATTTCCTTCCTATGTTATCTTCAGCACGAAAGAAGTCGCACGGCGGTGACGAAAGCGTGCTTTGGCCCAGAACGTTAAGTGCAATGTGAGTGCAAACCATTTGCGGTGAGGGGGACCGGGCAATCGTGCTCAGGCACGGTGCAAGGCAAGCGGGACCAATGTGAGCACGACGGACGTGATCCAGCATCTCAGAAACCGCCTCTTGAGATTCTCGTACACTACTGTGTCTAGGGTTTACAGAGACAAATGTGATGAACAAAGAGAAATGACATGTGTGTTGCTGATACAGGAACTGATGTGATGAACAAAAAAATATCTAATCAGGGGCAGATCTCTTGTTAATGGGGGATCAGAGATGAATGGTCAGACTCATAAAAGCGAACAGGAAGAGCACGAGTGTGAAAATAGTGCAATACAACAGTTGTGCACAGAAAAACTATATTCAGAGTGGCTGCTTACTAAAGCAGCTGAATATATTTAGTAGAAAACCTGTTTTCCTGCATTTTGTTCTTAAACATTATGACACTGTAGAACTGTAAACATTTATCTGTGATAAACATTTAACCTTATTTTCATACCCTTTCTTAACATAAGAAGGTAGTTGCTGTACAGAAAACGACAGGCTCCATGTGTTTGTCCTATTATTTGTGTCAGGACAACATCAGCGAACCCCCCCCCCCCCCCCACGACAAATGTGGAGCCCTTGGGCTGGAGGAGGCCACCTGAGCGGCTACAGGCCCCGGATGAATTTCAGCGAGAGTTCATAGCCCAGGAACATGGTAGCGCTCATGGGAAAGCCGCGGAGGGCGTTCACAGTGGCCCCGCGGAAGAAGACCTGTGTGGAGAGAAAGACGGGGGTCATAAGCATCGATGCAATCTCATTCCAATATTCCACTCGGGCTCAGAAGGCTCTTCCAATCTGTCCCGCTATTCCAAATCCAGGCCTTGTTTTCAGTTCTCCCAAGTAGTGAGTATAATGATTACTGATTGGCTGGAGGTTTCACATCTAGCTCACGGGTAAAGGAAGGCTGGAAAATCAGCATTGCTTGGACCATAGTTTGAGTTCTAGGTAAGCCCATGTCCTCCCACAGTCTAAACACATGCACTTACATGAACTGGAATCGCTAAATTGCCCAAAGTGGGCATAGGTGCATAGGTGCAGTGACAGGACAAGCAAGGCAGATAATGGCCTGGGGCCCCTAGCTGGGAGGGGGGCTGCCGAGGGCGTGCGATTACATGATCCATTGCAACGACAAATCTGCTTTATTTATGTATTTTGTTTTTCACAGAAGTGAAAATAAAGGTCTATTAATTTACACTTCACAGTAAAATAAAGGGGCTGGGGGAGTTGGAGGGCCCCGCAGACTTTTTTGCCTAGGGCCCCCAGAGTCCCTAAAATTTCCTTTGAATGAGGTCATGTGATAACATCAGCACTCATGAAGCACCCACACGTCAGTACAGTATAAATAAGCCCTAGAGCATGATTGCTCATGTGCTATATTAGAGGAACCAGACCTGCTATAAGGTTTTATAAGTCTCACTGAGGCAATTATCACATTTACAATTGATTTTAACCACAGAGATAGATATGCACAAGCACCAAACATGGGGTCAAAGACCTCGAGAAGACCAGGAAGGTAGCACTGTGAATGAGTCTTATGATCCACGCTCTGCCAGCTCACCTGGGTTTAACCTCTGGCTTTGCACATCTTGTTCCTGAAAGTACCGCAGGTCAACTTTGACCTGTACACCATGTCAGAACACTGCAATCTGTTACAGTTAAATGGACACACACCAAATGGGCAGATGGGCCTTCAGTGGCAAACTGGACGCACTGGAGGAACACGGCTAGGTGACCAGGTAGGAGTTAAGGGCTTGAACTGTCTTAAGTGCAAACAAGGGACTGGTACTTTGGAGCTACAAATTGATACAAATACAATTAAAATACAGTTCTGGGAAAAATTAAGAGACCACAGCAAAATTTTCAGTTTCACTCATCAGTTTTTCCATTTCTGTTTTTTTTTTGTTGCAAACTGCAGCCTGAAGGGCGTCTTCCTTATACAGTATATGAGACCTCAGTCCTGCTTCTAGGAGCCTGATATGAACTGTCCTAGCAGTGCACTTCACACCTGCACTTGACTGAAGGTCAACTGATGTCATCTTACGATCCATGAGAAACTGTCGAATAATTTAATGGTCATCTGTGGCATTAGAAATTCGGTTCTTCCCTCTACCTGGCTGGTGTTTGGAATTAGTGAATTCTCTCCTGCCCAGTCACCACCTTAGCTACTGTCTGGTGAGCGTACTGGTGCAGAATGGCTGCTGTTGCACCACCCAGACGGGGGCTACACAGTGGTGGTGGCTGACGTGGCTCCACGTTGCTGTAAAGCACTTTGGGTGTCTTGAAAAGTGCCACGTAAATGTAACGTCAATCGTCCCTATATGGGGGGGCAGGTCATGACGGACCACGCACACAATGAGTAATTCACAGATTCCAGTTCACCTACCCACACGGTTTTGGACTGCAGCAGGAAACTGGAGCACCCGAGAGAGCCCTGCACAAACTCCCCAGGCCACGATTCAAATCCGCAACCCTGAAGGTATGAAGAACGAGAGGCCGTACTTACATGTAGCCCCTCTGTCTTGTAGCTGTGGTTGATGCAGTGAAGAATCCCTTCATATTTCCGCTGGTGAAGGACGTCGGCCTGCAGTCGGCTCTTAATCACATCAGTGGGTGTGGCCGTAACCCAGGATATAGAGCCTGCGTGGAGGGAGGGGGCATGTCAGGAAAGAAGCGCCCCATGGCCAGCGGCATCCCTGCCAAATAAGGTCAGCTCACGGTAAACGTTTGAAGGTTTATCAATACTAGGGCAGCCATATTCTTACGGAAATGTAACCCGCAACTGTGATTTGTGAAGAGAAACCTACGGGTTGGACAAGAGTGAAGGTCACCTGTTTATCACTAGGTGATTCAGCAGTCATCCTTGCCGAATACTTTCATTTTCGGACAGATTTATGGCGTTAGTCATAAAGAGGTTAAGGCCACATAAAGGCCGTAGACCAAGAGTGAGACTCAAGCTGCCAGATGAGTACGCAGCCAGCTGTCTCTCGCTTGTCACTCTCGGGTTTCTGAAGCCTGTGTGGAGCACACAGAGATAGTCAGTGGCTCCTAGATCAAGTCATTCCACAGGTGTCCCTGGCGCATGTGATAGCAAGGCCTGTCCGCGCACCCATTCGGACCCTTGGTTCAAATAAGTAAACACCCAACTTTAACGACACAGAAGGTTTTTGAAGTCAAACTGAACTCTAGGGGATTCCTGGCTAAAGCACAGAACAAACACTTTGCTGTTTTTAGTTCAAAGCATCCAGCAGGGAAATGAGGTTCCTAACAATTTCCAGATGACAAAGGATATAGAAGACCAGGCACGGAGGACCGTTTTACAACCCTAGGTATATGTTAAGAGGAGCGGACTTGAGAGACTTGCAACATGAAGAGGACAGACTTTTAAGGCTCTTTGATGTTTGACCTGACAGAAGGAGAGTAATGGCCCAATGAGAGGGTCTGGAGAGCTCTTGTTGGCTGTCGTGATGAGTGAACATCAGTCCCGAGGCTACAGAAAACGAGCTCTAATGAAATGTCGCTGACACCCGTTAGCCTTGGTCTGTCAAGAGGGTTATTTAGAGGGTCTGCTGAGTGGCTGAGAAATGAGCGACGAGAGATGGTGAGAGGGTGAGATGATGAGAAGAGCCGACGTGAGGGTCTCAGCTGGCTGGCATTGATTGGTCTTTCTTTGTTAATTGTTGGGTGTCTTTAGGTGTACCCATCTTGCCCATCCTCAGCCTTGTCCCCTGTTTCCCTTTCATCTACTTGTCCCCTTCTGTGCTGAAGATTCATCTCACTCTGTGCCAGTCCTCTGCCCAGTAACCCACCAAAGGAATCGACATCGTAGCAGGCGGGACACTCTAGTTCAGCTCCTTTACCTGCCAATCCTCCAGCGAGCCAAATGAAACACGGGTGAGGGGAGGTGCTTCCTTCGGGGGTCAACCAATCACAGAGCAGGGTGTAGGGGATGAAGTAGAGGGTGTATCCAGGGATGTCACGCAGGATCATGGCCCCAGCCCCCCGGTACAGCCCCAGCACGCCCTCTGTCTGCAGAATGCTGCCGATGCAGTGCAGGGGGCCCCGGTACAGCCGTGTCCCCTGTAGTTCCACCCCACGGACTGAGACGTCTCCTGCCAAGTTGAAGCTCTCTGAGGACACAGGGGTGAAACGTGAGCTGAGTCAACCTCGGATCGGAGGTCAGCTCAGCCTGGATGCGGTTACATGTTGCCCTCGGTTACTGTTCTGGAGAATTTCTTCTCTATCGAGGCAACATAGAGGGAAACACACAACATATTATGTTATTATGGGGAAAGAACTATATGTATTTACATACCGCACAGGGGCCCAACAGAACCAGCTTCTAAAATTCTACAACCAAATGTAGCTTATAATTTTGCCTTCTTTTTTGATGGAAATTTGCACAATGTTGTCTGCAAAGCAAACATAATGCTGAGCAAACTGTAGCTTCCTTCACTTCAATTAGACTGGTTACTTCCAAGAAGGTCTGAATTAACCCCTCTGGAAACAGGCCCACCTGTTTCTGACTAAAGTTGGGGTACAGTATGTGGACTTGGCTCCCAACTCATAATTCCATGCCAAGGCCTCCTCCCCGAAGCCCGACCGCCCGAAGGTCAGAAGGGTTACCTGCCAGGAGCGGCTGGGACTGCATCTGCAACCGGATCTTGACGAGGTCCACGGGGGCCCCCACGCCCACGGAAACCAGACCCGTCATCATGCTGGCAAGCGCCAGGTCCAGCATGCCACAGGGCCGCCTGGCGTCGCCATGGCGAAGCTGGCTGAGGAGCCGCTGCGCATTGCTGAAGAAGCCGAACACCATCGAGTTGTAGAGCGTGATGCTGGCCAGGGGGAAGGAGAGTCCCTTGAAGAAGCCATAAATCTGTCAAATGGCGGGACAGAAAAGGAGACGGCTGGGGTTTAGCGGCAGTGCTGGCTGCGGGATGAATTTTGAAATAACTGGAAGTCAGTAGTACGGAGCATCTCTGCACCTCCCCAACACCGTGAATGAAGCAGGACTCGGGGGAGGGGTGTACTTTCCCACTGAGCTCAGGTGTTTTGTCGATTCGACCCACTTTGCCTTTAAAGCATCGCCTCAGCTTTCCGTGTGTATCAGATCTGCTCTGCCCCTTCTCCATTGCTGTGGTCGGCATGGTGCCACTTACTCCCAATCAGCAGATAAGTCTCGGCGGATACCTGAGAATTAACTCAGCCCTGGTGTAGGGGGTGGGGGGGGGGGGCACGATTGAGGAACTGACCAAGCTCGACGAGAGCCACTTACGCTTTCCTTCTGGTAGGTCGTGAGAATACAGTGGAGGGTATTTTTGTATCCCTTTCCAGCTTGTAAACGTGTCTGTGGGACACAACAGTGAAATATTTTACGCGGTGGCATGCTAGAAATTAGATATTAGTGCAGGCAAGTCCAACTTTGCGATTGACTGAAAGATTCCAAGTACTCGTCAAAAAGGGTTACTAAGACTTACAGTTGTAGCCACGTTTTAAGGTGTACAAACAGACATCGGCTTTAAGTGTGATTAAACCCTAAATGGATTTCTTCAGCAGGATCAGCACAGTACCTTTACTGTGTCAAGTGGATGTCCAACAATAACGCTAGATGCACCTAGAGAAGGGGGGGGGGGGGGCAGCTGTAAATTAAGATTTTCAAGAGTCAAACCTTTTTAAATAAAATGAAAGTAAAAACAGTTTAACCATGAATTTCCTTTAACATTTAATTGTCTTGTTTCCTTAAAGCTTACATGCGTCCTAAAGCTGGCCGATGACTCCGTTTGTGAAGCAGTAGATACATTTTAACCAGGGACAACCCTAAAGACCATTATAATTATATAGAATCATTTAGGTTTTCAGTTTATATATGGGTAAGTGAACCTCAGTTAAAGCACATTTAATGGTGTTGAGGTATGAATCTGATTTTGCTGCACGTCGATTCATCATGCAATGAACTTTCATAGTGCAATGCACAGTTTATTGCATTTGATAAAACGACCCATCATCTCAGAAACCAATAAACGTGATAGTTTTATGAGCAGCATGCGCTTAAGTAACTGAAAAAACCGCAACGCGTGACACACATAGAATTATTTATAATATATTGCGCCGCATTGATTCAACATCACGCAGGTTTAAAGCTTTTCGTTTCTCGTCTGCTTGTATATTTTTGGTTCATTTAAATGCTCGCGATTTAACCACGTAACGAAACTTAAAACGGTTCATTGAAACCACTAACTGCTTCAGTATGATCCGATGGTTTACATAACTCTGGAGAAAGAAACGCCGAAAAGAGCAAGCCTGTCAACCGAAGCTTAAACCAAAAAAAGATACTGCTACAGGCTTGCACAGAAAAACAGCAAGCATAGCAGGTCAAAACACGTCTGCAACAACGCCCCTAATGGAAATTTCTGTTTTGGCACACTCAGTACTTCCATACCGTTAAGATCTAAACTGCATGCATAAAACATCAAATGCCTTTAAATATAAAACTTATAGTAAAACTTTAAATATAAAACACGTGCTTCACATTTTATTGGCAAAATATTAAGTGCAAATATAAAACGATTTTAAAAGCATTAAGTACTAATGAAAACACAACTATATGAAAAGAAGGTTTTGAAATGTTAAACTTGCCTGCACAAAAAAAGCTATTTTTAAGGGATGCCAGTACTGGTTCTAAATATACATTACGCCCGAAGCAGCATAATGAATCATATAAAAATGCCCGAGATGCTGACACTCACCACCTATCCACCCTGCTATAAAATCATCTACATGAAAGCTACTCATTTCTGGGCGCAAACGCCGCCAGCTCCTGGAGACACCATGCGAAGAGATACCGGTGGACCAGGCGGCCAGTGCCACATGTATAACAGCCAGAGTGCGACGGCAGAAACTTGGCCCGGCTGAACTGTCACCACAAACAACTCCGTGGACTCAGAACACCGGCCGCTTAAAGCGCAGTCGCCAGCCCCCCTGATCCCATCCATCCAACTCCACCCCACTGAAAAGTAGGCAAAACGGGGGCTGCTCCCCGCTTCGGCCAATGAAGGGCTAGATAAAACTGACAGCCACATGTGCTCTCATCGCCAACAGGGACAGCTAATGCGAAATGCAATTCCTATAAAGAAAAAAGCAACTCTTTGATTTTAAATGACTTAAGTCATTAATGAAGTCTATAAGTGATTACAGCCTCGTCATTGTTACCCATCTGTCTCGGTTTCCTTTAGCTGGTACTGTTATTATTTGTTTTATTACTCTCACAGATCTGTGTGACACTCACGCGTTCACACTCACGCAACAAATCTATATTATTCCGTTATAAACCTCAAGTTAGCTACGTCAAAGGCTTTGGGGCAGTTTACAAACGCTGCAGACTATTAACAAGTTAATAAAACAGTTATATACATGTAAATGCGTGTGCAGACATGTATAGAATTAAAACTCTCCTGGCATTCAGCCATTCAGGTGAGCAAAGTTGGCAAACCAGTGTTAGTTTTTCTAAGTATATTTCTTTCTTTGTATGATGATCATTTCTAAATTCATCCATCCATCTGTTTTCTATACCCGCTTGTCCTTTACAGGAATCTCCCAAATTCTGATACAGACAGCAATTTACATAGCTAATATATGGAAGAACCACACCCCAACCCCCACCACCACTTTTATTTTATAGCAATTCTATGTTCATAAAAAAAAACACAAAAAAAAAAACAAAAAAAAAACAACAACAAAACAA
>JAODKE010000002.1:10891333-10905019 GCA_026779605.1 Mormyrus hasselquistii
ATAAAGTAATGGTCCCTTATTAAGTAATATTGTAGGAGAGCCCTAACCACCCCCCCCCCCCACCCCCCGGCCAAGGGTGTGGAGGTCATATTTTCTCCTTGTGTTTATACAGTATGTGTAATCTCTTGGTGTTTTAGTTTCCCCTGGAGTACAAGAGAAACGGATGTGTGTGAAGGGGTGCCCCCTCGATGGAGGGGAATCCCACCCCCCGTGTCCTCCCTGTTTCCCCCCTAGGCTGCCTGGAACAGACTCCAGGCTCAACATGACTCTATACTGTATAAAAGGTCCCGGAAGATGGATGGATGGCTGAATGATTACAGAGAGCTGTCAGATAAAGGCCACACACATCAGTAAAATGAGAATTATGACACTGACACATCAGCGACTTAATCGGGCGCAGTGAGCTTTAGTTGACAAAATATAATAGTTAAACCAGAATGAGATGAACAGTTAAAGCACAAACACTGATATTTCAAATCCTAATATGTGCAGATTGGTGACACTTTATCTGAAACCCAGCATCTTGCAGTGCCTGATGGAGCATGAATGGAACAAATCTTCAGGGAAAACATCAATTTATTTTTTTCTTTGCTCCAGGGACTGGCAAAGTGTCCAACCTTTGCATCTTTTACACATCCATCCATCCATAAATCCATCCATTTTCTATATATTATAATCAAGTGCTGAATCATGATTAGCCTATGGTGCTTATGTCAGTGTACACAAAATAGGGAATTCAGAAATGCCTGTTCACTCAATCTCATGTCTTAGGAATGTGGGTGGTACAAAGGGGACCTGCAGGAACACATGGGGAGCATGTGAAGCGTGTCCGTCCTTAGGGCCGATCACTCGGGGCGACAGCCCTGAGTATTTTAGCTTGGATGCCAATCATCCTTCAAAAAATTTAAAAAGTCAAGTCCCAGGGAAACTTGACTTAGCCCTGATCTTTTCAATAGCTCACAGAGACACACACACACACACACACACACGCACACACACACACACGCGCACACATACACATAAGCAGACACACATGCACCCATATACACAAAGATACAGACACACACACACAGGCACACAGACACAAGCAGACACACATGCACACACAGACACAGGCAGACACGCATGTATGTACACACACACGGACACACACACACACCATTGCACATTACCCATCGCTGAAACCTTTAACACACATTTGCGCATACATTCTAATACAAGCAGAAGAGAACATATTTATACTGCCGATAGAACTGACAGAGTTACTGTGTTCCAGCTAAAGTGATCACTCTGCACAGCTGCAGGAGCGTCGCGTCTCCCTGCTCCATAAATACAGCTTTCTGCTAATGAAAACGCCACAGCCACAGCTCACCGAAGCCAGGCAAACTGCAGCGGCTTACATGGACAAGAAAGGGAGCCATGTTCCCGTATTTTACGGAAATGCTGCTGTTTACTTCACGCCCCAAGGAAGCCGCAGAATAGCTCTGGACAAATGTGCTTTTGGCAGAGATGGTATCCTTTCCGGTTTGCACCGAAATTCGCATTTATGACAGAAACACAGTGGTTTGCGTGGCTGCTAAAGATAAGAATATGGATAGATGAAGCCAAAGAAATGAAGGCGAATCAGCTTCTCTCTTTCTTGATATTTTCTCCATTTCTTCTGATTAAGTACATATAAAATGGCCAGGTGCTGTCAGAGGTGCAGTAGGGGTATAAATATCCTAACAGATTCGGGGGGGGAATAGAGTCTCACTGGGGCCCTTGAAGACGTACAATTATATGCTAAGTTATGCATAAAACATTTTGTCACAGGGCCCAGAATTCTTAGTTACACCCTTGGGTGCTGATGACTATGAACCTGTATATAACTGTGAGTACCTCACTGTCCAATTGCATCAATGCGCTAATGAGTCCTCCAATCAGACTGAGTCATGAGGGAGTCTCTCGACACTGATCTTGAGGAGCACAGAAGCTCCAGAACACGGGTGTGGCGAGTGCCATGTTTGGGTCAGATGACAGCGAGTTACCGCCACACTCATGACCAAGAGAAGCTGCAAGCTGAAATTCTAACGGAGATCTGCTTCAGTAAATAATCACCTTTTATAAAAACAAGTCCCCCTGACGCAGCACGCAATGGAGATGTGGCTGTCCACAGCCTAGGAATACACAGTTAGATACATAGCTCTGTGTCCGTCTCCGAGGGCACGTGCCAAACTGCAGTTGTAATAGATAATGTATTTCTGTTAAATATGTAAACAACATTCATATCGTTCGTGCTGTAAAAAGCTCTTGCAAGGAGGGCAAATAAATTAAACTTTAGAGTGTGTGACGCCAATAACCTTCATCAAAGTCGCCGAACGGTGACTGGGGGTGACACGTGAATACGCCCGTCTGGTCCTCTTGCCATCCTGGGCACCGCCACTCAGCACCTCGAGGTCTCAGCATCTTTGCTGTCTGGCGCTGCTCTTTAGTGAGGTTGGGGAGGCGACAAGACGATTTGACACCCGAACATGGTTCGTCACTCTGCCTGCCGTCGCCCGGGGCAACATGTAGAAGGTGAACGGGGTGCAAAACATTTTTAGTACTTCTGCAGTTTCGATTGTGAGTTTTTTTTTTTCTTGAATGTAATGTAATGAATGTCACGCTAGCAATCAATAATATAAAATCTGAAATGTAAACTGTGAATTGTTGTAAAATATTTCCGATATTTAATTCAGCGATATGCTAATCTCATCAAAGAAGGTGCAGTCAGCTTCTACAGCATGGGTGATTCTATGATATTTAGGGTGGAAGTGGCATAAATCATATGGAGGGGCCAACCTTAACATTAGACCAATGACATGATGTAATTCACTGAATGACAGGGGAAGGGCACCACAGGGACCAATCAGCTTTCAGCTGGGGCAAATGCTCCCGTGACCCCACCCCTGTGTACGCCCCCAATCTAACTGTAGGAATGTTTTTAATTAACAATCAAACTTTTAAAAATTGCTGATATTAAAACATTCCCAAGCAGTACATCCACAGGAAGGTCTTTCTGGGAAGAAATTTTAATCTGAAACATAAGCAAATATCTTCATTTTCCTGGGGTTACACATGGTAGATTGGCTCAACACTTCATTGCGGGAGATAGTTTAAGGGCTGTAATGAGGGGCCTCGCAGCCGTTACACATTTCTGCTGCTAGATTTTTTTGGGGGGGAGCGCTGCTGTGTAGACGTTTGTAAGCAAATTCCCACAATCCCCTGGGAGCTCAGAGCTCAGATCCTCTAATTAGAATTTCCCATCAGCCAAGACTCCTCTTTATCCCCTTAATTACCAATGTAAACAAATTACATTACAGTAATACTGAGAGTGCAGATGCTGTATTAAAACAGCGAAAGATGAACGTGTGCCGACAGTTTTAAAATTCACATTCTATTTTCTGCTTGATATCATGGGAGCACAAGCCATCGGCAGGAAGCCTGCCCATCAAGGTCCTTGGAGTTCGCCTGACCTGGGGGCAGTCAGGCCTGATCCAGGGACGGAACATGCCGGCCAAAACTGAGCACAGGGAGAAAAACGACTGAGAGCCTAAACAACAAAAAGGGACAGTAACGTTAACAATGCATATGAGATTCTGAGTGATTATTATTATTATTATTATTATTATTATTAATAATAATAATAATAATAATAATAATAAGCAAGGGATCAATGACACCAATCACCATACAAACACTAAGTATTTACTCTTGCAGTACATATTATGAACAAATATAGTAGCTACTTAAAAGGTGCATCGTGATTCATTAATGATGAAGGAGCATGAGATGGGTATTTAACTTCCTTTATTCATTAATTGTTCCTTCAGTAGTTTCTTCATTAGTTCACTAAGATGAACGGTACAGCAGCAAATGTTGTCAATGCCTGGAACGTATTTAAAGCCAGTATCAGCTCGCTGGCTGTACATGTCCTAGCCAACAAGGAAAACCCCAAAAATCCAGACTGTGGAAGGTCCGTGACCAGCCAAAGGAATGTGAGGGATATACGTTACCGTTGTGAACGACAGACGTGACAGGAAGAGGGCAGCAGATAGGATGGAGGCTGCAAGCTGAAGGTAGCTCGGCCAATTTCCCCGCGGTCCTAGAGCCGTACTCTCGAGACGGGCCCAAAAGCGTAAGCGTTCCCCTGAAGCATCCAGCTGTAAAACATCGGAAGGTTACTTTAGATGAAGGCTAAGCAATTAGAGAACGACGTGTCTGGTCATCCATCTCCCGTCTCCATGGCTCCCTGAAGCTGGATGATGTATTAGCAAAATACTAATTGTAGCAGAACATCACACACATCACATAAAGCCATGCAAGGATTAAGGTTTCCGCTGGCAGAGGAGCTGAGATGTCTGAATGAGGCGTGAGCTGTCCTGTCCTTTGATGGGGGCCGCATCTGTCAGACATAACATCTTTAGTAATGAGATTATACCTTTTATGATTTGAAACATAGCAAAAAAAAAAAGGATTCTTCTGGGCAATTCTCAAAAGCCTGAGCTCATGTGGGGTGGCTGGTAGTTTGGCAGATGAGTGTGGAAACTCGTGTTCAATTCGATTCAATTCAATTAATTTTTATATAGTGCCTTTCACAACAGAGTCGCCCTAAGGCGCTTTACATGGACGTGTTAGTGTGTTAATGTGATACCTTACAACATCATTAAAACAGAATAAGACAAAAACATTGAACAGAAAATACAAAGAAAAGAAAGAAAAGAAACGGACAAAAAAAAACCTCTCGGGGTCCAAGGTCAACTGGCTGCCCCCCCTCCCCCCCAGCATGCTAACATTATTGAAAAAGAAAGAGTGGGCTTGCTTGCTAAAAGCAAGGTGTAGACTGTAGTCAAGGTCAAAGCCAAAGTCCATCAATGAGACAATTCTTCACGCCGGTCTGTACCTGTTCAGGGTACAGATTGAAGTCTGCACCCATGATGTTACAGTGTGTCACGTCCGCCATGTCACCCCTCCACGACACTGAACCAGGACTCCTTTCATCCTGTGATCTGAGTGGACGATACGGCTTGTAAACGAAAGTAGGTGGGCAGGTTCTAGACGTTTAAGTGCCTTACATCTTAGCAAGAGAACTGTGAAGTCAGTCCTGAACCTTACAGGAAGTCAATGCAGGGAACTAAGGGCTCCTGCTGTTGTACCTTTAAACATCTTAGCTTAAATGAAGCTCCCATCCACCTTGTAAACTCTTATCCTGGGAAGGACCTGAAGCATGTTCCAAGCAGCATAATGAGGGTTGTGGTGGGGTGGGGGCTAGCCCAGGGCACCGGGCTGGGGAACAGCCTGGAAGGGATGCCTGTTAGCCTGCTTCACCTCAGGGACATTCCCTGCTGGATAAAATGGGGGGGTGGGGAGTCTGCAAAGCCGGATCTGTGAGCGGCTTTGGACCTGTGGCAGCAGCAGGGAGATCACAGGGGGAGGCAGTGTGGCACAAGCTCATTAGTGAGCTGAGAATGGGGCTGGGGTGGAGTGGGGGGAGAGGCAGGGAGGTGGGGGCGGGAAACATGGCTGGCCTTCCATCACTGAGAGGGAGCAGATGCTATCAGGAAGAAAGAGAGGAAAGAAGGAGGAAGCCCAGGGGAGCCGGAATGATGGATAAAAAACTAGCAGCGAGACCATTTTTCAGGTTAATGCCGGGCAGCTGGTCACGTGGACCTCCTCGCGTGTGAAGGACGATCGGGAGGGGTTTGTAAACCTGCCTTCTATGGAGCCAGCTGGTGTGGGGGGGGTGGGGGGAGGAGCAGAACTTAGCAGCCGGGGTTTATTCCTCAACAACAAAGCTCTTCATCTGGGAAACAAACACCAACGCTCCCAGACAAAAGGATGTTTTATCTTCCATAGACAAAGTCTGCTGCTGCTCCAGACTCTCATCTGTGGCTTCGAGATGGTCTCCTCTGAGCACATCTGATGTGGGACCCTGCGCTCCTATCGAAGAGCAGATGTGGCTGATTGGACCCCTTTTACGGGCACCGCCATTCGCTCATCCATCGCTGAGTGAGAGCAGATGCTATCAGAAAGAAAGAGAGGAAAGAAGGACCAACACCTGGGACAGTGGCACCAGGGAGGAATAGTCACACCTGCCCAGGGAGCTGTGACAGCACTTGTCCAGTTAGGTAACTCACACTTGGGCAAGAGCAGACCTTGCCCACAGCTCCAGGGCATCCTACCTCCATCATGCACCTATGGGTACCATCTGACTTCAGACAAACAAACAAACAAAAAAATATAGCTCATGCAATGTCAGGATCCTCACTGTCATAAAATAGATGCCTGATATCCAAAATCCAGGGGAAGGGTAAGTAGGAGATCGGAGTCACAGAAATGGTGGATAACCCACAAGCAATGTCTGGTGGTCTACAAACAATGTCCGGTGGTGTACAATATCTCTTCTCCTCCTTCTTAACTTTCAGATGTGACAAAAAGTTCAAATACAGCTGAAGTTCAGTTTATGTCCCCGATAACCAAATCCAGTTCCCCGTGCCACTTAACACTGAAATCCTTTCAACCATGAATTATCCATACAGTTTATGTAATGATTTTCCTCCAGACACAAATGTGCAAATTTCCAAATTTCCTGTCTTTCGGTCAACGGCAGTCTCATAATAACAAAAATAACAACTAAAAAATGGACCGAGGGACTTTTAGAAATCCGTGTTTTGGGTGGAAATTATTTCCTGATTTCCCAAATGCTAATAGTGACGTGTAGTAGTGAAGTGAGGTGCAGTGGGGCTCATTGCATAGTTAAAGGGGATGTCCCTGCCAGAAAGTAAGCTTGAGTCTGGCAATGTGCCTCTGTGCCCTTGTCCCCCCATCCCCAATACAAAAAAACTGACGTGCATGCCTTGGCACAAACTGGTGCCCTCTCTGCGGACTGGGACATTCCCTCTGCTGGGAGGGGAAATGTGCCGTACAGTACGTGATGTGACAACCTCCTAGTATGCTGTGATCTTGCAGGGCCAGAGCGCAGGCGGTACCAACATTTGCAGAAAATCCAAAATTGATCTATGTTTAAATGTTTAAATCTGCAGGAATTCTCGTTGGGGTGCTATAGAGCAGCGGTGTGCATAGACTTTTCAAGGGGCAGGTGCTATGGAACAGGGGCTGTGGCTTACCTCTTCTTTTTGCCGGGGGGGACTTGATAAATCGTCGTGATTGGGGTTGGAAGATCGTTTGCGATTGCAGGTTATCAAAGATGGGCACTTGGACCATGGGGGGGTGGGCACTTTCATTTGTTCAGCTGAAATGGGCTGGTGCTGAGCCCCCCCACAAGAACACACACACACACACCTGCTGTAGAGGCTAATTGGGGAGCGACACCCCCCCCCCCCAGAGCTGTGGGTTCAGTTTGTTCTATGCGTGGCGATCTTCGAGTCCCATCAACAATTGAGTTCTATGAACAATTAAAGACACTTTGTGTATCTCTAAACCGTGTTTTGCGTGTGTAAGCAGTTATGGAAAATAGATAGTAGCTCTCTTTGCCGGAATGTTCTATTTCAGTAAGCACACCGTCGCCACATATGCTAGCCCTATGCTAATCACCTGACATTGTCAGCTGATGATGTCATGTATCCTTGTGTAACAGTCTGTGGACAGACCATGGAAAACACCTTCCGTCGTTTCCCAAGCGCACGGTACCATGAAATGGATTCATTACTGCACGAGTGATATTGCAGTTAAAACAAATTTTAATGGCTGTCAATAAACAAACGAGCAGCTCAGCATCAGCAGCCGGCTTCTTGCCATCTGCGCAGCTCCATACAGGCCTTAAGTAGGTGTGAAATTAATTCCCTGCAAAGCCAGTTCTCGTCTGGTGCAGCCGGGAGAGTGCATTTATAACTTTCATCCTCATGCAAAAATGTTTCCTTTAGGTAGCTTACCAGCAGCACCGCTGTTGGGTTCGAAGCCCCCCCCCCCGCGTGTGGTGAGTTGCATATTATCCCTGTGCTGTGTGGCTACAAGTCCATAGACGTGCCGTTAGGCAAACTGGCGTCTCTAAATTGCACAGAGCTGGGTTGCCAACTCTGCCCAGCCGGTTGGCGTGAGATTTTTAAGTCGCTCACGTGTGCACGAGTATGTAACAGGTAACAGTTTTATTACCTGGCAAATAGTCTGAAGAGTTTGCAAACTACCGCAACGCCTTTGATGTAGCCGATTTCGGGTTTGTAATGTAATAATATAAACTTGCCGTAAGATTTCTTGCATGAGTGTGAGAGTCTGAAAGCGCGAAGGTCACACCAGATGCGTGAGCGTTGGCAACCCTGATATATGTGTGTGCTCTGTGGTGGACCCCAGCCTCATACCCTATGCTGTCTGGGATAGTTTCCAGATCCCCCATGATTGATGAATGTCTCCTTTTTGTCTGACGTTCTAACTTCTTTGGGATGGTTTCATCTTTTCCAATTTTAGCTTCATAAGCACAAAAAAAAAATCCCTAACTCACCTGCCAAGTACGTGTGTAGCTCTGCTTAGCTACACGGAAGCGTTCCTAACAGGTGTGATAAAAAATGCGTTTTTCTTCCACTTCTATCAAAAGGTAATCGCTGCTTCAACGAAACAAGGTCCAGAGGTTCATAACGAGGTTTAATAATGTGTTGCGCACCTGTTGTTCATTGTCTGTTGCGCCAAAGCTCAGAGGACGCCTACAAATCCTTAAACCCGCTAATGTCGGTTTCGCCTCATTACACAGACTCCATATCGCACAGCAACGATTCTCCGAGCTTTTTTTTATTTAGAGAATTCCGTCGTACAGTCAGAGTTGTTTGGGAGGAGGTCAAGCGGGACTCGAGACACACAAATCCTCACCTTCACACGTGACACGCAACGTCCAATAAGTTCCTCCTCCATCGTCTCAGGCCAAGAAGATGTCGGATACTCTTCCGGACGGGGATGCTCGGTAGTTCTGCGTAGCCGGATCTCACAGAGGGAGCAGGAGGGATAGCGGGAAAAGTGATAATCCAGGTCTGACTTTGATCAGCCACTTCCCAATATGATTGGGGACAATGTCTTGGAACACATCTCTCTGGGAAGGCTGACACAGATGTGTGCTGAAAACTCAATCCTGTCTCCTTTTTTTTTTGCTCGATTCACAGATATTATCGGGAAATGTGTGACTCTTCCATTTTAGAGGTCGAAAGCTTTTTCCTTTTTGCAATTCCTTTTTTGCTTTATATCTTTTGTCCTGTGTTTTATTTTGATCATCTCCTTTATTTCCCGTGAACTCCAGCCTCCCACCGTATCATTATAACAGTGTAATAATTCACCAGTGCCGCAGTCGGCTTGGAACAGATGAGGATGTGTGCCTGACATCTCAATCTCTGAACCTCTGCTGCCTTTAAACTCTTTCTGGAACGTTCCTCCTTGTAATGAGCAGAGCAGGTGGTGTAAACAGATTTGAACAATGAAAAATGTACAAGTCTGGGCCATGCTGTCCTCTTGCTTTATTGCGAGCAGATGGTAAGTACATGATAAGCATGTTCAATGGACAGCCAGTGGTTATGGAAATTAGAATTTTTTTTCTTACTTTATTTGAGGTCCCAAGGTCTCCAGAATCATCTAGGAAAAAAATACATTTTCTAAAAATGACGTGAAGCACATGCTGAAATTTCTGAGGCATTTCTGGTAACTGTAACAAACTACACATAGAAGATGCATTCGGCATACTGTATACCGGGTCCTTTTGTCGAAATAAACCAAAATAATTTTTATGTTTAGCCTTCCGGAGTAGAGAAAGGCTCACCACTGCTGAAATGTTGTCAATCTGCTACAGATTCAACACAAAAGTCTCACAAATTCTCCTCCAGTGAGAATCCAATGTAGTTCGCAATGTCAAACAGGGAGGTCGTCGACCAAAGGCACAAATACGTTCAAGCTGGGCCAGCTGATTACCTGCCAATGTTAACTTCACAGTAAACAACCCATAACCACTGCTCAGATTCTTCATTGACAGCAGAACATTCTAGAACCAACACTGAACATGCTTCGGAGAAGAATAACCATGCGGGGATCTTTGCATTGCATGAAGTGTAAGAACTTATTAGGAATATATCATGTATGACAATATTTATTTCGATGCTAATTATGACCTACATGAAAATATTTTGCTATGAAGGCTGTCCCTAGTGATATTACTATACCAGGGTGTAGGTCAACTGGATACTGAAGCCTACAGAGGGGTGAATCTAGGATTCTTTAAGGTAGAGGGCATACGAGTGGCCAAAATTCATACAAAGGAGCAACCTTATCATTAGCCAATGACATGTTTTTGAATTGGTAAGTAACAGGGGAGCCAATCAGCTTTCAGCTGGGGCCTGTACCCCTGTGGCCCCGCCCCTGCATATGACCGTGACTTTGTGGGTCTCCTGTAAGGTCGATAAATCATTTCCTTTCCTTCTCAGCGCTTAGTCAAATGAAGACATGACCCGGTGTTCATGATTTTTTAATGACCAGTTTAAGGGGGGTCAGACACAAAACAGGGGAGGGGTTTATGAAAACCTCCATTGTTCTTTCATGGATGAAACTGGGACCTGTGGTCTTAGTCTGAAAGTCCTAGGGAACTGACATTGGCTGGTGAGTTTGACAGCAAAGAAACAAAGGATCTAAAGAGTGGTGATGGAAGGTTAGATGGTTATTCTAGAATCGAAGAGAAAGCATTAATAAGCCAAGGCCAATTTGTGTTTGCAGCCAGTGTTGCGTTTAAGGGGCATGAAATGTCTATTAGGAGGAGATGGTTACATGTTACCGGCAAAGCTAACAGCCTCCAGGCTGCGGATCTTGGATGTGACCAGTGTCCAGTGTCCTCGTTTCCTACAGATGCTCCTGCGGAGACCCAGCTCCTCGGCAAAGAGCATGCGTCATGTTCGCCAGAAAGACGCACAAGCTTTGTTAACAAGCCACCGGGATTCATACCAGGCATGAGGCCTCCCTGCTGGGGCCATGATCTCCGTGCAGGTGCCTTCATACATCTTCATAAACTCCAAAGTCTGTCACGTGCGTCGCTGCTTTTGAAACAATGATTTAGTGTTTATTTAAGGTGCAAGCTGGTCCCCATAGCTGAAGACATTGGAAGAGTCAGTCACCGTGACTGAAAGTCATGGCTGATGGCTCGGAGAGGAATGACAAGGAAAGATGAGGAGGGGGTCACACATCAGCTTTGGAGGGGGGGGGGCAGCACTTACACTTGCCCTCAGAGCCCCATGAGTGAAGGGACATGAACACCACCCACACCCGCTGCTCCCCGGCCGCTCTACCACGCCGTCGGTGGTGCGTCAACCCTTCAAATGACTCACCAGCAGGGCGGCGCTGGGGTACCGGCGAGGGCGTGAGCATCTGGGTCAGGGACGCACGGGGTCACTGCGCAGAGCTGCCGTGGGTGAAAAATGAGGCAGCGAGAGAATGGAGAGGGAGGGGGGAGACGGTGGAGGAGGAGGAACAGCAGCAGCAAGACGTGAGGATCCACAGCCAGCTCTCTCCCATTAACCCCCCCCCCCCCCCCCAACGCGGCATTCCTGGCATCTAGCTCGCACCGACAGCACTGTTCCAGCCAAGCATGTGAACAATACTGACCATTTACCAGATTGGCTCTGCGGTGACAGCTCTGTACGTGTCCCCTGCGAGGTCCCTTGCTGTAAGTCCCACGCAGACTGGCACCTCTCATAAGTTTAAGCAGCACTGTCCTCTGCTAATAAACATCATATTTTTTGAGCTGCATTTCCATTTTATACAAAATGAGAGAGTGGGATCAGACATTCTTTGGTGCAACTGGGTTTAAGGATCTGGGGTTTAGGACGTCACTCTGCCAGTCGATGGAATTAAACCACTGACCAGATCCGGCAGCCAAACCCGGGGTAAATCAACAGACCGCACCGCATCCCAGTGTACACAGGAGACAAAGTGAATCCCAGGTAATTCAATCAGATCCACAGTAATAACAAATAGAGGACATGCCTTTACAATGGGTGACAGACAGGAAACAGGAAGTTCTTTTATATATAAAAGTTCCCATCGAGCCAGACACACTGAGTTCATTAATGGAGACATTTACCCATGTGATGCCGGATCCGATGGTGCAGGGGGATCATTAAGCTAAGAGAGTCACACAGCATAGAGCTGCAGGACACACAGGAGAAGGGGATCCTGCTTTCGGTCATTATAAGCCGAAAGAGACACCGTTTAATATGACGTCGTTATCTGTTCCCCTCTTCTTTCCCTGTCTGACAGACGGGGGTGGTTCTCCCTAGACCCCCCCCCCCCAAATTCCCTGGCAGTCATATGTGGCTGCGAACTGGACGGGACAGAAATCGGGTTAAAATTAGAACGTGCGTTTAAAAAAAAAAACGGGTCCCTTATGTTTATAAAAAGAACACTGGTGGGACAAATCGTTTCTAACGAATCAGCAGAGCCGTATTGACATCATCACGCCCCGTCATTGTGGCTGGGGTCTATGATTGGAGGAGTCGAAGATGAGTGAGGAAACGCTGTGACGACTTAAACCTCGCGCCGCCTCACGTGTCACCCCCAAGACCCCCCCCTGCCACCCCCCTTTCCCGGGACACATCTGACTGGAGGAGATTTCCTGTCACGGCACTCAAATCGCCCCCCCTAGAAAAAACAACGCCAAGGTCACGTCCAGGACACTATTAACAGAGGTTAAAGTCAAAATGGAGTGAAAATATTGCATGTTCACTACTTAAATATTCTGGTGGAGGACAAATTTAATTTGCTAGAGTACCGAAGTTTCATGTCATATCCTGGACAGACGTGAGCGTTTAATCACGCCGCTGTAGCTGTCCGCACGTCTCATCCGCGTGACTCTCACAGCGCGGCATACTGCGTATAAAAGTGCCCCGACAGCTCTGTCTGTCATTCGCTTTCAGTGGCGGATGAGGGCACTAAGACTCTTGCACGGTGGTTGCCATGACAATGGTGCCCCAGGACAGTGAGTGTGCGTGCGGCGAGGCAAGACACCTGGCTAACGGCAGCAGTCCATTATTTGAACATTTTGGATGTTTTGAAAAAAATAAACTGCACGTTTAAACAACAAACTAAAGTTACTACAGCTGTGTTTGCTGGTGGGTACTGTATGAGACTCCGAGTTCTCCTACGAGCTGCCGCTGGAGTTTTTCACTGAGGGACCAGTAGGGGGCACTGTTCCCTGTTTTTCGGGGAATTACTGACAGTTCAGCCCTGTTTTGGTGACAAAGTAATACAAAAGGCATCGCCTCTGCTATACCCACCATCACTGTGGTAATTAAAGCTTTTTTATGGCCTGTCTCTGTTTGTGCATGTCCAAGGGACCAGTAGGGGGCACTCATCCCTGGTTTCCAGGGAATTACTGACAACTCGGTCTTGTTTTGGGGGCACAGTTTTGTAAAATGCTTCTCCTCTGCTATACCGCCAAGGTAATTAAAATTTTTTCTTGTGCCCTGTCTCCCTTTGCTATGCAATTTGCCGTCTTGCCTAATTAGCTAATTAATTCCCCAATCCCTCTCCGCATAGCTCGTTTGCTTCACCTGGTGAGCGTGCTTTATTTGGGGGGGGGGGGGGGGGGGCAACCTGCCACTAGCGGAGAAAAACATAGTGCGAAAAACATTCACACCAAACAACCCCAGGGGGAAACAAAAATAAATTTTTTTTTTTTTTTCAAGGCACCCCACC
>JAODKE010000002.1:10908776-10926653 GCA_026779605.1 Mormyrus hasselquistii
GGCCAGTTACCCAGGGGAGGGGGCGGGGCAGCTGCAGGCACCGGCTCCTTCCAATGCTTATTAACCACTCTGGAATCAGGGCATTCTGGGATTGGAGGACAGCTGGGTCCGGTGCGAGTATGACACTCCCTCACAGCAGACATGCTCTACGGAACCGGCGTGCTGAACCCTTTCAGTAATTAATAAGAGCGCTGTTCCGGAGGTGCGTTGAGAGGCGTGTCTTATCACAGACGCATACAAACACCCAAACGGCACCAGAATGGCCACCTGGCAGCTCTCTCTCTCTAACCCGGGATAAAAGCCAAAAAGTCCATGTTTTACATCAAGTCATTATGTAACTAACTAATGCCAATGAATATGCATATTATGTACATATACTGTACGTTAACTTCATGTGTTTCAAAAATGATATTTCTATTGTTATGAAATATACTACTACATGATATTTTGCACTAATGTTTGCATTGTTATGTAATAAATAACATGATACTATTAATACATAAATTGTATATATAGTATATAGTGTATTTACCCCATTAACTTGCCCCATATATGTGTGTGTATGTACTTTTTAAAAGAAGTATATATAATGGTGCCATAAATTATATAACTGGAGTGAAAATACCTTTTAAGCTGAATGTTAAAATAATTGTAAGAAAAAATATCAAGTATGTTAAAAAGTTTGGAGAAGCTGAACTTTGGCGGATTTTCCATTGCGTGGTAAATAGTGGAGAGCAGGCCTCCGGCTTCAGAAAGCAGGCCTTTTGTCAATAACCAATAATGTGAAAGATGATAAATCGATTGCGGCGACCTGCACGTGACTCCAGTCAGGAGCCCCCCCCCCCTCCATCAGGCGGGGTGATTCATTGCATTTTCGGTTCATTATGGCACTATTAATCCAGCCGGGGCAGCGGGGGGGCCAGCCGGGCGGCTGATTCCGCTGTTCCCTCTGTGGTGACGTCGTTCCCTCCGCAAGGACATGACTCTCCACAGTAGAGTAATAACACGGGTGTGGGGGGGTGAAACTTCTGAGATGGTTTCAGCTGCATCTTTGGGGCGACGTTACGAGGGTCGAATCCTCCGGACAACCTTTAGGGGGCGATGTGGAGGACAAATGACCCAAAGGCCCATTTTCATCTTGGTCTGAAGACACCCAGTGAAAAGTAATTTAGTTTTCATGCATATTTAACCTTTTCTTTCAAAACTATGCTCAGAACAGCAGGGCACACAATCAACCAATTAAACACCCTGTGTGATATTTTTTTCAAAATGAATTATTAATAACGGATGGCAGTCTTACTCATCACATGAAAGTCAGCCTCGAAATACCATACCTTCCGTAGCTATGACACAGTCCAATTGGACAGGGCATGGGGGGAGGTGTTATAGATCCTGGGGGGATTGGCGGCAGGACAAGGGCCATGAAAGAGCCTCCTCGTCTTCCTCTCTCCTCCTCCATTCCTTTGCCGCCATGCCGGTCCCCCCCCTCCACGCTGAGCGGGACAGCCCGTCCCGCACCGGCGCCCGATGCCCGCATTGCAGGGGCTGTCAGCAAGCCGCCTGATTGGTCGCCGTTGAAACAACGGTGCTATGCTCCTCCTCCTCCTCTGCCATCACGTTTCCCTCCTAGTGGAGGCGACGAGGATGAGGGGGGGGGGGTGTGGTCAGGCTGGCTGGGGAGGTGGGGGGTTGTCCAGAGGTAGAGAGGCGACATGGATCTGTGATCGCTTCACTTTCCTGCCTCGTCCCGCTGCAGATTCGGTACCAGTGCAGCTCTGTCTCTCACCCGATTGGAGGAGGCGCCGGCAGAGACGCGGCGCTGCATGTTAATTGGTCGGCACATGCGAGGGGGGGGGCGTTTCCGCCTTATTACCCCCCTCTCGTTACGCCAGGCGTCAGGTTAAGTGATTGATTACTTTCCACAGCTGGCGGAGGAGCCGCTACATTCATTAGCAATGCGGCAGTGTGGTGCTGCTGCAGCTCCCTCCGGAGGCAGAGGTTCAGCGGCGCACGTCCGTCGGGGAGGGGGTGGGGGCTGACAGGCCGGGATGATGTCCTCCCAGCGTCACCCATGTGGAGGTGACAGGGACTTCAGACAGCAGGCGGCTGAGTCACAGAGTCTTAAACGCCTCATCAAGGCTGTGTGGGGGGTGGGAGTGCTGGATTTATGACCGAGAGGTTACAGGTTCCCCCGTCTGAGGGAAAAATAATTCTCAGGATTACAGCTGACATAAAATATGATTAAACAGGAGAAATAGATGGTGTTGCTGGGTTGTGGGGGGGCGGAGGATTCAGGCAGGTTATGAGCTCCAATCCTTCCTACAGGCTACCCCCCCCCCCCCAAAACCTTTACAACACGGGGAAGACAGCCTGAAATGGCTGGTACTTACCCCCGGAAAGTGTTCTGATTTAACCAGAAATCACCTCTCAGTGACTGGACCGTTCTGACCCCACGCTGGTCCTGTGATGAAGCAGACTTACCCCACAAAGCTGAGACGTTACCCCGCAGTGAGCCAGCTCTGAGGTAAATACTGTACCCCATCTGTACTACAACTTAGCCAAAGAACATATCCACGGTGACCAAAGGTGACCTCATCAAAAATCAGTACCGGTTCCCCATCAAGCTGTGCCCGAGTAACTTATTTTAACACGCTAATAGGACACACAAAAGATGGACTCCGGAAAAAAAACGGACACACAGCCCCAGCCAGATGATTCAAGATTCTGAGAGGGTGATCTATTTCATCCGCTGGTAATGTGAAAATTAGCCTGTCCTCCTTTGCAAATGGCGCCGCCTGACATATATGTGAAGCGACCGACACCAACCGCATCATATATTACCTAAATGAGTTTTCTCTCCTTTCTGCTCAATTGAACATTTGAAAGCTGTATTCGTTCCAAATAGCAATCTGTGCGGACGCTGAGAGTCATAAAAGACGGATGCAGGGAGGAATGTTCCAGAGCACAGTGTGCCACACTCAGATGTCTTTTTCAGCGTGACATCAGCCGTACATCGTCCCAAGCATTTATGGAAAGTGTGGGGTAAAAGAGCAACTTCGACGTAGAATAAACCACGAAAAGATGAGCCTTTAGATCTAGTTTTTCTGTTTTACTTTATGGCTTTAGGCTTTTAAGATATGTGGATTGAAGTACATGGCAGGGATGAGGTCATGTGACAGGCCCATTCAGTGACCTGTGCATATTGCTTGTGGGAGTTTTACTTACACAAAAATATTCTGAGGGCGGAACGAAAAAAATGATTGGTTCAGCAAGATAACCTGATTGGTTGGTCCCACCTCCTCTAGTTGTTTGGATCCACCTCCTCTGCAATATGATTGGTGATCCAGTCATTTTTCGTTCTGCCCTCAGAACATTTTTCCGACTCCCATGAGTGTACATATTAACCAATAACATAAATCTGACTATGTTTTGTCTCTTGCTGCCCTCAGTTCATGTTCGAGTCCTTGCTGCCTAATCCCAGTTATAGCCCTTCCTAAGACAACTGTACTTCATGTACTCATGTATATCCCATGTCTCCAGTTTCCATCAGCCTTTTTCTTAAAGTCGTCCGCTATGATACTCTATAGTACTTTATAATACTCTATAATACTCTGCATGTGTTAAACTCTTCACTCCATCCACTGTTACCTGGGTCGCATTGTTTATTTCATCTCACATTCCATTTTCCATCCTAATTGGGCGCTTTACAGAATTCATTAACACAAAAGAAAAAAAGATCTTCAAAAAAGGCCTTTATAAGGCAAAAAAAGCACAAACGAAGAAATCTGCAGTATTCAAACAAAGCAAACAAAGGGCTTCACACCGCAAAGCTGGATTTTTAAAGACGTAAACAAAATGCAGGTGGAATGGAGGACCCCAATTGCTTTTGAAACATCCATGCTTTGGTGGGAGATCAAACAAAAGAAAGATCAGCTAGATGAACGTCTGTTTATACATCTTACACAATGCCCTGTTGCCTCGGAAGTGATCGGTTACGCAGTGACCAGAGAGTCTTTGTCTGTATAAGCAAATGGACGTTGATTCATGGCAGAAGGGAGGCGGGGCAGCCTTCCCATCCAGGCTGACCCTGGCTGCAGGCTTCACCAATTTCCCCTCCCGTTCCTCTCCCACCAGCTCACAGAATCTCTCCATAAAAGCCAAAACACGGTGCTAAAGGGGTTGGAGCCAAATGCTGATTCGCCCCCGAAGTGCCCCCTCCCCTGTCACTCAGAACATATCATTGGCTATCAATAAGGTCGCCCTTTCTCTATGAATCACGCTCCCTCTGATTCCCCCACCTGAAAGTATCCTAGATTTTATCCCTGCCCCCACCCACAGAAAACGGAATGGAGGAGACAGATTGCTGGAACGTGTGTCATAGTCGAACACATGAGTCACCGTAGCTTGAATGACTTAAGAAGGAGAAAATGGTTAAAATACGTCACAAATTTGACAGCTATAGTTTAGTTATTTCGTGGCAGAAGGAATCATTCTTTGTCTTAAACCGGAAAGCCGTGGTTCACTCTTGAATGACGGAGACAGTTCCGCCCAAATAAAAACACTGCTCCAAAAATTCTTATTCCTATTACTTAATTTACTGCTTATTATTGTAACCAATCACTCATCTTTTCCATATGATTATTATTGCAGTCATGGTGTGTCACACTTATTCTGGACAGAGCAGTGGACAGAAACCAGTGAAGTTTAGATAGGAAACTGGACGAGGGACTTAATTGGGATGCAGTGGTGGAGAGAAGTGTAACAAAATGGCGGCAAGGAACAAAACAGGGGACTGAAGTTGTGGCATTAATACAAGGGAAATGGCAATCATCCATCCATCCATTTTTTGCAACCACTTGTCCTCCACAGGGTCACGGGGGGTCTGGAGCCCCCCTCAGAGGTTATGGCTACAAGGTGGATGGGGGACCAGCCAGGGTGGAACCCCACATAACAAAGTACTGAACCGGCTTTTTCTGGATGACATTGAAACGTTTCCATTCCTAGCTGCTACAGTAGCTGTGTGTCCATCACACAGCCACAGAAATTAAAGTGTGTAACCCCCCGCAGCACCTCACTTGTGCGGCTTCATCAAACGGCGCCCAGACAGCAATCAAACATTGCTGATTCCCCCGGTCCTGAAATTACACTTTATGACTGAAATGCACATTAAATCGATAAAACCAAGAAAAGGGAATATAAGTGGAAAAAATTAATATGCAGTATTAAACAAAATTAGTTTGAGGCATGAGAGCTGGAGGTGGGAGGTGAGTCCATGAATGTGATTCGAACCAAAAGCTCAGGGAGGGGCAGGAGTTTGAGAGAAGACGATGAGGTCACGATGTCATATCATTCGGCACTCAGTAGAGTACAGAGGAGTAATAAATAAAAATAGTAAATAAACGGCATAGTAATAAATAGTGTGCAAATGAAAAACAAATACAATGAATAGTAATACTACTGTTGGATAGAACAAGAGTTACACATTACACCGTATAGTAACAGTGTATACAGTAACAGTGTCATATGATTATGAATAGAAATATGATGTGGATTCGGATGGCAGTAAATGGATTCATTGACCAGAGCTCAGCATTCTGTTGTCTGGTAGAAGAGACTGTCCCAGATATATGATATATGTAAGGTATAAGTGTCAGGGAGAGGTCACTGTCCACATTCGTTATGTGTGTGAGTGTTGATGTTGAGTGCTGACATCATTAAACCCAACGCATTAGTGAGCGTCGCACTCAGCATTTGACCTTGTGATGAGATCATTTCAGACGCATTATGAATCCATGAAGGATCGTTGGCATAATCTCAACGCTGAAGGTCTCTTCCATGAAAGTTTATTAACAGCAACAGCGTCTTTGCTAGTTATACAGTACTGTGCCAAAATCTTAGGCAGTCGAAGAAAATGATGATTTTCATGTTGGTGTAAAACTATGATATTGTCTGCCAAAGTGTGTCAGCTTAGCCATTTCAGAATCTCTCCTAAAATTATCACAGGATTTGCAGCGACCGTCCAATATGCCTGTGTATTTTTTGACTCAACCACAATCCCACCTTGATTGGCTGATCAATACCCCATTGAGTTATTGAAGAAATCAAGTTGGTTAATCAATTCAGCTGGTGGAGAAATTTAACAAATGTGTAGAATGGCGGAGGTGCCCCTATGGAGAGGTTTGGGAACCAAAGTGGAGTGTATGTAGTTATCTAACAGGATATCAGTTCTTTTGGAGAACAGACAAAACTCTTGTTCATGTTTGATTGTATTAGTGTTCATTCGCATATGTTATAAGGTTAAATTGTTTTTCTGAGCAGATATAGATTTACTACCGAGATAAATAACCAAAAACGTCTCGCGAGTGACTAAGACTTTTGCAGTACTGTATATAAATACACATAAACATCTTAGACTGCCTTTATCAGTGAAAATATACCGCTTCTTTGCTATGATTAATACATGATGTGATGGTTTCCCTTAACAGCTCTATCGTCGAAACTGTTTTTTCATTGAAAACATTGTTGTTTTTCATGTACTGGAACACCTAACTGTGAGCAATCTGCTCCTACTTGCTTCAGCTGCGTCCTTGATGAAGCCCAAACTACTTCTTCCCAGGTCATTCCTTATGACATCATCTGGAATTTTGAGAATAGTGATTCTCCTACAATACCAATTTTCAACTAAACTAATGAAGAGAGAGACTGATATCTCATACGACCAACTCTGGGGTCATGAGGTCCATTTGGAAACAAAGGCATCCCATAATATGATACTACCAGTGTAATGCTTGATGGATGGGTTTTTTTGTTGGCTGGTGATCTAGCCTCTTTGCTAAACATAGCCATTCTGGTTGTAGCTAAAACAGTTGACCTATGTATGCTGACAGCTCTACCAAATGTCTACAGGATACACCAGGTGGCCCCCTCGTAAAATCCTAAGAGCAAAGGAAAGTCTCCACGGAGATCTTGCTCTATGCAGTCGCTGGTCACACATCACTTTGGGATATTATAATGATAACAGTAATGAGACTGAGTCTTTTCGCCGAACCCCATCTTGCTCTCTGTGATGCACATTGCAGTGAGAATAAGCTTGGCAGTGAAGGGCACCCACGGCACCGGGGGTGAAGGGCATTGCTCGAGGGCACAGTTACCAAACTGGCAATTCCTTCATTTATAACCCTGAAACAGAAGAACACTTACAGTATAAGATCCTTGCTGAAGTCTCATAATCTCATGGAATGGTGCGTTACAGATCAGAGCAGGCTTCTTACAACGAGTCAGTTTTCATCCTAGAGAATGGCTCTCGGTGCAGCATTACTATTGATGACAAGCTGACATCTGATCCCTGCCTCATTGGCTCATCTAATGAACCTTTTAGTTGACTTGTTTTCTACATCCAGACACTCATGTATACATTATCTATTCCATTCATCATTTCCTCTAAACTGCTAATATTCTCATACACCTCCATGCTGTACTTTAGTTCTGGCTTAAGACAGTCTAGACAGCTAGAAAGCACCGTGAAAAGCTCAAATTTGGCATTAAATTGTTTCCTAGTGTACCGTGAAAATTAGCCACATTCCCAATTGTACTGTTTTTGTCAACCGTGAGCAGCAATTTTTCTGCATTGTGATAATATTGACAGTCTCTATAACATTGAAAATGTCCTGCAGTTTGCATTGTAGTGTTACGGCAGATTTCATTGCCATACTGTATTATCGATTATGAAAATATAATGGAATTTTTTAAAGTAAAACATTATTGAAGAAGAAAAGCAGCAACTAATACTAGACCAAAGTTCTGGAAGTTTCCTCTACAGGGTGATATCCTCAACAAATAACAGGACTAAACTAAAAGCGGAAAGTCAAGGAGACACAGGAAGTCCCGCCTCCGCCCAGGCTCACAGACAAATCAGGTCGGGTCTGGGACACACCCAGAAGAACTGTAGGGGCAACTGTATGTCAGACAAATTGTATCATAATAAAAGTTCATGGGCTTTTCTTGCAAGGTGCTCAGGAAACTTCTAGTCAGACAGTCTGCCACACGCTTTGCATGGCCATTCAAATTATGCTGAAAAACATCTCTAGCCGGAAGCCCATCTGCTGGAAAAAGGCTGCCAGTTGTCTGGATCTTCTGAAAAGAGAGTGTTTGGACCTGAGAGAGCTCTCAGCCTCATCGTGCAGTAATCCACAGGCCTGGTGGCGGGGGCTGCACGTAGACACCTGACTTAGACATTTGTACTGGTATCCTGAGCAACAAGGGGCAGAACCACTTGTGTGAGAGCTTTACATTTCTGGTGTAATATCAACATAAGAACAGAGCGGCTCTTGGGGGGAACCGGCTCTCGGCTCAGCCTGTGTCACGGTGGGTGTAGATACAGACGTGTACCTTCACGCCTTGCAGATCCAGCCCTGGGAGAGGCTAACACTGTCTTCAGAAGGATGTGAACCTCCTGATCATCCAGCTGTTTAATGGGCAACCGCCCAGTAGAAGGACCTAAGGTTCCAAGAAACAGACCAGAGGGAACTTTAAGATCAGCTGACGGTATGGATTTAATATCAAGCGACCGAAACAGAAATCCTGCCTCTTATGAGACCTGAAGACAAAAACAAAATGAAATAATAATCCTCAGTCTCACTAGTTATTGTCCTGTGAAGCTGATGCAGACAGAAGAGAAAAACTGAGAAACTTTGGCTCCACCGTCATCAGTATCATCATCAGTATCACCTCCCCCACGTTTCTCTGCCTCTGAGTGACGTTGATCTTAAGGGGATACAGTTTGAGACGTAACTGTAATTACAGAATTACATGAATGCAGTTTTTGAAGAACTTTCCGAAAATGTGTTTTGTGTTACGACGCTTTTCCTAGCTGCGCAACGAATGCAATCTGCCTGCGTCTCTTTTTTTGGGAACCGGAGGGAAGGTCTGGCTTTGTTCTTATATCATTATATTTTTGACTTTTTTCAACGATTTTTACTCTGTCAGGAGGATGCTGAGTTGTGGCAGCCAACACGGCCGCCCCGTTGTTACACTTTGAGCAGGATCTGTGAGGAACTGAGAGAATTTTGCTCATTTTTCTTTCTATCTTTTCTTGAAAAAAAACAAAACTACAAATTTTGGAGTTACATCGCAGACAGGTGTTGGAAAGCTGCTGGAACAACAAATAACCGTATTTTTAAAACTCCATGTTGGAACATATCACATGACAATTTTACCTAGAATGAAAAAAGAATATATCCTTGTAGGTAACTTTTAAAGCAAACCGCTACCCTTCCTGCTGTCTATAACTTCGGTATGATCTGAAGCTCTTGGATTCCGCCTGAGCATCTTCAGTCATTGCCAGCAGAAAGCATCACTCAGCTATAGCCAGGAAGCTGTTGCTGGGCAGAGGACACAGGTTAGCCAATGAAATTCGCTCATTTCCAGTGTTCTTTCGCAGGAGATGTTTTTAATCAACATCAAACATGTGGCAAGAGGCGTAAGGACTCGGACAAATAATGACTGGCAACAAGAAGATAAATAGCTGAATTCACTGGGTGACATTCCAGGGAAATGGGCCAGATTCCAGAACAATCCTGGAAAATCCAACATGGCGGGAATCCCACAACAGGCTGATGAATGATAACGATAAATAATCAAAGATAAAATGATCAGCTTTTATCGGCTTATTTACCTACACTCAACTCCTGATGCTATGGCAGCTGAACAGCTACTGTTTGACCCACCTGGGAATAAATAATGTATACATGAGTGTCTGTGTAGGAAACAGGTCATCTAAAAGCTTCATTGCATGAGCCAATGAGGCAAGGGGTAGAGTAACTGCTTTTGATGTTATACCCGCAAACACAGCCTCCCACCCTCAAGTGACGTTGGCAGTCTCTCTAAAAGCAAAACCCCGCTATTGAAGACCCGAGACATTCAGCCCACCATTCGCCCGGCCGCCCCGCTATCCAAGACTCTAGACATTCAGCCCACCATTCGCCCGACCGCTATTCAAGACCCGAGACATTCAGCCGAACATTCGCCCGACCGCCCCACTATTCAAGACCCGAGACATTCAGCCCGCCATTCGCCCGACCGCCCCGCTATTCAAGACCCTAGACATTCAGCCCACCATTCGCCCGACCGCCCCGCTATTCAAGACCTGAGACATTCAGCCCGCCATTCACCCCGCTATTCAAGACCTGAGACATTCAGCCCGGCATTCGCCCGACCGCCCCGCTATTCAAGACCCGAGACATTCAGCCCGCCATTCACCCGAACGCCCCCCTATTCAAGACCCGAGACATTCAGCCCGCCTTTCGCCCGTCCACCGATTCCTGACTAAATGACGATTTATTGCACCTCGGAGAACACAATTTTCCGTGGTCTGAACAGTAGCTAGCCAGCTCCAGTCATTTCATGCATATTTTATTGGACAATAAAAAGAGGCTCTACCTTTGTTTTTTTTTTTTTTTTGTCGAGCAAATAAACATAAACGTTGTCGGTGACCTGAGAAATGAAAATGGCGCCTGCTGTCCAGAATGGCTCCCAGTTTTCCTCAAGGTCCTTTCTGTTGGTCGTAAAACCCCCCGACAAGATGAAAGGGCCTCATTATCAGCAGGTACACTCCAGAAAAACTCGCCCTATCTCTGAAAGTCATACCTTCTCTACAATGTGCCTGCCCCCCCTCCCACGTCCATTAGGATTCAGGCGCCGTTTCCGGGGAAACAGGAGACTGTTAATTACATCACATCGAGCAGTCAGGAGTAATTAACTGTGGACGAGGTGAGGTGAATTCATGCGGGTGTGTCTCGAGTCCAAGCCATACGCCATTCCTCTTCACTGTTTCCCAGGGAAACGGCGGATAGGGCTACGGAGTGGGGGGGACAGCTCCTGCCAGCAGAGCCACGCTAATGCCCCTCTCTGCAGATGGGATCGGGCAAAAGGTCGCGAAAGACAAGCCAGCTCCCCCATCGAGAAACAATACAGAGGCAACAACTTGTCATTATTAAAATGAGTTAGGGAGTTAATTAAGATATTAATTGCTTACTGAGGATGAATATAAACTCATATATGAGCAGCATTGCTTTGTAATGACTCGACTTGTTCCAAGCGCTGTATACTTTTGTGTTTAGGTGCAGTTTGTTTCCAGGCTGCTGGGAAATCAGTTGTGCCGTGGTCATGTGATCAAGGAGGGAGGGGGGTCACATTGCTGAATGCCCCGCCCAAACACACGGTTTTCACCGACTGCCCAATTCCAGCTCACGCTTGCCTGATGTTTCTGCCACTGGTGAATATCAGCGTCAGTGGTGTTCTGGTAGTGTGTTACTCCTGGATCCAGCGATCTCCATCCAAGCAGCATCAATATACAGTCACTACAGTACTGAAAGTTTTGGGCTTTCTTTGTCCAGCCAACAACAGGCCTTATATTCCAAAACCTTAAACACCCCATAATGCTTTGCTACTTCCAGTGACCAATCAAGAGCTGCCGATGGTTGCTAGTTCCACTCCCAGACGGACCCTGCATGTGAGCCCTCAAGAAAATCTCATTCTAATTCTAAGCTGCTGGCTAACATTTCTTCCTATCTTAACATTTCTTTAATAAGAAATTCTAATTTGGTCTTAAGTCTACTAAACAAATGTTAACTTTTCAAATGCAAATTTTAGTGTTTTAATGGTGCACGCTCCCTTAATAAATGGTGTGAAACTGACATTTCACTGACATTTATTCTGAAGATTAACGAGTCAGTTTGATTAAGGCAAACAGATTATGAATACAATACAAAACGTCTCTCCCTCTGTTTGATTAATTTTAAATAGTAATTGGGGTTGAGATTTATTGAAAAACTTTTAATCCTCAGTCTTTCTTGATGGAGTTTGTCTCTCAAAATCTAGTGAAGAAAATAAATATTTAACATTTTTTCAAATAGTGTCAAGTTTTACTCAATTTTGTACGAAAAATTAACTATATCACATGTGCTGTGAAAATTTTATCTATATTGACATTGACTATAGAGACTAGTCTCTTTGTTTGCTTTTGTAACGGAATTAATGATAAAGGTATAAAACCTGTAACACAGGAAAATGGGACAAACTGGAGTTTGATCGAAGTTGGACTGTTGAAACTGAAGGAGCAATTTCATTAAAACTTTATTTCAGGCAGTTTACCAAGTGTTTTCCAACACTATAATTCTATATAATTCCCCCCTGTGATCAATAAAGTATGTCTTATCTTCTGGATGCGTGACTTAAAGACTTCACCTTGCACATTGCTGTAAATAAAACACCCAATAATTAACAGTATCATTTATCTAAGTTGTCACTCCACTTACTGCCATTTGACCAGATAAACGTAATTCCAGATGCATGAATAACTTCCCGGTAGCGCAGATGCTGGAGACTTCCATCTTTTGTCCGGCTATATTGATCTTCTGAGGCCTGGATTTAAGGCCTTACTTATCTAAGGGTATCACTGCCCTCATTCTTCATTCCTGCGCTAAGGGATCATCTCCTGACTCCTTTATTCCTTTAAAGGGATCACACCCGGCTTCTTTGTTCCTTTTAAGAGCCATCCTCTCTCATCCTTCCACCTTTTAAGAGATCATCACCCCTTATCGATCTCCAAACACCGAGCTTCTGTTTTCTAACATCTGCAGTCTTTAGGACAATTCAACATGGGGAATGGATTAACCACCTGCTGTTACCAACTAATTTGACTTTAAATAAGGAGACAATACAGAATTACTGTACACTACTTGTCAGAAGTTTTTGCACACCACTGGATTTTACCGCTTTTCCATTTATTTCATAAACTGCAGAGTTTTTATTCTTGATAATCACTGAAGAGTTGATTGAACATCTATAAATGAAAATGTAAGTAACATAAAACAAGTTTCCTTTAAAACATGGACAGTATATGTACCAGTGCATGTCTGACATCCTATTAACTGCTTGTGTGGTGTTGGCAGAGTCAAATTCTAGGCTGTCCTTTACTTTAAATGCATTAGTTAACTGTTTCATTGAAGTGATGTAATGTATTTAATGTCCCTTGTGGAAACAAAGCCTTGAATTCTCTCTGCTGTTATACCTGCTAGAGGAGGCTACTCTAATTTATCAAAGATATGACATTTTCTTGCTAATGACGAACATACTGTACATTTATTTGCTAGTAAAGAATACTGAGTATTTTGAGTAAAAGTTATATAATATGCAAATGTATTAGGGTAAATAGGTACTGATTTCTAACCCGTTTCACAATGGTTTCTACAATCATCAGCAGTTATAGCTCTAATGGATTTTGCAGAGTGAGAGCTGAATATGTGGATCTTCTACAATGAATTGAAACCGAAGGAGACTTTTGATTGGATGAGGGTCGGCCTGAATCTTGCCTCTTCATTCTCAGCCGTTAGACTGAGATGAGGAATCTCTCCATCAACCAAGCAGGACTGTCAACGTGCCTCTGATGCCACCACCTCTCCGAAAAGATCAAAAATTCTTTGCTGCCTCCAGCTATTTGTAAGTTGTCTGTTTAAGTGCTGGCAGAGAGGAGAAACAGACGTCAAACCACTGAATACAAAAAGGACGGATCGTGTCTGGTCTCATCACACGGACTCACAGACCAGCATCATCAGAGCCTCTCCTTTAATAAAAGGTAGATACTTCAAGCCCTATGTACCCTGTGGGTGGCGCTGGCGTGATAGCCGCACCAAACGCCATTATGGTATTTACTGCAGCATCCTATAAAACAAAACAAACGGTGCAATACAGCTAAACATCTCCTGTAGCCAAGTCTCTGGTGGGTCATACGTGAACATCTGGACAGACTATACTGCAAGGTCATTGACTCTGTGGGTTACTGTATAACAGCACATAAACCATTCAGATACATATGCATTGTAAACTGCATTATTTAATTGGCACCTTCTGTCACGGTTTGTGACAATAAAAGGCCCCCTCCAGCCCCCCAGGGGCTGTTATATTCTCTCAGCTTGTGGAAATGCTCACCTTGGAGCTTCACCCTCCACCCATGCAAACTCTGCAGATAAATAAGTTCTTGCATTGCGGGGAAAGTTTTCATGAAGACCTTGGTGTCGGAAGGTCGTGGTTCCCAAACCCCCCCACTGCCACCCCGACCTGAATACACTACCATCGACTTTGCTGCAGGTCGATTGGGAAGTCATTAGGGTGATGCCATTCTGAAGGGCTGGACTCTTTCCAACTGGTTCCTTCCAATCCTACAGACCAGACAGAATACAGAGCTCTGGATCCCAGCCTCTCCTACAGGAACTATATCGGACATGAAAGGAAACCATGTTTTATTTATCATTTGCAGGAGTACAGGAACTTTGAAATGTGTGTGTGTGTGTTCTTTTTAACAACCCCATCTTGTTCTCTTCTTGCTTTTAAGAGAAACACCCACATAGATCTATAGAGCTCAGGCTTACAGACATTGCTGAAGGGCCCAACGGATATCTGGCTACTTTGCCAAACACAGGATTCGAACCCATTACCTTCTGATCAGAGACACAGACAAATAACCCACTAACCACACACCGCTGGACGGCTTAGCCACTAACATCTTGAAGGAAGAGTCTGGCTTACTCTACCAAAATACGGCCCACAAGACAGTTTGACCGACCCGGGCCTTCAGTTCAGTACAAGAAACCACCAGAAACTTTAAACATAAAAGAGGAAACAATGAAATAATCGACACAATAAACGGACCAAACTGGCTGATGGGCAAAGCTTGTAAAAGAGTATAGGAAAGAACGGAGCAGGTACAAATGTGGGGCATTGTGAGACGATTTTCACCTTCCAGGAGATTTAAGGTTCCGCAGCTCAGGGGGCGGATCGATCCACCGGCATCACGTGGAGTGCAAAAGCTTTCAATTCTGATAAAACTTTCATGTCCAGGAAGCAGACAGACAGACACACACACATAGATCGCATACGTGAATTAATCTGTTTCTGCACACAAATTAACACTCACAGTATCACAATTCCATGGGGGGGGAAGTAATTTTTTTCCTCGGAGCTGGACATGGAACAGCTCTGCATATTTATAAATGACCTGGTGATCAGTAGGTCCATCTACTCCATGGATGGATGAGAAACCACCTTTCCGGGACCATATATCTTACTGGCGTGAATGCAGAAGCGCCGAGAGCGGTAAAAAAAACCCACTCATGCGTACACAGCCCAGCTGATAACGCCAGAATGGGTATTTCGATCTTGTGCCCGTCAGCAAACGCGAGTCCGTGCAGATGTGCCACGCTGATCCCTGGCCACACCTCTACACATGCGAAACGAATACACACGCCCAACTGAAACCTGATTGGTCAGCTTGCCCCCCTACCCTGTCACTTACTGATTCCAAGCATGTCATTGGTCCCTCTGTGTGAATTATAGCCCGTTTAATGCCCCCAAATCCCCCCCGAAATCAATCCTCGAATCGCCCCTGGCATATAAGCTGCAAATAAACACATTAACAGATATATATATATATATACACACACACACACACAGTATATGAAAAAGGCTTCAACACTCCAACATAGGACTGATTAACTAATTCACTGGTATTATGGATGCCTGAATGGAGAGGTTTGCAGCAGCCTGTATGATTTACAGTTTAAATTATATTTATGAATGCATAAAAAATTACCTTGCAGAACTGAACCACATTAAACATAGTGGAAAATATGTTTAGTCCACTTTTTAATTAACCAAAAGTATGTTCCACTGCCTTCAGACGGCAGTTAGTCATGCTGGTTATCTGAGGTAAATCTTACCATACCCCCAGGAAAATGTCAGACCCTAAAAATCTAACCCTAACCCCAATAGCTGGCCATCAACAATCACCAGACATTGACCTAGGAACCCTAATTAATTATTCACTGGCACATGATACTGGCCGTACCTCCTGCAGGTCATACTGGGATATGCAGCTGAAGCTGAACTGTTTTGGGTTTGGCCAGTGCTTAGATGGGAGACCAACTCGGAAAGCTGGTTTGTGTTTGGAAGAGGGGCTGACGTAGTAAAGATGAGAGCCTGTCCTGTGATTGGTGCACATCGCAGTGCAGTGATGAGGACACTGTGGTGGAAAATAGTTGCTGTCCTTTGTATGAGACATAAATGCAAGGTCCAAACTGTTTGAGGTCATAAAAGATCCCCGGGCATCTTTCAAAAAAGTAAGGGGTCCTACCCCAATGCCCTGGCTAAAATTGTGTACTCCGGCCCTTTAAAATCTGTCCTATCTAGTTGGTGAATTCTCTCCTGGCCCTTCACCACCTTAGCTACTGCCTGATGAGCATCCTGGTACAGAATGGCTGCTGTTGCACCATCCAGGTGGGGGCTACACAGGGGTGGTGGCTGAAGTGGACCCCCATTGGTTCTGTAAAGCGCTTTCGGTGTTTGAAAAAGTGTTATATAAATGTAACCTTCATTCGTAATAGACTGTTATAAGACCAGCAGTTATTGTCGATGGTAACAGCCTTTGATACCATGGTGGGTGGGATTACATAGCACTGTCAATAATTGTTTAGCTCAACCCATCATATAAAGTACCCAATAGGAAGTAGTTTTGACTAGTGATTGACAGTTCTCAGGTGATTCTTGAATCCATGGGCTATAAAGCCTCGTCTCTCACGTCACTGCTAAGGACATGGGAGTTTATCCAGGGATACTGATCCAAAGCTCAACCCAATATTGTTGAGACAGAGAGGGTTGCATCAGTTTCGTGATTCATCTTTTAGAGTGGCTGACTGGTAATCAGGAGTTGCTGTTGGAAACCCGGCCCTCTCAGCCTATGTGGAATTCAAAGATCTGACATAGAGAAAGGTAATATGAGCTTTTTAGTGAGTGCCATGCGTAACTCAAGAAGTTTGTGTTGTGCTATCAATATAGTGGTTGTGGGTTCAAATTACAGGCAACACACATAAATTGTGACACTCTACTATAAATTGCTTGGGATAAAAGTGTTAGAAAAAATGTCTGATAAACTGAAATCTGGTTGCAAAAATGGACAATAATAAAAACAAGATGTAAAAAACTAATATGGTGGCATGTATTTCAGTTCAAATGTGAAAAGATCTAGCAAGAAAATATAAGCATGAATATTCACAAAAATACATGCTATACTCAGCAGAGAGTGTAACGTTGAATCAGCAAATGCAGTGGGACACGTTGGTGATGTGTTGAGTGTAACATAGTCACGGCGGGTAACCAGTGGTCAGATGCCGAAAACGCTGAAGGCTTTCTCCGCTCGACCACGAAGCATCACTATAAAGGCACCGGCCGTCTTCACCTTCCTTGGGATGCTGACGTTCCACACGCCCGCCACCCATCTTTAACTGTCAAGGGACAATTAAAAAGCGAAATGAATCATTTAATATCGCTAGCAAAAATAACCGCAACCTACATGACTGATGGATATATTATTAGGCATCGATGCATCGTCTGCCGGAATGATTAAAAAACGACCATTCTGATGAGGATTAATCTTCTTTAGCAGAAGTGGAGTTAATGATGCAGAATAAATATCACACGCTTTCTGCTGTTCATCACTTAAAATATTTCCGCATCGCACACATAATCCAAAGCACGCGCACGTCCAGTGTGGCAGCTCACCCTGAATTTAGCGTTTCCCCAGGAAGTTCATGAAACGGTATCCGGGGCGTCTGCTGACTGTCCGTCGCGAGCGTATGAGCCACAGCTGTGTCTGTCTGCATGACCGTGACTGTGAACGCGAAGGAGGCCCCTGTAAAGCCCTCATGGACGCTCAAGGAACTTCCTTTCCTTTCATCTCCTGCCTCCCAAGACCCAGTTGCCAGGTAACAAATGGCATAAATGGAGCCGCAGAAAGGTGACATGTGGGGGCTGCTGGGTGACTCTCCT
>JAODKE010000002.1:10946033-10957445 GCA_026779605.1 Mormyrus hasselquistii
GCATGTCCACCCCCCAACTCAAAATTCCATGGCACGATTCGTCCCTGGGTGAGAGTTTGGCGTGGGGTATGGAATTGACAATGACAAAACAAAAAGTACATATAAATAATATATATGCGAATGGCGTGCCTGGTGACTGAATCACACTGCTGGCATATAAATCACTGCTGACGGCATCTTGTAATGTGCTGCCCGCTCCCCAAATGGAGCACGTTTATAAATCGTCCGTTTGGGTCATCCGTCTTAGTGTCGCCGTCGGCCCGATGCGGGGGAGGGGAGTGTCGCACTCCGTCGCGTTCCCTTAGCGTGGGGGCCCCTGTGCCGTGAGTGTGATTAGAGTAACAATATCTTGGTATGTTTATAGTGGGGGGGGGGGGTGTCACAGTATGTTGGAGTGTGGGGGCGCCCACCGTCTCACGCTGCAGTGCTCGCTTTCCTACACAGGGGGCGCTGTTATGCACTCATTGCCCTTGCGCAGCGAGACTTCACGTTGACAGCTTTCACCTTTTTGCAGTGCTGCCCTCACGTATATCCCGTGGTCCACTTTTTTGTAGAAAAATAGCCAGTGATGAAATATTCATGTATTTGCATTTGAAACAGACTATGTGTTTGTAGAACAAGAACCTGAAGAAGCTAATTAAGTTGTTAATGTTTATATAAGCATGGCTGCATTCATAGCAACACCAGCTTGCTAATACAATCAGCTTGCTATCCATACAGTGATTTCATACAGCGCACAGACAGGGCCAGAGGATTTACTTATTGTTCAACTAATAGGGGCTAAGGCACCTGATCTACGTGTTGTTAGACGCGCTGTGATTGTTAGTGCCAGATATTGTGGTTACAACATCTCAGAACTACCACCCTCCCGGGATTTTCATGCACTGCAGCGTCTAGAGTTTACAGAGACTGATGTGATGAACAAAGAACATCCAACTAATGGTATTTCTGTAGCCAAAAGCATCTTGTTAATGGGAGAGGGCAGGGGAGAATGGTCAGCCTCATTAAAGCTGACAGGAAGGCAGAAATGACATCTCAGTACAACAATGGTGTCCAGCAAGGCTTCTCGGCATGTCTTCTACCTTGAAGTAGTTACAGAAACGGAGGTGGATCCCACCAGGAATCAGCTGGGTGAACCTAGTAAAACGGCTGCCAAGTGCACGGCAGTGTGTGTCCTCTAATGGCTAAGGTCTCCCTTGCCTGTTGCCCTGTGCATTCTGGGATAGGCTCCAAACTCACCGCGACCCTGCGCTGGATGAGCTGATATGCGATATAAATGGATGTATATCAGCTTATGTTTCATTCTGTTGTTGTGTGTACTTTTACTTAAAATAGTTGAGGGTCAAATGTTCCCTTTTCCAAAGGTACGATGGTACAAACCTTCTTTCTTTCCCTGTACATTAGCTACTAATCTATCTGTGAGCTTCGTTGCATTTCTCAGTGCGAATGAATAATCACGAAACCGTAAAAACCTTTCAGAGCACTAATGAAAGCACCTCAGCCTACTTAGTGAGCGGCTTTGCCCACTGATGATGTATGCCCAACGTTTTGCCCCTTATAAATGATCGTTTGTAATGAGAGTCTGCCCGCAGTGCGGGTTGTCGGCTGCGTGCCTTCCCAGACATCCTGGGTCCCGCTGACGGCTATTTTCCTCGCTATCTTCCCGTTTTTCCATGGCAGCCGGCCCCTCGCACTCTCCCGGTCCTGAGGTCTACACCGTCGAGCGTGAGGAGGGCAGATGATCGATGGGCCTCATCACCGGCTTTCAGAAGCCCCGATCCTGTCCTGACACTGTGCGCATGGGGCCCGTCTGACTAATGTGAGGTGACTGCATGTCGCTGGAGTGTGTGTGTGTGTGTGATTATGTTTATATTACATTGTGGGGACCAAAAGTGAGTGGTTCGCATGCTCTCCCCGTGTTCATGTGGTTGGGCGTTCCGATTTCCTCCCACAGTCCGAAAGTGTGCTTAATAGGTTAACTGGCAACTCTACGTTTTCCCCGTGAGTGTGTGCGCCCTGCAGTGTGTTGGCAAATGCCCAGGGTTGGTTCCTGCCTGCGCCAATACCCCCTAACACCCCAGGTGTGATTAAGCGGTTACAGTGATGGATGGATGGATGGATGGATGGATGGATGGATGGGACCAAATGTCCCCCATAATGTGATGAAGCCTGTTATTTTGACATTGTGGGGACCATTTTTCAGATCCCCACAAAGATCTTTGAATGCAATCAAAAAAATAAATATGCCAAAAGTCTCATGTTTTGTTTAATTACTTACAGTTAAGATTAGGGCTGGGAAGAGGTTAAGGTTTTTGTGTTTGGATTTGAGTTTTCCCCCATAGAAATGAATGGAGAGTCCCCATAAAGATATGAATGTGTGGACTGTGTGAGTGCTTGTGTGCGTTTGTGTGATTGTGTCAAGTCATTGAGGGCTTAGGGCTGTCTCACTGTCCAATCATCAAGTGTATGATGACTCTCTCACAGATATTTTCGGGCCCTTCATACACACTTTCAATTAGTCCACATTTTTGCAGACTTTCAGAGGTGGAAATGTCAAGGCCAGAAAGTTAAACTCCAGACCAAGGTTTTGTTTCAACTAACCGGTTGAGTCTCTGTAACTCTGACTCTTTATGCTCAACTGGTTGGTTGAAACAAAATCTTGGTCTGGATTTTTACTTTCTGGACCTGAAATTTCCACCTCTGCAGACTTTGCCTGAGGTAATTAACCACAGTTTATAGTGTTATGATGGGAAACACAGGGTTACCAAGGGAAGCCCAAAAGCGTAAATGGGAAACAAACCATTCCTTTTAGTTACTAGCTAATGATGCTGTTTTGACAAAAACAAGTTACTTCATTATTGGACAGTCACCTCTCATCCACTCTGTACGACAAGAGACGAGAACATGGGAGCTGGTGCTTTAAGTGCCTTGGGCATGAAGAAAGCGCAAATCTTAACATAAAAAGTCTCATACACAACAGTAAGGAACGTGTTTTTGTGTCATCAAGGTGACGTCTCCATGTGCCGTCCCATTACCATCCATGCCATTTCAAGCCCTTGGAGCTTCTCACACTCAAACACGGACCAAGTGATGTCAATTAAGTCTGCGAGACTTCAGCGCTTAGGCCTTAGGGGGGACATTTGGAATGGACCTTACTGTTTTTGTTCATGTTGTTGCATTTACATAATATCCATCCATCCATTTTCAATAATTGCAGTCATGTATCTGTTATACAGCTCTGGGAAAAATGAAGAGACCACAGCAGATTTTTTTGTTTCACTTGTTTTTTATTTTATGTGTCTGCCTCTGTGAGCTTATGAGTCTGGTTCTTCCCTGTTCCTCATTAATAAAGGGCTTCTTCCTTGCTTTATAGGACTTAAGCCTTGCTTCTAGGAGCCTGTTACAAGCTGTCCTAGCAGTGCACTTCGCACTTGCGCTTTATGTTTCCCATTCCTTTTGAAGGTCACTTGATGTCATCTTATGATTCATGAGAAACTGTCGGATAAGCTGACGGTCAACTCTGGCATTAGAAATTTAATTCTGCCCCCTACCTGCTGCTGTTTGCTTGTTCCCAGTGTCTCCTGCTTCACGTTATTCTTGTATACTGCTCTTAGAAATTCTGAACCTAGAAGCAACCTGCTGCTCAGTGTAGCCTTCTGCCAGCAGGAACATGATTAAACCAGGATGTAAAAATGCAGATCTAAAAAAATATAGAGAGAGTGATCTCATAATTTTGTTTTATACTTCAGCATTACAGTGTGTTGGAAACAGAGTTGCGGGATTCCTGCAGCCAGCCCAGCTAATGATAGAATAGTAACTATAATTATTTTTCAGGGTGACAAAGGCACAAACTTATGCAGAATGTAACGCAAATGTGCGTGTCCTTGCATGGCTCATGCTGTCACAGCACCTCACAAACACTGGGCCCGAACCTAATTATCTTGGGCCAGCAAGCAGCCTTCCGCTAAGTCACATACCATCTCCTGATGGAGTAACATTGCTTATAATTGATTGTTTTTTTACCCATTGGAATGGCGAGGAGGAGGAATCCCATCGGTGACAGGCACAGCACCACAACTCCCTGCATCCCACGACCGCGGGCTCATCCATTCCGTGCGTGTGGTTTTGGCAAAATCAGCATCTCTCCCAACCTCTAGCCCTAAACCTAACCCTAAACCTAACCCAAAACATAACTCTAAACCTAACCCTATCCCTAACCCAGCTACCATATGTTAGGGGGTAATGGAACCTCAAAGCCAGACTTACAAACAGTTTTCTCCCTCAGACTTTTCATCTGCTGGATAATGTGGCCCCTCCCAACCTAAGACTGAGTCTATTAAAAGCACTGATAACCTTGGACTCTGAACTCTGAATCTAAATATAATAATTTATTGCAGAGTCTGCTTCGATGCCGAACTTCAATCAATTAGCACAATCTCTACCCACCAATCAGGTGGTTAACTTTCTCTGTCTTAATATCATGTCTTAAAATGCCATCTCTATATTATGTTCATATGTCTTAGTATTTCTATGCTATTTAGTACTTGTTTTTGCAGCATTTCAGTCTTATTTCTGAAACTGACCATGAAAGACAGCCTGACTTTGACGTGGATTGCAGGATGTGTCAGATTCGAAATTACGTTAAAAGGAGAGCTGGTTTTTGTGTGACACAGTGTTAGATGCTCTCTGTCACACACACGTAGAATTGAGTACATGCTGAGGCTGTGAGGAATGGATGTATGTATGATCGTGCAGCCAGAAGTGCTCTGTTGGTGCCGATAAGCCGAGGTCAATGAGGAGAGCCTGCGATGGATAGTTATTGGCTGTAATATCCTGCAGCACCAATGGTCGTGCGTGACAACATTTTGATAGAAACCCAAGAAAAATCCTCCCCCCTCCTCACCAAGGAAGCCGTCTTTGCTGTACATGGTGTCTGTGATAAGCTGGAGGTCCTTCATAACATCCATGACTAGAGGTTAGGCTCCACTGCAGAAGAACGGACTTGATATTGTGTGTGTGTGATTGACACTTCTGGGTAGAGGGGTCTCCATCGTGCTGTTAGACCACAGGACGTGAAAAGACTTCTAAACCCTCTGCAGGCACCTTCCAGAGCGTTCTCTGGATGTCTCAAGCTCTGAAAGTGATCCTTTTAAACAGCCTGGCAATTGCACAATAAAGTCAGCGAGGGAATGAATCCGGGTTTTACAACAAATAAGCCTTACGCTTTGGGTTACATTTAAAAAGTGAAGATTTTCAAGCATGCAAACATGTATTTGAACAACTTAATAAAAGGTTGGAAACTGCTTCTCTGACTAATTTTTGTCAGTCTTTGATAAAAGGGTTTTGTTCCTTTTGCTCACCCTCAGCAATACGAGTAGGTGATGTTATCTCTGCAGCATTTTCAGTGTGGAAAAACTTAATCAACACAGGCTATTGCTGGCCGGCTCTGAGGATTGTTTTATAGAGTCAATAACCAACGGCGAATGACAAGCATCCAAATTAGCGCAATATCGGCAAACACGTGAACGTAACTGCGACAATGGAAAGCAGCTTCATTCACGGTCCTGATTGGCCGGGGCTTTTCCTAGTCACATGGCCGAAACGTGCCTCCCTGTTTTAAGGACTTCCAGTGCATCAGAGCTGCATTTCAGGCACAATCAAGTTGGAAATGGAATCTTATTACGAACTGTTTTGTTGGAACCTTCCTCCGCGTCAGATTGTAAAGTGGTTTGTCTCCCTGGCAGAGACTGTGAGGCCCAACACGGCTCTTGAATTAAAGCCCCCTCCGCATTTCTCAAGGAGAGACTTGGACAGGCAGGACATTGAGGAGCAAGTGACTGGGAGGAGCCCACAACCTCCCTGAGTGTTGGGGGGGGGGGGGGTATAAGTGGGGGGAGGGGAGGAGGAGGAGCAACAGCAGCATAGGACGGCAGGGAGTGGTTGTCTTCTGTGCTGTGCCTGAGCCCAACAGCAGTACAACTCATGTGTCCTGGTGCCTCACACAACCTAAAATATGCAGGTATATACTCATATAGTGGTGATAATTGACTGCTGTGTGACTCAAAGGTACAACAGATGATCCCTAACTTAGATGTGGAAGCTTTTGCTTCTGTGTCTTAATCTGGTCGGTTCTGCGTGGGTCACTATCAATGTCTGCTTGTTCTTTTATGGATGTGTGTCACGGGGGGGGGGGGGGGTGGTGGCTCGGGACACACCTATCCTACTGACTGACTGCCAAATAGTTTGTGTAAAAGTTAAAAATCGTATAAAGACACTGACCCTCCTTCATCCAGTGGCACCTTAAACCCTGAGTGATGCCGCGGCTGACAGAAACAAGTCGCGTTGGGCTGAAGGAGGACGGGGCGCCGGTTAGCGGAGTGTGAAGTGTAGCGTGCATGGCGACCCGATCAGCCTCCTCCGAGAGCGCTTTCAAATTCTGCTTAAATTCCTCCTTTCATGGCATCTGACTTTAATACAGGAGGAGCTTTAAGCCCTCGAACGTGGAACCGCAATGCCGACTTTTCCCCATAGCGGAGGTTTCTGCGTATTCGGTAGGCCTGGACTTCAAGGTCAAAGTGACTGCAGCAGCAGCAAATAAATGACACTCAGCTTCATAACTGGCCATTTTACAAAAAAAGCGGTCCTTCTGAGATGGGGCCGACAGTCATTTCTGGGTAAAGCTGTGTTCATCGCTCATCGTGCCATGGGGACAACGATGACCTCATCGGCGTTCAGGTTGACATTGAAGCTGGAGTTTGCCGAACATGGGAATGCTCTGGCGCGCTGCCACCGTCGTCGTCCCCGTGTCACTGTGCCACCCTTTCACGTTGATCAGATGGACTGACACGGATCACGTATGAGGTGGGGGGGGGCTGGGTGGCGGGATGCATGATTCACAGGTAGTGTTTAATCAGTATGAGGGACATGAAGGAAGGAAAAGGACAGATGGGTAATGGAAGGAGAATGAAAGAGTGAGAGAGAGAGATGGGGTGGAGGGGGGCGGAGCCTGGGCCGTCTGCAGCGGCATCGAGCAGAATACTGAACGAGAGCTGCAGTCATGACAATAAAAATGGCCCAGGGGATCATGGGACGGGGCCGCATCGCTCACAGCACAGCACGCGTGCAGCATGCGCATCGCGGTAAATTATTCCCGTTATTACCTCTGGCATGAGAGCAGAGTTCTCCGCGGTGGAGTCTGGGGCTGGCCGCCTCTCCTACTGCCTGGCTACTCTCGCTCAGGCATGCGCCGTGCGGCACAGACGATCCACGAGGTCACGCCGCAGGCACACGCAGTGCCCAGGAAGGCATCTAATGGCGCGGCCAACGGCAGCCATTTTGATTGCTCTCCCCGTTTGGATGTGATGGTACGTGAGGTGATAAACTGCATACGTGTGTGTGTGTGGGGGGGGGGGGGATCAGCTTCTAGTCTTGACAGTGTCTGCAATATGTACCAGGCAAAAGCTTCTTTGTAGAAGACAGGACCCCTTTGACTAAATAAAACCCTGATCACAGTGGCCCTCGAACCTATCCTTAAACTCCCCTTCTAATGTTTATAAATTGTACACCAGCGGAAAATAAAATTAAATTAGTCAAACTCCAGCTTATTAAACTCCGGCTTATTAAGTAAGTCAGAACTGAAGGAGAAATAGCAGAAATACACCGTATGGCCAGAAGTATGTGGACACCAGCCTGTCCAGCATCTCGTGCCGAAAGCAGGGGTATTGATATGAAGATGGTCGGCCCATTGCTGCTGTAACAGCCTCTTCTCTTTTGGGAAGGCTTTCCATTAGACGATGGAGCATCACTGGTGGGATCTGCTGCTATTCAGGTTGGGTATTGATGCCGGGTGATCAGGTCCCTTTCCGGGGGTTTGTGTGTCTGACCACTTCCCAGACGTTCTGACCTTCACAGTCACTTCACTTGTGGTTGACTGCTAATGTTACTTGCAGGAGTTTCCCGATTCTGCAATGTGTGAGAGATAATTAGGCAATTGCTCTCATTAACTGAGATGTCTACCATATATTTTTGGCCATATAATGTACAAGGCTAAGGATGTTCCAGGAGACGTTCCGGAGCCCCTGCCTTGGAGAACTGACACCTCAGAGTTTCCTTTGAAGGCTTTTTCAGTAGTAACCTCACAGAAGCGACTCTCCAGTGACAGAAGTACCCAGCCACTGGTCGATCCATCGTGAACATCTTTCAGAGAACCCTGTAAACATTTGGAAGCAGTGCTGAACTTACTCTCCTGTGTAGATGGTCATTTAATTATGTTCTTCACAGTTCATGGAAAAAGGGTACAGCGATTGTGTTCTGTTTGGTAAAGCAAAGCAAATACCGACTATGCTCATTAAGGAGAAACAAACTGTACTGTGGATGAAATGTGAGTTACATTCAGTAAAGTTAAAACAATGTGTGCTTTTATGCGACCGTCACGACCTCTGGCACTCACTTAGCTGCCTCCAATTAGCACAAATCAGTGGCAGTAAGTTAAGTCTTGTCCAAACCGATTCGGTGTGAGGTATTGTCGCTGCTCCTGTGAGACGTAGCGAGCATAATGACCCCTGTCTCCAGTCTAGCTCCGCTCCGCCCCGCTTGTCCTGCCAGACAGACCTTCCTCCTTCTCCAGCCCAAGCCCCTTTCCTGTCATCCCTCTCCTCCATCGTCCCGCAGAGGACGGATCTTCCCCGGCGCCTGGACTTCTGAACCCTGTTCTCTCGACGACGATTCTGCATGCCCCTCCCACTGTGCCTGTTTGCCTCGGCCTCGAAATAAAGCTCAGTCTTGCAGGTGTCTCTCCTGACCGGTGTGTTCCCTACATAAACCAGGGTGATTGTGTACTTACATTAAATACGTAGTGATGGGTGTGTGTTTGCACGCACACATTTAGATAACTTGAATTTACAATTTTAAGTGTGTGTGTGTGTGTGGGGGTGGGGGGGTGGCGCGTAGAAACTCAAATCTGCGCAGAAGCTCAGCTGTGTGGGATATCCACGGCAACCACAGCAGTATCATGCCCCCCCCCCATCTGCTTTCCTAATACAGTCTTGCGTTGGGGGGTGGGTGTGGGGGGACACCGGAGTCCGCCTTGCTAAAGTTTCACTTTTTTCTCCCGTTCCGTAGATCGATGCTCTCCCTTTGTGACAATGTGCCGCACCAGGCAACACGTGACACCCCCGCGGTCTTTTCTTTCATAGGGATGGGTAATTTGGAGCAATAATAGCCAGTCTAATACCTTTTGCTCGGAGACAGACGATCACCCGCTGTCCCCGGTAACACTCTAATGAGGAAAAAGCAATAAAGCGGCCTTTTGTGCATTTTTGAAACACACAGTTTCTTTCACAGGGATTTCACTTGTGTTTATCTAATCCATCCTTCATCTCAGCAGTTCTGGGTTGTGGTGAGACTGGATCCTAATTCAGTGAGTCAGGGAACCCCCTCGACAGAATGCCAGTCCGCCGCAGTCAAAAGATATTAAGTATACACACAGTCATTAACAGCTTTAGGAAGATGGCTAAGAAAAGAAAAGTTAATGAACTCTTGGAATTAAAACATAAGAATATTTCACTCAGCAGTGAGTTATTAATTAACATGCCTGTCTGCGTGAGCGTGAGTGAGTGTGAGTGAGTGTGCTAGCGTGTGGAGAGACCGTAGTGTCTCCCCAGTGTGTTCTGAAATGTAATTATACGCATTTATGAATCACTGTACGAAAAAACTCCCATCTACTCTAAATGCTAAATAACGTCCACTTTCTATTAGTCCTAGTACTCGTAAAATGTCCATAACCTTCTGATGTTCCTCAACAACAGGAACAACAACCAACAACAACAATATTATTATTTTTCTTATCATTATATAATAATAATACTTTCGATCTATATCTGTTAATGCAGGTTCATTTCCGCTTAACTGTATGCGATGAGCGGTACTTTAATTTGCATGAACGTTAGTTTACAACCAATAGAGTAAAAAAACAAAAGTGCAGAATAAATCAGAAAAACTGATGTGTTATGTTTACTGTATTAAAGTAAAAAGGAGAGCGTGTCCAAGGTGCTCAGACCAATTAATTCGCAGCCAGGGCGAACCGTGTCTTGTCAGGGTTGCTGCTATGTTACCACAGGTAGCCTACATTGTGCTCCCAAAATTTTTGCATATATTCATATAAATTATATTACCTGGATGAGAAAATTAACCTAAATTTTTAAAGCGCAGAGGGATCATTCATTAGACCTAAACTGGTGGAAAACAGTGTCATTATTAAAAACACAGAAGCATCTTATAGGTTAGTTTAGATTATTCAAAACAGGATGGAAAAATTCATTACGCTTCAAACTAAATAAATGATAATAATAGATACAAGTGATCATAATTGAGTATCACACACCAGAGTAATTGTGTAGTCATGGTCTATTTTTAAATTTCATCCCATGACTGTCTCTCAGCGGGGATCCTAGATGTTAGTTAATTAAATGTCACCCTTCTGATGTTTTCCTTATTATAAAATTTGTTTTGCAACAGCTCAATTACGCTAAATAAATCGCCCCTGTTTTCGGTGCCATATTACTGTAGCAATCATTTATTAATCCACGGTAATTAAACTACTTTGATCATTTTTGGAAATTATTGATATCTAGTGGTACTGATTCATAATAATGTTGAAAGTACAGTTTCTTTAAAATTTAGTAAAATTTTGTGATATGCGAATATAGTATATTCAGGTTCCTGAACATTTCTCTCATTATACAGGAGTGCAAATCATACATTGATATTTCAAAGCACTGGAATTTTATTTTAGCACTGGAATTTTATGTTAGAAAATGTTTGTAGGAAAAAATTAAAAAATGTCCTTGGTGTTTGCGTATGCATTGATAAGTTTTCACTTTTTTAAATGTGTCAGTGCTATGTTTTATGTTTTGCCGCAATACCAACCTTTTGTCTTTCGGGGTAAGGATGTACTGGCTTGTTATACTGCTCAGGGCTCAATTTGTTCTGTTCTTGCAGGCAGAATTGCTCAAGGTTGCTCAGCTTGGTCAAATAATTGCTTGCACACTATTCGTATATCAAATAGTCCCACAGATGCTGAAGTGGATCGAGATCGGGGCTTTGACAGGGGTCACTTTCAGGGTCAGCGTCATGGGGGGGGGGGGGCATTCACAAGCCACTCTGCCCTCTCCAAACTCCATCCACCAAGGACATCATCTTTTAGTTTTATTGTATTTTTTAATAAAGGTGTTCATACTAAAATAAACAAGCCCACTCTCTCCCATGGGTGGATATATGGATCAGCCCCTTACCCAATGCCCCCCCCCCCCCCCCCCCACCCACCAACCCCCCCTCCCCCAGTTTCCGGCCGCCCCCCGCTTGCACCCCCCCGTGCTTCTTCCTTTCTTACGTCTGCCACTCCTCGCTCCGGGC
>JAODKE010000002.1:10957455-10973558 GCA_026779605.1 Mormyrus hasselquistii
CCCCCCCCCCCCCCCCCAACAAAAAAAAAAAAACCCCCCCCCCCCCCCTGGGTGGAAATATGGACCACCCCCTCCCCCAATCCCCCCCCCCCCCCCCCCGATCGACAACTGCCCAATGTAGGACATTTTCATTCCTGAATGTTGCACCATCCGTTTGTCCTTCTATTCTAACGTACGCCCCCCCCTGCTGAGGAGAAGCAGCCTCACAGTATGATCTTCTCACCGTCGTACTTCAGATCTTTCGTTTTTGTCTTACTCGGTGTATGTTTCTTAACTTTCCCTTAAAAACCTTATGTCTTCATCGCATTTCACCGCAATCACTTCCCCTAAAATGTCAACTGGGTCCCTGTCAGGCCTTTTGTGTGGCTCTGAGGCTTCGGGTCCTGTGATTGTGATCGGAAGGTCATTTGTTCGAATCCCAGGCTCTCCAGACTGATGTCACCACTGGGCTCCTGAGCCAGACCCCTACCCCCCACACACATTAAACACATTTATGATGCTGACCCCCCCAAGCTTGCTCTCACCTGTATATGGGTCCGTATGCATCGTGGGGAGTGAGGTAAAGTAGGTGAAAAGCTAATTCCCCCCCCCGGGATCAATAAAATATCAGTATTCTGCCCTGTTTTGCCATACACCACACATACCTTCACATGGCTCTTCTTTGGTAATTGCCATCCTCCCATACAGGCAAATGTTTCCAGAGCTCTTCATGTGGTTAATTGGTGAACCTTTGCTCCACTCTCAGCGGCTGAGTTCTGTAGCTCCTTCAAAGGCAGTACTTGCCTCTCTGGTTTCTCTCGCGGAGAGTTTCAAGGGACGTGCAGCATCTGTGTGATTTGATGTACCTTCCCTTCCCTAAATGAACCATCAGTGCCCACTGGGACATCCAAACACTTGGATAATGTTTTCAAAGCTTTTCCCAACTTGTGAACCTTGTTTGACTTTTTTTTGGAGTCTTCCTTTTTAAAGCTGTCCATCAGATGCCCGATCTGACTAATGAGCGTCTAATTGTGTGGGTTTTTATCCAGAAAATGTGCTGCTTATTATAACGATTAACAGGTACGGGCAGAGGCACCGCTAAAAAATTTCAATCCCATGAGAGTCTCATATTGAGCCTCAACCCAGACGGATCCAGTCATGTTCCAGTGCTTTTTAGGGCCCTGTCTGTCGCTCAGGGAAATTGTCCTAAGAGGCAAAGTGTAAGGCAGGTAGAGTTTCTCAATACGAAGAACACACTTGTGGTCTTAGCAAGACCGGTCTAGCTAACCTGACTTCTTAGAACTAACTTAGGTGCAATGAATCATGGGATTGATCTCATTCAGCGAAGATGCAACCGATGTATCCTTGATATTTGGGGAGGGGCAAGAAGGACATCTGGGCATTTTTATTATTCTCTGCACTTCGGTTCTTCAGTGTTGGACCGGCAGTGAAAGATGACATAAAACGGGTACACGAGAAGACAAGTAAGGTAAAGTACGCATATTTAAAAACTCTGTCACTGTATAGTTATACCAACAACGTATTTCAATTTTTAATATTTTTGTTAATGTTATTTTCTAACATGAAGAATGCCCACATAAAAAAGGAGGTTTTATAATTCAGTGAAAGAGACTTTTGTACTTTTGTGGGGCACTATGTTATGTTAACTCGCATTTTGTATTTCATAACTACTTTATAACATGAGGGTTACACCCCATTCATATACACTAAATATGTCTTTTGTCTCTGGAATCAATGATAACTTTTGGAAGTCCTATAATTTATGTACTTATATTGTGCAAATTACCCTCCTCACTACGTTAATTACCACCGCAAACCTGTACATATTGTATAGCAATAAACTGTTTTTCCCCCGCATATAAAAACATTTATCATTTCTGTTCTGCAGTGAGCCCACTTTGCATAAAGTGCCTGCGCATTAATAACAATTTGAGGTATATAATTTTAAAACCTGCTTTTCACAGCACGCTGCCCCCCGAAAGAAGTGACGATTGTCTTTTTTTCCATTTGAAATGATTTATGATCTGTCCGCTAAATTCACGGTGTGGCTATATCTCAAGTTTAGCTCCAATCATGGACTGACCTTTTATGGGTTTTGTCCATGATGAAACGCTCCGTTCCTGGTAAGAGGCGATAGAGACGCGCTGTTGGCACAGGAGCCAGTACCTCTCACACGCTCGGCCGCAGACGCAGTGCAGCCTAGATGCTGACTTCAGATATTTCCCGTGCCGGGAAGCTGAGACACGGTTGCCATGGACACTTTCCCTCCGCACCTCAGGCCATTAAAGAAAACACCGTCCGCCCCTCATTAAACCTTTGTTTTGCCGCCGTGGCTGAAATTCACACATCGTCGCCAGCACACTTTACGGTAATTAAATGTCACCACATTGACCCTGCTACTTTAAGTGCGAAATAATGTACACATCGCCTCAAAACTTTACATTTCCAGGTTTCATTTTGCCACAAATCCTCCTAAGTTATTTTACTGTCATTATTTGTACATTCTCATTTTTATATATATAACACACACACACACACAAGTGTTTTTATACCCTGAAATCCACTGATTCATTGAACACTTTATGCCCATTAGTTATGTAGGTGCAGAGATAATGTCTCTTTTAGGATCTGCTTGTTCCTTCCTGCAGTAAACACAGAGGGATTTCCCTGCCCTTTCACGACCCCCGTGTAAACACCATGACCCCTTCCCCAGGGACAGGCTTACCTGGTTTACGTTGCTAAACTGCTGTTCGACAAACACACACTCACGCACACAAACATGCACGCATGCACTTTCCCCCCATGTCACATACATTTCTCTGCGAAACCCAGGGATGCTTCACTAAGGATCCTGGGATTCCACACCCGCGTTCCGGAGCATGATTCCTGGCAGCATCCTTTAATTCCCACGATCCTATAAGGTATTGCGGCACACTAATTAAACGGCAGGGCTCCAGTCTCCATTTTTAATCTTGGCCGGCCCATCGATCTGAGCGTAATAGGAGCAATTCCTCATTATGTGCAATAACAAAACGTGAGTTACGTGTTCATCTGTGCACATGGTGTTGTGGGGGGAGTAGTGACCAAGACGGACAGATGCGTCTGGCCAGTCACCATCTGAGAGTTTCTGTTTCTAGGGGGCCGTAAATGAGGCGAGTCTGACTAACGTCCGCTGAATACCAATGGAAGGTACAGAGACTTCAGAAAGCTTCTAAAGTGAGTTTTAACAAGATCATAGAAAGGCAGATTAACGAAGTGCAATGCATAAAGACATCGGTTTGGACGAGCTCCGACCCAAAGCGGTGAAACAGTTACGAAGCTGATGCACGGTTCTCTCCCAGAACACCACTCTCTCGCATAGAATCTGTAGCAGTGGCATACACAGGGGAGGGGGCTCTGGGGTAATGTCCCCAGCTGAAAGCTGATTGGCCCACCCAGTGGCTCCCTCCCCTCTTTCAAAACTGGTTAAAAACCTATGGTTGTGATAATAAGGTGGGCCCTTCTGCATGAATTATGACCCATCTTATGTCCCCACCTTAAAAAAAATCCTAAAAGCACCTGTGAAGCCATCTAATTGGATTATACTGGATGGAGGGCAGTGGACGGGATTTATTGCCTATACCAGCAGGACAGCACCAGCAACCTAAAGCCATTGTGGTCACATGCATGCAGGAATGTGTAGTCATGTTCAGGGCAGTATATTACTCCTATTTTCTATCCATGCTAAGTACCTGCATCCACATTTAATCAGATTCCCCTAAATTGGATTCGACATCACCAGGAAGAATACCTGCATCATGTCAGAGGTCCTGAGGGGGGAAACGAGGAAGAATACCTGCACCATGTCAGAGGTCCTGAGGGGGGAAACGAGGAAGAATACCTGCATCATGTCAGAGGTCCTGAGGGGGGAAAAGAGGAAGAATACCTGCATCATGTCAGAGGTCCTGAGGGGGAAAAGAGGAAGAATACCTGCATCATGTCAGAGGTCCTGAGGGGGGAAACGAGGAAGAATACCTGCATCATGTCAGAGGTCCTGAGGGGGGAAAAGAGGAAGAATACCTGCATCATGTCAGAGGTCCTGAGGGGGAAAAGAGGAAGAATACCTGCATCATGTCAGAGGTCCTGAGGGGGAAAAGAGGAAGAATACCTGCATCATATCAGAGATTGTGAGGGGAAAACTGAAGTTTACCCAGGAACTTTGCATGCAAATAAACACTTAAAGCATTCTTCTTGGGATAATACAGCCATTCTTAATGCAGCATATTATAATCACATTTATATGATAGCTTGTCTGAAAATATCACATCTTTATATAGGTTTCCAGTGTTTGGGGAATGAAAAGCTATTAGTTAACTTTTAGAAATTTTGTCAAATTAACAACCATCACCATAGGTATACAATTTTCTTTTACTATTACTGATGGTGTAATCTTTAAAAATGCTATGCTTTATTACACCTGAAGATTGGAACATTTCAAATTATGCATGCAAATTATGTAATTAATCACTTTGGCTAGAACGCTGCAAAAATATTTGCAAAATTTTATGTGTTTCAATTAATCACATAAATCAAAGGTTATTTGCAATACGAAGTGTAGCAAAATGATCACTGTTAGAGATATGTGGTAAAATATGTAAGTGTCACAACTAAGAGGAGCCGTTCAAGGCTTCCAACTAATCAATCTGGCTATAATTATCTAGTTTTGACCCTGCAAAGGATAAATGGTTGGAAGATGGATGGATGGATGGTCAAGCTTTCTGGAATTGTTTTCGATTGCAGCTCAAATGTTGTGATACATGCTTATGAAAGTAATGCAATCATTTAGACAAAATGCATAAGAATATTGGGCCCCTGTGTGGGTTTATGGGTTTGGACTGTGCCTGTGCCTGGAAGGTTACCGGCTCAAATCCCAGAGTCAGCCAAATGATTTTACTGTTGGACCCTTAATCCCCTACTGCTGACTCGACTTTTGGAATTATACATCACTTTAAAAAAAAGCATGTGCTAAATAAATCGAGATATTAAAGTTTTTCTCAGTTGCTTTGATACATTTCTCACATCTACCTCCACATCATCAAGTCACCTGTGCACATCATAAGTTCAAAGTCTCATTCTTTCGGCCAAAATGTATAATACTAGTTCTCTGTTAAATAGTCCTCAAAATATCTAGATATTAGGCCATTGCATAAGTCATTACATGCAAAATGGTTGAATCAGTTGTCATAACCTGACGAGCATATTCTCTATACATCACTATTTGTTTTTTGCTTTTTTTTCTTTATTCAAATAAATGTGTCCTGAATTGATGAATTGCTCTCAGTCGAATCTTTACTTTCACCAGTAGAGGGGACTGTTTAAAGTGTCCGACCACTGATCAGCCAGGTCTCTAAAATAGCTCAGAGGTGCATTTCATGAACCTTCGGTTTGGCAGATATATTGACGGCATAACACAGTGTTACAATTTGCCAATGGAAGAACCACAAGGACGTCAAAAGGGTCTACAGCCAGTAAAAAGAGGAGGAGTAAGGCTGCCTGGTGGAAGGGGGGGGGGCAAAAGAGGGGGAGAGGAAGAAGAAGGCAAGGACAGAGGCATGTTCATGATGAAATAAGGGCCACAGTCATGGTTTTACAATGGCCGAGGCCAGTCGAAGGGTGCAGCCGAATGCTGAGAGGCAACTGTGTCCTCAATCCTTTCATAGAGGCTCATAGAAACAACAGGTACTGTATGTAATCCAACAATGTGTACTGTACTGTAATATTGTATATTCACTGCACTGCTCCATGCCACAATATGGCACTGTATAGTATACAGTCGACATACTTTACGTATATGTACAGTTACATACTGTACATATACCGTAGCACATACACACACATGCATACTTACAGTGTATGTGTGTGTGTGTATATATATTCATACATACATATGTGTGTTTTACAGTAAATGTAACTCTGTACTGTTGAAATCGATTTATACCATACTGAAAAAAATACAACCTTGTGTGTTTTCGATCATTGTCCCCTTAGCCATAATTTACATTGGAAAATACGTAGATGGTACACTGTTCTATTGACAACATGGCTAAGCATTTTAACCATCCTGTTCATGAACAACGACACAAGGACTTGTCATTCTGGTGGCACTGACAAGTTCATTGACATTAATATTTGTTTTTGAGGAATAAACTATAGATTTTAAGAAAGTTAGAGGCCTTTGCAGGTGATCCATCATGTGCTGCTGTTTGTACAGATTGTTTTGAGAAATGCACTTACTGTTTTGCAAATATTAAAGATGATTCGAGAAATGTATCTAAGTGACCGAAAAAAACAGTAAATTGAATTTTCCTATCTGTCTGAGTGTACCACGAAATTAGTTTTTAAAAGTGTATTAAAATAAAAATAACCACATAAAAGTCAATATATGAGATACGGAAGCTATAATTTTTCTCTTTTGTGAGTGTTTCGCTCCAAATGCTTTGGAAAATCTTGCTACTAAATAGATCTGAACAGAAATATATTAATGACAAGTGTCAGAGCTCCGCTGTTCCCTTCCTTCATTCTTTTAAGCTAAAGGCATTCAATGAAAATGAAGAATTAAAAATGTATTACATCATTTCAATTCGGCTTTCATTTTGGCGACTGGGCAGAAAAAGTCTTAAATGATTCACACGGGTTTGATTTGGATGCGGCACATTTCCTCCTGCGAGACTGTCACCCCTTCTAGGTCAAGTGACCGTTACCGTTCATACACATTCGTTCTACACATTCCTCAGTCTCCTATGCACAGTGCATTCAGTGGCCAGTTTATTAGGCACAAATGCTCACTATTGAAAACAGCCTGCTTCCCCCAAACAGCCATTCATGTGGCTGCAACTCAATACCTACTGTAGGACATGCAGGCAGGGACAAGAGGTTGATTACTGAGCGCTAAGCTATGAGAATATCTAAGACACATGTTCCGGTGTCTCAGAAACTGCCACCCTACTAGGATAGTGTCTGAAGTTCACCGGAAACCGATGTGATAAATAAAGAACGATGGTGTGTTTGTGGCTGGAAACGTCTTGTTAATGAGAGAAGTCGGAGGTGAATGATCAGCCTCGTTAATGCTAATAGGAAGGGCACGAGTGCAAAAATGACAGCTCAGGACAGCAGTGGCATGCAGAAAGGCTTCTATGAATGGACAGCTTATTGATTCAGGAGACAAGAGGGGGGTTGTCATTAGGACTGTAGAGTTTCCCAATAAAGTATCTCCTGCTTTGCTTTCACAGTAGCTTGGGGCCCAAACATCGGTTCTGCAAGGGGCTACTTGTTCACTGGGAAGGCAGGGGCTGTTTCTTTTGGGCCTAACTGCCAACCTCCCCACCGGAACGAGTATTTCTTAAAGCAGGTTAGGGTAGACCCCTGGCTGACATCATCCTCCAAGGCTGTAACTGCAGGTTTCTGCATGAAAGCTTCCTTGGGGGAATAGACCCATATATGAGATTATACACAGACAGACGGACGGACGGACGATTGTTGGGAATAAAAAAATGACGTATACATGACCTGACTGCACTTAAGAATTAAGGATCTTTATCATTGTGCAAGTGGGTTACACAGTATGGCAATGTGCAATGAAATACAGACATTGCTTGTTCTGCACATACAACAGTTACATCACAAGGACTGTGATAGTAACTTGGGTTGAGATTAGCCTCAGGCAGTATCTATTTTTCCATACCTTTCCCCTAGCAGGCATCGCTGGCCATCGCACCGTTTCCCCACTCTGCCTTAGTTCCTAAGTCTTCTCTTGCGTTGCTTTTCCTGCTCCCAGGACAGCCGCATATCTCTGAGTGCTGAATGTGTGGCTTTAAGCCCTTTGGTCATGTGTTCAAGTCCAGCTTCCTCTGTTTGTTTGTAATTATTGGATTTTGTTCCCAGGTGTTTATTTTCTATTTTAGTTTTCTTGTTCCTAGTTTTTCGGCTTGTGTTCTGTTTTGGGTTTTGCTAAGTGCCTGTGCTGTGGTTATGCACTACCCGTCTTTGTTATAATTTTAGTATTTGATTCTGTTTCTTAGTTTCCCTGTTGGGCTTTTGAGTCCATGATTAAGTTTATTACACCCACCTGTTTCCATGCGCGTCATGATTATTCTGCCTCTGATTGGTTAATTGTTCCACATCTTACTCCTGCTTCTTCGTTACACGGTTTAGTATGTGTATTTCTAGTCCTGTCTCCTGTTAAAGTGTGTTTGTTGTTCTGTTTTCCTGGCCAGTTAATTCCCTGTGTTTTGCCTGTGCTCTTGGTTTCTTAGTTGCATTTTGTTTCATGGTTTTAGTTAATTCTCTATTTTCCCCCATTTGTTTCTTGACCTGTCGTGGTCCTTTTGTTTTGTAGTTTTACCCTACGTAAACTCCCTGTTTGTTTCAGAACTGAGAAAGTGGTTGTCACCCTCCTTTCTCCACCTGCACCATGCCCCACATCCGTAACACCAGCCAATATACTGCAGTATGCAGTATCCTTTAAAAGAAACATTATTTTGTAATGAAATTCTGGTATTTTTTCAGTAAAACTTGCAGATAAGAGATGCCAAACAGAGATTGGCAAAAAAGGAACACATTTTACTCTGGAATAGGAAACAAAACTCAGCAAGCTTTGCAATTTTTATTCAAAGATTGTTACTTTTCAAAATTACCTACTGTACTTTTAAAAAAAAAAAAAAAACTGGCGTATTGTTTTTGCACAAGCTCTGCATGCACTCTGTGCCAATCATAATCATTTTAGTCCTTGCCATGGGTCTCATTCATAGGCGGTATGGTGCATGTGTGAGAAATTTAATTAAGAGGAGAAAAGCGAACAAGAACTAGTCACTAAAAGATATTGGCCTTCTGCTGTATGGAAATATTCTGGGTTTCGAAGAGACAATATTGAGCAAAACCAAGTGATTTGCAGGCAAAGCACCAACTTAGTTGACGGACTCTGTGAGTATATAATACCAATACTAATACTAATACTTGGTTGCGGCTTATTTTGCTTACATTCTGAGCTCCTTTTTGCTGTATAAGTATTGCGCTACTTATTGCAACAAAATCACAATGTAATATTTGAAATGTTTCCAATAACTTGCAGCCCTATTGCACAAGTGCAACAAAATTTAATAGCATCCATAACGATATAACTTGCATAGATTTATGCGTAAATAAATGATTACTTACATAACAAAGCAAACAATATAAAATAAATACTTATGAAAACTATAATCACGTGGCATATATATCTGTGTATTACACTCAGTTATCAATAAATAACTTGGTCTGTAGCATATGGCATATATTGCAGAAAGAATATCACACTGTGGTTTATGACTGCAGTAACAGTAGTGCAGTGGTCAGTCAGTCCTGCAGCATTCAGTGTAACGAGGGGGGGGCACTGAGGTAATGTTCCACCATTAGCGGGTGGGCCTGGTGAGAGAAGGTGGGGTTTAGCAAGCAAGCAGCTCTGGGGTAGAAGCTGCTCCTGAGTCTGGCTGAGGGAGCGTGTCTGCTGCTGGTTCGCTTCACTGACGGCAAAACACTGAATAGACCTTATTGAACAAGAGTTGGGTCGGAGGTGATCTTGAGGGTCCTTCAGGGACAGTGATCTTTGCAGATGCTCTCGATGTCTGGCAGCTTGATGTCCAGTGGAGTACTGGGCACAGTAGTGGCTGAGCACTTACATCTGTAACTTCCATTCCTTTCCATTTTGCATCCCAGGACACGCCATGCTATAGTTTTCCATGCCAAGGTGCTCAACTGGGATTTTTCCCGGCGAAAAGCGGAGCGAACCGCATGTCTCTTTCATTAAAAGCGTTAGTCGTGCAAATAAATAACAAAGACCACCACAATGCGTCGATCAACGATGAGCAGTCCGTCCATTCTACAGCTAATTCACAGTAAATTTGTTCAGATTGAGTCAATCATCACAGAAGCTGCCGTAATTAGAACTGGGGCAAGGCATATGGACCTGAAATCCCTCATTGGAAATACAGAGGTCCGAATTCCCAATCTGAATGCCACCGGCACCGTATCCCTCCCCCATGAGGCTCTCAGTCGGCAGGGGGGCGGTCTTGGTGAGGGTTTAATCTCCGGAACGGATCACTGTTTAGCGGCGTCGGGCTACAGTAACATCTCTGGCTTAAGATGTTGCTTTAATTCCTCTTATTGACTCCCCTCACAATCCTTTCTCTGGCGTCTGCCAGTGATCTGAGAGAGCACCAGGCCCAGAAGGTAACTGCTCATATTCGCACGGCAGATCTACTCCCAGCTGTCCCTCACGTCAAAATAACCACCACCGGCGTCTGATGACACCCCGCCGACTCCCCCACACACCCCACACCTACCGTCACTGTCCTGATTGAGTCAGACTACGGGAAACCTGATTCATTCAGGGGAAAATGAGCTGGATAATGGCTCTTATGTTAGGGATGTAATAATTCCTGAAATTCAACATGACTTCATACCATCAATTTGCAGCTGAAGATGTAACAGGTCATTTTAGGAGAATGAAAACTGCTGTTCTTTTCGGAACTCTGAGTTATCAGGTTAATTATTTTAATATAATATTCATGTCGTGGTACTTAGCAACTAGGTGCGTGTGTGAAAGAAATCAAAATGTCTGATATGAGGTATTAAAAATGAAAAATGAAAAAAACAATAGTAATTTCTCATCTATATTTCAAGTCAAAATTGCTCATGTTTGACAAAGTCTGCAATACAAACAATACCACTGAAAAGAGCATGTTTTATTTAGTAAACGTACAAAACATGAACTTGGTACCTTTAACCAAACTATATTTATGCAGGTGTCAAACACACCATGTTTTACTACAAACAGACATTCTGAAGAACTTTAAGAAATGTAAAACCTTTGAGGAAATAATGTCTAATGCCAAACCATCTGCAGGTCAAGCTTTTACTTTCCTGACATTTGATTTTTTGGAGTGAGAAGCTTGGGGGTTACTGACAAAAGAGCCAGAAAGCTCCGGAATGTACCTGAACAGGAGCAGTCTGACAGCTCGCACATGACCAGCAGTCTGCCTTTGTGCCACCCGGGGTATTCTGAGAAGTTTTTCTGAGTCTCCATCCCTTCCTTCCGGCAGACGGCAACACTTGGCTTGTTGGCCGTTTTTCTGAAAACATCTCATCTGGTTGCCTTTAAGTTCATAAACAAGTTTGTTTTCCACCTACAAAATTCCCTCTGACAATTTTGGAAAACATCAAACAACAAGAGTGCACAAAACAAACTCGGTATTTCATCAAAAAACCCCAAAACATCACTGAATAACACTTTGCAGCCGTACATCCAAGCTGCATCATACTTCAAGAGGAATTGCTTTGCCCGTATGAAGTTCAGAGCTACCAGAGATGTTGGTCTGCATCCTGCCCCAGGCTGCACACAGCTTGCGTTCAGTTTTACGCATTTTATTTAGATACTCCAATGTCTTTCCACAGCCTCTAAGATATACAATGAACTGACTTCACCTGCCTTTAGCAGAGACCCCAGGATCACGATAACCCTGGACTGGATAAATATGTAGTGCAGTTTTACATTTCATTTATTTAGCAGATGTTTTTTAATCCACGTGCACCTGAGGAAGCAGGATCCCTAAAGCAATCGGGAGTTAAGGGCCTCACTCAACAGCCTAACCTGGGAATTTGAACCAGCAACTTTTCAATCAGAGTCACAGCATCCTAACCTTCTGAGCCATACACTATATGAAAGATGGATGAAATTTAATTTAATTTGCAGCCATCAGTAGTGTGTCTGCAGGGAGAATGTCAGCCTCGTCGAGAGATCCACATACCGCCGCAGTAACGTTCGTGAATCTTCCTATAAAATTGGCAGACTGATTGGGAGAGCTTGGGGGGTCAAGAGGTCGCTGGAAATGGGTGTATGTCACTCCAGATGTCTTTGCAAGAGGACGAAGGTCCAAGCCTTTAGAGTCCTGGTGCTCCCTGTCTTGCTGTATGGCTGTGAGACATGGATGCTATCTAGTGACCTGAGACAAAGACTGGACTCTTTTGGTGATGTGGGCATCGGTGGCTTGATGGTTAGGGAAGCGTACTTGTAATTGTAAGAATGTAGGTTAAAATTCTGGCCAGCAAGGCACCACTGAGGTACCCTGAGCAAGGTATCACCCCCAACCACTGATTCCCAGGCACTGAATTAGCTGCCCCCTGTTACGTCACATATGGGTTAAATGCAGAGGATGCATTTTGATGTGGTGTGTCAACAATGACAATTGATCACTAAATTCTAATTAAATTAAATTCTGTGACTCTTGGGAGAATCTTTGGGTACCACTGGTTTGACGTTGCGTCAAATGAGCGGTTGCTAGAGGAGTCCTGAATGAGGCACATTGCATTTACATTACATTTACATTTACAGCATTTAGCAGACGGTCTTTTCCAGAGCGACTTACAACCATGGCTGTTCTTCGATCTATAAGCTAGACCTAAAATCAACAACTGCCATTACCTGCATCGTGAGGGAGCGTCAGTTACGGCACTACGGCCATGTGGGACGTCTCCCTGAGGGTGATCCGGCTCACGGGATCATCATTGCTGATGACCCGAGCGGCTGGATCAGGCCGAGGGGACGCCCACGTAACACCTGGCTGCGGCATATGGATGGACATCTTCAGAGGGTGGGAATGGACCATGTGTCTGCCTGGGGGGGGTCGCTGGCCGGGATCCTGAGAAGTTTCGCCATGTGGTTGGTGTGGCAACACGCTGCATCAGTACATGCTCCCTGTTGGAATTTAACGACCTGCACACTTCGGTATATCATAGACATACAACGCTTAAAGACCTACACAGTATACACGTATGACGGTTTGTGATTATGCCCGGATTGCTACAGGGCCATGACAGATTCCGCATGCAGTCAGAAATGGAAAAGTATCCTGAGAGTGGAATACAGAAAATGCAGGAGGTGGGATCTGATGAGCAGCCCATCCAGGAGCCATGATTGTTTTCTGTGTTTTTCCGTGTGTCTTGTTTTCAAATTGTGCATTATTCTCATCTTCAGAACGGCAACAGCACCTAAATTTCCCTCTGGATCAATAAAGTATGTGTGTATTAATGTATAAATGTATGTATGCTTGTATATATGTGTCTATCTATCTATCTATTTAAAACACAAACCGTACTCCCCTGTTCGAGCAAAGAAGGAGGTCAGAAGGGAGGTAGTCCGTGTGGATGCTCCCAGCTGATCCCGGAGAGCTAGTCGTCCCCCCCGAAGCGTGGCTGTCTGGCACTGGGTTTGTATTGACACTGCTGTTAGACCGATGTGCTGTCTGGCACTCGTTTATCAAGCTCGGGTCAATGTTTCACCGGGTCGAAACATTACTGGCTTGTTTTAGACCTGCGACTGCAAAGGGTCTCTATAACTTTGTAACAATTATCCAACCATTTTCTCTATCCACATATCCATGTAACAATACACAATCCATTTACCATCCATAAACTGCTTATCCTATACGGGGTCACGGTGTGCCTGGAACCTGTCCCAGAATGCACAGGGCACAGTATCAGTACCTGTTAGATGCCTACATTTACATTTATTTATTTAGCAGATGCTTTTACCCAAAGTGACAATTGAGAAGGCAGAGTCAGCCAGTCCCTGGAGCAAATGGGGTTAAATGCATTGGTCCAACAGTGACAATGTGCCTGCCAAGGGATCTGAACCACAACCTTCCGGTCAAAGGTCCAGAACCCAGAACCACAGAGACACATACCCCCTGTAACAGATTTGCCTGTTTCCTGCATCCTGTGGAAATCGACATTTTGAAACTTAAATATCATATTTTACAATATATAAATGCTATATTTATACATTATACGGATGGATTTCCCACTGAATATTTATAATTAACTCATTTACTTCAGTGTGGAATATCACTAATCCAGATAAAAACATGTGCTAACTAAAACAAGGACAGGGTTTGCCAGCTGTCACGCGTCTGCCGTGACACTCACGTTTTCAGACTCTCACTCTCACGCAAGAAATATTTCGACAAATCTATATTATTCCATTATTAACCTAAAATTAGCTACGCCAGAAGCGCTGGGGCAGATCGCAAACCCTACAGACTATTTCCAACATAACAAAACTCCTTCAAGTCTACACTTTGCATGTCTGTTTTGAAAGTGTTTCATTGATTTTAGCGTCTTACTCCTTGCTGCAAATAAGACAACAGTGGACCATTTTGGAAGGTGACTGCTCACTGCTAGATTACCTGACACCCTGGTTAATCACATTAATTTAAGTGAATCGAACCTCAGAAATTGCTGGCAGATGCACGGGCTCTTTCCCTTAATCTACCCCAGAGGCAGACATTTCAGGTCCAGAAAGTAAACATCCAAACCAGGATTTTGTTTCAACCAACGAATTGAGTTCTCTGTGAATGTGACTCTTTATGCTCAGCTGCTTGGTTGAAACAAAATCCTGGTTTGGATGTTTACTTTTTGGACCTGAAATGTCCGCCTCTCTTCTACCCTGTAATAAATGCATTACACAGCCCTCTTAGAGAAGGCACTTTGCGTTTAGGTGTGTCGCACAGTTGTCACCCATCCATTCTTTTTGGGATCATCCAGTTTTTTCCTTATTACTTAAGATTGGAAGTGGCAGCTCCTGGGGTGTGTGCAGCTGTGATCGGTGTTCGTTTCCGTGCCTCGTCGACTGATGTACCTAAAGTGACACGTCGTTCTGGCGTGTGAACCAGTAAGCTCAGATACAAAAGTCTGTCAAATTTCACGAACCATTTCTGTTCTTCCTACCGAACCCTCCATAAACACATAGATTACAGCAGCGTGGCAACAGCCAGCCGATTAACATGCTTCAGAGGCGTTTTGAAGCCCTTTAAAGATGTGTCTGTCTTGCATTCGTTTTCCCACAACTATTACGGGTGGCTTTGTGTTCTGTGTTTCGCTCGGCTTGCACTGCTTGTGGAACCCGTCGTCCTAAAGATTTATTGCTCGGGCCAGACCAGGATCTGTTGTCGAGCGTTTCACAGCTCTGCACTACGCAAGCCGCTGTCTCCCGCAGAGAAGGTACTGGAAGGTGTCACCCGGGAGACCACGTCTTCAATATTGGGGAGACTTAACAGACTTATCATGTATATCTCTGTCCTCTCTATCATCTGGCTCCCTCAGATAGAACCACGACTCCATCCTAACCTGCGTCTGACCTGTTTCGTTTAAGGCTATCCGAATAAAAAAAAAAAATTCTTATTCCACAGATCAATTCCAGCTTAAAGTAAAAATTTTGCTTCTGCCTACAGGCAAGTTCAGATTCGTATGACATGTACAATGATGAAGTAAAGGATACCGGGAAATGTGTGTGTCAGTCTGAAATGAATGTTGCGCACTCTTCAGAAGCAACACCCTACACTCCATCTTGACAGGCAACCATGGTGTGATGACTCATCATTTGTGTGTTTGTTTGTCAGGCGTAAAAATCTATTTATATACTTTAATCATTGTGCTTATGCACAGATGTTTGTATGAATATTTCATTGTGCAAAGCCTCCACCAGGAAAGATCCCAACAATATGTTTGCCGCATAAAAGCGATTCTGTTTCGACCGGCAGCCGACATCTCTGGACCCATGTTCCGTGTGTAAAGAGCAGCGGGAGGACCTTCTGGAGACGGTGCATGATGGTCACCTCGCAAAGACTCCGCTAAGAACTACTGAGCTGAAAAGCATGCGGTTCTCCCATAGGTTTGGGCTGATGCCTTTTCCTGATCATCTAGCACAGGATGCAGAAGATCTCCAGGAGTAAAATCATGGGGTAAACCTGGGATCCAACAAGCCGTTTAATCATAAAACCAAAAACTAGGCAACAGGTCCAAATCGAGGAAATCCACAGGGTGCTATTGTGAGTTGGGAAACTGGCATTGGTAGAATACACCAAGTCAGAACGACAAATAACTTATTGCAGCATAAAGGTTCTGGGATGAAAAGTAAATAAACAGGGAGGTGTTTATATAGATAATATAGATGAATCACGGCATGGTGGTGCAGTGGCTAGCACTGTTGCCTCACACCTCTGGGGCCCGGGTTCGAGTCTCCGCCTGGGTCGCAT
>JAODKE010000002.1:10995001-11015943 GCA_026779605.1 Mormyrus hasselquistii
AAACCAAAACAACAAAAAAAAAGAATTCAAAGCAGAGGAGGCGGGGACGGGGGGGGGGGGGGGGGGGGGGTGGTCGGTTTTAGCCTGTCCCCCACCCCGTCCTGGTTTCCCAAGAGCCACTTTGTTTATCGTCCGGACGTCTCCGGCGAGCCTGAGCAAGAGCCCAGGCAGCCTGCGGAGACCCCAGACAGCTGACATCAGTCTCCCTGCGCCTGAGCAGCTGAGTGAGTGGGGGTGGAGGTGGATGCTCTATTTTCCGACTGACCTCTTCGTTATTGTGGTGTCGCGCCAAGGAGCGCCCCCCGGTGCATTAGAGGAGCACGGAAAAGCAATTTAGCCTTTACAGGCCAATAAGAAACACGGCATAAGTGTCGAGTGGAAACCTGCCCTAGTGTGTGAGCCTTTCTGTGCGTGTTATAATAATGAGCGGCCTGATCCTTCGCCATTTATCGCTGGGGTTTGGTTTCACTGTGGCTGCGGTTCTGCTAATCTGTCGTAAATCTGAAGTTCTTTAAATTCAGAATTAGATTATTAAAAATGTCACTGTGGCCCGGAACAGAATAAATCGTGTAAAACACAGAAGGCCGGGTTCCCGGCGACGTTGCAGATTGCGGGTCGCACTGTCTTTGAGTCGTTCCCAGGACAGCCATTTTCATGCTCATCTAAGCGCACCCCCCCCCCCCCCAATTGGCTGTGTCACTGCTGATGGCCAGGCGAGAGATCCAGTCTGCGTTCTGCGAGCGCTGCGTTTCGGGTCAGAGGTGGATGGGCGCGCATGGATTCCCAAATACGGATAATGAACTGTTAATTGCACCAATTAAGCCGGGGAAACGTGTCGGAACGTGGACCAGGCGGTGCCGGGGTCCTTCAGGAACTGAGTCTGACACCCGTGATTTACAGAGCTCGCAGGTTTGGCGACAAGCAGACCTGTGTTCATGGCAGTGGGGGGGGGGGGGATGTTTATGTTAGCGAGCAGGTTTTATCCGGCCCTCGGGGCCATGGTTACTTTCTCCGCCCAGGTTGCTAAGCAGCCCTCTCAGATTGCTTCCAGGTCAACCATGAATGCTTAGCCCAGGAGCTCCAACATGCTAGGCCTGGGTCAGGCTCAGTTTCTCCCTCCGTCTCTCTCTCTCTCTCTCAGAGCAGAGGTGAGACATATGGGGTATTTATTAGTAGCCATCAGCCGGCTGCTAGTTTTTCTGCTGATCCACTGAGTAATAGTTGGGAGAGAAGAAAGGAAATATTCCGAGTGATTTTGTTGGGAGGCTGGCTGGGGTGGGAAAGCTGATCATATGTGGCAGGGGTTTGACTCTGTGCCGCAGATGGGATTAATGCTTAATGTCCGGCAGCACGGACATGCCGTCTCTGATGACCCCCCCCCCCCCCCCAATCTCCCGAGGGAGTAAACATTCAGGCCTCGGATTTCGAGTTGGCACCATGTCCACCACGTGGTGGGGTGGGGGTAGGCATTTGGGGGAGGAGGGTGGGCGGTGGCTGTGAAGCTCTGGGTGTTTCCCGTTCTGCTGATATCGAAAGGTACTTTTTCGCCACACAGTAAAACCAGCCCCTGGATTTCACCGGAGGTAGATACAGGCAGAGACGCGGTGAATTTGTCGCGGCTCCCCCCCGCCTGGCAAGAGGAGGAATTGGGCCACACAAGTTGTAGCATAACAAGTAACACTCATTAAGACTCCCTTAAGGCACCGAGGGGACAGGTCACATGCTGAAACCCCAGAGGTGTTTTTGAAAATGGTCACTAGGGTTTGACCAAACGAGGCACGGTGTGTGTGTGTGTAAGTATGTATGACGTCCACTCAGTGGCTTATGGGATTTCTGCCTTATCATTGCTACTGGTGCAGGATGTCCTCGGATGACAGTGTTTTGGCACAGAGTCAGACTTCTATCTGAGCTATGCGGAGACCTCACTGGGCTGGTATTTTATTTTTTATTTTTTTGATGCAGTGACGTCGGAGAAATCAGCTGTTTCTTTGGCTGTGCATTCTCAGCTTCTAGAAAAGGTGCTGTAGAGGGTTGCAGTTCACAACTTTGCCAGTCTCGCTCTATCCAGCACTCTTTTTAGATGCGTGTCTTTGTCGCCCTCGCCGGGGTGCATACCCAGCCTGCAGCATACATCGCTCCTGTTTACAACCTGAGTCACGGAGATGACAGAAACCCCCCACCTAGTGAGGGTCTTGGGACTTGTGGAGCTAAAGGCCAGAGTGAAATTCAACCTTGTTTTCAGGGGATTGGGGGGTGGGGGTGTTGGTGAGGGGTGCCCAGTATCCTCCAGTGCCAGGTCTGTGAGAGAGAGAGAGAGAGAGAGAGAGAGAGAGAAAAACATCATGCGCTGTTTACATTACCACAGTGCTGCCATAGACACGGCTTGACCTAGTTTTAAAAGGCCGGCGTGCATAAGGGGCCCGGAATCTTCCGTGGGCCGTTCCGTGGGGGTTCGAGCAGGAGCGATCGAACGGGCCGTGGAATGCTCCAACTCTATGCGTCTCGCTCGCAGACTTGGCTCTTTGAGAGATGTACAATAGGCCAAGATGCAGCCATGAGCAGAGAGAGAGAAAGAGACACGCGCTCACACACGCACAAACAGCGAAGGTAATGTGATACTTGTTTTTGAAGGCATAACGGTTTTATGTCTTCTGACTCGGCTGACGAGTCACGACCACGCGGTATCTGCGTTCTCGGAGCTCAACAGCAGCGGCCTGCCTCCCAGAGACAGGAGGATGTGTTGAGGCTCAGAAGTCCTGCTGAAGAGAACCGCGTTTAGACGCAGAGGAACATTGTGGATGTGAAGACTGGTGTTGAGGTGACTGGAAAGACCACGATAAAAGAAAAGACCTTGCCCAGAACCTGACCAGTGCCCTGATGTACGAAGAAAATAAGTCCGGCCCCAAATAATCTTTGTCCTGGGGGGTAAGGGGAGAGGGAACAGTAGGAGAACTCTAGTTACACTGCCGAAGCAAGGCCAGGGCGACGGTAAGCGATCTGCCCTGTTCGCGGACGGAACCCTTTTCATCACGAAGAGAAAAGCGCCAAAAGCAAATCCTGGAATAATAAACGTGCCCCCCCCCACACCCACCCCTCAACTCTCCTACTGCCCTCCTATCCCCTTTATGTGAGCCCTCTGCTTCGGGGAGGGGTTGTTTTTTGGGCTTGGGGGGGGGTATGCAAAACATTTGGGAGGCTGAACAGCGGATTTGCTCAGTGGGAACACCGCATGACTCCGGAGAACTGGGCCGCAGAGTAAACAGTTTCTTTCAAAAGCCAGAAATAGTTTTGATGAAGCCAGGGGGAGTGGGGGGGGGGGGGGATGGAATGGCACTGGTCACATCGAACAGTTGGAGCCCAGGGCCTGTGCTGCTACCACACCACGTCCGGATTTAAGAAGTATCTACAGTATTGGAGAGGGTGACCATATGAGATTTGTACCTGAAAATGGCGCCTCACCTGCATGTCCTTTTACGACGGTGTGACAGTGTGTACTGATCTGGGGGTTTTCAACCTGATTTAAACTACTGGGCCTCCAAAATGAAAATAAACCAGACCTATGGACCCCCTACGCCCTATGGGGGGGTTTTAATGTCTCTCTACAAAGAGCGGCTTCTTGAATACTTTTCTCTCCAAATTGGGGGGGCTTGGTATGGCGTAAAACGGATACCTTGATTTTAGTTGGCCCCAACAAATTACGCTCAGCATTTTCCAGCCCCAAAAGTACATCCATGAGATTATTTTGGACACATCACCTGTCCCCTCTGCTCTGGCTGGCTCAGACAGACTGCCTCAGAGGCGTAACACCAGAGCATTGGAGCCCCATCCGCCCTTACACACTGCCGTTAAGCGTGTCGGCAGGTGTCTGACCTGTCCGCATGTTACAAGGAGTTTCCCCAGTGGCCGCAGACTGCGCTCTGCACTACGCCGTACTGCGTCGCTCTTGGCATCAGGGGAGAGAAATGGCTGAGAAACTGGCAGCCCTGTTCATCTTCGGCGGAATCGGTGGTAATATAATTCTTAGCTATGGTTTAAATAATGTAGGAAGAACAGCAATAAAGAAAATCCTCTTTAAGCTCTTCGGGAACAGGCAATAAAGCACCCATTCTGTCCAGTATTCAGCTCTTTCATATGATTCCACGAAACGACGGCGAGCGTGTTTGCAGAGGCTGCTTAATCTCAGGTGTTTAAACGGTGATTAGCATGGCTGCATTATTGAGGATGCCAGCTTGGCCTTTTGGTGGTATTGCCCACGTGCCCGAACTCTGGCACTAGCCTTCGAGTAAGTAGTGTGGATGGTGGTGGGGCGTGGGCATGCCGTGTGGGGGAGGGGCTCGCCAACGCGTTGCCTTAGTCGCCAGGGCAATTTGGCAAGGCGGGCAAAACGGTTGCGGGAGCATAGTTGGAGTGGAGTGTCCGGCTTCCGGCTTGGCCCATCTACACTGGCGCCTGCTGGTGGACGCTGCTGGCAGCGCGCTGAGAGGTCACTTAAAAATCAAGTGGCGTGACTGGGCAACATGTGGGGCAATAATGTCTTTGGTCCTTTATTGAGTGGCAGTTTATGGGGTCATTTTTAAGGACACTATGTACAATTCTTATGAGTTAATGTTTACTCTTTAAAATAATTAGTCTAAAGGAAATTTGTAAGTATGGTTTTTAAATAAAAAAAAAAAGGCAGTACTTCGTAAATTTTAAATGAACACACTGCAGACCTTTTCATACAAAGGCAGAGCGCAACATGATTGCGGTTTTTAACCACTTGCTCCATTCTCATAAAAATTCCAATAAACATTTAATCTTTCATCTCCATAAAGCCTTATTCAAGCAGTGGCCAGTGTCCTTCTTCGTCTGAAAATTTCTGGAAATCCGGGAGCGAAACATTATGAAAGCGCTTCCAACAAAGGAATCGGACTGCTTTGTGGTAGAATCGCTGCTGTAATCTTTGAATCGAGTTGAGGGTTTCCGGACGCCATAACCCTAGCATACATTAGACCAACTCCCTGTTAGGGTACAGTCTTTAAATGAACAGGCTGTGTTTCCCCTCCCCCAATCCACTTCACTGTTTCACCTACAGTAACAACAAACAATCGCAGTAACTAACGGCGGGCTCCCCTTTTACTGACCGTTTAGCAGGTGGTGCAGTTCATGCTTTGAAGTTGAGACCCCCACCGTTCCTGCTGAAATGGCTGAAATATTCCACTCACTCCTGTCCATTCCTTAGCATTTACCGTCTAGCACCCACCACCCCCGGTTCAACATTTTCCCTCGCTGCTCTAGTCATCCTGTTGTTTTGTCTGGGTGGCTTTAAATTGCTTAAATTGACAAACACACAAGCCATCCTCTCCCCTCGCTGTTTCTATCACTTAACGTAAACCCACATAGGTCCCTCTATTTCCTCCCAGACTGGACAGCCTCTAAGGGGCCGGAGTCCTGATCAGCGATGAAATGAAATTAAATCAGGCACTAGCTAGACCGCCGCCTTTTCTGTTAATTTTTTAGATGCTGTTTAAATGGGTGTGCAGACGCAGCGACTGTCAGCCATCTGAAAATTATCAAAATAGACTAACAGCCGACCACCAGGATTATGTCTGGAACGTTCCGGTGGCATCCATTTCCACAGGGTGCTCTCCCTTATTGATTCTTTAGGTCATTAATTGCGTGGGGAATGAGGTCCTCTTCGGACTTCCCAAGACCGTCTGGAGCACTTAACGTAGTTCGGTTCCCAGCCACTTGTCTGCTTTATGATTGCAGCCAAAATGGACACATCTACAGCACTGCACTTTGGTGGAGGGGCATCACCAGCTATGTCAGGTGGGGGGTGGGGGGCAAATCTGACCACAGATTATGAAATCAAAATCTACTCGGCAAAGACAGCCAGCAGGAAGAAGTGGTGGGGGGGGGGGTGGGGTAGACTGGTTCTTAGAGTAAGTTTTTACAGGGCCCATTGTGCGGATGACAGCAGTGCATTTCCTGGGGACAGAGTTGTTTTGTGGGCGGATTACAGACTCCCGTAGGTCACTGCAATTCATGCACTGCGAAGGAGCCAGCGGGGACTTTAGAGCGGGGGATGCGGAATTCCCTCTGGAATGTGTTGTCCTATCCTTGGCATTGTGTCCTGTGCCATCCATCCTGTGTCAGACACGCATTAGAGGCCTGGATGGGAACCTCCAGAGAGGGGCGATGCCTCCCAGAGCTGTCTGTCAGCCCCAGAGGGGTAAACAGGGCTCTGAAAGTCTGTGAAAACCTGTCCTTAAAATATTCTTACAGTGCAGTGTTTCCCAATCCGGTCCTTGGGGACCCACAAATACTCCACATTTTTGCTCCAGACTGATCCAGCCCAGCGAGGGCGCCAAAATGTGTCTATGGGTTCCCGAGGACCGGATCGGGAAACAGTGCTGTAGTGCACGGAGCCTCAAGGAGACAAAAGGTGAGAATGAAGAGATTCACATGAGGTTGAGGAGAGGATCTACTCCAGTGTTTTCCAAGCCGACCTTTGTCTTAGAAAGCAGGGCACCGAAGGAAAATATTGTTTAATTAGATCTGACTTGTTTGTTCATCTTTAAAAAGGACACCTTATAAAACATAGACTGCAAAGATTTTGTTGAATTTACAGTGCTAACCCTTGTTTCTATACGGCCAAGGAATCTATTTGTTTCTACAAAAGAATGGCGGGGTTGCAGTTACTTAATTGTGAACTCAGGGATTAGTGTGAACACTTATAACCTTTCACCCCAAACAAAGGCGTGATCACATGTGGTTGCTTAGTGACTTGATTTTCACCCGCCGATTTAATGAAATCGCTGGGCTGGATCAGTCTTGGGCTGTGTCCGAAATCGCACACTTGCGTCAGTGCACTGAGATGTAGTGCGCACTACCATGGATAAGTGCTGTCCTAACTAACACTAACGTTTCGCACTTACCGGAAGTGACGGACTAGCATTTTGATCGCAATTCTCCAGCGCGCCAAAATATCTGCCATGAAAACTTGCCGAAAGTCCCTCCCCTTCCGCTACGTAGTCAAAATGGCGTCCGTTTAGTGCGCGTAGTGTCCTTCATTCTGCATTGTGTTTTCTGCCCGTTTTCAGTGCGCCATCCGGGTACTTTCAGGGCACTGAATTTTCGCTTAGTTGTCAGTGTGAACACACTACATTCTAAAAGTGCGCAAGTGCGCGATTTCAGACACAGCCTTTGGTGTACTCTTTCAGCAGCTGTACTGAATTATTGGACATGTCCCGTACCAAAACAGTACTAATATAGCTGTCTAAAATAAATTGATCATGTACAAAGAAGCGCATCCTTAGAAACCATCCAGGATATTTTTTTAAGCCTATTTACCTACAAAAACGAAGTGACATTAATTTTGGAAATGTGAATGGATTTTTTTTCCCCTTTGGATAAAATTTGGAAAGGTTTACACAATTTACGCTACTCCACAGGCTGTGTGGCAGCTGCGGTTACTGGAGAGCGGAAAGGGGTCGCCTGTTCTCTGCTTGGTTCAGATTGACTTCTCATAACTTAAAACTGAGTTTTCGCCTCAGAGCTATTATTATTATTATTATTATTATTATTATTATTATTATTATTAAGTACATGCAAAGGAAAATTGTCCATCTGTTAAAGATTGTCATGATTTGGCACCTAATTTCTTCAGGTTTTAATAATGATTAGAATATGGTTGAACTTTCCTAAGAAACCTGCACATGTCTGGCTATTATTTTTATCTTGGTGCTCAGTGCTTCCTGTACTTTCCTATTATCTGCACGCTTGCGGGCCCCTGTAATTTTATTGTGCGCATCTGGGGGCTGACAGCTGAAACAACCCGATATTGAGTTAGTGCGTGTGTCTGTGTACGCGTGCACACACGGGTTTGTATTTACCAGATCGTGGGTAAGACCAGTTTTCAGGTCCCCCAAATATACAAATAAATATAAATTCTAAAAATCTTTCATCAGAATCAAAAAGCTAAAATAGTCAAAAGTCTGGAATTATGGATATAATTTATGGATAAAGTTACGTCTGAGTTTGGGTTGTTATAGGTAAGGTCAAGGTTATGGCCACAGAAATGAATGGAGAGTCCCTGAAATGATAGGAATATATGAAGTGTGTGTGTGTGTGTGTGTGTGTGTGTGTGTGTGTGTGTGTGTGTGTGTGTGTGTGTGTGTGTGTGTGTGTGTGTGTCAGGATAGCCATAATACCATTCTATTCGCAGCTATCCATCTGAATCTGGTCTGGAGGAGGAGCATCGAGTTGTTGCTCATCTCTAGCTTCCTGTTGCTCCACACCAAATATCATTAGCCGTGTGCTGAGGCTCAGAGAGGCCCCGATCGTCCGGGCGATGCAGGCAAGCCACCTGGTAGCCGCTTCCCCCCAGCTACAGCCACTTCGACTCTGCTTGGTTCTCCCCAAGAAAAAGGAAGGGAAAATGGGAGGGCGGGGGGGATCACATCCCTCTGAGAAAAGTCCAGGTTCTCTCAGTGGCAGATAATGACTGGAAGAGTTGTGAACTCAGGTGGGACCCATTACGGCGAGGACTGCCACCCTTATCAGTTAATAGCGGACTTCCAAGGAACCCGGATTGTTTTCTTAGATGGCACCTGGTCAGGAGGAACTGGGGGGGAAGCATTGCAGAAAGATAAGCTATCGTATAGGCACGCATCTATAGATAATATATTAATGGTAGGTCTAGAAGTTAATATTTCTCCTCCTGACTGATCAGGGTTTCCCCATGCAGCCAGGGTGAGTCACAGAGATGTTTGCACAGGTGTCCTAAAAGTCTTGCCTAGCTGTTAGGGGCCACAGGCCAAGTGAGGATAATCCAGAGCAAATTAAATTGAATTAAATGTTTTTATCAGAAATGCACGTATCCATAATTTAAAGCTATGACTGCTTTTTGGAAGTTGATTTTCCAGCCTTGGCTCATTAGAGGAATAGCGTCACCTATCACGATCTTCCCCAGCCCTGCAGAATGGGTGCAAAACCGTGTGTGTTTTTCGGTGGACCCTTATTGTTGAGATCCCGGGTAAAAGCAAATTGTACGGGTGTCCACACTGCCCCATGGACCTACACACGCGGAAAAAAAAAATCCTCTGGAATGCTTAAGAGCAGCTCCCCCCACCACCCCCTGAGCAGGCCGGTGTCCGTTTACAGTGGCCCGCTTGGAGCGCTGGCCACGCAGGCGCTGACCGGCCCGGCTGGAATGTGATTGATTATGTGGTGTTTATGTCATTGAGGACCTTTCAGCAGCTCAGGGGTCAAGAGGTCACTTTAACTGCAAATCCGCTTCCTTTTGTACAGTGAGGACCCGTAGCAGGGGAGCACAAAAACGCCTTTTTCTCTTTAGCCTGGGAAAAATGGGGGAGGGGGGCACACATCAATTAATACAACTTTTTTTTTCCCCCACCCCCCCGTTCCCTTTCCCCTCTCTTGCTCCCCTGAAAGAGCACGCTCATCTTTGCAGGCGAAACTTTAATTAAACATGTAAACGGAGGTAAATGTGGAAGAGCGCAATACACGGGCAAAGGAGTCAACAGGAAATTAATGTTTCTGTTAACTCTTCTGGTTGGGGGGGGGGGGCATGTTTACAAAAACAGCTTAACAAACAAAAAGAGAGTTTAAAAGAAATGAAAACGGGGAGCAAAGTTTGCAACAAAAATCAATGGATGCAAAAAGATCTGAAATCTGATAAATTTGTTTCATACAGCCCAACTTATTGCACTTAAACTCCTCAAATTACATCATAATTGCTCGTTAAACCACTGGTGATTCTCGACGAGTTAAATTGAATATGAAGTAAACCCCGTTTTGACAATTTTTAAGGAGAATTCTGGTGAAAGCGCCGAAAGGTATTTTTTTTTTTTGGAGCTAAAAACTGCTTCTTTAAACTGTGTAAATGAAAGGCTTTAACCCACACCGGGTTAAACTGCCATTTGAGATGTTGGCCTTTGATGTACAGCCTGTGCGACACATAGGTGATGGTGCTATTCGGAAAATGTGCCAATCATTGCCCTCGAGGGCACAGTGTTTGTGGTCATAGGACCTGGATTAGACTTTAAGTTCCTAGGGCAGGGTCAAAGGTCATCTGTCTTACTTAGCAGTTTTTTCCCTCCCTTTCTTTACATTTTCACGCACCTTCCCCCCCTCTATTCCATAGCGCTGTGCTCTCTGACCTTGCTAAGCCCACTATACTCCATATCACCATTTTCAGGGTCTTTCAACCTAGAAAATTAAGGTATTGGCTCACGTACTTGTGACATACACGGCGTGACATGTCCTCTGTCGTTTCCATGTGCGTGTGTGTGCGCACACGTCCACCTTAAAGCCTTGTAATGTCTTGCTCATGTCCTTTTCACTGCGAATACAACGTACAACGGAGCTTGTGCAAGCAGGTCTGCTGTTTGCATGCGTGTGTGTGTGTGTGTGTGTGTGTGTGTGTGTGTGTGTGTGTGTGTGTGTGTGTGTGTGTGTGTGTGTGTGTGTGAAGAAAGTCTGCATGTTCTCCCCATGTCTTTCAAGTTTCGCACAGGTACACTGGCAATCCAAAGACCTGCAGTTGGGTGAACAGGTGAAAAGTCTCTTGTAATTTGGTGAAAATTAACCAAATTACAAGAGAATTTTAAAGAGAAAAGTGCTGCCCTTAAGTTGAGGGAATGACCCAAATGCACAAGGCAAGCAGTGGGTTTTTATTTTGGACTTGATTTAATGTCACAGCAACAAGGCGCCTGTAAGTCCTGACCATCCTGTATATCCACAGTCCACATAACTATTTATAAAGTCAATAAACCAATATAACTATCAACCAATATAGTGCAGATATACCTTGGCATTATGGGCTGTGATTATCTCCTCTTTCCCCCAGGTGACCTGCGCAGACCCCACCCCCTGAGGGCTCGTGCTTGGTTTATATGTGACCCGCTGGCTTTCTACACTCCCCCATAAAACATCTGTTGCTCACGCATCTCATCCTGATCCATGTGTCTCCCTCCCCCCTTCAAAAGGAAAAGCCAAGCAGAATCACGGCATGAGTGATCAGGGATTGTGGTGATGTTAGCAGGTGCTGTTGTGCAAAGCGCTGAATCACACACTGTGGCCCCTAAGCGGCTGCTGAGAGCTTGAGCATCCCTGGGGTGGTGGCGGTGGTGGGGGGAGGGGGTGTCTGTGGCGTGAGACGTCAACATACAGTCATTGACTGGCTGCCCCATCCCATCCCCAGCCCCCACTGGCCACCGCGAAGCTGCCAGATGAATGAGTGACAGGAGGCCCCTTGAAAGCCCCCCCCCCCCCCCAAGACATGCTGCTCAGCTCAGTGACTGATGAAGGTGCTTCCTCTGGAAAGTTTGGTACGCTAATGGTCCAGTTTGAAGAATACTATGCACACTGCTGATATGATACGTGGTGTGTTTACGTTGATGAAGATATTTATAGCGATTCTATATTAAAATCTGGGGAGAAAAAGTGGAACACTATTGAGAAATAATTAATCATTCTGCAGCATGCTGAATCTGCTTTGTCGAGCTTTTGCATAAAGGGACTCCTGGTGAATCATACAGAAATAGAAAGATTTGACATGTTAAAAGTCAAAGCCCAGAATATGAATATCATTATGGCCTTAGAACCTGGGTTTCAAATGCCAGGAGACCCTGTGCCTGTTACGTAGTGCTATGTGTAAGCAAGCATCTGTTCACATGTTTTGTTGCCTGTTCCTGTTAATCAATAGTATATGCTTTTATTAACTGTGCCTGTTAGAGTTACATATTTTGTTTGTAGCTGAATCAGTGCCTAGTTACACAGTGATACATTTATTACCAGTTCCTGTAGCACTGTTTTATGTTTTGTTACAAGATCCAGTTATGCGCTGTTACATGTTTTGACTGAATCAATGGTTATTACACTGTGTAACATGTATTTATTACCAGTTCCTATTACAAAGTGTTGTATGTTCTTTAACGAGCATCTGTTATGCAGTTTGCTTTAACGGAATCAGTGTTACTATAGTGTTACATGTCTCTATTACCAGTTCCTGTTACGCAGTGTTACAGAACTTTATGACCATTTCCTGTTACGCAGTGTTACATGCCTCTATTAACATTTCCTGTTATGCAGTGTTACATGTCTCTATTACCAGTTCCTGTTATGCAGTGTTACATGTTGCTATTGCCTGTGCCGGCTGGCTTGAGCTGTCCCTGTTACATGGGGTTGCACCTGCTATGCTGCATGGGCCTGTAGTGCAGCGTTTCTTGCACTCTGCAGCACAATTCTGTCAGACGCCAGTGTCCCCTGGGGGGCACCATCACAGGCATAACAGATGATCTACTTCCTCTATACATACACCTCATCGAAAGCCGCAGTGACCATACGCAGGCAATTCATTTTGCGAGTCAAAACTTCAAGGGAAAAAAGTACTTCAGCTAAATTCACCAAATGCAGGCTTCAAAGTCTCAAGAAAAAAAGAAATTAGGTTATAGAGCTCCAGTTATCCTTGAAACACAATCACCATGGTGATCCAAGGTTTTACTGGTTCTTATTCTTAAGTTTGTCTTCTGGTTTTTAATTGAAGAGACGGGGCTGTCCATCGGGACTGAAATGGAGCGACTGTCTGCTGAGTGGACGCTCACGCGGAGGCACACACCAGATCCTTTCACGTCTTCATCTGCACGTACGGCGCCTCGCCAGCAGGATAGAGCCTCCCAGTCCCATTTTCCCAAAATCCCCTGCTCAGCGCATTATGACAAATGGACAGAGTAGGTAGGACATATTTCAAGAGAGAGAAGAAGTGTGTTTTCATCGAGGAAAGAGGGCCACCCCTAGATACATAGCAAGGTAGGAAATTTACAGGTTTGAAACCCCCCCGCAAAAAAAAGGTATTTCTTGCCACAGGCCTGCCACCCACTAAGGAAAGCCCATCCCAGACCATTTCCAGAAAACTCTTCTGTCAGGCCAATCAGGGATCCGTGGCTGCGGGACTTCTCAACTTTTCATTTAGATTTTCCGGGGACAGTGGGGCAGTCACACATCTAGCACATTCCCTGGCCGCTAATGAAACCATTTGAAATGCTCGCTTGCTGCTAGAGGGAAAAGGGGGGGTGGGGGTGGGGGGGAGACAAGCCCGGGGCCGGCGAGTCACTCAGTGGAGACGTGATGTCCGTCTGGGTTCCGAAGGGCAGCAGCCGAGGTGAGCAGGGATGTCTGAGGCTTGTCCAACACGCCACCTCAGCGCCTATCTTTACTCATTAGTGACGCGGTGCGGTATAAGCTGATACATGGTCACTCTCCCGGGCCACTTGGACACGCATGTGAGGCCACATGGGTCAGTGCGCATGGCAACGAGCTACGCGCTACACAGATATATAAACAGAGAGGCCTCGGGCTTGGAGTCTGGTCGACAAATCACGTATCTTGCTGGAAAAACCAGCATAAACTAGCCTAGCTGGTTACTAGCATGACCAGCATAATGCATACTGGTACCAGCATATGCTGTTTTGATGCTGGTGGACCAGCATCATTAATAAAATCTTACTGGTGGATCAGCTTCATGTGCAAGTAGAGCAGCACAGCTATGCTGGTCCACCAGATACATCAGCACCAAAACAGCACTAACCTGCATAGACCAGTATGGAAATCATGCTGGTCTGTGCTGTTTTCTTCAACAGGTTACACATCATATACATCCAGACAGACAGATGGAGATAAACAGCCAGAAGGTATGGATGAAAGTGATGTTAAAACATGTTTATTATTACATTTTTCATGAATGTCTTTCCCAGGGTAGAGGCAGGGTTTGGTCTGGACCGCCTAACCCAGCGGTATACATCAATTATTCCCAGTGGGCTAAATTCCACCTGCAACACAAAGCCATGGTCTACTGTGTCCATGCCTACTGGGAAGGAGGGGGGAGGGACAAAAAAGTTCGCCAACCCCGGGGGGGCAGAACCGATTGCATACTCTGGATTCAATTGCATTTCAGTCTAGATGTTGACCAGAGTCCAATAAATGGTGACCCCTGCCACAAAAGGTTTTGAACACAACCACCTCAACTTCTGCATGCCAGTTCAGCCAACCTGTGAGAAGAAACACAAGTAACCGCACATACATGCATGTGGAGAGAAGATAAGAACTCCTCCTGCCATCACACACTAATGGCACTTTTCCACTGCCACCGAGAACCTAGCGGTTCCGTGAACTGGCGGTTTTTCATTGTAAAGTATACAAGCCGTACAGAAGCCATAACCACGCTGACATGGCTGGCTGGCTGATATCTGATTGGTCGAAATGCATGGAGATACCAGTGTCTTGCGCATGGATTATCTATAGGAAAAAGGGTGCATTCTACATATTATTCATTATTAATTGTATCACACAAATCGATGTATCGATGCATTCCAGATAAGTCGGTTCTTGAAAATTTCCAGCCTTACTTAACAAAGTACTATAGAGCAGCCGAACGGAATGTATTCATGCAAATTTACATAAGCGAATGCTAATTCCACTAGCGTCCCACTAACATAATATGGAGATTCGACAGATGTGCTAGAAAATGAGCAAATTAGCGCACAGTAAATCATGATGCACAACGTGTGAACAGTAAATAAGCATCTCTTCGGTTTTGCGTCACTGCCGTTCTCAAAACCCTACAACGCCTTTACCGAGACGACGCTTCTGCGGTGAAAAAACGAAGTGAGCTGGAAACGAACTTTGATCAGTCTCTCTTTGCGATATGGCCCGATTCCTGTATGTCAGTGGAAAAATGCCACAGGGGACACAGACCTGATAGTGTTGGAGATAACACAGGAACACAAATTCTCAGCAGGAACCAGGCCTGAAAATCTGAGGACACAACACCACACACCATATCACCAAACGTCACTCTTTGGCTTTGCGCTAAACAGTTATTACGCTTTCACACATTAGTGAAAATGCGCCGGCAGCGTGAGTCAGTCGGGCCTGTGAAGTGAGAGACAAAAACTTTGGCGTGTCAGTCACTCTCCTATAGGGGGCAGCAGTGCTGCTTGCTCCCCAATAGCCCCATTCCCTGTGTTGCTTCCTTTAGCAGCATGCACACTGGGCACCATTCAACCTGAATGTGTACTGAGGCATTGAGGGGGAGCTTTGGCACATTTACATATATACAGTGTTTACACCAGGCAGTAGGTTCCCAAGCAATAATCAAGACCCTGACGAATCTGTGGCGGTGGCTGTGGAGGAAGATAATCCTACAATAAAAGGCTGCATTTCTGAAATTATATATTTAAATAGACATAATTAAATTGACTGGCATCCTGTCCAGGGTATTCCCTGCTCTGTACTTCCTGGGATAGGCTCCAAGCAACTCTCAACAGGATTGGATGACTGGATGGATGGATGGATGAATGGATGGATGGATAATGTAACTGAATGTGTTAATGTTGCATTGCATATATTTACAATCAGTATTTTATGTAAAGAGATTGTAAGATGGTCCATGGTTCTTCACAGAGATCCTGTAGCCTCCACCTTAGTGTGGACATAATGTTGGTCCAAGTGGGGGTGGAGTTAAATGACAGCCAATCAGCAATGAGCAAGCTTGAGCTTGCAGATTTGCTGTCTGTGGAATCAGCTTCTATCCCTATTTGAATGAATATCCTCCATCTTCTATCTAAAGCTGACTTCTTGTAGTCTCTGTTCGTCTTACCCACCATGGGTTCAACAAGTTTTTTATTGTGATTTTGAATGTGCGTGCTGTCATGGCCCCACAAAATTTGGTTTTGTCAACATAAAATTGCCAACAATCACCCCCACCTAAACACTGAATGGACTATTCCAGTTACCAGATTGTGTACCTGTGCCATAGTGGTTGCTGGGGTACTTTTACCTTTGTGACCTTAACATGGTTTCTGGGTTGTGGTCTGAGCACTTGTGAACGACTCTTGTTTGACTGCCTGAATACAATTCTGGATCACCTTCAAAACCCAGTTGACCCGCGGCTCGCTAAGATTCTGAATAGTGGACTGTGATTCAGACTGCAGAAACAAACTCCAATATTGGATCTACACCCTTGGGACCCCTCCCTAAACATCACATACACATACATGTACTGAATAATTCATCACACATTTAATTGCATAAAGGCACACATTTCAATAAACAATCTATTGTCTCAGGCAGAGCAGGCCTCCTTCTTCACATGAGATTTAATTCAGCTTATTTCAGAAACCATTCCATCGCAATTACAACCAAATCCATATCGCCTCGCTGGTTACTAATGGGTTTTAATCCACGTGGACGACGCTTCACTACTTGTGTATTCAGGAGCTTCTCAAAACAACTCCAGCAGAGCAGAACCCTTCAGAATGCCACTCTCCCTTACCTTGAACTCCTGTGTCTGTTTCCTCGTAGCCTAGAAACTTTGATTATTTTGAAATTTTGACTAGATTTCTTTGTAGCCTGGGTGGCTTTAGCTGATAGCTACACTTTCTTAAATGAACTATAAAAGCTCCTCATCACATTATGCTTAAAGTGCTAAAATGCTACGGCGCTAAAGCATTACTGAGCAGGGGCTCATCTCACACTACGTTCAGCACTCCTGCCATTTCTTTGCTCAAGCAGAAGCCGGAGAAGTAACGGTCTGCTGCTACAGAGTGCTTTTGGAGATGGCGGGTCAGTGTATACCGCCGAAACACTTCATATACCGTTTATACCGCCGGACTGCTGATGGCGGATGGACTTTCAGCGCGCTGACACTGCTACCTCTGGGAGATACTCGAGGGGAGACATGGTGTGGTAAGACCTGCTTGGCCCCCAAGCTATGGAGATGAGGACAGATCAACGTAAATCATGTGTTAATGAGCTCCTCCCCCTTTCCCCTGGGAATGCTGGGAGATACAGGCATCAAAATCGCAGTGGCTAGATCGTTGGTAATTAGCTTAATCCAATGTTTATTTAACTATTTATGTAATTAGAAGTCATATTTCATCCAAAGCAGTTACATATGCATTTATATTTATATTAGTTATTATACCAAGACGTATATGAATCATTGAGGCTAAATGCCTTTGCAAATATCACTTACTATAGTAGGGTTTGAAAAACTTTAAAGAAAAACACAATACAGTTTGGTGACGGGCGGACCGAGGCATCGCGGGAGCAGAGAGAGACATGGAGACTTGCTTGCTGGGGAAATCACACTCTAACAGGCCTTAACCCTTGTATTGTTGTTAATGTTAATGGTTGCTTGTCCCTGTTGTCATGTGTGTTTGCCCGTGTCTTGTCTGTACCCGGTCTGATCCTCGTGTGTAAATCTTCCACCCTGCGTGCATCTTGTAGTTCGGCGTCTAACAACCTTGTGTTTCTCGTCTGTGTATTTGGGTTTGGCGCTTGTTGGGTGCCTGTTATGGTCCTATTTACGATTGTACGCAGGGCATGCTGGGACAAATTATTTGTAAGCTACAGCGTTCGTGAACTGCAGGCACCACTGTAGTTTAAACTTTTTTCTCTTTTATCCCACCAACCGTCACACTTCCCGGACTCACCCCTTGTCTCTATTGGACCCGGAATTCTTATAGGTTTTTGACTGTTCCTCTGTTCAGAGGAGAACATAGCTTCAGGAATTCGAATGGGTATAAATGAACATTACAAGGAAACAGGCCATTCCAAAAGAGGCAAGCAAACTTAATCATAACACACAATAATGTCTAAGTATGATGCTAAGTTGGATTAGCATCATTTTCATTGGTTCATATTTAAAATTGACACCAGCAACAGTTTGCCGAGGGACAAAAAAAAAGTTATTTAAATGGCACACGTCTCTTCTGTAACCCTGGTCCAGAGGTTGCATCGAGTAAAGGGTTTATTGGTTCTGGTAATGTTAATAATGAACACAGTGCAGACAAAAACAACCTTGGTTATTGACACTGGCCATTTGTGAAAGGTTATATTTGATTGGTGTAGCCCAGTGGTTTTATGACATTTAGTTTTTAATGACATTTAGATACTGAGTCGCTTATGGCCTGAAAAAAAGGTAATATTTACCATGTGATGAAATGAATGAAATGACAGAGTGGTTCGGCTGCGTGGCACTGCTGCTACGAGGTGTCGAGTTTGGACCAAAGCAAATCACTCAAGTAAGCTGTGATATTATCCAGTGTTTGTTCTCCATTGCAGCCTGAGACCTCGGTGGTTGTGCGTGTGCCAGCCATCCCTTCCCTGTTGGGGAGGATCGACTGCCCCACATCCTTGACCAAGGTAAGTAGCAGGAAGATGGATGGATGGATGGATAGATGGGATATTTGTAAAGCTTCCTCAAGTCAGCCATTGTGCCTTGAGGGGCCAAAGAGGAACCTTTATGCACGGATCTGAGGCAACTTGCAGGGATTGATTTATGAGTGGCACCGACGATCACACACACCGAATCAAGCGGTTCTACCTCAGATGTATGATATATGGTAAACACCGGGGGTCGTGATGAATCGTGCTCTACATAGTGTGGCCACCCATCCACCGTCTAACCGTTCATCCCGCTCTATACCAGGAAGCAGGGGGCACAATAATATGGTGCATCCTGAACAGGACGGCAGCATCGTATAAATAGTCTAATAGTCTGCAACCGAATTTCTGTGCCAGAACAGTGAACGAACATCACCTTCGCCCTGTTTCATTTATTTTCCGTCCCCCTTCAAGTGTCGTTTATTTAAATTACTAAACGAATGCCGCACCGCCGGCAAGCCGGTGGCACTGCCTGCTGCCTCAGCTCGTTTATAGATATTATGGCACGGCGCAGCGGGCCAAGTTACCGGGGAGACTCGGGGATCACAAGCAGCATATTCGTTTGCTCTTTTCCTGCTTCCTTGCTGAATTTCCTACACTGTTCTGGGGGTGTAATTATGCGGGAAGCTGCCCGCAGTTTGTAGGGGAGACTGCAGGAGCTCCTGAGGGCCCCTTCGGTGTCTCCGTACAGCTGCTAACATAACGCTAAATGATCATTAGAGCAAATTAATAATTAACCGGAACCCCCAAAAAAGAAACATTTCCCCCAGACATTTTCAGACAAGGAACAGAATCACAAGTGCGAAGCTGTAAGAGGAGAGGAGGTCGCAATTCCCCGGCGGGCCTGAAGGTGGAGTTCCCCTGGCTAGCCTGATGGTGACCGGAGTGAGAGAGCTGCAAGCCCCAGACGTCATTGGATGGGGTTAATGAGGCGGGACGGCCGGGGAGATGAAGCGTGTCGGTACGCCTTGAGGCAGTGGGTCCTGCATGGAGTACTGTGGTCGAAGCTGGGACACAGCCTGAGATTATCCAGAGAGCTGGGCCTCCTCGATCACATTGCTCTCATTACATAACCCATCACGACCGAGGTAGCATTCTCCTAACGGCGTCTTGCTAAAAACAAACAAGACATTACACTTATTACTTTTGCTTTTACTGTGGAGGCCTGGACTTTCATTTGAGCTATGCTCAAGAAGGACAAGCAACTTCTGATCCCAGAGCAGTGATGACATCTAATGATCTTGTGACCCCTCATCCTATGTCCAGGTAGAGTGGAGAACCCTTGACAGAAAATGACCCTGGACAACCCTCCAGCGTCAGGTGCTGGTTAAAAACAGCAGTCAGCGTTGCGCACAGTCATGAAATCGATGTCCCAGCTCTGCTCATGCGTGGCGAATTAGAAAAATCATGCGTCCAATCACAATCCACCACAGAGGAGGGAGGTAGTATCAGCCGGTAGGACTCAACAGACCTCGAAAGTGAGCCTTACTCCCATATGTGCATCGCAGCTCGCTATGCCTGAGAGTACACATACGCTATGTAAATATCTGTACACTGTTATTTTATATTATTGTATACATCCTTGAGCAAAGTTGAAACAAGCTGTCACACAGACATGCATGCAATGACCTGGGACCCGGCGGTTTGCCGGCGGGAGAGAACACTGAGTGGATGAACAGAAGAGGCACTGTGCCCACAGACTGGCAGGCCTGCTCGGGTGGGGTTAGGGCTGGGTGGTATGACTGAGTGGATGGACAGAGGAGGCACTGTGCCCACAGACTGGCAGGCCTGCTCGGATGGGGTTAGGGCTGGGTGGTATGACTGAGTGGATGGACAGAGGATGCGCTGTACCCACAGACTGGCAGGCCTGCTCAGGTGGGGTTAGGGCTGGGTGGTATGACTGAGTGGATGGACAGAGGAGGCACTGTGCCCACAGACTGGCAGGCCTGCTCGGATGGGGTTAGGGCTGGGTGGTATGACTGAGTGGATGGACAGAGGATGCGCTGTACCCACAGACTGGCAGGCCTGCTCAGGTGGGGTTAGGGCCGGGTGGTATGACTGAGTGGATGGACAGAGGATGCGCTGTGCCCACATACTGGCAGGCCTGCTCTGGTGGGGTTAGTGCCGGATGGTATGACTGAGTGGATGGACAGAGGATGCGCTGTGCCCACAGACTGGCAGGCCTGCTCGGGTGGGCTTAGGGCCGGGTGGTATGACTGAGTGGATGGACAGAGGATGCGCTGTGCCCACAGACTGGCAGGCCTGCTAGGGTGGGGTTAGGGCTGGGTGGTATGACTGTGCTTCAGCCATCCATGTATATTTCCTCCACAGTGCAAAATCTTGCTGAGGTTAATTGGAGTTGCCAAATTCCCCATAAGCATGAATGGTTTCTGTGCCCTGTGATGGATTGGTGCCCCATCCTGGGTTATTCCCGTACAATTTTTATCAATCCACTGGGTCCTACATCTAGACCCAAGGCGATAAGTATGAATTAACGTGACTGTGTTATCCATTTTAACTGTAGTCAGTCTGTCTGCATATAGACATTTCAATTCATTTGTACAAAGGTGTATGTATTTTTTTATTGTTGGGTTGGTTCCTTGCCCTGGATTAGTTCCTGCCTTCTAGATCTGTACCCCCATGACCCTGCAAAGGACAAGCAGGTATAGGAAATGGTAGAGAAATATATATATATTTTTTTAATACAT
>JAODKE010000002.1:11017720-11049881 GCA_026779605.1 Mormyrus hasselquistii
CCACATCTGAGTGTTCGGCACGAGGGTGGGGGGGCTGGGGTTTGTGGGGGGGGGGGAAAATAAGGCCTGTTTTTTCCCCCCTCGGGCAGTCATTGGGGGGGGGGGGGGGGGGACAGTATGTAAAGCAGAATCTTCCAGATCTCTGCGGTAGATGGGATGCACGCTCTCCCTTTCATCCTGACCGACTCCCCCAACCCCACACCTAAATAAATGTTTGTTGAGATCCATTTTCTGTCCCACCTTAGTGGTTTGGGTGTAAAAAGAAAATCACCTATTTTCTCTCCTGTAGCACATTGGGAAAAATCCCAGAAAGCAGCCCCCGTTTGCTGTGAGAATGCTCTCATTAGCGGGATTTTCCCGCAAGGCTTTCCCAGGACAGAAGCCCCCCCCCCCAATTCACAAACGCAGCCAACCAGGGTGATGTAATGATTTTCCAGCAGAGAGGGCCGTGATTCTGTCTACTGCTAACAGTGGTCCTGGTGGCACGTTATTTGCTGAGCGTAGCAACTCAGAGAGATGGAAGCCGATGGAAATGCAAAGCAAATCCTCCCCCACGTCACCGTGAAACACCCGACACCGACTGGCTGGAAGTTACGTTCGCCGCGTGTACTGGCAGCGGGAGGAAAAGATGATTTTGCTCGTATAGAAGATGTGTAGTAATGTGACTGCCCATGGTGCGACTTGGAGTCCCGCCCCCCTTTGAGCTGGCAGGATCACTGCACTGCCCCCTGCTGTGGGTGCCAACTGCACACCCTTGCACTGGTCTTACATCAGATCCTCGCACACTGTCAAGACATACAGGGAAACAAGCCACTATACCTGAGCTGCCAGACACTGGTTGCGTTCTCATTCCGGAGAGTAGAGTGCCACCAAAAGGCCACGGTCCCTTGGCGAGGCTCACTGGTTAGCTTTTGATGCATCCCTCCCCCAATGTGAGGTCACGGGGAGCCTGGGGAGCATGCCAGGCCCCACAGGTCGTCCCAGATGGGACACCAGTTCATCACATGGTACAAACAGTGGGCAATTTAGAGACGTCAGTTCACCTAACTGCACATTTTTGGACTGCAGGGGGAAACTGGATTAACCAGATGGGCAAACACAGGGATGTCATCCAGCTCTAAACCCAAAGCTGCTGTTAATACCTGAGACATTTCACATTTTATTTATTTGACAGATGCTTTCATCCAAAGCAACATGTATTGAGAAAACAAGGACAGACAGGTGGAGCATTTGGGGCTGAAGGCCAACGCTGGGATTTGAACCAGCAATCATGGACACAGCATCCTAAGCCACGGATCCAAACACCACTCCCACAGTGAAGAGGCGACGCCCATCGTCGTTTGGCGTGTTTCGTGAAATTATGCTGTTCGTTAGCAGAAATTATGGTGCTTGGGATCTTGTAAGGGTGCAGGTTCAGATCCCAGGATTGACCATCATCCGAGTGCAAACTCAAAACCCAAAGCTGCTAAAAGTCAAATGCCACGTACCAAACAAATGCACTTCGGCTGATTCTTAATATCGCTTGATCTTCATTCCTTGATCTCCAGTGTATTCCTGTCCCCCGGAGCCTTCTATGCTGTGACAGTTGAAGAATTGACAGGCAGAAGGTGTCCTGGGGCAAACCCAAGGGATCTGTCCTCCTGAACCGGCTATTGACAGGAACATCAAGATCGTTCAGAGTGTTGATCTCCCTTTAATTATGCAGCAGCCCTTCACCTAGTGGATGAAAACAAAAGCTCCTCCTACAGGTGAAGCTGGGTATTAACAACAAGACTAAACCCTTACTGTCGTGCAGACTTAGGAATTGTCTTCAGAGTCTTGTGTAGAAAGTGAGCACGTGTGTTTTAATGATGCCTGATTTATGGGCATTACTATCACTGTTAGCACCTAACAAAAAGGCAAAAAAATTCTGTAAGTTCTCTCCATGTCATTATCACTTCAGAATGTATACAACCACATATACAAAAACCAAAGGTGGAAATTTCAGGTCAAGAACATAACAATCCAGACCAAGATTTCATTTCAACCAATCAGTTGAGTATAAAGACTCATAGTCACAGAGGACTCAACTGGCTGGTTGAAACAAAATCTTGGTCTGGATTTTTACTTTCTGGATTTAAAATTTCCACCTCTGACACATACATTCCACTCAGCAAACATGTGAACTTCCCATCCGCATCCAGTCAGCAGACTGGCTCTCAACCATCAAGAAATGTGGCAAAACCCATCGTTTTTGCCAACACCTCAACTGGTCCATCAACTGACACTCCTAACCCTTCGCCCTTCTCTTGTGCATCTTAAGATGCTCTTGAATATTTACATGTGTTTTTAATTAAAATAGACATTTTGTTAGAATCTAACAATGTCTTTTTGTAACACATTATGGCTGTTGCTGCTATGCTAATTTGCAGCTGTTCCTGGCCATTTGTTGGAGGCTCAGCATATCTGGCTCCTTGACAGCCATAGTCCTTGTTCTGTTCTCTCTGCCTCGCTTGTATATCGCTTAGGGCGAACCTGTCTGCTAAATAAATAGATGTGGATGTAGATTTAGCCCTTTCTCCTATTTTGACCCTATCTTTAGCCCCTTAAATAATTAATACTGGACCACATCGGAAGTGACCCAGGGGTCTTTGTCTTGGAAAACTGTGGTTCCTCCTTTGAGAAGCAGGAACCTTGGTGAGCCAGCAAGACAGCCCCCCCCCGGGTTCCAGCATCCCTGTGGAGGTGGAGGGTAGTGATGTTTGGGCTAGAAGTGTGATGAGTGATTCAGCCCCCACCGGCTGGCAGGCCTCCCTCTCTTGGGTCCCTCCGATCTGTTTGATTGCAGTTAGTGGGGAATGCGAGTGTCGGCTCTGACTGACCTTGGCAATTATCGGCGTGACAGGCTGCTAATGACGGGGGGGGGGTGGGGGCAGGGTTGATAACACCAAAGCGGGTCTTCTCACGCCCCACCTGGGGGTGTTATCAGTCTTCCTCGCGTCATCTGTAATAAGCATTCTGCAGAAAATGAACAGCACTGGTCCTGAATGATTGGCCCATCCTCAGATCCAGGCGAGACAAGAGCCCATTCTGGAATTCCAATTTCCAGGTTTATTTATATGCAACAGGAAAAAAAAACATGTTTCCCTTGATAGTGATGCATTCTGAGGAGTGTGAATGACCACAGTAATCACCGGAGAACCAGGCGCGTGTGTGTGGATGTCTGTGTGTGCGAGTGGGTATACCTAACGTGGTAAATATCCATTTTTTTTCCCTCATGGGAACCGGTTTCCTGGTCCCCATAAGGGAAAAGTCTATTTTATAAAAATCTGTGACTGCTATGCAAAAATTAAAAATGCTAAAACTTGTATTTTGCTTGGTTACTCGTGGTTATGGTTAGGGCTGGGTGGGGGTTAAGGTTGTCATAGTTAGTGTTAGCATTTTTCCCATAGAAGTAAATGAACAGGCCCCATAAGAATACAGTAGGTATATCGAACGTGTGTGTGTGTGTGTGTGGGTGGGTCGGGGGGGGGGGGGGTTATCCCACTAGGAGCTCCAGCTTCCAACAATGCCCCATTCTACATTAGATCAGAGGTTAAAACCCCACAAACCGAAAACTGGGGGTCCATTTTGTGGGCCCACAAACAATTCCAACCAACTAGATTGCAGCTGGGGCTAGTGGCCCTAAGGCCCCGCCCCCATACACACCCCTGCAAGAAGTCTTTTAACCATGTAACCATGGGCTGGTCAGTGTGGCCATCATGACAAAGACATACATGTGGTTGTGATAGAAATTCAAATAACCATATTAGGGGTCACTGAGCCCCCTGACAAAATGTCACCTTGGGCCCCCCACCCACACTTACATTATATACTGTGCTAGGGCCCCCTGAATCTCCCCGGGTATCCATGCCACCACCGTGCCCCCGGGTACAACCTCAGAAACAGGACAAAAAAACAAAGACGTCCCACCTGCCCTGAGCCCAGCAACGTCACCAAGAAAATGCAGCCTTAAATGTAGCTGACCCCACCTACACGTTTCCGCACATACTTCTATTTGCTAAATGTTTTCTACAAATATTTAGCCAGCATCTCCTTGTTCAAACAGTTACCTCAGCCATCAATTCTCTGTCCAGTGCAGGTCTATAGTCCGAGTCTGTCAGGGGGGTCACGGGGCAGGAGGTGGGGGACACCAAAAACGGGATAGCAGCTCATTGCAGGTCATCCACTCACACACTAGGGACGATTCCGATGGAGCCATTGACCTAAGTGTGTGTTTCGGGCTGCAGGATGAAACCATAGCAAACAGCGGCAGAGCCACGTAAAGTCCCGAGATCTCGTCCCACCATGTTGAGTCAGTGAAGAATAAATTACTTTAATGCGATGCCTTCCTATTAACGTGCCGAAGCTTTTTTGAGGCGTCGAAGTTGCTTTGAAGAATAATGTCTGAAATATGTCACGCGTCTCTGTGGCGTCTTTGCCATCCAAGGTACTTTTTCGTGATGGATAATAGCCGGTTCCGTAAGACATTTTTAATGAATAATATATCTGCAAATTACCATTATTGATTTGTATATACATAGATGCTGACACAGGGAATAAGGCTGGTCTGGAGAGAAGGACCAAATATGTAATGATAAATGCAAGCTGATCAAAAAAATGGCTCCTTTATTATCGTCTGAGGTCACGGAACAGAAGTAAATAAAATGTTGGCGCTTTATGCTGATTCTTCATTCTCTTAATGATTTTCCCATTGTAAGTTGTGCCTTTCTTTCCCGCCGGTTACATCATCGCACAGCCTGGCTGTATATCTTCCTAAAGACAAAGCTGACGTACAGAGCATGATAATTATTTTTGCTGTCTCACGAGCGTTTGCGGTTTGCTGATCACGAGCGCTGGTACGCACGGTAACACTGCCCACTCGGGCCTCGAGGTCTCGGGGTGTGATTCGGGCCCTTTGCTGCGCGTGTGTGGAGACTGAGAAAGGCGACGCCCATCCCACAAGGGCACTGGAGCTGTAACCAGGGAAGAAGAATTGTTGCTCGCTCTGTAATTTGCGTCAAGATGCCGAAAGGAAGCGCCAAATTGAAGTGGAAAATGATTCCTAGTCACGTACTTTAAGTTGACTCGAACGTGCATTTTTTCGTTAGCAGTTCTTAAGAGTTTTTTGCTTTTGTGGGGGTCAGGCTGTCTCAGGGGTAAACATACAGGTCAGATAGCACGCAAGATGGTCGCCCCAGAGTGTCCAAACGCATGCAGGCTCTTCTCATGCGTACACACAGTATGTACTACATTAGCGGTCAAGTAGTAGGCTTCCGATGTAATTCAGTATATACTGCGTAAGTATTTTTTGGACGCACCCTGAATGTTCTCTTCATGTTTGTGTGGGGGTCCACTGGGTACCTCGGTTTCCTCCTACAGTCCAAAAACACATGGTCAGGTTATCTGGTGCCTCTGACTGTGCGCCCTGTGACAGACTGGCATCCCTTCCAATGTGTCTCCTGTACTCTGCTTTCTGGGACAGACTCCAGCACCCCCCTCCCCCCCCCCAAAAAAAAAATTTGTACTAGACAAGCAAGCAGAAAATGGATGATTCAACAATTCTAACTGACTGCATATATTAAGGCATCTTTTGTTTCAATTAGCTATGCAGGAAATTAGGAAACAGCCTTATTTATCTTAGAACTTCAGTTTCCCCAGGCCTCCGGGGCTGTCATTTTGCAGTTGCGTTGGATGTCTCCTCTCAAAGCTCCGTGATAAACAGCGGTATTTGATGCATTTTTCCAAGCCTGTATGATGAAATGCCTGCCTTTTTTTTTTTTTTTTTCGAGCTTATATACGAACCGAGACACAAAATAGATAATGACGACTGTCCGCTATATCGTGCATCAATGAAAGCGGCTTATGGTACCAAGCCAGAGGGAACCAGCCAGTTCTGAAGGTCCAGCATCAGGAAGCTCCGCGTTCTTCACTCAGATATACAGATCCATTCCCGAGCATTTACTCTCTGAGCCCGGGGGAGCCATTAGGCGGGGGTGGGGCGGACTTCTATACCGATGCATGATTCATAAGCGGTTCCTATACTGCAAATCAGATTAGAGGTCAGGTCCTGACTGTCGGCACTGTAGTGTGAACCAGCCTCCTGGGAGCCGTAATCGTGCCTCAGTCTGCAGGAGTTCTATGAAACTTTCATAGCGCTTCAGAGCAAAGCGGCCGGCCGCTTCAATCTCCCTCAGCCCTCCTTGGTGATCACTTCAGAACATGAAAGCGGCTTCGCGGAGTAAGCACTGCCACCCAAAAGCCGGCGCTCGGCCTGGATGTGCCGTCTGCTCACCCACTCAGCTGAGGTCCGTTTTACGGGAAAGGAAGGGGTTTCTTCACTGGGCAAGGGCAGGTCTGGTGGTATTATTTACATTTATATTTACATTTCTATATGTGGGTTGAAATGTTATGCACTGGAAAGAGGCAAAACATAAACGTAAGCACATTTTCCCGATGGACTCTTAATACGGAAGGGCTGAGTGGTCGAGTTGCTTTAGTTGGTGGAAGTTAACGAGAGAAAAAAATAATCATGCTTGTCGAAGAAGCAAGACGGTCCAAACAAGAAATCAGTGAGTTACGTATTTGTAAAGACTGTAGAATGTAATTGCAAAGCATTGCATTAATAAATTATTGGTTTTCAAAATTGTCTTTTGCTTGTTAATGCTGGAAATCTAGCCTAAGTAATTTTTTGAGGACATTACGGTCAAATGCATCTGCCACCCCCCTCAAAAGGACAACTGGCCCTAGTCTGGTCTCCCTGCTTGAAATGGCCAAGAACCACCACTGTGACTGGGTCACGATAAATACGGTGATGGTGCATCTCTGTGGAGGTGCTGTTATGGCCATTCCTCAAAGAATTCACACACACGCATAGTTGTTTCACCTATTAAACTTTATGTAAAAAGTTCTTTTAATAAGAATTAAGGCTTCAAAAAGGCAAACAAATCTAATGTTCTCAAGTATGGTGAATGTAGTAAAAATGTAAGGTAACAGAAATGCATCGAAGAAATTAATATATATTTTAATGTATTTAGGTGTCATTCACAACATTCAAACCCAGAAAGGCCAATGTTTTCGGAAGTTACGGGTGATAGATAGTCTCCGTTCGATTATATTTTGGTGATTAAAATAAAAAGAGTGAGGTGAGAGAAAACGCTCATGAATATAAAAGAGAAGGGTGACGTCACAGCTGGAAATCAATCTCTCAACCTGTCACAGATACTGGGTGTCAATGTTTAATCACGGCCCATCAGACAGCCGGTCCGGGATCGGAGGGGAACACCCCGGTGTAAGATTACTGCTCTGGGCCCGAGATGAAATGCAACCAACAATCTTGTCAAACAAAACGGGAGCGAGATGCTGGCAGAAAACTGAAGGCAGGTGTTTAATGTCATCTGAGCAACAGATGAGAATTTATGTTTTAAAGAAAAACAAAAAAGCGTACAGAAACTTTGGGCAGCTTGATGGGATGCGCTGTCGCCTCACACCTCTGGGGATGGGCTTTCAACCCCATCTCCGTCCAGTGAGCGTGGAGTTCGCATGTTCTCCTCGTGTTTGTGTGGGTTTCTTCTGGGCCCTTCAGTTTCCGCTCACAGTCGAAAAACTGCCCCTGTGAGCTGATCCCAGTCCAGAGCAAGTGGTGGAAGGTGCCTGGATAATGGATAATGGCATGACTCAATGCAGGTACCAACACAGAGGCGGAGCCACAGGGGCTGAAAAGCTGATTGGCCCCCGGAGTGTCCCCTCCCCTGTCACTCAAATCATTAATCAATCAAAACAAATAATTGGCTGATGATGAGGTTGGCCCCATGTTTGAATTATGCCCCCTCTCATGTCCCTCATCTCCAAACATCCTAAAATCACCCCTGACTCAAAGACTGCCTTTTAAAGTGGCTGAATATTTTTTACTGTTTGTATTGCCAATGCAGCCTCTTTTACAGCACAAGCAGGAAGAGGCATTCTGGGAATTAAGAACAGTAACTTTTGCTTGGTTTTGCTAATACATTTGATCAATAAAGGAAATGACTACCCCCCCCCCACACCTTGAGAATGAGTTTGGGACATTTGAGTCAGCTCTTCGAAGGTGGCACCTTTCCAATGAAAATTGCAAGGCTGACGACACAGTCTGGACATGGTTTTTCAAGGAAAAATGAGGAGATAAAGGGATAGAAACTTCCATGGGCAGAAAGCATTGAGAACAGCCCACCTCCCCCCCCCCCACACATGCTCTCTCACACACACAATTAATCTGTCGGGCTAAATTAAGCGGCCGGCTAAACGCATTAGCGCTAGAAGACGTGGCTTTTACCACAACAGCCCTCACAGTCACCCGACACTCATGTTCAAGGTTAAGGGGGGCATAGGGGAGGGGGGAGGGGGTGATAGTGTGAAAGTGCCAATGTGTTCACACCCAGAGGCCTGAGAGACCCATATATTACAGGGATCACTGACCGAGTGTCATATCAAAGCCATTTTACAGACGTCTCTGCCAGACTGAAAAGCTCACAGACTTCATCAGGGGCAAAGGTCTCCTTCCTCACTCCGGAGCAGAGACCCGGCTCCCTTCCCACCTCCCCGCCCACTCCGGAGCAGAATCCCAGCCCAGGCCCGGCTCCCCTCCAACCTCCCCGCCCACTCTGGAACAGAATCCTTACGCAGGCCCGGCTCCTCTCCCACCTCCCCGCCCACTCCGGAACAGAATCCCTACCCAGGCCCGGCTCTCCTCCTACCACCGATATTGCCCCTAACACTGTGCAAATATGACTTTACAAATGAGACATTAACATTCCGTTATACACATCGCATTTTGGTGGCATTTATGGGCGTGTGGTCGTTAGCGACAGCTAATAAATAAGGCTGTAACTCTATGGTTAGCACTATATTAAAGAGCTTACTAAAACTTATAAAATTTTGTACTGCTGTCTAGACAAACTAATTGTAATATGAGGCTCCCCTGGTAGCCCAATGTGAGACAAACAGCTGGACAAAGGAAGACGGAATTGGTTTAAGTGTGTTGTTTTCGTTAAAATGTCTGATGTAATAACTCAAAATATATGCTAACAAGCTAGTCAAATTGCTTTTTGTTTTTACCTGTCATGTGAGGGGTAGAATTTTGATCCCCCTGCTACAAACTCATTAAATCTAGCCTGTAGTTGAACACCTTTATTAAGAAAGTAGGTCTTGGCTTCAGCCTGGTGCTTTTGTTCCCGATAGCAGAACATAGACATCCTCTTATTATTTTTCCGTCAGCTGAAACCGCCGTCTGAATTCAGGGAAAATGCATCACATTTCTTGGGGAAGCTGGTCTCCTCCGATGAGTTGGTGCTGAATGCATCTGAAAAGTTTTTCCAGTGAGGTCTTGGCATGGCTGTGGGATACAACTGAAACAAAGGTGTTCCGTCAGGACGCTGACTTCATCTGCATTTCTGGGTGCCTGATTCCGTGACACAGGTCACGACACTTCTGGAAAAGGGCTTCAGTGACATCTTTTCACTGCAGTGACGGTTAACAGTCGGAACTTAAACACCTATAAACCTGGCTGGTTTACCTCAAAAAAGCTTAATGTGAATGTAATTTGTGGCCCAGTTCAGAGTTTCCAGCTACTAGCCTCAGAGCTAAATTGAAATGTCTGTTCGTTTTCCTTCATCAGCAGCGGGAAAAAGCATGACATTCCTTTACCCACGCCAGGGGTCACGCCTGAGGGAACACCAAAGCAGCTAAACCGCGTGTTTAATTGTTATTGACCCTGCTCCGTATTTGCGTCCAGAGAGTAACCGCCCAGGGGAAAACACAAGATGAAGGCTGCTGCTTTATCAGCAAAGGGGGGAACGCAAGGAGCAGCTTTGAAGGTCTTTTAAACGATCTCATCCCCGTTGTACAGTCCGCACCACCCTTAGGGCTTCTGGGTACATCGACCCGGACCGTGGGGGGCCTGATCCTTTTGAGGGACCGAACACGGGGGAAACTGATGCATGTAAAGAGATGGAAAGTGAGCGCAGCACAATGAAAATCTAATGCAATTCAGCCCAAGTCAGCTTATTTCTACCCACTGCTCTTCAAAATAGCCCAGCACGCTTGATATAGCATTATAGACCAACGTGACAATGGTTACTGCTACACAGTATAAAGGTCTGAGTGGGAAAGGAAGCTGGGAGATAAGGACAGAGAACAAATAAGAATTCCTCTGGAGGTTCAAGGTCGGCTGACTTTCCCCTGTGGCTGTGTTTACCACCACTCAAACCACAAGTCTGTGCGGGGCCCCCTGTTGGCCACAAGGAATCACTACACTAAATATTAAATAGACACGTTCCTTATTTAGGAGATGCTGAAGCAGCATGTTCTGCTAACCAGCTAGCTAGCTACCATCTTCTGACTCTACCCACTAGCTCTTTATTTAGCTTTTGAAACGGGGCAGACAGCCATCGTAAGCCATGTTTGCTAAATGGCCCAAGGCAACTTACAGAGTTTTCCTCTTTAGCCCAGTTCACTCTCCTTTTTCAACAGCTATAAGGGACCAGCAACTGTTTATAGGTTAATTATAGGTTCCACCTACCAACCTGATCTACCAATCGGGGACTGATGGAACTTGATGTTCAGCTCCAAGGCCAAACTGGGCCAATCAAGTGTGCTCTCCAGATTCCTGCATCCACAACACCTTTGAAATGGACCATTTGACCACTGTACTTGATTATTGTTAACCATTTTGTCATAATATAATCCTTAACACACTGCTTTTTTTCAGGACCATATTCAGCACTCCTATCTGCTGAGGTCTGTTAATGTCAGACACTTTAAATGTGGGAAATTGAAAGAGCAGAGGAGTGAATGGCATCTATTATGAGGTGCTGAAAATTGGCACGTATGGCGTGCGGGGACTCATCAGCCAGTTGTACCGGCAGAGTGAAGGATCATGTCTTGGATTATCTCTCTCCTGGGGGTGGGGGTGAAATTGTGGTAGGGGGCAGTGGAGATTTGGCTAGGTGTGAGAGTCACGGCTGACAGGGAAACTGTCCCGGATCAATCCTGGTGACAAGCAGGCCTGAAAACATCTGCCTGCCGAATTGTTTTTGGAATCATATTACTCCCAACTCTCTAGTCACCAAAAAAATGCACTACCTGATTTTTTTCCACCCCAGACTTGCAGTCAGATTGAAAATCTCATTTTCATTACCTCCCTCGGCCCCGTCTGGGAAAGCAGTTGGAAGATGGATGGATGATTATTAGCATTACACATAACTATTATTTCTGGTTATTGATGGAGGGTGCGGGGGGGTGGACCGTGCCACGCTACCAGTGCTTCAGGAGCTCATTGACATTGCAAGCAGACTTACTGGGGAGATGTTTGAAAAAAATTCAAAAAGATGCATCTTTGGCAGGGTTCAGCGGTTTCCCTGATGCATCACCCAGCTGCTCGACCACTTGTCCCTTGTGGAAGGAACATCATTTCTCCTGCATGAAGAAAGGATGTTCTTCTGTTTCATCTAGGAGTTTCAGTTCCTGGTAGCTCCTCTGTCTGCTGACGTCACATTCCAGGTACCAAATGCAAGCAGTGTTTCTGGTGCTGTGTTTCTCTGTGAGCGCTGGTTCGATTTTTGGTTAGCGTTAGCATTGTCAGCACCGACTGTGGTGTGTGAGGAGCCCAAAGACCAGCGGCATCTACGGGGGCGGGGCCAAAGAAGAACTGGTCCCATATGAAAGCTGATTGGCCCCCGGAGTAGCGCCTCCTCTGTCACTCACCATTTCAAAACATATAATTGGCTAATGATAAGGATGGCCCACCTTTATGAATTATGCCCCTCCCACTTATGGCCGCTACCTTTTAAAATCGCAGAGTGGCCTCTAACAAAGTTCCATTACAGTGGTTGACTTGCAGACGAGCTTATAAAAAGGGTTTTCATTGGAGGGGTTAATGTAGCTAAATTTAAAGGTCTCCTTCTGTCAGACTTCATACTCATAAGTGGTTGAATGGTTTTGGGGGCAGGTTAGATGCATTATCAGCCTATGAAACAGGGTCGGCTCCTGTTATCAGTATGGAGTTCGGCGGGCTGGAAGCTCTCTGCCTTTATTACTAATAAAATGTCCAATCTGACTGTCTTCATCTTTAATTTATTAGTTTGCTTCATTTTTAATCAGCTGTTTTATTGGGGTCATTGCAAAAATACAAAATGTTGCCAAAGTCAAATTAGCAGGCGGCTGGCGGCTCCTGAATTCTGCTGTCAGACAGTGAGGATAACCGGCCGTCAGCTGGCGGCTCCTGAATTCTCCTGCTGTCGGACAGTGATGAAAACTGGCCGTCAGCTGCTGCCTGTCGCATGTTTGTTATGTTGCTTGTTCTCTGAAAATGGCATGAACATTACAAGGAGCTGGAAGTAATACAATAAGGAGTGAAAGAGGAGCATTGTGAAAGTGCAGCTCACCTCATCTTTAATTGCTTCTCAATATGCGTATTTCACCATACTTGTGCTCTCATGTAGCCATTTGACATCATCTTCCATTGGCGAATATCAGTTTCCATACTCAAGAGCAGCAGTTCAGAGGACAGTAAAAATCCCCGGATGTCATTCTTGCTCCTCCCCAAACATCAAGGATACATCCGCTTCATCCTTGCTGAACGAGACCAATCCCATGATTCACTGCACCTCAAGATTGTTCTTGGAAGGCAAGTTAACAAGACCAGTCTTGCTAAGACCACAAGAAGGGTCTTTGTTTTCTTGGTATTGAGCAAGTCCGAGCAGATCTCATTTTCCATAACCACAGACTCCAGGCTAGCTTCTTCTGGGGGATCCCCAGGCACTGCCAAGTCATCTGGCAGACATAATCCCTCCGCCGTGTCCTGGGTCTTTCCCCGAAGCCATCTAGGTGGCATCCTGATGAGACGACCGGTCCGCCGCACCTGGCTTCCTCACTGAAAACAGACTCTCCCCCTCACCTGAACGGAGCGCGAGAGAAGTGCGGCCGGGGATTTGGACATGCTGGTTCTCATCCCTGCGACTTACAGTAACATCCAACATCCGAATCACTCGAGTGCATGTGGGACATTCTGGGCAGGTGAGGTCAAAGCATGACATTATCCCTGAAGCTGAAAGGGGTGTAATGCCATTTGAGTGGCAGGTATAATCCAGGCAAAGGTTTATTCTAGTGTTTAATAAGAAAGAGTCCTACAGACTGTATATTTCTATTATATATGCATATAGAAAATACAAATAACACATATTATATATGTGCGTGTTTCCCCAGCCTTATACCCTATGGTACCTGAGATCCAGTCCCCTCAAAGCCCCCCCTCCCCCCGCCTATATTCTTTACATAAATAGTGTCAAATGAACCATAGTTTCAAAACATCTTGTGCAGAAGTCAGGGTGATTCTTAATAAAACGCGCCGTATGAGGTTATTTTTCGTAAGATAGTGCCCCTAATAATATTCCGGCTGGGCGATATGATTATATTTTGTCATTTCCCTACTCACATCGCTGCATTCCTGTTATTACCCACTGTACATAATATAACTGTTGCGCCGGATACGTCCTTCAAATATTGCAAAACATCGGGCACCACGCGGAGGCAGAGTGGCGTTCTGAGGGTGAGTTCAGTTTATCTATCGCCAGTATCTTCCCCTTCCATCGTGGAACAAACCGGCTTCCCGATCGACTTCTAGGTCCCGTTGAAACATCACTGTGCTGCCTGGCGATTTACCTATACACAAGTACAGATGTAATCTCACTGTTTCTCAATAAGACAAACATGGGCTACATGCCAATCAAAAACCAAGACCAATTTAATATGATTTGTTAATGTTTCCTTTTCTTTCATGTTATTACCATTGTTATTGATAACATGATTAGCCACAGTAATTACAGATGGTGTACGACCATAATATTAATTGTAACAGTTGCAGAGCATAATAATAGTATTTGGAACAATAGTATTATTACCATATCCAAGCTGCTTTCTCGGTTTTATAATCTCATGTATACTTTTTCTTAAACAAACAGCCGATCGTTGAAAATCAGTTAATTTGACTGTGATATTACAGCGATCCCGTGAAGTGTGTAACAATTCTTAATAGCAAATGCTGTAATTGATTTAAACTACACGCATGCTGGCCGTGCAGTGCGGCCGCTGGCGGCGGCTTTACATGGTAACATGCGGTTTCCCGAGCATCGGAGGTAAAAATCGATGAAACCGCCGCTCGGTTAGGCTACATGGCGCTATATAATCCCGAAACATGACAATACGTGTCTCCAATAGGAGGGCTCGCCATCCGTTAGCGCAGGCCAATGGAAGAGGCGTATGGGCGTGAGATGAAAAGGTGAAGCGCTTTTTGAGTTTAGTAAATGACTGCAGTAAAGAAATACAGCGGGGACAGCTGCGTGTGTATGTATGTGTGTGTGTGTGCTTTTCTCTCTCCTCCCTCCCCCCCCCACCCCTACATCCCCAGGCCAGCCTTCTGTATGCAATGGAAATCAGATCGCGGGACCGTGAGCTGGGAAGATTTTGCAGCCCATCATGACGATCCGAGGAGTGTGATCCCGAAAGGCGGCCGTGTCCCACAAACTGTCCCAGACGATGGAGCTTGCTCCATGCTTAAATAAAAATCCGGTCCGGGGGGATGAACGCGCAGAGAATAAGGCTGTATGCAGACCAACGTTAGTGAGAAGCCAACGGGCGCCTACAACTATGCGGGACTTTGGAGCGACGCTGCTTTCCTTGGGATGTAAATAAAAAAGACAAAAGAAAAATCTTGTAGAACAAACACCGTTGCGTATGTATATACTTTGGGATTCCTTTAATGTAAGAGGTGTTTCCGTTTATACCTACATGTATATGCAGATCGGCGTTGCAACGTAGCACACTTGTGTCTCGACAAAAAAAAATCCCTGTGCTACTAAATCAAAATAAACAATGCTATGGATCGTATGGGACAAGTCTGTTAAACCGTAAGGTTTTGTTCGTGCACCGTTGTAACGTGCGTTTTAGTGAGAACCTGCTGTCTCTATCCATGGTCCTAAAACGAGCGTCCCAGTTAAAGGTGTGCAAAGCGATGTCTGTGGTCCCGGGAAAAGGATGTCCTCGCCAGTTCTGGTCGTGAAAAGCATTCCGTGGTTTGTACGGGCTTAAAACTGAAAGAAGAAACGGAAGATTTTCTCATCCTTGAAGTGCGGAACCCCCAAAGAGGATTTTATTTCATCTTTGAACATCATTGTAGCACACGAACTACTACAATTCTTTCATCGCCGGCAAAAATGTACCGATTTAATGTGCTTGGGATCTATTTGTGGGAAACTATAGTTTTTTTTAGGTAAGTATTTTTTGGTTTGGCATAATTTAATTTTAAAACCTTATGTATTAATGTTATTATTTATTTTTTTTTACCCACGGATTGTCTCAGAATTCACATTTTCTCATAGCTATGATTCCAGTATATTAGGTAACAAAGTAACGTGGAAGGATTAAAACATAAGTTGTGTTAAGTGAAGATGGATGTCTGCCTGTGGACGGCCTTATTTCAACAATTAACTATTCTTATGATCTCTTTGCTGAGGGAAAGCGATTAGTTGCATTAACTCGCTCACTGCATTGCCGAGTACGGCATCGATCTCTGAGATAAACGACGACCACTAGTGGTAGCTGGATGAAAAAAAAATATATAAGAGACCCGGCATTGCGATCAACAGGCTTTGTTAGAATATAAAAAAAATAAATACTGGTGTATAGTATTTCTTATAAAATGCATACACCAATGTATATATCAGTTTTTATATTATCTTTCGGTATTATAAAATGATTATTATTATTCATAGTGTTGGTGCTGTATGGATTTTATTCTCGTGTCTAATCTATTACCAAACCGTCCTCTGCGGGGTTTCAAGTCTTCGGTTTAGGTGACAAATCTACGGTCATCAGCACCTTCACTAAATTAACACCCACTTAACAGAATCACGACAGGCTGTAAGTGAGTCTTGCCAGTCATATGGTGCGCAGTACAGGAGACACAGCGCTGGGCACCGGATATGCTTCTTTTGTACTGTATGCAAGACTTTGATGGCGTGCGGATTTGCGCGGGAATAGCCCACCTTAGTTAACTGACATCGCCTGCAGTGCTCGTTAAAAACCTCACCCGTTGAACTGGGGGCAAAATTACGAAACTGACACAAGTGTACCCACTAGTCTGTTTGAGTATCAAATGCATATTTGCATGTCGAATAAAAGCAGCTTTAACTTCTTCCAGGTGGTTTAAGGTATTGCTCCGTAAGACTGATCGTATTTTCATAAAATAAAACAGTTGTTCTTTCATATTGAATGAATTGAGATGAAATCGAATTAAAGATAAACACGATCGGAGCTCTTAGTTGGTTCCTTCAGATTTAATCTGGTAGTAATGATTGCGCATCCCTGCCGTTTAGTTAATGAAGCCGAATCATGATATTGCAGACCGTGTGCTGAACGCTGCAAATCGCCTTAATTGATATCGCAAAGTAGACTCGGGCCTCATTGCAAATGCAGATTTATAAGTATTGATCACCCGGTCAGTGGCCATCCCTGTGATTAATACACATCCAGTGCTGTCGGACTTTATTTTTTTGTTTCATGTTTATTCATGAAACAAGAGCCGAGGGGGTGACCCCTAATCCCGACGTTTCATTTTTTATTAAACGAAAAGGTTCTCCGATTATTTTAAAATTAAATATAATTTAAAATACTTCGATGGCGTTAGAAGGAAAATATTTTCCCCTATTAAACATATGAACATAAAACTGCAAAATAAACGCAATAGTTTTGCAGGTAAGGCTAACTGAGAAAACGTGTCTTCGTTTCACTTGGGCATTTTCTAAGTATATATTTTTTTTGATACAAACAGTTTACATATAATTCATTTTGCTTTAGACATTTCCAAGGTTAATTATGATCAAAATGCCAAGCAATGTTTCTGTTAAGTGTGTATTAGTTCTAGTGGAAGTACAGCTATGGCTGTGGCACTGATAGTATCTTACAGAGACGTTAAATTAACCCATGATTTTGCTACTTGCTGCCCTGATCACACTCAGGGCAAAGGTGCATTTTCATGTCTGGGGTCTCGGGTCTGTGCGGTGTGTCGGGTAACGGGGGCTGGGCTGTGTGGCAGGTTACTAATCACTCCTCCGGACATAAATGTAAATATGGCTATAGATTTATTTGTAATGATAGTTGGTTGCTTCATAAAGGTCTTTGCTTTTTCTTAGACTTATAGGTGACAGGCAAACGGTCAGATGTTTCAGATGAATTGCACGGTTGAATTAATTGCGATTATTTTCACACTGGGCACATTTTTCAGATTTTGCGATGGAGGGTGCAGGATTTCAGCTGACTGTAGCCCTACAGTTTGCTGCGTGGCGCGTATTCAAGTGAATTTACCGCTTGACGTTGGCCACAGCGTTCTGCCGATTTCCCACCTTTACAGCCGAAACTGTATAAGTAACCTTGGATGAGAGGATACACGGAGCGTACGCATTTCCGCGTTTCGTTTCACCTGAAACTCCCAGATGGCCGAGAAGGAGGGGGTGGAGGGGGGGGTGTCGCCCTCATAGCTTCGCAGCAGCGTGGTGTACGCAGCAGAAACCGGGAGTGTTAATTCAGCACTGCTGATCTCACTGCGTACCAGCCGGGAAGCAGGCCTCCGTCACTTATAGTCTGTCGCGGGTCCAGCCAGATTCGGAGGGAAACAAGGGGTAGGGGGGCAGGCGACCTCGGGAAAACCTTGTCAGAATCATGTGCATGAAAGGAGACATGTACTGTCGTCTGTGATACTCCCCCCCCAACACACCCCTCCCACCAGTTCATCCATTCAAGGCAATGGCACTGCCAGGGCCTAAGAGATTGTAATGCATTATCGATTGGAGTGAAGCACATTTTGGTACAAATGCAGCTCTTTCGCTAATGATCTCTCCTTCTGCTCACTGTTGTGACGTAACTGGACTTGCATTTCTGTCAAACAGAACTCGATTCAATTTAATTTTCCACTGGGAGCATTGTTTTTACTAAAGGGACCGCAGCAGCTGTATCCAGTGTTCATATATTTTTCCCAAGCCACTAGACAGCCGGGATAAACAAACATCGAATGAATGTCTGGATTTGGCACACAAAACCAAGAAAGGCATCAAAATTGAGGATCCGTCATTTTCTTATCGAGCGCGATCCAAGCCTATTCATGGAATACTTCACTTTTGTAGAATAAAAATCTATATCCTAACATGAAGATTTGGGAAACCAGGCAGCATGGAGATTTAGCCCATGGATGAGAAGCAGCTGATTCGGTTCTGAGGAAGCTCTCCGTGGTCTTACCTATGATTGACTGGCCCAGGTACAGTAACTGTTCAGCTGTGTAGATGGGAAGCACTTGTTAGGTGCCCTGGATGAAAGACGGTGACTCTCCAACAGTCATTCATGCGGCAAAGGTGTGCTTAGCTGTACAGTATTATGAATAGCGCTGACAGCGAAATTCCCCCGTCTTGAGAGGTTCCAGCATAATGAGGAACCTCCTGATTATTGCCCATAAAGTATACAAATCTCTTGGCTTTTTACATGGTAATTTATAGCTGCAAATGCAACAGATATTACCTGTTGACTATTTGTTGTAGCGCCTTTGGGTCTTAACTGCAGCCTGGCATATTGATGGTCGTGGAAGCTGCTGACTTCGATTGTGAAGAGCTGTGTGAAATTCAAACAGCTTTGGAGGCTCCTGTCACACCAAAATCTCACTGCCTATGATGTTTTACTCGTTATTTCTTGGGAGTAACGATGGTTCTCAGCAAATCTCCTGAGTAGAATCCTTGTCTCTGTAGTCCGGATTCTAAAGTCGTCATCATATCATGGGATTTTAGACTGATTTATGGCACCAGTAGGGGACGGAGGAAGACGGCACGATGTCATTTTAAGATGTCTGGAGATGCCAGGAGTGGAAGTAGGTTGAGATTTGTCGAAGAGGCTGGAAAGATTAGTTTGTTTTTAGCTTTTAAACATGATTCTTCCCAAGAAATGTTCTGTGCAGTGTGCCCCGTGTTTGTTCCCCAGTAATTTTGTAGTCATATTGCTGAAACAGAAGAAGAAAAAGCAGAGAAGTTACTCCTCTCCGCCGAGTATGCTCCTTGGACCGGAGTGTATGACCGCGTCACCCTGCGTCACTCAGTTCCTGCCTGATTTGACAATGAGGTCAGACATCATTCATTCTCGAGGGCCCACTTGCTAAAGCTTGAAACTTATATAAACAAACCCAAATAACGCACCCTATTCGCTGCGTTCATTGCCCTCACGATCGGACCTCAATTATCCCTGTACAAAATCTGTTAACAGGAGTTTATTGTTATGCCTTCCATGTTTCACCACTGAATGTCAGTGGAAGGAGAAAGCAAATGAGAACTTGTTGTGAGATGCTAATCCGCCACACTAACCAACACATTTGACCATCTTTAGCCATGCATGATAATGCTTTCTGTACAGCAGATGGGATTTCCACACTCCTGTCACTCGCTGTCTAGGTCAGCGTGTTAAGCATCATTCTCCATCCAGTAAGATTGAATCGTTCTGATCTAACGAAGTCTCTTAAATCTAGTTAAAGACTCCTGTTCATAATGATGTACCTGCTCCTGGTCAACCGCATGAATATTATCACTGAAGTGTAATGAAATCTTTACATTTGGGTAGCGACAGTGGATGAAGCCGCAGATGACGAACAGGCAGACTGGCCTTAGTTCATTTTGTTGACTGATTGTTTAAGAATTTACTGTCATGCAGCTTCTCATGGTAAATTACTGGTTAATCTTTCCCCTTTTAGCAGTTAGATGGAGGGTCCTTGTATTGGAAAAGTATGAAGAGAATATGTCAGCTCTACATTCAAGTACATACTCTTGCTTGGTGAACTATTTATTAGCATAAGATACGTAATTTGTGAACAATGAAATGTGGTTTTGGAAGGAATTTCTGCATTTGTACAGTCAGGGTGATGAAGGAATGAACGAATTTAAATTTATTTCAGTCACATACATGCACATGGATAAATAAAGATGCAGGCGTAAATCACACCAAAATAAAGTTATATGTAATAAAAATAATAAATAATAATAAAGTTATATGATTTTAGACTGAAGTCTGGGGATAAGGAAACTGGAACACAAGACCAATATCTGTTCAGGATTTTGTGATTTGTTATTAAGCAAAGAATGATTGATAAATGGACTGAAATTATGACAATGTGTATTTTTCATTATTATTATTATTAATAATAATAATACTAATAATATGGAAAATAAAGGTGAATTTGTGCTATGTAGTTATGACGTGTTCGAAATCTATCCACATATTGAGTTATTCATTTAATTTATATAATAATTATATGTTTTGGATGCCGAGTTCATTGGCAATACTATTTGTTAGGGTGGTTATTTAATGATCATTGATGCATTAAACAGAGCACTGATCAGATTGGATCGAATTTCAGCAAAATATGGAAAGGTTGTAATACGCTTAAACAATCTGCATGTATATAATATTCATACTAATCTATTGTAAATCAATTTAAAAATATGTAGAAACATGCACATAATGTTTGTATATGCAGGGATTTCAAAATAGATTAGGATTACTATTAATTGCTAATGATTACTATAAATGCAGGACAAGCAGCTGTCCACCGCAGTGCTACAACTCGCCTGATTTCCCAGAGTTCCCTGCAGAGTGCGTTCATGACATCACACGTGAGGTTCTTTCCATAGCTCCCGGATGCCGTTTCCATGCCATAAGGTTTCAGATAACCTTTCTGATGCTTTCAGTGCAGCGTTCAGCCCGCGTGGCCTTGGCTGTCTGGCGCAGGCGTTTCTCTATACACGCCATTCCTGTTTACCTTGGAGCTGCTGTCGGCTCCCCGTTCTGCTGCCAGGTTATCCGACACACCCGCTCTTTGCACAGATTGGTCCTTTCAGAGCTTCAAGGTCATAGACAGACAACTTTTCACACTTTTCACACTTATTTAATTCAGAAGAGTGTCCAGCGGTTTTGTGGATTGCATGGTCACATTTTGAGTCAAGGGACCGATTCCTGCCTGGTTTCATTGCTCCCAGAAGGGATCTGGATGCAGGCGAACCTGTGTAGGACAGGCAGCATAGAAGATGAATGAATGATGAACATCTGGCACAGCTGGTTACTGGCATAACCTGCTGTGACTTTGTAGTGACCCACACAGTTTGGAGCTGCAGCTATTTTTGATGAACCATGGAAACCTTTTGACACACTCTTTCTCAGATCAGCACACACGAGAGGGTGGGCAAGCTGGCCGGCCTCCCCGTGCTCTGACTGACGGAGAACGTAACTTAGTAGATGGCTTGTCTGTTAATGTGTATCAGGTTAGAAAACACTACCTAGTGCTTTTGCTGATAAAGTTCATTCAAAACCATCAATGAAAAAGTTTAGCAAGATATTAACATTACGAACATGTTTTTTTCCGTGCCGGTGCCTCGCCGTTCACTCTCAGCCAATCGCACTCACTCGCCTCAAATCCTTTCGCTCTCTCTCCCTCCCCACTCCGCCCCTTCCTCAAGCCTGGCGGCATCAAAAGAAGCGGCAGCGAGGAAGGCCGTCACCCCGATGCCCCCCTCCGAGTTCCTGGACAAGCTGATGGGCAAGGTTTCGGGATACGACGCGCGGATCAGGCCCAATTTCAAAGGTACGTGAGGTCGGCCCCGCGCATCCAATCGGACAGAAGCACAGTAGCTGCCAGGCACCCGAGAGCCAAAAGCTGATTTAATTTAGCGCTAATGCCACCTTTCCTATTTACATTCGGCGTCAGATTTTTAACCAGTTAACTAGGAAAGATATTATAGGTAAAGTTTTAGGATTAGGATAGGATTTTATATCAGTCTGGTCCATAAAGACATAAACCGCAATGACACCCTGCACAATGACTGTTCCCGCACGTCATCTCCGTGCTCCGACAGAATCTGTAGCGGGCCTGACAGCACAGAGTTGGCAGCAATATGAAAATTAATAAGAACCACATGTCTTGAGATGTCAGACGTTCGCTCGTCGGCCCGGCGGCTAAATCACAACAGATGATTCGAGGGATGGCATTACTGACTAACTGTGGCACTGTGTGCCATGGCACAGAAACAAAACCCATCATAAATCAGTGTAAACGATGGACCCAAACGGACCACAACTGGCCTTGCATTTATGGACCAGATAAATTAAATAATTTATAATGCTATAATTAAACAATAACACCAATCAGTAACAATAAATAAATAAATGAATAATAATATTAATAATAATATCAATAATAATAATGCAGTCATTGTACACAAGCCAGGCAATGACTACATTTTTGATGTGATATGATGTGTTCTGAATCAAGGTGGAAATCTTTTTGATGTTTGATAGTTAGAGCAATGCCGCTCTTTGACACCCAGTATATTTTCCCGAGGGGTACAGACACACTATGGGATGTAAAACACCATCAACAACGCAGTTTAATGCGTTTTGTTTCCCTTTGATGACGTCCTCCTCTGTTAGTCTGCACACGAGGCCCGATAACGAGGCTGACCCCGAGGCTGGAGAAACCAGGAACGGGTCGGTTACAAATGAGACCAGTGTTCTTTAGGTCGACGTCTGCACTCGACTATTGCCTCAGCCCACGGGGCCATTTATACCGCTTGTAGCGTGTATAAAACACCGTGAATTAAACCTGCACGTATTACCACAGTTTGTATTAACAGTTTATATTAATGCATACATGAACGCAGCATGTATTGCATTAAGAAATGGCAGGAATTTCGGCCCCGAAAGGCTATTTAAATATCCCAGGTACTAACATGCAGCCGTTAGCACGCAGACACGCTGCATGGGTATGGCGACTCGCTGCATGCGGCATGCTAGTTTCCAGCACACATTTCCCCCAGAGCTGCTCACGACGTAAAGAGCAAAGGCATTTAGTTATCAAGGCTATACAGACAGAATTTTAATTTGGTTCAGATAAATTTCATTTTGGCATAATGTCTTCCACCAAGATGAGGTATTCATAGCAAAGAGCTATGCATATTACTTGTTAACAGTATGGTCGCAGTATTGTACAGTATTCGTAGAGTAGTTCATAGTACAATGAACTAGTTCAGTTTCACATTTCTTTTATAAAAAAAAAAAAAATCATCGCTGAATTCTGAAAATAATGTAAAACAACCTTTAGTCCCTACAGGCTATCCTTACGCAAATTCAAGATATGAGGATTTTAGTAATGTATCACCCAGTCAGGTCTCTCCCCCACCCAGATTTCTGTAGTGAGTATTATGTTTTGAGGATCATGTTTAATCTCTGCTAGCGGTGTTCGTGTTATGCTGGCGAGGGCGCTCCGCAGTGATTGTTTGTCAACAAAAGGAGGCAGCTGTACGGTACAAGCTTTGAAGAGTTTCTCACGCGGCGAGATCAATCCGGGCCGCTTCCCAGTGCCGGCGGGGAACCGCCACGGAAACGCAGAGCCTCAGTGCCGATCGCGCAGCACTGGGTCTCTGCCGACCGGCGTGGGCAAGGAGTGGGCGGTCGGGCTTCCTCAAATTAATGCTGGTCCCGCAGAGAAATAAAAAGAAGAAGAACAGAATAAGAGTGCCATCAGCGGTAAAAAGGGCTGGAGGAGGCGCAGTGATCATCACTGGAATTAACTGGGGGGGGGCGGGGGGGGGACTCCGCCGACAATTCAGCAGGAGCTTGGGAATCTCCGAGCAGCGGTGACTGGCAGCGCTGTGGTACAGGAAGGGAAATCCAGTGTCGGAATTTATGAATTACTATCGTGTTCTCCGAGCGAAGGAGGCTTCTACAAAAACAGCAGGATGACGTTTATGTGGGATGGAGTAAGACTCGCCTCCATCTCCCTGCCAATGGGGTGTGAACTGACCTCGGGAGCCGGATTTGGTCCACGCTCCCTGGTCGGGCGTCTAAGTGGGACTCGGGCCCTGGGGAGCCGCCGAGACAGCGGATCCACGAGCCCGGTCTCCTCCTTAACATTGTCTCTCCGCATTTGTCACGGGCAAGGCAGCGGGACCCCAGCAGGCGTCGAGTGGTATGGGGTTCCTGCAAATGAGCGCTGTTCCCATGACGATCAGTTTGTCGCCTCAGACGGCCATGAATTTTTCACATTTTGTTGTACATCTATTTATGTGGATGCTTATATCAAAAAAAGAACTATGTTTATGAGAAAGCAGGCTTAGCCAGTCCCTGGAGCAATAAGAGCTCAACGGTGAAATCACACTGCCAACCTGGGGATTGGAACCAACAACCTTCTGATCACATGCACAGCATCCGAATGTGTTAAACTAAACACCACACTCCCCTAGTATGTTTTTTTTTTTTTTACCTCAAAATGAGTCTTCATTCCTGAACAGCAGCCAACCTGCTGTCGTATATGTACTGACTGTTTCCAGTTCCTTCTGGGACTTCCTTGCTTGTCTCTCTTTATCCTCCAGATCCCTTGTTGACCCAATTAAGACTGCTGAAGCCGAAAAAACTGTACCAGCATTATACCTCGTTACTTACCGTGGCACTAGGTTCCAGACCCAACTCTCTCCTGTCTGTCTACAGGAACATGGCGCTGGTTGACTCGATTAAAGGGGGATTTCAATCTGACTCCATGGCTTGTCGGGGGACCCAGTTTGTGCTGATATGCAGGTTCAACTCAGGAGACGGAGGGGGAAAAAATCCAGCAGTATCAATATTTAAGCAGCGATTTAGCTACACGCAGACAAGTGACAAATAAACAAATATAAATAAAGCCTGTTATTTCAAAGCCCGTGTTCATGAAAAAAGCCCTTTTAATGCAGTACTTTTCCTCTAGTCCATAAATATTGTTTAGATAAAGGTATTACGCCAGTCAAGAAAAATCATACATGCAGAGTTTATTATTTTAATACTATAAGCTGGTGTGAATCTGATTCAATTCCAGATCTGGATTTAAAAAAAAAATAGGCCCTGATCCAGTAAGCAAGGGAGCAGTCTGTTCACGCCTCACCCCTAATGGCTGCTCTGGGAGTCCGGTGTCCCCGTCATCGCCCCAGACCACCCGTAGAGTAATCCAGGCAGTGCCGGATCTGTTTACGAGTAAAAGAACGGAAAACCCGGTCCAAACGCGGCCACGTCCCCGGACCGTGAAAAGAGCTGCCTGTACTAGAGCGGAACCGGGGCAGCAGGGGCGTCGTGATGAAGGGCTTGACTCCGGTTCAGCTTCACGAAGGCAGTGGGCTGCAGTGACCCTGAAGATCAGGGTCTGGACTTGTGTCCAAAATGTTTCCCTGGCAAGATGCCGTCATACCCAAGAGCGACGTAACCTGAACCACCCCGTAAATACTCCCAGCTGCGTCGATGAGAGAAGTGTAAACAACATTAAATCTATATAACTTCAGGGGCCCCGTAAGGGGACATGAGGGAGACCTTGACCCGGAGCCTGGAGCTTATCCGGCCTGGAAGTCTCTCCAGGAGCCCGAACGGGTTGACCGAGAAGTGCGGGACGTCAGAACGCTTCCAAAAAACATAGACACGTTCCTCCCTCGCATTTTTAAATTAATGATAGGAAACTACATAACTGCAGGAATCACCCAGCTGGCGTGGAGGACACAAGGCGGCATTCTGTGCTGTGTGTTAGCAGGGTCGCAGTGCCTCCAGAAACTGGGATAAGGGTTATTTTTGTGCAGAATTTTCGGACGGGGTAAAAATAGACTCTCCGCGCCAGGCGCCCTTTAAAGCGTGAACGGGCGTGATGTGCAGGCCCCAATCGGATCGCTGGGACCCGGTGGACACGTGGTGCGGTTCTGGCTCCAGGGTGGTTTCACGGAGCGATGGGAAAAGGACCCGTTTTCTATTTCCGCAAAATGAATGGGCCTCCCCTTGATCCCGGCACGGAGAGCCTTTTTAAGGCAGCGGTTTCCGAGCATCACCTCGAGATTCCATGTTCGTTCTTGATCCTTGTCATGTTCCACCTCCAGCACAACCGATTCATCACATCTTTGACTGCCAAGGTTAGTTGATGGAGGCTGGCTCAGTGAGTAATGCTGTAGTCTCACACCTCCAGGGTTGGGGGTCTAAATCCCACCTGCTTTGTTTCTATACAGTTTGTATTCTCTCCTATTGTTGGTGTGGGTCTCCTCTTGAAACCCTAGTTTTCTTTTGCAGTCCAGAGACATACAGTTACGTGATCAGGGTTCCCTAATTCCGGTCCTGGGGTGTAACTCTGCGGTTAGCAGATTTCCCCGCTCAAACATACCTTACTTAGCCCACCAGTTCATTTCCACATTTACTAGGTGTGTTTGAGCAGGGAAATCTGCAGACTGTGCTGCAGACTGGATCCAGGATCGGTATTGGGGAACCCGGCTCTGCCCCGTCAGATGGACCGGCTGTCGGTTCCCCCAATGCTGTTCTGGATAAGAGAGTATGGAAGATGCATGGGTTGAACATTGGTTGATTAGCTTAAGCATGTCACCTCAAAGTGGAATTGAATAGATACAGTAAAAGCTCTCGTATCCGGCACTTAAGTAACCGGCACAATTCTAAAATTCAACTTTTGAAATTTCACTAAACTGAAAAGAACAAAAAAAAAGCATCGTGCAATACATGCGTCAGCTCCTGCGCATGCCTACGGAACGACACTCACTGTATGATTTCTGATGTTTTGCATAATTTCTGATATTTTGCATCATTTCTGACTTCACTGGTGTGAGTGTGTATAAAACAACTGAAGTGTAAGAAATGTGTTGTTCAAGATTAACATTCAACTATCTGAAAAATTCCACCGCCCAGCACTGCCTAGGTGCAGAAGCTGCCGGATACGAGAACTTTTACCGTATATGGAATATCTTGGGATGCTGAGAAAGAGGTTTGCGAGCCCCAGCACCGAAGATTCCAGCATCCCTTTGATGGTTTTGCATCTCCATACCTGAATGCCGGGCCCCTTCCGGGTCAAGAATCCGTCGACGGCCTTTAAATGTGACAGGCGCGCTGGATCATTGTTCCGAAGCCAAGAAGGAAATCAAAAAAAAAAAAAACCTTCAGTTTACCTTCCCCAGGATGAGAGGGGGATTGATTTTCACAGAACGGCTTTAATCAGCTACCAGCAGAACGAAGTCTCCAACAGGAATAAATCAAAGGAGCAGTGATTCAGAAGGCACTGGCCTCTTAAATGGACGATGTCAGCAAAGAGAGGAAAATTGTTTCTCGAACATTCGAATTGATTTAAGTGCTTTAGCCTGTCTTGGGTGCTTCATGGATCGGCCAGGGAATGCCGATCAACTTCTGGGGCAATTTCTGCTATAAAAGCAGCAATCTTTTAATTTTTAACAGGCAAATAAGTAGGGTGCCCTTGGGGGCCTGTCCGTTAAACCAGCTGTCGTCCCTCAAATTCGTACACTGAAATGCGATATTCCTCAACTGCAGTGAAACGTGAGCCAGACTTTTTCTGTGTGCGTCGTTGTTATTTCCACGCTATATCTGCAAAGGATTGGCTAATGTATAACTGAGGGAAAAAAGCTAAAGCAAAGGGACTGAAGCGTCCCACAATATCTTAAAAAATAAAATGTAACAGTGCCTGTTGATAATCTGAGAAATAGACTCAAATAGCAGACACAATTTGTAACACAAATTTGTAACACAAATTTAGTCAAATACAGTCAGTGGAATCTTATTTGGCTGTCTCTGTGGTAATGGTAATTACTTAATTCTTTAATTAATTCATTAATAGCCGTGCAACATGGAGACCAATGAGTGAGACTTGCTGGACGGCTCATAAATGAACTTATACCATAACAGTGACAGCACCTCCTAGTGGCTGCACTTAATTCTCTCCATGTGACACACATAAAAAATGTAATTGGCCCCTGGTGACCTATGGTGACCCCAGCCCATGTTCTGTAACCACTCTTAGTGTCAGTGGTTATCCCCATGAAAAGTTTCGAACAAATACATACATATATAAACCAGAATATTAATGCCTAATAATACCATTCAAGCAAATTAAATGGTCAAAACTGCAATTTATTTGGCAGTATATTGTTCCATATTATTATTAGTTAGGTAACGATTTAATTAGCTAATGCTCTCTAACCCTAATAATGTGTTTTTAGATTATGCGCTGACAAGGTTAGCTGGCCACATATGTACTTGAAAACGTTTGATTAATTAGCCAATCGAAAGTGCTAAGTTTGTCCAAAGCCATTAAAGAGGAAGGTGACATTAAGGCGATGAATCACCGTGCCCTCCCCATGCCGTTGCCTCGGCGACATGTTTTATCTCTCCAATTATATTGCTTCACGCTTGGCGGTTCCGGGACTCGGCTCATGTCCCTGTCGAGCTCACACATGCAAAAAAAATATATATAAAAATCCTAAGCCACTGAACTGAACAGGGGATACCGAGATTTCCTTCCTCTTTGCCCTTTCAGTCTCAGAGCTGCCAGGAGGAAAGGACAGCCATTGGTCCTCCCCAAAGGCCACACCCCCACAGGCTCCACCCACATTTCAGTGATAATTATCTGACGCCAGCATACCATGTAGTCTGTGTGTTATTCCCTCTCCAAGTGTACTCTGCCACCCGCACGCTTCTCACCCCCCACTCCCCGTCCCTCCTGGACCCCCCTGTTGGGCCGCTTCCTCCCTATAGCCACAATCTTCCCCCCAAACTCTGGCATGAGCGCTAGGAGGTCCTGCTACTCACATCGCTCTGTGTGTCTGAGTGAGCGCGTGTGTGCGTGCGGTACCTGCTGTTAGAATGTGTGTTTAATCCTCATCTTCTTTCTGTTAGACCCTCAAGGCTCCAAATCAGAAGCTTCTCGCAAGAAAGGTACTCTCTCTTTATTTATCCTGGTCCAGTATTTGCTTGAATATTCTATAAGCAATCGTATTGATTTTTTTTTTTTAAACAATAAAGTGTGTAAGAAATGTAACTGGTTGATAGATATAGAAGATTTGTTTTAGTTAAAAGGATTGGGCCAGTGTGTTAATATTAGCAATTCATACCCAGACTTTGGTAGTTAAGCAATAATTGCAGGCTGTTTCTGTGATGAAGGAGGGCATGGAGATAGTTATTAATTAAAAGTTTGGCGAGACAGAGGGAAGGTTTGTTTAAGATTAGAGTCCCATCCCCATCTCAGTCAAGGAGGGCTTCCCGGTCTTACTGATGAAAGACTGTCTGCTCAATTATGCAACCTCAGCTGTTTAACGAGGCATCATTAAGCTCACAAAAGCTCAGCTTAGGACTTCGCTTACAACGGGGTGTTAATCAGCAGGATGTGCGACGGGGGGGTGGGGGGTTCAGTCTGGCAATGGTTGGGCTCAGCAGATTTAGGGGGATCCGCCTAAAAGGCTCGGCCTTCAAAACCATTAACTTATTAATGGGAATTGAGCCGTTTTTGGAACATTTTTCGAATGTCAAGCATGTCCGGCATCAGAAAGGACAGGAGCACGCAGACACACCTGGGCTTTTAATAAAATGCCTCCCGTAACTGATTTGTGCTTGACTGTGTGCCAGAATATGGCAGAATCCTACATCTGATATAGAAGCGTCCCTACAGAGAATATCCAGTTATAACACACACAAACATTGTGTAGCTTAAGAGTGTTGCAATACCATACATATCCCAACCAGTCATAATTAACAAATCATTTTTTGCTCTTTTTCCACTTAAATCACACAGAATCTAGGTTATTTATTATTGGACATTAATTTCACAATATAGGTGACATTATAAACTTATTACAAACCAGTTTCCCTGTATTTATTTCATTGCTGTGTGATAACTGACTGACTAATCCTTAAAATGATGCTGTGAAAACCATATGCAAAAGGATTATGGAGTGTGTTAGCTATTCCTGGTGCCTTTGTACAGTATGTGGCACAAAGTTTTGTTGGTCCTTAAGGGGAGCCAATGAGAACTCCACCTTCTGGCAATAAGCCCCACCCACTTCAACCAAACAAAGGTCTGGCTTTTCACAGTCATGACTCTTATAGTCCACGACGGACTGAATCCTCTCAGCCCGAATGCAGGGCAGCGCCTGGCGGTGGCCTGACCGTGACGTTAATCAGCCCTGCCGATGGACACGATCATTGGCGGAGTGCAGCTGCTCCGTCCTTCATCAGACGCGCCAGCTACCTAACATAGGCTGATGTTTTCCTGGTTGCAGTGGGCCAGATCGAACAGGGAAGCTTTCTCTGGGAGACAGATTCTGCAGCTTCTTAGGGACTGACCACACGCGGGCAGGAGTTTCCAAGGTGGTCTCTGTGCCTTACAGAACATTCTTCGCACTTCCCATGTTGTTGCGATAACGTCTTTCAACGTCCCCAGATTATGCAACAGGCAGGGCTGGATTATGCCGCACGACATCATAATGATAAAAATAAAATATGGGTTCTTTTACATTCTAAGTGGGACCGTAGCAGAGACACGCTGAGGCGCTCGCACTGCAGAGTCTGCTTTTACGAGCTTATCAAACATGTCGTCATTCATTTCCCTTTTGTTCCATGCCACCCCCATTAATATCAGTGGCCACAATAATCAACATTTTCTGCAGGTGCCGCTGGTGACAGGACAACATTTTTCCAGCAAAAATGATGATGACAGAAATGAACGAACTAGGTTGCATGTTCAGACTACTGGTTATTTTCAGACCCTAACGTCTCTGGGACTTTTTCCACGCTCTACATGCAACGTGAAGTGTACCAGGAAAGGATATGATTCCCCTGAAATATCCCAGTATTTTTATCCATCCTGTGGCCAGTGTAACTGTCATTAGGCTCCTGATATGGAATGTGGGGACTCTCCACGGCACCACTGACGAAACAGCATGGGCCAGCGGGAATTCCCCCCCCCCCCAACAAAGGAATTAGAAAGTGTGATGCCAAGCCCTTTCCTAATCCAACTGGAAGTGTCCTGGAGCAACTGCATCACTGGGTAGTTGGGTGATGTTTTGAGATATACCATGTGATTTTTATTTATATATCATCCTGGCTGCCGACAGCCTCTTGATTATTCCTTGCAGGAAATAAATATAGATAAACAGCGTATAACGTTCCCATACACAGAATACGGTGGTATTCAGAACCGCGGCATGAGGTTGGCCGCCGCGACGTTACAGAGAAACTCGCAATTGGTACTCTCGCTAACGGCGACACGTTCCCAAGGCTCTATCCACAGTGCTGTGAGTGGTCGTCACGGCGACAATCTGACGCGTCACATGGCTGGTAGATGATTGGTTGGGAGAGGGGCTTTAGAGGAGGGATTCCGGAAACGGGGCCGCAGTTTAATAGGATGATATTTCCGCTATGGGCACGTCTGATTAAATGTGAATGATCGTCAGTGTGAGAAAGATTTCAATGCACCTTGTAACAGCCTGCGTTGCTAATTATACGAAAGTAGTCGTGTACATAACAACTATGTCCTACTGCAGTACTACAAATCAACTCGTACATAAATCCCAAACCCAGGTCGGTTTGTCATGGGGGGGTGGGGGGGGCTGAGGACAGCTGGAGAAGCCATTTCTTAAATTTATGCTGAATGTCCATGAATCTGTAGCCGCCCAAGTGTCACAGTAAATTAGTAAACAGTGTGACTCACCTATTTAGCATAATAATCTTCTGCGTGAGAAGAAATTCACCTCCGTAACGCAGGCTGCTGTGTGCGCGGCATCCTGCCCGTGTGACCCCGGGTCCATGTGCACTGGGGGCAGAATTACAAAGGGGAGGGGGGCAAGTCAAGCTCATGAAGGGTTAAAATACCCCTCGCACCTATGAATGGGGGGGGGGTGCTTGTCTGTTTACCATCACATTGCCCCCCTCCTCATTTGTTCAATTGAATGAGTCACTGCTATGCTTCATAACCCAAGGCGCACCGATAAATAGTTATCTAGTTATCTATGGATTAACTTTCTGATACACTGCTCCGCATTTACATAAACTGTACCCAAAAAAATATGTATTAAAATATAGCCATCAAAGACAGGAATTCCACAGAAACCTCTGGGGAGTGGAGCAGAATTCCCCCGTTGCCATGACACCCAGTAAGTAAATCTCACAGAGTAATAGGTGAACCCCGCCCCCCCCCCCCCCCGCCCCCCCCCCCGCCACCCACAACACAGCATACGATGACGGAGAC
>JAODKE010000002.1:11051768-11066415 GCA_026779605.1 Mormyrus hasselquistii
TACACTAAGGGTTTGCTCTTATTTTAAAGGGATTCTTTTGTTTTAAGGGGGACCAGTTTTTTAATACTAGGCAATTTTCTTTAGGGCTGAAACAGTGTGGAAACGTAAACAACTGTTGTAGCTATTTTAAACAAGCACATTTCCATGTTCCCTAAAAGTATTAGGAAAACCAGTAATTCATTAAACTTGCAAACACGCACATGTTTTAATCAGTTTTATAACCCCTCTTTGAGTACTTCTAGGAATTACATTTTTTTCAAAGCATGCAGTCGGGCCTAAAGCAAATCATAATCCTGTCATAAATTATACTTGTAGATTGCAAATACTCAGTTATACTGAAATCAGAGTTTGAAAGATTTGATGCATTAAGTTGCGTGATGGAGGCTAGCAGGCTGGCCTGCAAGTGAATGCGAAAAACACACCAATGATGGCCTTTCGCCGTAGGATTTACATATATTCATCAGACACTTTTATTTAGCCAGCATGTGTTTTTCTGAAAAGGCATATTCAGAGTCTCCACAGCAATTGAGGGCTAAGATGCTCACTGAGGGGCATTAGAGACAGTGCAAGAGGATTATGGAATTCGAACCCATAACCTTCTGAACAATGCATAGCAGCCAGACACCCTGAGCCAAACTACACACCGCGAAACGCTTTCAAAACACGAGACTGTGCCAGGTGGTTTCCAACTCCATGCAAGTCAGCATGGATTTCAATCTGTCAGTTTTGTTTTCAAACTCAAGCACAAACCGAACAAGAAAGCTAAATGGACCAATATACTTGTAAGATAAAGCAAAACAAAATGCCAATTAAAAAAAAAAATAACAAAACAAAATTAACTATAGAATAAGAGCTTTAAAATGAATAAACACCAATTAGTCCATATACAATAAATGCAGTCCCATTAAAAACAATAGGGATACAAAAACTAACGCTGCTTAGATCCCTAATAACACACTGCAATACATAATTCACACCAACGTAAAACAAATAAAATATGCCAGCATATATATTACAGTTAACCCTGCTCAGGGACAGCCCGACCAAGTGAGAGGACCCCAACTACTGAGTCCGAAGGAGTACACTTATCTAAGTAAGTCTTACGGTGAAACATTCAATAACCCATAAATCAAAAGCCACGCAAGCATACCTCTCGATGGGAATCAGACATGGAGTAACATCGTCATCAATCTGGAAACGAACATTAAATCGCCCCTGCCCGAAATGTCTTAAATTTGATAAAAATTTAAAATACTGCGTTACGAAAAAAACAAACAAACAAATCAACATATGACCATACCCCTCTCCGATATTCTACCACATGCATGGAAATGTAACAAAAAGTGGGTATATCTATATCGCCTTAGATATAAGGGATTTCCCAAAATCAGAGATGTATGCAAGATGCGGACCTAGATGATATAAAAAGCCGACTTTGGAGGGGATGACACTGATATAATGTGGTTTCTATATTGAATCAGTACGTAAGGGAGTTAGATTTTCATTCCTTGCTGGTGGGGATTTCAGGGAGCTATAACGAAACGTGCTAAACAGAGTAAAGGTGCTCATAACTTGTCCTATTATTCACCCGGAATCACGTTCATTCCCCGGATAATCTCCAGTTTGGTCCTCCCCAACTCCACTCCCAGCACAACCGAGCGCATTTGTCAAAAGACAAGCATGTAAAATAGCATTTTAGCTCTGGCACCATTTATTTCTGTTAAGTCCAATGATGCCACGTCATGTCCTGGTCCTGTCACCCACCCGCATATTCCCGGTTTAGGTGGAGGTGATCCCCGCTGTGTACACCCTTCCAATCTTGCAGATGTAAAATAAAATAATAAATCGAACTTTACTGCCTCGTGCTTTCCCTCCATAAAACGTAGACGCGCCAATGGGACCAGCGGAATAGGTGCAAACCTCGGCGCATAAATAATAAATGCAAAGGAGTCGTTATGGTTGTGCTGAAGGCAGCGGCATTGTACACGTTTCCAATATAATTTAATTTCTGATTTATTCCAGAGAATGACTTTTTCTCCTCTCTCATCTTCCCGGGAGGCATATCGAGCTTTCTGTGTTTCTCGATAAATCAATTTCAGGCCTGCATTAAAACCGGGTAGTCGTTAGGATTTAACACGCGATGGAGGACGCATGTTGAATCATAAATTAAAAACATTTTTTTAAAAAAGTGAGCAGGGAAGAGGGATCACTCCTACATTCAACATTTGCTACCTTGGACTGATCTCTCTGGTCGGTGCATTGTGGTCCCTAAGTTATGGCAAAGTGTGACTTTGAATCCCCGGTTTGTTTCATAGCTGATAAACACGATGCAGTTACTAAAACCGGGGCATCGTGTCTAAATTCAGCTATTTTAAACCACTGACCGTCTTCTGAGCTCTTTATATTAATAAAGCATTTGAGAAGGCAATGCAACCGGCAATTGGATAACCGGATTTAAAAAGGATGATTGAATTCATAATTAACCATTTATATCTCTTCCAGAAGATTTTTTTTGCGTAGAATAAAAGTATGCATTATATAGGTTTCGCCTATACAAACCCAAACATTCACTTCAAATTTAAATATAATTAATGTTAGAAACAGCTAGGCTTTAAAGGCTTGCTGTTAAATAATTTGTATTACTTAAAACCTTATTCTGGTTACAACTATATTTTGGGAAATGTTGTCCAAGGTAGGTTTATTCAGTCGGTATTTTGAATCGGTTATTTGTATCATTTAATACATGTAGGCTATTTGATTTTGGGGGTACAACGTAAATCCTACTCGACATTAATATAAAATATAGGCTAATCTGAATTAAAAATGTGAATTCTGTGGGAAGGACATAACAAGAAATTGAGAATATGAACGGAATTTACTTCCATAGGGTCTCTGTTTCCCGGAAGCTGGATGCCACAAACACCCCAAAGGCGGCCGGCCGCCCGCTCCCAAACGCCGCAGGTCCGAGCTGCCCCGCCTGGCCGGATAATGAGCCCGGTCCCCCTGTCCACCCCGAGCGGAGAGAGAGACGCCAAGAGCAGCCGGCTGCCTCTTGATCTCCCCGGGATTTCCCCCGTCACAAGCTGCGGAGGGAGATCAATGGCAGCGCAGCCCGATTCCCACTGCGGCCCATTTATCCAGGAAAATGCCCCGAAAGTTGACTGTGACACTTTTCCGATAGCGCTTCAGCAGCAGCGATGCTATTATACTCATTATAGTCACACTTATCTATAACTAACAGACTGGCTGGTTTTGCGAACCATCGGATCTTTACTAGAGATAGACTTTTTTCTGCGATCGAAACGCGCAGATATTTAAAAATATCGAGGAGGTGCAGAACTTTTCCCGACGATGCTTTCCAACCAGTTCCTTCCTGGCGCAATGTCACACATTTCTCTGTGATGATGAAGTGAAAACAGGCTTAGTTTTAGACACAATCCTTAATTATTTGGATAAAGGACGTCGTTTGCGGTTCTGGCTCGAAAGGCTCATTATTTTTTTCGCAGGCTTTTGTTCTTCTGCATTCCTGCGTTAAAATTGCCATTTTGAGGCCAATTAAACAGACTAGATCGAATAGGTTTGGATGCTAGCACATATATAGGAGGGTAAATAAAACTGCATATTATTATTATTATTACTACTACTACTATTACTAATGTTTTTTACATTTGTTTTAGATATTTTTGTGATTGTTTTTCATTTTTATAAATATAATTATTGCATGTATTTAGAAATTCACGGCATGTCTGGCGGTGCTCATTTAATCAGAAATGGATCATATAAAAAATTAAGAACTGATCTAGTCTGATCCTGACTTTTTTCTTTTTCATATTCAGAAAGCATATGAAATTATTTATTTATTTATTATTTATAACCGCAATGAAACCTTTATATAGTGAAATAGTTATATTATTATTTACCACAGTCACATACCTGTTCTTGCTTCCAGATTGTCTAGTTTGAACGTTGACCATCTTAACCAAATATTGCTTAGTTGATCTTTAAGCTGGTTACCTGAAAATCATGTTACTCCTAAAAGATTCCACCATTTGAAACGTATCTCTGAGGTAATGTACTGCTGTATTTCCTTTGTGAGACTTGAGGACTGTTCGTTAATTTATCTACTTACCCAACAGCTCTGTGTCTCTGTGTAGGAAAGTTTGATATAACATATTTGCTGCTGTGAATGTGAGGCATATCATGTGACATTTTTCCTGAGTTTGGTCCAAGCTATTTGCGTTCTCTCTTCTGCATTTCCACAGGTCCTCCTGTAAATGTGACCTGCAACATCTTCATAAACAGCTTTGGGTCCATCGCTGAGACAACTATGGTGAGTGGAATCTTCGTATGTACTGTGGACAGCCAGGAACAGCACACTCAGCTTCTGTGTCAACTTCTGTCTCGACTTCTGTGTACGTCCCACGGATTTTCGAGAAGCATTCACTGTCGTATCAACATGAAATTTGACGTTTTTTTAATTCAGTGTTGTGAGAAGTCTAAAGACCACCTACATAGTGCAGTCACCATCTGGACATCATTACCCCAAGGAGTGACTGGCATTTGAACATCTCCAAAGGACAAGATTACTTTTTTCAGTCACTCATCTAAGTGAACTTAGTGTGATTTTTTAATAAAGAGTCTTTAATAATTTGGAAAGACCTTTAAATTCCTCTGGTGTTTGGGGTTTTTGGGTCCTCCATGGCTATGTTCTTGAAGACCTTTGAGGGTACATCCTTAGTGTCTACATGTAATGCTCTATGAACCTGAGCTATCTTGTGTTCCAGCGAGAGATTACATAGGCAATCAGAAGCTCGCTAGGGCTCTTGGTCACAATCTCTATAAGACCAAGAAAAGTGTGAGAGGTCAGACAGAACACTGTGTTTCCCTACAAGTCCCAGTTTAGTCATGGTGGGCTCCTGAGAGTCTTGTTTAGTCTGGAAACAAGAAGCCAGAACTGGTGATCCTAGGCAAGGCTGTCACTAATGCTGTACTGCATTTGAACTTGGAACTTGAAAATTATGAGATCCTAGTCAGAAATTTCAGCTGGAACCTCCCTTGAAGTCAGAATTCCTACCCGGAAAGTCAGAAGAATCTACACGACCCTAACCTCAGAATTCAAGATGGCTGCGCCCTTTATCAACAGAAGTTAAAGCTGTAGTTTTATACTCCTTATTAGCCCTTGTGTTTTATTCATTGCTCATTAAATTGTTCGTACACACACAGTACTGTCCAACCGCTACCTGTGGACATTTTGCTGTGATGTTTTTATGCACAAAATACTGCATAATGTGTTGGCATCAATTCATATTGCTAACAATAGCTAACAACCAGGCTAGAACTGAGGCCCGTTTCAGAAAGCAGGATTTCTTGCTTAGCCGGATAACTTGTCAAATTTAAGGAAGTCTAGGCTAAATGTAAGTGAACAAAGATAACGGCCACTTAAACTGAAGTAAATTAAATCTGACAAGTTATCTGGCTAAGAAAGAAGTCTTGCTTTTTCAAACACGTCCTTGGCATTGCTAAATAGCTTTTCGGCTTGCTGTACTGGAACATGGTTAACTTGAGTGTGACATCATTCCCAGCTCCGACTTCTGAGGTAAATGGAACGCAGCATAAATCTCAACTGTTTATCCCACATCAGAGAGTTGTTTTCCTGGCCTCAGACCACAAACCGCTGTTCACCGCCATGGCCCCCGGCATGTGTCCGGCCGTTCTAATGTTTACATGGGTTTAAAGGCATAGGCCTCCGGGAAGAGTAGTGTGGCTATTTAATTAGCTTTCTGGACCCTTAATTTTCTCACAGGGATGAGAGTGAGGCGGGAGCATAAATCCATAACTTGTCATTTGTCACAAGACTTTGTGGCCGTATCGAGGGAGCTGCAAAACTTTTTTAAATCTGTCACAGTCGGGAATGGATTTGGCCTTCGGCTCAAATCCCATTATGAGCTGTTATAAATCAAACTCCTAGGTTAGGAAAATCACCTCAAAAATATACTCTATGTATATTTCCTTTTCTCGTTGCCTTCAGTGCAGATGAATGGACAACACCTACTGCTTCATGATGTCCAGCTGTGCCCATGAGTCTGTTCCCCAGGCTCTTTCTTTCAGGCTTTAATGTCCCAAAGAAGGGGGATGACTCACAGCAGCATCGCCCGTTTTGACCGCCTTCCTCTGCTTGTCGTGCCTTGCTTCTATGTTCGGCAGATACCCATAAATTTGTTATTGGGAGGGAAACTTTTAACAGGGATTGTGTCTCATCAGGAACTGCTCACGTTTGCATACACGCACACACACACCCTGCACTCGCGGCTTGGCAAAGGAATTCACGATCGATGGAGGTGGTACCATGCAACTTTTCAAATAGGTCTGATTAATCTGGTTCCCGGGGCCTTGAATATGCAGGTTAATTTAGCCCCTCTGTTGAGCTGAATGCTGTCAGAGACAGTGTGTTTGCTTATTGTCTGCACAATGGCCCCTTGGCGCACCACAGTTTCCATAGTGCAAGACATCGTATTGCTAATGCCTTTTGGGGTTTTACTGGCATTCTCTTAATGACAGATGGTCTGTCATAAATAAAAGAAAAACATATTTTTACAGTTGTTAAAATTTACTAGCAGAAAGAGAAAAAAAATCTTCCGCAAGAGGGAACATTAATGGAAACAGGAGAATATTCTGAAATTAGCTCTAATTAGCAAGGTGATATGGGTACCCTATTGATTAGAATGTAGGTATGGCGTATGAGGAAGCGCTGTCCTCAAGCCAGAGGACACTAACATGTTACAGGGTGTTTGACAGGCAGAAGGCACCTCACCTTGGAATATTGAATTGGACAGTTTAAGTAATGATATGGATGATTGCTGCAGGAATGGTCACTCACTCCTTTTTGTTTTTCTCCTCCCTAATCCGTACCCTAGTTTAACGCAGCCTTACAGTTGAATTTTACAGTGAAGCGTGTACGTATTCCTAACGAACTCAAACTTTTGCTGGAATCAGATTTGGTAAATGTCACTGTTATGAGAAAGTAACCACAGGTGTAAATATTTTAAAAGCATCTTGATGGTTTGAAGGTAATGTCAGAAGTTATTTCTTATTGGGCAGTGGAGAAGAAACCTAAGGGTACTGTTTTCAGTAGGTAAGATCATTCATTATAGGTTATAACGAGGATTCAACGGCTCACATCGATCACCAGTGTCAGTTTTCACAAGGCAGTAAATGTCAAGGTGTATAATTAAAACTTACACGGATGGCTTGACAGAACGCTTCTCAGTAAATTTGTTTTGTGTTTATCTCCATCAAGTATGCAAATTACACTCTTATTTTATGGGTGGGGCTCTGATTTATTAACGACTGTCATTTAGACATGCCCTTGGAGAAATTTCATTTAAAGATACAGAATAATGAAGGTGTTCAAGGAATTACTGTTATGATATATTTATGTTCTTAGGCAGGAACACTAGGCACCTTTTCCTTCAGGTTTGTTACATTCTGGCTGTTTCTTCAACAGATATTCTCACTGGGTAGCAATCAATTTTTCAAGGAAGGAACCTTTTCACCAATGTGAAGGTGCAACAGAGGCAGCTACAGATTATTCAAAGGTTTCATGATATATCTCTCATTTAGAGGGAAACAGTCGTCTGTTGTCAATATGTTAATTTGTTTGCCTGTGAGGATTTTCACCAAAGTATCACAGCCGGTAGCTGAAAGTCATCGATACCGCCAAGAAAACAGATGCCTTTTGGGTGCTCACTCGATTCATGACTGAAGTATGTCTTGTGCACTGATGCATTTTAAGCGCATTTATTGAAAAGATGGTCAGGAATTCAGAGACTACCCTCTTGTCCCAACAGAAAAGTGGCAAAATTAATGGAGGTGAAGTTAATCCTGTATAGGAGTAAAATCTAGAAATATTCGAATTGCTCTTACCTTTTCTTCACCAAACTGAATCTATGCACCCAGAGTGACTTAGTCAGTAACTTGACAAGACTATTTGATAAACTATGTTGATAAACAATGTTTTAATGCTTCAAACTATGACAGGGTGAAAGGTTGTAACTGCTTGACCTTCTGTCCTCCCTGACCTTGTTTACTCTACAGTATTTCCTTTCTGCCCTTTTTGTAGAATTCAGTAAATTACTTTGTAAGTTGGCAGCAGGCACAGTCTGACCTTGAGAGCTGCACGGTCATGTAGGCCAGCGAATAGCATGATGATTAAGGACGTAGCCTTATAACCGGAATGTCCGAGTCCCGGAAGAGACTGTACAGTTGTACCATTCAGTAAACTGCTTGAATAACTGCAGCAATATGAATGATCTCAGTAGCTTTATATAACAGTGCTTTGTGTAAGCAGTACACTACTGTTACTGTAACAATATTCAGTTCTGTGCTTCCAACCTCAATTTATCATGTATAATTGGCTTTGTCTCAAAACTGATTAGTTTAGCTTCCTTCAACAACGGTAAGACCTTGGACTCTCCATTCCTCCATGTGCTGATTTGTTCCCTGTTACGTTCACTTCCCTGCTGTAGGACTATAGGGTGAACATCTTCTTACGGCAGCAGTGGAATGACCCGCGGTTGGCCTACAGCGAGTACCCGGACGACTCCCTGGACCTAGACCCCTCCATGTTGGACTCCATCTGGAAGCCTGACCTGTTCTTCGCCAACGAGAAGGGAGCCAACTTCCACGAGGTCACCACCGACAACAAGCTGCTGCGCATCTCGAAGAATGGCAACGTGCTGTACAGCATCAGGTAGCCGCCTGCACCAGCGCCACCACCAACCTCTGCCCATTTCAGTCTCACACTTCACGAGGGATCCTGTTCTTTCTCTGTATCAAAGTGTCCAGCCCATTCTCCCAGGCCTTGTTACCCCATCTATCGACCCAGCACAGATCCTCTTCTCCGCATCATTTCCTTTTTTTTAAAGTTAAAATGGATATTATTTTGATTAATCCCCCTGCTCCTGGTATCTTCATTAAAAAATATATATATTCTCCATTCTATTCTGCCATGTCACCTGGATCTGTTCACTGGCCTAAAAAAAGAAAGCCGTAATTTCTACAGAGTGACCAAACTAATCATTAGCCTATGATATGTTTTTAATCGGTGAGTGACAGGAGGGGACACTCCAGGGGCCAATCAGATTTCAGTCGAGATCAATGCCCCTGTGACCCCGCCCCTGTATACATGCCTGTTCCCATAACCTCAGCTCCATCATAACGACTCTGTCAAGGGGCCCTTCGTTCATAAACAGCTCACGTCTATCCCTTAAAACCAGGCCATCTTCCTTCCCCGAGGCCGAGCTCTGCCAGTCTCTCAGTGGTCTCTCGGTAACGCCCTCTCATATTCGCGGCGGTTTCGCATGGCGGTGGCATCAGCCCCGAAGGTGCCTGGCTTTTGTTTAATATCCTAGCTTGGGTCTTCACCGCTATCTTTGCCGCCGGGGCTGGATGCTGGCAGGCGGCAGGAGCGGAGCAGGAGCACCTCCCCAGCTCCTCCTCTCCAGATTACTGCAGGAGCCTCGTTCATCAGTTTACCCTCGTCCCTGAACTGACAGGTGCTCAATTAAACCGCGGCAGATGCACTGAGCTGTTTTGGAGGAAATTGCTTATAAATAACAGCGCTATCTGGCCCAGGGAGGGCGAAGTTATCGCCATGGCACCGGCGAGGCGAGCCACACTCTTTAGTCCTCTACTCTATTCCGACAGGAATGTGTTTGGCCTTTTCTGTGACAGCAGATATATCCCCACCTCACAAAAATGTATGAAATCTGTGTGGTTATTTTTCCCCGTTGTGACAATATAGGGCTTAATGTGTTTGCTTTGACCACAGAGATGATCTTATGGTCATGCCGTCTGTGGTCTGCATCAGAACTGGCTCAGTATTTAGTATTCAGTATGGTTGTGTACCTCCTCAGAGAATTTTAGAAGCAGTTTTTGTCAGACATGCAGTTAGAATTAAATCCGACTGAAAATCAAACCCATTCGAAATCAAATCCACAAGCATATAATTCAGACCTATATAAATGTAGTGTGGACTTTGGTTATAACTTGTACAGTAAACCTCTCGAAGTGGTTTTGATTTTCAATATTTGACACCCTTTTCTCTGGGTTTCTCTGGACTGTGAGGGGGTCATTTGCAGTTGAGAAATTCTTGCGAGGAGGTTTGAAAACACTGTAGTGAGTCAGAGCGGAGAGCCAAGGTCGCATTCACATCGCGGTGGAGCCATCGGCCTGGCTGACTATTTCATGTCAGTCTGAGCACAGGCCCAATGTGCTGGAAAAAAAAAAGAAAAATACCTACTGATATTTTTTCATCTTGCTCGACAGAAAGTCCATCTTACTTTACATTACTTAAATAAATAAACTGTATAATGTGCTGTATTCTGACAGGAAGGCAGCCGTAATACCAACCCGCTTTGATACAAACACGTTTTCCTTTGTCTTGTACTGGTTAGACTGAAATAGGGGGTCAGAGGGAGGTGCCAGACATGCATCATCGTCATTATATTTGTTTGCTTGTTTGTTTATTTGTTTGTTTGTAATTTACTATTTATCCATCTTCTATCCTGGTTGGCCCAGGCAGCACAGGACACAAGGTTGGGGTACACTCTCCATCTCAGGGCACATACACACGCAGCTGTGGTAATAATACAATTTAAATTATTGGTATTACTGTTATTAATAATTCAATAATCATAATTAACATCAGGGGCAGTTGTAGTCGTTGTACTAATAGTTAGAGTGCTGATGAAAGAGCATAAAAAATGAATTGTCTTGGTCAGTCTGTTTTTAATTAGGTATTTAATCAAGACCATTAAAAATGTACGTGTTCGCTTGTCAAGCAAGAGGCGAACAGAGGTCACGGAGATGAGACACTGCGACTGAGATTTACCCTGTTTGGTTTCCTGCTCACCATGTGGCATTCTGGGAAATTAACAGGAATTATGCAAAGCTCAGGACGTGTATGAAAGAGACAGAGCTGCATTTTAGTGGTGGACTTGGCAAGGTGGGGTTTGGAGATGTTAAGGGGATTGGTAATAATCGGGAATTGAACATTTCAGAATAGTAGTAATCATTATTTTTTATAACTTGGGAATGAATGTTATTCAGTAGTTTTGTATTCTAGCCTGCAGGGAGAAGGTTGTGTTGGATTTTACTGCACTGAGAGCATCCATTTACACGGGAACATTTAAGTGTTTAGACCTGGTTTTGTTCTCTGTTTAACTCTTGCTTTGTGCAATGAGATGCTGGAGCTCACCTTCCCCCAGGCTCAGCACCTATACTCACATGACCACATGACATTTCGGAGAGCGAAGTGGACCCAGCCGTATTGTGGTCCACACGTGACAGCGTTCACCTTTCAAGGAACAAGGTGGACTCATCGACATTTCAGTTCCTACATGACTGCGGTAGCATTTCACAGAATTAAGTGGATCTTTTTGTGTTGCGAGCCATAGACCTCCATGTGAACCTAGCTGGACCTGTTTGTGTTCTGGACCATAGATCTTCATTTAAAACTAGCTGAACCGGTTTTTTGATCCAGACACTATGTGACCTTGTTAACATGACACAAGACAAAGCTGACTGTCATCTTTTTTGGTTGAAGCAGAGTGTTTCGGAAGATTAGCACCTACTCTGTAAGGCATATAAAAACAGCATCTGGGTTTTCCTGGTTCACATGCTCTCACTTTGCCGGCTGAATGTTGAAGCTGAGGTCCTAAAGCTGATCTCCTCTCCATTGACCCCCTTCTCTCCTTAAACCCTCGTCTGAGCCCCAAACGTGTCTCCTACAGAATAACCCTTGTCCTGGCCTGCCCCATGGACCTGAAGAATTTCCCCATGGATGTCCAGACGTGCATTATGCAGCTGGAGAGCTGTAAGTTGGGCCAGGTGGGGAGATGGGAGTTTGGTGCCGGCAGAGCGTGTGACGCCGCTTGACCGGCTGGGGTTAGTCTGGGCAGGTTACACATTAGCCCTGCAGGTTAGAGGTTACCAGTGTACTTATCAAGTAAATGTCCTGCTAATATATGGTACAAGCATATACACATATATATCTAGAAATCATGGATAAATGGATATATATATGTAAATAAAGTAGTAAATCATTTAGAAGGATTTTTGCAATCAATCAAAAGGGGGTCAGGTTCCCTATAGATTGCAGTAAAACATCAACAGTGTGAGTCACAGAAAGGTGCGGGAATGAGTAAATACACCTTCCAAAGGCAGGTGAGACCATTTTAGGGGTTTGTCTGTGATGAATAGTGTTGGTGAGGTCAGTGTGTACCACTACCAAAGGTAATAAGGAGACTAGTGTCAGAAAGATAGACGTCAGCTACAGGACTGAGCACCGAAATATAGTGCAAATGTGTCATGGACATAAGAAATGCCCTTAATAATTAATCTCTTCTATTTAATTAAAAATGAGAGGCTTTACCTTTCGATTTGCCCTTATATGCAAACACAAATACACATCCATATACACAGATAAAGACACTGATAGATGTGCATATCCAAAATACTATGAGAAAAATCAAAATTTAAAGCTGTTTATCTAGGTGGTCCGTGTATATTTGCTCAGAAATAAACGCAATTTAACAATTCAGTGTATGCACAGAGTGACAACAAAAACTACCAGGAATTTCTTCTGTTATATGAACACCGCTTCAGTCCCCAAACCTTTCCTCAGGGACACCCCAGCCATTCCATGCATTTTTAAATTACACCACTAGCTCGCTTAATGAATTAACTTAATTAAGTAACTTGATGAGGTATTGATTAACAAAACATGGTATGCTAGTGGTCAAGCAAGAAAATACATATCAAATGCAAATACTTGGTGACTTTAGGAAAGGTCTTGAAATGGCTAAGCTGATGCATTTTGAATGACATAAAATCATAGTTTTACACAAACAGAAAGATCATACAAACATCATTTTCTTTGACTACCTCGGACTTTTGCACAGTACTTCATATATATGTGGAAATTCAAACACAAGTATAAACATCTATAGTTATGTAACTATACACACAAGCAGACATTGCCATATACACACATACCTATAGCTGTGTATGTCTACACACACCACCGTCAATCTAACCACACTACCGGATTCTTCCCCCTTAGTCGGATACACCATGAATGACCTGATCTTCGAGTGGGACGAGAAAGGGGCCGTGCAGGTTGCCGATGGACTCACACTGCCCCAATTCATCCTGAAGGAGGAGAAGGACCTGCGGTACTGCACCAAGCACTACAACACCGGTGCGTTACCACGGCGACCGTCTCCGCTGGGCATGAGATATAGGGGAGGGTCCAGCATCGAACCAGTATGAAGCTGGAAGGAGAGGGGGAAAGAGAGGACTAATCTTTAGTAGTAATAAGTTTCGAAGAACTTCACGGTATTTTTAAAAGCACCCAGTCTCTGCTGGTAACTAAGCTGAGATCAGCCCTAGTTAGCATGCGTGTGGGACTGGTAACCATGTAGGGAACAGGCTGCTAATCCAGTCTGATGGCACGTGAAACATCCACACGATTAGAGGGGATTTAAAAACAGACTCTGATTCTTAATCTCGGAATAAAGCTGGTGCTCCGTTTTCAGTCGTAAATAAGCCAGAAGACAGAACAGTGAAGGAACGAGCACAGATGATAGGTGATAGATGATAGGTGATAGATGATAGATGATAGGTGATAGATGATAGGTGATAGGTCAGGACACTGCCTCCTGGGACATGTGGTAGATGTCAGGAGGTGGAGCATGAAGGCGGCGATTTGACAGAGCGAGCCACAGAAGACGTCTCCTGTGGAAGTAAAAATCTACTTTCCTTTCTCTAAATTCTGCTCTGTACCAGGCATGAAGAAAATTTACCTGACAGGATATGAGTAAGATGAAATTCCTTTTATTAAGACTGAGTACACCCTGGAGTTAGCAGCAAAGAAACAGAGTACCTCCCCGGTCCAAAGACGCAAACCCCCGAACAAAGAAAATGCTTAGATTTTATACATTTCTGGAACTTTCCTTAAAAGGCAATCTTCTACCCCATTGGTCAAGACAAGGGCTCTTGTCCACGCACAGAATGCACTATGACCTTTTTACCGTTTATCTTCCTCCGCGGTGTTCAGCAGCCTCTCTAGCACGCCCTGTCCTATCAAGAGTAGAGGTTCTGATTATCTTCACAAACAGGCAGTTTCTTCTTCCAGTTTCAGGGTCAGCACGAGACACACGCACATACACACTCTTCTTGCCTAAGGCCTAAGACACGGACAACAATCCCACAATGCACCTCTCCACAGCCCTACTGGAATTTTCCTTCCAGGCGGCTGAGGCTTCTCCCCACGGCTGGGGATGAATCCAGCTGATACACAGAGTCAGGGGTGGTTGTAGGATTTTTTAAAAGGGGGTTGTATTCAGAGGAACCATGGTTCATAAAAAGGGGCCAACTTTATTGTTAGCCAATGATTATGTTTCAAATTGGGGCATGGGCACTCTGGGGGCCAAGCAGCATTCAGCTGGGGCCAGGGCCCCCGGGGCCCCGTCCCAGCATACATTCCTGAGGGGGGGGGGGGGGGGGGGAGGGGTCCACCCCCTTTGTTTCTTTTTAATCAAAAGCCGGCCGCGCGGGGGGGGTGGAGTTTGAGATGTGGCCCCCC
>JAODKE010000002.1:11073903-11106637 GCA_026779605.1 Mormyrus hasselquistii
GGGGGGGGGGTTGGAGGTGACCAACATCTGCTGGAGATAAACAAGCCCTGAACAATAATTTAATATTCTGGAAATTAACATTTATATTGCCAGTCTATATTTCGGGAGTAAAAACCCTTTAATAGTGCCGTGGAAGACAAGGCAATAAAATGGCGAGCAAAAAAAATTCTTTAAAGGTTACGCTTCAGTAATCGCATGAATTAAATGGCATGAACGGAGCGAATTCGGAGGGAAAAAAAATATTCAGGGAGTCATCTGCTCGTGTGAGAAAATGAGGAAGCGACTGGCGAGAGCATTGTGGATGGGAAGTAGGGCGTTGGAGATTCAGTAAATAGATCACGATCTCAGAGAGTGCGACTCTTCCTTGAGGTCGCCCTGCTCGGCTGTCGCGCCCCACCCGCCCCCGGATGAAGGAGCAGGATCTCACTGCCACTAACGATGTGAGTCATTAAGGAGAAGCCCTTGATTGATCTGGGATAATCGAGTCGTTAGGGATGAGCTTCCCTCCGGGGACTCTGTGTCTAGGGATAGCTTTGTGTCTAGCCTTGTAAGCCCGGGAGATAAAAGTGAGGACTTTACCTATAAATCAGTACTCAGAGGTGACTGATGATCTGTCCTTCCTGTCAGTGAAGCGGCAAAATCTCTGTAAGCGGGTGTGGGGAAAAGCTGGCGTCCAGCACACACATACCTGTACTTTGTGGGGACCGTCCTTTCGTATCTATGGGAAGCCCCTAATCTCAACAATGACAACCTTAAACCCCACCCAGCCCTAACCTTAAACGTAACACACGCGCACATTGCACAACAATCTCCTTTTTATTCACTCCTGAGTGGACATTTCAAAGCCGATTCTCCCCAGTGCCATAGTACAGACAAAATCACTCCTTTTATTTTTGTTGTCTGTAACTGGAATTTAAAAGACCCCCATCGGTTCTGGGTTTGCAGGACCGGCCCCCCTCAAAACACCCGGCTGAACTAATGAGCAAAACTGTGCAGTATAAAATTCACTTTGAATCAAAGTGTTTCATATGCAGTTAGTCATTTCATTGGCTCCCACAGCAATTAAATGGCCCCTATTCCCCCTGATTAGAATAATCCTGTGAAGCAAATTCATAATATATAAATGCCTTTTTTCATGTGCATAGGAGAGAAATAACGAGGTGACTAATGTGTGACTCTACTCTGATTATCTGCACATGGGTGATTTTTTTATGGTTTTGATAATGCAGCCAATATCAGAGGGCAGGACCACCTTCGCCAAGACGACATGACTGAATCCATGGAAATGAAACACTCTGAATCAGCACGGTGAACGCTGTACAGGCTGAATTTAACATGCCTGACTTTCTAAGTCAAAAAATTATGATTACAGCTTGGCAGAAACACTAAAGGGATGTGCTACGTTATGCTTACCTTAAACACCTACGCCCTGCGCTAATTTGTGGCATATTTAAAGGTCTGAATGCTTGGATCTCATAATTAGAAGTGATGTTCCCCGTGTTTTGCAAATGCTTCAAAATATCTTGGGTTTATGCTGGTTTCTCTGCGGTATTTGTAATTTAAAGGAGAAGTCATTAGAAACGTACAAAGTGGCCCTCCCTCATTCATACACCCCCCTCCCAAGCTCCCCACCCTGTCGTTTGCAAATGAAATTCACTGGAATCCATTCCGGAATTATTTATTGCATATTTAATACATTTGAATACACATAAATTTGTAGAATGGAATTCATGGGAACACTTTCTAGAATCGCTTATTATGTGAACATGTGTGATGGAACAGAGAGAAAGTTTACAATTATCATATCACAGAGTGTAATTGGTGCTGCTAATGTGTCTGTCATTAATTATCCACTTACAAGGTCCCCCCCCCCCCTCAGTTTAAAAAGAAGATACACACAGCATGAGGAAAGGAGGACACTGATAATTAATTCAATTTGCACATTGTTTGAGTCGAGGAATGTGTTTCAATTGATTTCTCTTTAATACAAAACTCTGTGTGTGTGTGTGTGTCTGTCTGTCTGTCTGTGTGTATCGCCAATGTTTTTTACAGCAGTAAAAATTATGGTAATTATGCCTGTGCAACGTTGCTGCTGCTTACATTGTCAAACATAGCTGAGTTTACATAGCTGACGTGAATTAAATAAAGACAGAAAGTACTCAGGGGAGGGTTTTGGCTATATGCAAACTGGCCTTTTTTCTGGGGAGTTTCAGATGGAGGTCATGACGGCCATTTCAGACAAAGTGCAGGATTGTGTCCGACCTCGACGCACCATCCGCGTTCAGGTGCTCAGGAGATGTCTTTGTTAGTAAATAACGTCGATACCATTCCCAGGTCCTTCTGTTTGTTAATGCTGAAATTGCTGACCTGCTTTACATTAGGAAAACGCAGAAAAATACACATACGCCGTCAGAATTAATTTGTAATATGATGTCTATATATATGTTGGACAATCAGTGCAAAACTGACTTTGTTGTGTTTTATGTTTTATCAAATGAATGTTGATTGTCTAGACGTGTGCCGATTAATTCAAATGCCAACCGAGCTACGTTGTTTTTCTCAACCTTATATTGTAGCGTAACTGCGATAGGCAGCCCTGTTCCTGTTTGTCTGCTCATGCATTCGAGCTCCACCGTGCAGCTTTGAGATGAAGCTAAGTGCATGTTTCTGAAATTTGGCAGCCTGGTATATTGCGAGTACACGGCGTCAACAGCAAAATACCGGCCGTTCATTTTGGAAAACGATGCCCGATAGGGACCGTGTGTAAGATATCAGTACCGTGACAAACGCCCACACATCCGCACAGCCAGCGCGTGTCCCGGCTGGCTGGCATGCCTCACCAGAACGTGAGTATCCATGTTTCAATACGGCGCTGATATGTTGAAAATGGCGAGGAACAGGATACAGGCCAGGAAGACCGGTCTCTAACATCCCAGAATAAAGGAGGGGCTACGGGGGGGGGGAGGTTCAGGTTGAAAAAGATATTCCTTTATAGGTGCACACAAGCTACAAGCCTTTTGGGGAGGGGGGGGGAGGTTGTTTGAGCCCTTATTTGGCGGAGCTGTAGCTTGGTTACTTGTCCGCAGTGTCACGCCTCTTAATCTCTGCCGTTAATCAACTCGGCAACGGCAGTGACATAACCGTATGAGTCACAGGCAAAACCCGCGCCCGGTGTAGGTAGGGAGGGGGCCCTTGACGACAATCGAAACGCCCCCCCGTCCCCCCCATTTTTATTACCCTCCGGTTTCAGAGTTGAGAATGCGAGCACGTAGTGACGCGGGGTAGAGGTGGGGGAGGGGGGTGTACGTGGGCTCAGCTGTAATGGCGCATTTCTGATTAAGGTGGAAGGCAATGAATCGGGGGCGGCCATGATAGGGCAGCTGAGGGGGGAACGACAGAAAGAGGCAGATCCTCTTTAAAGGCCCACATCACGTCGCAGGGCCCGGCGCATAAATCACACAGTGGGGAGAAATGAAGGAGGCCGTCCGCGGTAAACGCAAATGGCGGACCAGGGCCCCTGAAGGACAAAGGGAGGAGGGAGCGGCTGGCGGCGCCGGCATCTTGGCAGAACTCGGACCGAATCTTCCCATCCTTTTTCCGTGTACCGATTCCGCCTGACTTCCAAGTGCCCTGTTATAAATGTGCAGTCATAACGACAAGGACGGGAAGAGCGGAAAAAAGCGGCTAAAAATGGATCTGTGTCTCAACAGAGGGTGGGTCCCGATTTAGTAAGAAAACAGAAAAAAACACACAAAGCCTCCGCCTGTCACAGAAATTCCAGCTTAAACCGAAAAGGTAAAGGTGAATCGGGCGACCAGCTTCCCCTGCCTCATTTTTATCCGTGCAAGATGCCGCAAAGAACTTTTATCGGTCAGCAGAAATCTTGCGTGATAAATTCAGTATAACTTTTTGTTTTGCATGTAGCATAGAAAAGAGATATAAGGAAGCATTTGTGCCAAGGAGATGAAAACTCTCTACAAGTCAACCGACGGAAGCAGAACCTGTGACCCGTCAGACTCACTGAGCCTGGTCTGGCTGTACCCTGCTATTCAAGATGCTGTATCCAGAATTCTACATCCCTAGAAGCTGTATCCAGATTTTCCACATCCCTATAAGCTTTATCTACAATTCCACATCCCTAGAAGCTGTAGCTACAATTCCTCTTTCCTAGAAGCTGTAGCCACAATTATTCATCCCTAGAAGCTGTAGCCACAATTCCTCATCCCTAGAAGCTTTATCCACAATTGCACATCTCTAGAAGCTATAGCCACAATTCCACATCCCTACAAGCTGTAGCCACAATTCCACATCCCTAGAGGCTAGAGCCACAATTTCTTGTCCCTAGAAGCTATAGCCACAATTCCACATCCCTAGAAGCTTTATCCACAATTCCACATCCCTAGAAGCTATAGCCACAATACCTCATCCCTAGAAGCTTTATCCACAATTCCACATCCCTACAAGCTGTGTCCACATCCATATACAAATGAGATTTATAAAATCACGCTGCCATTTGATAGCATGTGCAATTCTGGTTTAAATTGTTGGCACCTCTGAACAATTGAAAATGGAACTTTCATTAGAGTATGACCTCCACAGCATTAAAGACACCCTTCCCTGGTTGCACGCCCCTTGGTAAGAATGACAGCCTCCAAAAACTTCTTGTAGTTCTGTACTGGTAGTTCCTCACACTTTTCAGGAGGTTCTTGACAAATCCATGAACAGCAAACTTCTTAATAACATTGCATCAGGGATGCCAAGGTCTTTGGGGGTGGCTTTGTACCCTTTAGCCTTTGTATGCATGGTGTGAAAGGCAGGGTGTCATGGTGGTACAGTGGTTAGCATTGCTACCTCACAGGATTTGAGTCTCCACCATGGCTTCACGTGTGCGGAGTTTATATGTTCTCCCTGTGTTGCTGTGAGGTTTCCTCTTGATACTCCGGTCCCCCTCAGTGCAAAAACATACTGAGGTTAATTGGAATTGCTAAAATGCCTGTAGGTGTGCCTTTGTGAGGGAGTTGGCTGCAGTTTGTTCCAGCTCTTGAAAGTTTGCCGGACTGATTTTCCCACTGGCAGATTTCAGCTTCTTCCAAAGATTTTCAATTGGATTGCGATCAGGACTCACTGCTTATCAGTTTATAACAGTCCAGTTGACGTTTTCAGTCATGCTTTTGTGCTTACTGAGCTTTGCATCCGTGTCTTGCTGGAGGACCCATGATCAACCTAAACCAAGTTTTCTCACACTGGGTAGCACATTTCACTATAAGCTCCACTATAAGTAATCCTCTGATTTCATTATTTCTTTAATATGCAACAAGCAGTCCTACAACATTACAGCTCCTCCATCCTAGTTAACTGTAGGTAGGGAGGAAGTCCCTAGACTGCCTCATAACTCATGGGGCTGAAACCCTCTGGTCATGGGTTCGAAGTTGGCTAGAGACCAGCTTCAGCTGTTTTGGGGGACGGTGTGTGGCTCAGTGGGCTAGTCTGGCTAGTACCTATGATCAGAAGGGTGCTGGTTTAAGCCCGGCCTCAGAATGTCTCCGGGCCCTTTAATGGTGGCTGCCCTTCGCGGCCAGCTTGCTCTCACCTACAGAGAAGTTGAGAATTTCCCCACAGGGATCAATAAAGTATCTGTGTTCCACAGACGCCTTGTCTTGTTTTGTTGCCCTTAAATCACTGGTATGCACTGACAACGAGCTTTACTTTGGTTTTATCTGTCCATGGAACATTTTGCCATAAAGTGGTTCTTGGTTAATGTGCAGCGTATGGTACAGGATGAACACATCAATCCAGATTGCTCTCTGTACACATTAAGCGGCATTTCTTCAGTTCACACAAACCTTCGAAAGCTTCTCTGATCAATTTTGCTTTTCCCACCATGTCCCAGGAGGTTCTGGACAGTTCCATGAGCAGCAAACTTCTTAATAACATTGCAGATTGTTGAAACAGGGATGCCAAGGTCTTTGGAAGTGGCCTTGTACCCTTTAGAATTTGTACTCTTGGAGATCATATCATTTCTGATGCTTTCAGATAGTTCTCACATCTTTAGCAATGTCGAACAGGAACAGGGACTAAAAGTGCCCCTTTAAAGCATTAAGGCCATCGTTCTTTGGATAATTCGAGTTATGTGAACGTTTCTATTTTTGTAGTATTTCTCTCAGTTTTATTGTTTTATGCTTTGCTGCTCTGTATCAAATATATGAGTTTCATCCAGATTTAAGATGTTTTTTTCAAGAGAAATTATACGTGATAATTCAGGAGTGCTGATGACTATAAAAGCCAAATTGTTTAACATTTTCATTTTTAAGGTACATGAGCATGAAAATGTGTTGTTTAAATATTTTTATAGAGTTTCAGCTGCTCTAAAGGTATTTTATGGCTTTTTGCTATTACTGTCATGTCTATTTTTAACCAAGGAAATCAAAAAGCACGTAATAAACATTTTATAAGCTAGATACTCAGCAGGCACTAAGGTGAATTACAGGTTCACCTTACAGCTATTTTGTTACAGGAGTGTTTTCGGTTGAGTATTTTCTGCAGGAGTTCCTCAGGATCCTAACCCCCTACAGTTTACTTTCAGTCTGCGAATCAGGCAGACCCATCACCTGATTCCTTCACATAATCTGATTGGTTTGGTTTGTGGGTGTGTCCCTGTGGGCAGGACCTAGTGGGCGGGGTCTCAAGCATGTTGGTTTGTGTTGCAGGAGGATGAGGCTGGGGAGGGCCGTTTCAGCTTTGCCGCCTATGGCATGGGCCCCACCTGCCTGCAGGCCAAGGACGGCATGGCCATCAAAGGCAACAGCAACAATGCTCCATCCTCCGCCAACCCACCGGAGAAGACAGTGGAGGAGATGCGGAAGATCTTCATCGCCCGCGCCAAGCGGATTGACACCGTGTCCCGCGTGGCCTTCCCCCTTGTCTTCCTCATTTTTAACATTTTCTACTGGATCATCTACAAGATCATTCGCAGCGAGGATGTGCACAACCAGTGAGTACCTAGCAGAGGAGGCCACGCCCCCACCCGGCCCCTCCCACCCGAACCCCCGCCCTCGCCACGCCCACACGCTTCTGGCGGGGACCTTTCTGCGGGGGTATACATCAAGATTTGTTGTTTCTCTCTCTAACCCCCCCCCCCCCCCCATCCCCCTTTTTCTGAGTAATCCGGACTTGTGCAATAGCAATGCAGTAAAATGCATGAAATATGAATGTGGCAATATATTTACTAAAAGAAATATAAATGACAAAAATTAAATATTAGACTTCTATGGACACGTTCAGAAACATTTAAGAACTTCAGCTCTGATGGGATAAGAAGTATCCGAAATGAAGGCGATGCTCTTCCAAGACCTTTTTGCGACTGCAAGTCATAAATCCCGCATTACATGAATTATAAGGGCAAAACCTACTGCACTGTAATATATACTTAGTATATATACTTACTGAAATGTACAAACTGATATTTCCTCGACGCTAGGCAGTTGGAATTGGGACTTTCAGTGGCTTTGAGACCGTTCGGTGCTTCCAACAATAACGCGATGCAGAAGACACACAGCGAATCGTCCTATATATGGAAATCTGCTTTAATGTGTGTATTTCGCGCAGTTGTCAACGCTTCCCCTCACTACACCTTTCTATCCCTAGCCAAAAACTGAAACTTAACGGGGTTAACATCGACCTAATCGAAAGCTTGACCAATGTGGATCAAAGATATGCTGTTTAAACAAGCCGTCGATATACACGTGTTCCTTTGTCGATTCTTGATTTAAATTATTTATTTGGTATTTGTAACGCTGTGCCAAGTTTACCTCACTTTTTCCTGTAATGCCAAACCTATTTTTGTTTGTTTTCGGTACCTTGGTATGATTAAGTATGTCAGGACTGTTGCATTTTAAACCAGTTTAGTCGTTCACGCGTTTGTTTCGCGTTTAGTGTCAATTTGCTGCTTTAAAAGGGCATAAGCTGCCGGTGTCTTTGCCTCGCCGATCACAAGGCGCCCATCAGCCTCGTTAAAAGCTTCCTATGTCTCCATGCGATGCATCACACGCGGTAGGGCTTCACGAAGACTGACAACGGCGTGGTTATTTTAATAGAAGATCAGGACATGTTCAAGTGTACAGGCAGCAATTCCCACTAATGAGGTTGCAGTGCAGTTTTCCAAACCACCTTTCACACCACTGAAAACCTATTTGTTCCCATCACTTTAATCCCTTATGAAGATATTAACTATAAACATGAAGCGCCCACGTGCAAGTTAAAATACGTAACGTGTTTAGTCCGGTTGATTTAAAAATGGCTTTAAAAGCATGTATTTTATGACAGTGTAATCTGCTGTCATTCAGATATATTTTACAATATATCTTTAAACAAAGGTCACACCTAAAACGCTGAAAATGTAAGTTTTGTCTAAGGAATTTCTATGCAATGCACACAGAACAGAATTACGTTTTAAACGCCAGATTTTAACAACACGGTGAGACATAAACGATTAGCAGCTATTCCCGAGCTGATTTCTGGCGATTACTTAAATTGAGAAAGAAGACCAAAAGTCTTCGAAAAGCTAACAACATTTCAAATATGTTTTAACTATGCATGGCAAACGGTATGCAATGATAGGTTTGACTTTGATCTACAATACTTATTGCAAAATTAGTTGTCTTGCCCCCACGCGACTTGGTTGAAAACCAAAGATTAATTTTACTATGCTTTTGTCTGCGTCTTCCTTAGTGTGGACATGCATTAAAATCAAATGCTCCACGTTTATAAGATCAACATCTTTATTTTGTCTCAATTTTATTTTATTCATATTTTGTTAAAGTAACTATTCATTTTCACCAACGTACAAAAGTTGCTCAAAAAAGAACAGGAGTATTGTGAAATATGCCTTCAACAGCATCTGTCCATTCACTGGGGGACATTTAGAAAGTCACCGTTTACTAATATGTCGTATTTTTATCATTTAAACCTCTTTTTTTTTAAAAAAAAAAAAAAATGTATGTATATCAATAACTCAAAGCAAAACGGAGACTGAAATTCAAACTGGCTGCAAAAGCGGTACAATGCCGTAGTTTGCAGCTAAACGAGAAATGAACCGTCAGTCGACAGTTGCATTTGTTTATTTCATCGACTTAAATGCTGCTACAGATGTCATTGTTTCTAAAATGTAGCTCTAATTTAATACACTTAATTATGCCGAAGCTAAGCGGAGAATGTAAGAGAGAAATGTGTATGTGTGTGTGTGTGTGTGTGTGTGTTGGAATGGACTGAAAAGGCAGCCTGGGGTTCTGACATAACGCGCACAAACGATATTATTATATTTACTTACTATATTTAAAACCAACTCCAATAACAGCATCCCTCCTAAATAAACGTGACCCATCCATATTAACTTGACGAAACATCATGACCAATTACCCTCATGTGACCCAGTTCCTAAACACAGCGCTGTTTACATACAGTATATAAACACACACGAAGACAGTACAAGGGCATTACTAGGCGGGCTGTTCAAAGATCCACACTCCATCCTTTACATGACGCTGATTTTGTTTGATTGCACCTGTTTTAGTTTGGTCAATTGTGCCCTCCGCCAACACCAAATTTACAGATAAAATATCAGTAGGCCATAACTGTAACTGTATGCTGCAGCCCAATAAATGAAAAGGTGTTAAACGGTGACACATTTTCCAAGGATCTCAGACATCTTTAACAACGAGACGATTTTACGATTTGAAAAAATATGCAAACGTAAATGTACTGGAAAAATAAAAATTGATTTAAAATATTTGTTCTCAGAGCACAAAGGCTGTATTTGATTTGAGAAGCATGCGTTTTTGAAATCTCCCTCACAATGTCGTTACGATAATTCTTATCATATATAAAAAAGAATCTTTGAGTACGCGAAGTCCAGTGTTTCCAGACGTATAATATTGATTGCTACAACTGCGGTGAATGGAATTGCTGAAACTAATGTCCCTGAAATCATTCATTGCTGGCTTTCATCTATTGAAAAGGAGTTTTACTTTGCACAAGTAAGTATGGCCTTAATTTTGTCATTTTAATTTGCTTATGTGTCTTGGCACAAAGTGCATATCTTACTTTACCATAATACCGAAGTACCACTTCATTCTTCAGTTCCATTTATAATTCTGGAAAACAGCTAATATTTTGCATGTATAGGATATTAAAAAAAAACAACAATGGCAGATATTTTTGGCCTGTTCAAAAATGTGAGCTATTTGAAGAAAAAAGGAATGTAAAATTTCTGCTCTATCTGTATATAACTATTTATTGAAATGTCATATGTATTCAAATTATAATTAAAAATTTTATGAGAAAAATCCCCTGTTTTCGAAAAATTGTCAAGGTTGTTGGAATTCAGATTTTGTTTATTGTCGCTCAGTTCAAGAAGATCTGTGTAATCTTGAGATTAAAAATACACAATAAAAAAACTGACCTAGACTATTTATTCAGTGTACAATCATCCAACCTAAGCAACCGTTTGGTCTCTGATCAATGTAAATATTCATAGTGAATATTACACTATCAGATTTAAGTACTGAGTGTTCTGGCCAATACTGAAAGGCTTGATTATCTATAGACAAGGCGTTATACCGATGGTACAATATGTGGAACAATGTTTAGAGTGGTTCACAATACATAGAATCACTCAAATCTGGCTGAACATCAAGAGATCTGAATTATTTTTGCATTGCTTTTATCCTTAGATCTAAGAGACCGACACGGACACAACTACTTCATACCAGCTGTAGAGTTGTTCATCTGAATAAACTCAGAACTGAGATAATCCAAATAACAGACGTCATACAGAAAAAAAATTGTGCATGCCTCAGTCCAGAAGAGACTTTTGCCCAAAGCAGTGTTTGTTTAGCTTCTGCAGTTTGAGATTCCTGCTCTCCGCATCCACACCATTATCACATTAAGAGTAACGCAAAGTGACACAGCGCAGCTCAATCTTACTTTCCTGAGGCAAACGCTACTGCGAGGGCCACTTTAAAACCACGTTCCCCAACCCAGTCCTTGGGGAGCCAGACAGAGCAGGGGGCAAAAATGTGGACTATCACCGAATTGTCACACAGGAATATCAATGAAATTTGCTTTTAGCAGTACCTTTGATTCAACTAAACCAGGGTTCTCCAATTGCAGTCTTAAAGGACGAGAATCCAACGCAGGTTCTCTCAAAGGCAGCTACCGAGGTGCCTGCGGCTCACGAACACTGGTCTACAAACTGTTTTTTTTTTAATATATATATATATAAAAAAAAAAAAAAAAATACACATCGGTTCATGTACAAAATTCAGTCAACAAATTCATCGAAGAGATTCCTTTTTTTTTTTATACTAATATAGCAGCGGTTAGAACCGTAACAGGCACTCAAATGAGCACCGAACCCAAATACACAGACGGGAAACACAAGGTTGTCAGATGCCTAACTGCAAGATGCACACAGGATGGAAGATTTACACACGAGGATCAGACCGGGGACAGATAAGACACGGGCAAACACACACGACAACAGGGACAAGCAACCATTAACAACAATACAAGGGTTAAGGCCTGTTAGTGTGTGATTTCCCCAGCAAGCAAGTCTCCATGTCTCTCTCTGCTCCCGCGATGCCTCGGTCCTCCCGTTACCAAACTATATTGCGTTATTAAATAACATTTACTATAAAAACCAGTAAATTAATTTAAAATTTGGTACACTTGTGAATGAATTAATCAAATTTCAGTGCTTTCTTATGGGGGAAAAACTGACTGCCTTGGCTTGTGTGCAGATTGGTTCACGACCACTCTCCTGGAACGGATTGTGTTTGTGAACCGCAGGCACCACTGAACTAACCCTAATAAGCTGATTAAGATGAGTCTGAGCAGGGAAATCTCCAAAAACCGCTGGACTGTGGCCCTATAGGACCAGAACTGGGGAACCCTGATCCCACCTCATCCACCATGTTCTAAAAGTGACCGAGACATTTCAGCAAGACCAATTTGTCATCTTAGGCCTGAAAGAACTGAAGCCTCCTTTTCTAGTGGTTCATTTATAACCATAATCCAGTCAGTCATTCTCCCTTCCTAAAAAAAAAAAAAAGCAGTAAGACACTCGCTTTTAAATAGACAGAAGGATCCATTTCACGGCAGATCAGTAAAAGCAGCAATAAGGGCTCATTTCAAACTGAATAGACGCCAAAGCAAATCTACACTTTATTTGTACATAAGTGGAATGGGATAAATAGAAGGCACAACCATTTGTTTTTACAAAAACAATGAAATCATTTAGACCTAATTATGAACCAGACAGTGGTTTGACCTTAAAAAAAAAAAAAAAAAAAAAAAGTTTGCATTAAAAGTCGAATTTGGTTCATTCATTAGCTCAGTTGTTAAAATGCTGCCTGTCAGATACCATTTAGCTTTGTGTTGAAAACATTCTGTGCTTGGGGGGGGACTCTGAGAGGGGAAGGTAGCAATACACAGGATTGCCCAAGTAGTAAAAACACGTTCCTTTAAGAAACAGAGAACGTTAAAACCAGTCCAGGTTGTCGATTCAAGTAGCTGTACCCCCTCCCCCCTCGTAATTACAAGTTCCGTAACTTAAAAACCAGCCAGAAGAGAAGAGAAGTCAAGTCCAAATCAGGTTGGGATCATATTTACAAAACCCCAGAACTGAAGATGAGATAAGCTGGGCCAGAAGTCACCCGTGCCCCTCGGGTCAGAGTGCGGGCGATGCCAAAAGCCGTCACTGGCGCTGGGTGCCATAGCGGCTGTCCCCGGGCCCGGCGCCTCGCCCAGCGCCGAAGCTGGGCTTCTGGGCCGCGGCCCCACGGTTCGGCGGGCCCCGGATGCCTCCGGGTCGGTCCCGCGGGCCACCGGGGCCCCTAGGCCGGGTGTCCCGGCGTTCCCCCTCCCGGGCCGAACGGGTTTTCTTCTCCTCCACATTCAAGCGGACGTCTCCGCGGAACTTTATGGGCTGAAACGAAAACGGCAACGATAAAACGACGCTGCCAGACAGACAGGGCGGGGCTTACGCCTGCTGGAAGCGGCGGCGGAGGCCAGCTCCGGAAAGGGCCGGCCCGGAACATACCCGGCTGCTGAGGATTTTCTGCACGGGCTCTGAATCGTCGAACACGACGAACCCAAAGTTGGGCAGCTTGCCACCGCTGTTGATCCGCAGTTCCAGAACGGTGCCATATTCTAAGAGGTTCCGGAAACGAAGCCGGTGAGTAATGGGAAGATTGGATTAAAAAGTGAGATTAAATTAAAGTGACCCCAACTCACGCTCAAAGAACTCCTTGAGGTCAGCCTTGTCCACGTCGTGTGGCACATTGCCCACGAAGAGCTGCTGGCTATCGGGGTACCTCACCGCCCGACGCACCTCCGAGTCGCCGGCCTCACCATCGCGAGCTAGGAGACAGCGACAGGGGCTCTAACACGTACGGAGCCAGCGCAGGCATCAGGATCCAGGAAGTGAAGCTGGGGACGGCGTATACCTCCGGGCCGAGGGCCCCTGTGCGCCGGTGGAGGCCCCGCTCTCTGCTCACGGGGCCGCTGATCCCGCTGCGGTCTCTGTGGCGCAGTCTGGACTTCTGTCTTCGCCTCCACCCGGGGCTACGATAATTGAAGATTTTAAATGCGATTATTAAAGTGCTTTGTCATTGTGTAATGCAATGAAGTTGCGTGAATGACAACTACAAGGTGCATTAATAAATATAAAGCTAAAATTTAAAATCGTACAAAATGTCAATGTAAAGATGATAAATACAATGTTAAATTTTTGAACACATTATTTCTAACCAAAAAAGATTACCCAGACGGCACCAGTGCACAGCAACAAACTTCACAATTTACACTTGCGTGACGATGGACAAAGACCACAGTATTTCTCAAGACCTAGAAGCTCACCAAAATGACACACTGAGCATTACCTGTACTGCTGGGACTTTGACCACATGAGGTGGGATTCCTGAAACTGGGACCACACCACCAGGCGGAATATTCTTACTGGTTACAGAGGCCCAAGAGAAAGGCTGTGGACAAGTCGGGAAATCAGTGATCACTATAAGAGACCGAGTTTGACCGAATGCAGATAAGCAGAATTTAACTTGCGAGGCTTTATTTGCCGCTACTAGGCGATAATCAGATGCAATTCAAATTGATGAGTTTCAGACCGAGGTAAAACCAAAAATACCTGCTCAATTACAGACAAGTAAACTTCCTACAGGTGTTTCAACATTTTTATTCTATAAAAACGTGGTTTGTTTAAACACATCAGAAACCCTTAATGCAGTGACATCACAATATAGATCCTGCTAGACCATCGAATGCGGAATCTCGCATTTCTACCCTCCGACTCCCACCACTCCCGGCATTCTCTGTGAATTTCTGACACGCCCTCGCGCACCACCACCATCTCCCCACTCTCCAGCACGGGCGAGGACAACCTCCTCTCAACTAAATGCTTCAAGGGAAACCAGAGACCGGCACACCAGCCATTATCGACACTCGACACCGGCCAAAAAAGCCGCCCTAATTTCGGCATGCGGCCGCCTATTTAGGGTGGCGTCGATCGCTTTTATCAAGCTGTAACCTGACCGACGAGCATGCGTCATAGCAAACGCTTAAAAAGCGGAACCTAGGAGCACTGTAGGATTCCGGCTGAACTCCCAAGCTAAATATAGACCAACTCGGTAAAAGGGATTAAATTTAACGGGTCCATTTGTTGGCAGTCTAGCTGAGCGGGGTGGGGTGAACATACCCTAGTCTCCTCCGGCATGGCAGGTGGAGGGTCTGCGGGGGTGGGGGAGGCCGGGCACTTCTCAGCCTGCTCCTCCATGGGGGGCTCGGGTGCAGATTCCAGCTCCTGTTTCAGTTCCGCGGCGACCGGCTCCGGTTCCTCTACCGGCTCAGGGTCGTGCACAGGTTCTGCCTCCTGCTCAGGCTCAGGGGTGATGGCGCCCTCCGGCTCCACACTGAAACAGCACATGCTTCAGTCAGCCACTGCTAGCTGAGGCAAGCCATCCGGGGCCAGAAGCGCCGCATGCAGGTGCCTGCTGAACAGGATCCTCATCCTAAATGATCTATTCCACCGGTTCATATCGGGCTTAACTAAGCCACGTGAACACGGTCAAATGCATATCATCTCACCCATTTTCACAAATTACCAGCAAGGCAACAAACAGCTCCATACATCAAAATAGCCAGAAAGGTGCTCATATACCATGGTGTCTGGTGGTAGAATTCTGCAGATTCTTCTTGTACGCCCTCTGGTGAGTTAGCCCTCTCTTCCAGTTCCTCCACGTCTTCTTCAGACTCTGCAAATAAAGTGTTGACTGAACATCCCCCAGAGCTTCGTAGGACAGATAAGCAGGGACACACATCCAGCACAAATTTGATTTTAACCAGCCATCTCACCTTCCGGAGGCTCGGAATCAGAATCGGCAAAAACCTCATCCTGATAGCGGAAAATGTCATTGTGTACGTAGAACTTGTTCGCCACGGTCCCCTGGAAAGGGCAGCCATTCATAGAGTGCGTTAGCAAAACAGCCTGTCCTTGACGTTAGTCTAAAGTTCTCAGCAGAGAAGCCCACATCTGGCTACTGCCCAGCATTCTGCCAGCAGGGAGTGCTAGAGATCTCACAGGACAAGGAGCTTCTGCATCTACAAGAGCCACATTTCCAAGTTGTGTATCGGCAGCATAGCCTCTACCTCAAGTATGAGCCACCAATAAATTTCCAAAATCTCAAAAACTTAGTCTCTTCGTGGTGCTGAAGTGCTGATCGAGGCAGCCAGAGAGGGGTGATTAAGCCAGCCTACCTCCGGGGCCAGAACGAAGGTCTGCATGAACTTCCTCATAGGCTGCATGTTGTTGGACAGCTCGCCCATGACCTGGACCACCACTCCCTCGCTCAGGGTGGCGTGGGCGTCCACATGCCGGATCTTGGTGTGGCAGTCCCGGAAGCCCAACGCCATAACCTTCTTGTGGATTTCCTGAAAGGTGAAATAGCGATTTCAGCCTGTTGCAGTACGTGAGCGTGTAGTCTCATCGAAACACTTAGCCTGAAGCGGCAAGTCAATAATCCAGCTGCTGCGACATGCTAGAACACATTTCTGAAGTGTCTAAGCATGTCACGCATATTAAAGCGGTTTTTCCACATTTGACATACACATTTACTGGCTATGACGATTTAAACTGCACACTGCCTTTTCTCAAAAACCACATCAACCTGTAACAGTAGATCCTGCTTCACAATCAGCTTTTTTTTCCCGATCCACAGTCCAGCAGAATCTCTCACTGGGATCATTAGTCCATCCGACATCCTACTTTTATAACAACCCCGACTGTCCAACGTGAAGCCCCAGCCTTCCAACCCTCCACCATTTCAAATCCTCACTTTTGGTGCCCCCCCGAGAACCAATTGAAAGAGGTATAGTAGTATAGAACAGCCATAAACAGGACAGAAATCATAAACCAGCAGACAAGAGTTAATGTTTTACACCATACAAGTATTTGAAGCAGTGCACCTCCATTACAGCAAAGATTGAAAGTTGCCAATCTGGGTTAATATTCTAACTTGAGGGCACATAATGCAATACACTTCATGCTAATAATAATTGATGCTATGATGCCGGTGAATAAGACAGGCCTGCTTGGTTGGGTACTTACAGCCTGCCCATAGACTGCCTCCGCTGGCTTCCCACTGGTGTCCAAACCTCCATGTACATAAGAGGAGTTCTTGCCATAAAATCTATAAAAAAAAATGCATTGAACACAACTGATTATCATCCGATTTCCACGCATCTACAGCACAGCACCACAGTATAATGAAAAGTTAGTAAAGTATTAATGCAGAATTACCTGTGAAGATAGTCAGGTGCCTGGTTGAGGAGTGTGTAGTACTGTCGGACAAACTCTCGCCCGACAAGCTGGGCACTTGGCTTCTCCATCACCATTTCTTTGGTCAGCTGGTTTGGACTACAAAGAAAAATCTAAATTAGGATAATGTAGCAAAGGGGGAAGAGGGGAATCGTGAACGAGTCTCAGATGGTGACAATCGTCCCAAAAATAAAGTCAATACTCGTGCCAGAAGGTCAGACGACTGGATTATGCGAGAAATCTGCCAACTCCACCTGCTCTGAAATCAACCATCTGCCTTCGCAGAAGCCAAGACACCAGCACCCCCACCCTCCGCATGAGCCAATCTTAAATGACAACCGGGCCGCACGGCTCCCCACTATTAGGCCGCCGAGGGAGATACGGCGTAGTCCTGCGTTTTCATTAAGACAATCTGCGAGCAGCAACTATACAGATCTATAACAAAGGAAGCTCCATTTTCGACATCCGAAACAGCAGGAGGCCCCGGCCCAACCACACTACAATGCACGACCGGAACCGCTTGACCAGCGTAAATGGCTGCCTGGCTAAAAACGGGTCAGCTGCGTTTTAAAAATTTACACAAAGAACGTTCTAGAAAGCGATCAGCTGACATCAGAAAGGACCGGGTTTAGGTGACTAAATGGCTAACGCTACCAGTTCGAGGAACACCGAGCCGCCCGTCCGCTGATTTGTCGGAACTGGACGGACAGATCAGTCAACCGGCTCTCGTTTCCGCATTTCAAAACGTGGCCACGCTTCGTAAAAGAAAGGCCCTAACGCACCGGTACGCCTGACTAGCGGAGACAGTCGCTGGGGCACAGAGCACATGGCCCTGGAGGAGACGCTGAGCGGCCATGTTTCCTGCGGCCGCGAGCTCGCAGTGCGGCCTCGAGCCCAGCGACCCCGCGCCGAAGCGCGCGCGCCTGTAACTCTCCGTGCGGTATAGCACGCGCCTCGGCCAAGCAACCAAAAATAGATTCTAGACAAATTTACTATATATATATATAGACACACACATACAGAAAACAAAATCCACAATTGAACAGCTACAACCAATAAGCACGTACAGTCGTTCCGGAAACTACACACAGCCGTTTGGGCGTCTCAAGTTTAAGAGATTAATATATTATTTAAATGTTCAAATTCAAAAAAGTAAATACAAGTCAGTCTAGATTGGGATCATCTATCTTGGTGCGTATCTTAGATTACCCAACTACTACAAGACCTAATGCAGTTACAGCTGGATAGCGATTACCAAAACGAATGTGACTTAACCCCTGAGTTAATAATACCGAAAGCAATGTAACTATCATTAACTCAAGCCGGATTAAATAACGTTAGCCACTTCGGTTTAGAACTGAACATATTTCGACCGTACTGAGAATATCATGGACCATATACCAGGAATATTCTTGAATAGGCGTCTGCCTTTGGAGAAAAAATATTTTTTTTTAGTAATTATCAAATAAATAATCTTACCAGAGGATAAGATCTGATATGGGCAACACTTTACCCACGACCTCCAGGCAGTAAGATTACTGTATTCCGGCAGCCTAAGAGCGTGCTCGACCGGCTTCAGTTATACCGAAGGTGCAACCTAAAGATGTGTGTGCACGTCCTGTGTGCGCGCCAATGGAGAAAGAACGCTGCGATATTTTCGCCAATCAAGAGCGGAGTTCCTCGAAAAGACGCAAAAACCAGCCAATCGGCTTCGGAGCGATGTGTTGGAACGTGACAACCGATTGGAAAGAATAAAGCAAGTTTCTTTCCAGACACAAAACAATAACCAATCGCAAGTGCAAATGAAACGTTTAACGTAGGCAAAGAAGTGGGCATCATGGGTTTAGCCCGCCTTCTACTGATTTTAGAGGATGGTTTGAGCCGAAAGCCCGGTTTCCTGGCCGGGTTAGTCACTGTTTCGCGGTAAAAATATATTCAAAATGAAACTAGATACAAAATGATACAAAAAAAAATGCAGTTTACTATATATTAAGGTGGTTTGGCGCGTTTACTTGTGGATATTTCGTATTACATTACAGGGAACTGTGTCACACCAATTGTTTAAATGTTGCTTGGAGAGATGAGTGTTTGTACTATGTGCCACTATTGCAGGTGATGATTCAGCTTTGCTTGGTCAGCTTCATTGTCAACATACTGCAGAGTAGTCAGATATACTTCTTTAACCGGAGTGACACAAACTCTTGGACCCATTTTTGTGCAGTGGAGATTTAAGAAATTTCCTCCGTCATATAAAGTATTCTGATTTCGGGGATGGGGCAGGTGTGATTGCATATACTTCGCGTGATTTATACTTAATGCTTTTTAAAAATGTTTTTGTTTTGATCGCTGGTGTTAGTTATACTGACTCAGCGAAAACGCCATGGCAAGTTTTAAAGTACAATTAACCCAAACAACAGATCAGTCTTATACGGATGAAAACTAAAGTCAGCCCCGGATTAAATTTGATTAAATATAATTATTCCAAGTAGTCAGCAAAATGGGGAAACTAATGGAAGTCCAGTATGGTTGGGGATTCGAATCCCACCTCTGCCCTGTCTTTGGCGTTGCATGTTCCCCCTGCGTTGTGTCAGTTTCCTCTCACTGTCCAAAGACGTTTAGTTATGCTAAATGGGGTTGATCAGCACCTGTGGCTTGTGACAGACTGCTATCCCATCCAGGGTGTACCCCAAGTCTCGTGCCCTGTACTGCCTGGAGATGGATTAAAATATTGGAAGCAAGGTCAATATTTTATTAGCCATATCATGAGCTACTGCTGTTGGACCACTTTTTACAATCATAATATTAGTTAGTTTGTCCTCTAGGTGGCATCCTTTGGCTTGTATATTGCATTCAATTCAATTCATTATGTTTTACAAAGCGCCATTCCCAGCGTGGCTGAAACAAAGCACGTCTCGTTCATGGTAATTTTAAGTGGCCTATATCAGAACATTTTTTTAGGAGAAAACATTAGCGAACCGTTATTTTAACGAGAAGAACAGAAGTCCTCGGACTAGAAGGTATGAGGGATCTAAATTTAAAAACATAGTTTCTGAAATATTTCGGTATCTTGCAGTACTTGCTTATGGTTAAAGATATTTTAAGTAGTCATTTGTCTATGACAACGTTGCTTATAAGTAATAACATGCATAGTGCATAAATTGATTTGTAAATAAGTCGATAACTTAATCGTCCTTAATCCATCCTTATGTTGGCATACCTGGAAAGAATCAAAAAATGTTTCATGATATGTAACAAAGTTTCCACCAGATGGCAGTCTTTAATTGTGAAAGGGGGCGGTAACGTTTTGTCATAATCAATCCCATCCTATCGTCGAAACCAGGAAGAATGGCTATAAAATCCATGAGAGTTTGCATCAGGCTACTGGCTAAAGAAAAAGCACACAGCCCAAGGGCGTAACTTTGGGTTGAACATTTGGGAGGTTGAGATCTCCACCCATTAATCATGACGATGTGATTATTTGGGGTGAGTGGTGTATTGACCCGTTTTGGTCCCCCCCATCCACTCAGTAATTTACGCCCATTATATCACCTTTACAACGCAAAGCTCCATTTTTTAACATAAGTGTGACAGTTGATTGTGTGTTCCCGCAACGCAGCTGCTCATGGAAACCCTATCTTGCTTTATGGTTTGCCTTTTTCCTGACTGCGACAATGGCGGCTCTAGCATCACCGATGTGCTTAGCAAAATAAATGCTTATCCTGAGCATGGTGACTGAAAATTACACCAATTCATAACCGAGAATAACAGAAAACAGAGAAGGAACTGCGATTTCGTATTTATTCCACGCAAAATCACGGTTAGTGATTTTACTGGGCAAGACGCCCTCGGAACTGCGACTTATGCTCGCAAACTGCAGACCATGTAGTTTTCATATTTTGATATATTTCTAAAACACATTTTTGATATTTGCGGTAGAGTTGCATTACAACAACGCGTGAGATCGGATACGGCTTCTAGTTTCTCATTACTGGTTAACTCCCCCCAACCCCCCCTTAGGAATACAGATCAGTGTTTTTCTCTTCAGACATTCGACGGATGTTTCTAATTATCCCGAATAACTATGTTCTTTTAGTTTAACTCTAGTTTTTGCTAGAAGTACCGGGAACGAAGATGTTTTTTCTTAAGTTATGGTCGCGTAACTTGTTTCATTAAACTTTATATTAAATGATGAAGATGAACTTTATACTATACTGGATTTTTTTTTCGTAATATCCCCGCCAAAAGCCTGCACTTGCACCGTGCAAAGACACTTATAAGTATGATTGTAATGAGTAAAAATGCACTCCTAGAACCAAACCTGTAAATACAGACATTGCCCTACTTTGATTTTCATGGGTAGTAAAGGAAATATTTCCTATACCAAAATATCACTGAAAAATAGGATTCGTTCATATGCAACTTTTTGGGAATCCCTTGACGCAACGAAAAGTGTAAGATTTCACGGTTATCTCACTGTATGTGTGTGCATGTGTGGCTGTGAGGACGATGATGAAGGCAACGCCAGTTTTCTGTCTCCTCCCAGCCCTGTTGTGGCCGGGCGGGGCTGCAGCGTCTGGCGTGGAAGGTACAGCTGGTAACCGGGTGCGGAGGACGACGTCTTCAGCACCAGCGATCCGTGCTTCCCGCTGCCCTAATGTCTTTCCCAGCTGCTCGGACCAAATGGAACAAAAAGGGTACACCCAGGACCGAAACTCTTTCTGGCTCACATCTTAAATTCCCATCCTAAAAAAGCTCAGTAGATATTTAAGTGCTGCCAGTTTCAGTAGATCAGAAAGTCGTTACTGTACAAAGCAATGAATAATATTGCTACATTTAGGAAAACGATATTAATGTGTTAAAAACGAAGTCAAAGGCCTACTTCATATAATCCTAAATTAATAAAAATTTCTTTCTCGAAACCGTATTTAATTCACCGATACTACACGTGCTGTCAGCCACTTTTTACCAGAATTTCAGACATTATCTGGATCAATGCATAATCGATGTATTTGGCCTGTGTTATGGAATTTTTGAAATGTAAGGAGTTGCGTTAAAACAAATTTGGAAAAGCCAATATGCAAATAAAAATGTGACAATTACAAAACATTTCAATACTGTAAATCTATAAGGCTTGCAATTAAAAGACAATATTAATTGTTATTTTATTGAATACTATATTTCTTCCCAGTCGTCTTCAGGTATACTACCGCGTTTATTTTTTGTTGTGGGTATATTTTTGCAGGGAGTAGGGGAGTGAATAGATGAAGTGCAGAAGTTAAAATGCATGCCAGAAAACGCTGTTCAACACATTGTTTTATTGATGTTAATAGTTATTAGCTTGCTCACATTGTCGCCAAAGTCAAACTGTAAAGTGGGAAAAATCTCAACCTGCGAGATTCGGGTCTCATGGTTTGAAGAACGTGTCCTTTTATTGGTATAAATTTGAAAACATTTAACATCTTGCCTGTCTGCGTGACAGGGAACTATCAAAAATAAGAAAAATAAAAAAAACCCTCATGACACACACAGGGCTACACTTCAAATAAAACAAGGACAAATATTAACCCACCACCAAAACAGGAAAAAAACACTTAAAAGGTATATAAAAGCAAGAGAAAAGAAAATTTATTAGGAAATTTTATTTTAGTCTTACAATTCTTGCCAAATAGAACTGTATTTATTTCAAGCCCTGATTATGTGGAAAATATTATTCCGGATTTCAAATTTAATTTTCCAGGAGCTTCACCATTACATACTTGACGACTTACACAGTCCGATCCAACTGAGTCTAAGGTACGACACCCAACCTTTGCACCATCTGTCTCTCCATCTCCCTCCGACTAATTGACAAATCTGTTTGCACGAGCAAGTTTTAGAAAGCACTGGAAGGAAGCTTGTTTCTTTGCGCTGGGTGAAAATTAGGCTGATCTGTGCATGTTTTTTTTTTTTTTTGTTTGTTTTTTTTTTTTTTTTTTTTAAACATTTTAGTGGTATAGGCTGTTAAAGGAAAGGATTAGCACCGTTGATGCACTTTTAATTTAAGGTTAGCACCTCATCCCGCAGATGGAGGAGTCTCTAGAGACCTATATTTAGATGACAAGGTCCTTGTCGACATCCTCTGAAAAAGAGAAAACAGCCACGTGGTCAGTATTCTAAAGGGCTTATCTCATTAACATGCGTCATCACCATAATGGATTCTGACAGACTTTTTGATCAAAATGCAGTTTTTACCATGGACAAGGCATTTAAGAATGTAACCTATATACACTACCAGTCAAAAGTTTTTGCACACCACCCGTATTTACCACTTTTCTGTTTATTTCATAAACTGCAGATTTTTTTTTTAAATCTTGTTAAGCATTGTTGACAACTATAAATGAAAATATAAGTCAAATAAAACACATTTCCTTCTGACATTTTATCTGGCCGTGTGGTGACGGCATAGTCAAATTCTAGGCTGCCCTTTAACTTTGCACTAGTTGACGGTTTCATTCTATAATACAGAGCAGAATTTAATGTCCCTTGTAGAAAGATTGTCTCAAATTTTCTCTGCTGTTTTAGCTACTAAAGGAGGTTACTTTGATCAATCAAAGATATGACATTTTCTTGCTAATAAAGGTACTGAAATGGCGAACATACTGTAAATGTATTTATCAGAGTGCGTGCGAAAATTTTGACTGGTAGTGTTTGAGTGTGTGCGCGTGTGTATCGCTCAATCAATGGACACAGACGAGTCTTGCCGTGTTTGTCCATCTACGGATGTACGGACAGGTTGAACCTGAACGAGAGGGTACCATCACTTACGGTCTTTGATGCCAAAGCAGCCGGCCCATTCCTCCAGGGCGATGTACTTATCGCTGTCGGAGTCGCACTGCTCGAAGAATCGGGTGGTGCAGTGTTCCATGGGAATCAGGGGGGCGCGCAGAGGGGCCAGCTCGGTGTGGGACAGATACCTGTGTCAGAGACAGACACATGGAATGGGGGATGGGTGCACTTAGTATAATGAGTGCTATGCAATATGGGTTTAGGTACGTTGGGTGAATTGTGTTGTGGGTAAGATGAGCTGACGTCACGTGACCGAGGTGCTTTGACTGAGAGGGATTTCATGAAGGTCTGCAATGTGCTTGGAGGCACGAGCCGCAGATGACTAGAATACAAACCCGTCAACAGGATGCTGGTCCAGCTGACCGAACTGCCAGTGCACTGGGAAGATGTACATGTTGTAGTTCTTCTCGAAGTCGTGAGCCAGCAGGTCCAGGGAGTGGTCACCAGCCTCTAGCCTCTTCTCATTCTCGTAGATCTTCTTCACCTGTGTACGAGATGGAAAAGGCATTAATGGTGCACATAGCCTTTATGACCACAAACGGTGGACGGTGCATTCTTCAACATGCGCAGCTAACAGTTGAATGGTCCTTTTATTCAGTGAGTAACATCCATAGAGCATCTGTAATATCTTGTGTAGAATGATGTATTTTTAAGGTGGTAGGTAATTTTTTCACATGAATGGAACTTGTACCCAGCTAAAGAAGGTAGGTAAGGTAGAGTAGGTAAACTGAGGTATCAGTTAGACTCACTCTGAGCTTCTGCTTCTCGGTCAGCAGGTTGTTGTCTTCATCGCGCTCGTAAAGAGTCACCAGCACGTTCTTCAGCCAGTCCCTCATACGCAGGGGAAATTCGGTCAGCTCATTATCCAGGCAGGGAGCAATGTCTGCCAACAAAAGCAAAAAGGTCATGTGAAAATGATGCCCAGCAGCTGCTAGCTAACGTCCACTGAGCGGCATTTCAGTCAGGCCAGGTCATCCTACCCATGGCTAATAGAACAAATAGATATTTTCCTTTATAGTCACCTCCTCCTTTCCTGCCAGAATGTTTAACCAACACATTTTACCTCCCCCAGTTCAGCGTTTCTCCTACTCACCAGGCTAACAGGCTGGTACAAATTTCAAGGATATTCCTACTGTGTGGATTTGATACCTTACAGTCTGTGAAAAGGAATTTTTCGCAGGCTGCTGTAGTGACCTTCTTGTGACCTAAACTGAGTATCTTCAGGTCTGTGTCCTTATTCGTGTTAAGAAATGCAAGACAAGCCACGGCCTTCGTCCAGGGGGCCTGTTGGTCTGTCAGCCCTTCCCAGCAGCCTCTCTGCCAAAGTGCTGACGCAGTCAGGGCTGCACAATCAGCCGCATATCTTTCTCAGACCCTTTATACTTGCTGCTAGGGGCATCTCCTTGTAGGCTTCTCTTTACCCAGATTCCCCTGAAACAGATGCTACTCACATTTGCAGGGCCCGATGTAGTCCAGGTGCAGCTTGTGTCCCTTCTTGGTCCCCTCCAAGGCGCACTTGGAGGTGAAGAAGTGGCAGGAGGAGTCATAGGTCTTGTTGTCCGTGCCACAGACCTGAGTGGAACCAGAGCGTTAATTGGGGAATGTAGGTCAGCTTGTGGTCTTAGTGGGTCCAATTCACCAGAATGGCATTCGGCAGTGTAGACAGAGAGGGATGCAAATCTGATGTTGGGCTGCCGATCAAGGGATACGGACACCTGAGTCACGAAGACTAGCGAAGCTAGAATGATACGAGTCGTAAGCCAGGTTGTCAGATAAAACCGGTACCAGTGGCCATTCATTATCCCCATATTCAGGGTCCGGCCCATTATTTCTGTAGAGCAGTGTTTCGCAAACTGATCCTCTGGGACCCCTCAGACGGTCCACATCGGTGCTCCCTTCCAGCTCCCTGACAGGCAGTCCACATTTTTTTGGCTCCCTACTGGGAGATGAGAGGGACCAAAGGTATGGCCCGCCTGGGTGTTCCCGAGGATGGGTTTGATAAACACTCCCATGGAATACGTACATGCTCATACTCGCTGGTGGCCTCGGGGCAGGTGGAAGGGTCCTGGCACACGCAAACTGGAGTGTTGCTCTCATCAACCTCGCATACTTTGCCCTTCTTGCAGTGGTGGTTGAGGCAGGGGTCTGCATGCAGGACATACAAATGGGGGTGAACATAGCTGCACCAGGAAAATGTGGTTCTATCCTGCCCTCCGCCCCCCTTTTAGGGAATGATTATATGTTTATACTTGAAGCCGAAGAACGTCCCTCGATGTCTTTGCCATGGGCAGAGTCTGTGATTAAATAAATAAGACTTCAAAACTGCCTTCCCTAAAAATGTATAGCTGAGTAAAGCGCATAATTATACTTTGTGTGTATTTTAAATGAGGTAGTCTTTCATTACTTAGGTTTCACTGGCCGACATGTTTTGCCACATTTCTGTTAAATGTGCAGAGGTTTCAAATGTTTGTTTCTAAAATCTTCAGAAGGTTCTGACCTCTTGCTGAAGTGTTTTGTGCGTTATGTCACGGTTTTTCCCTTGAGATTCTCGTGGACAGATATCTTTTTAAAGTGTGCATCTTTCTGTTTGTTTCACAGGATAAAAGAATAGGATATTTCAGGTTGTAATCCTTGTCAGGGTTTTTAAAGAGGTCTTTTATCTGTTAATGAACAGGGGGAAACCTGGCATCGTCACATCGGTGCTGAAACTCACTCTCGGCAACAACATCCTCCACGACCTCGATGGCCTCGTCAAACTCTCCGGTCTCCACCTGGACTGGGTTTGCGCCCACTTCCATGTCCTGCACCTCCACAGGGGACAACCAAAATGTTAATGGCAGGCCTGCTCTCTTCCACCTCTCTGCAAATACCTTTTCCAGTAGAACAGGGCTGAAAGGCGAGAACTCGTTTACAGGCACTGCGCGTAAACGGTCCGGTTTCCCTGCTTGTCTGCCGCGCCTGAGGGAGCATTGTCCAAGAGACCCGGGCAACCGCTCAGGCATCCGAGCGGACAGACAGTGAGGAAACAAACATGTCGGGGCTCTACTCTTGGTTACACGTGAGGTCCTGCATTTGCTCACACTTTCCTCAGCAGGAAATGAAGTGGGACTCTCAGCATGAGAGCGTGTCTGTTAATGGACTGGGGAGGGGGGGAGAGTGGAGGGAGCAGGGCTTGCAGTGTGGGGAGGGGGGTTAGACTATGTTCTGGGGGGGTAAGGCTGCTGGAGGAGTGGGTGGGAAAGACCACCGGACGAACCCCTGCATCATTTACTCAGAGTCTCCCACAGGATGGGAGTTCAGGCACCTTTCGTCCCACATCAACACTTGTCCATTCACATGGGGTTTCCACTGGGAAGTCGTATGGTCCTGGACTTTTGAGCACACCAGCCTTGCGGAACTTGGCAAAATTTAGCCCCCGCAATTCACGGACCCTCCACTTTGCTTACCTCCACCAAGATTTTCTCTTCTTCAGTCTGGAAACAAGCGTGAAAAGACAATTAGCAACCACTACCCTGTCGTCACAATTTTTCTGACGGGCCATTAGTTTCATGAACATATGTTTATACCTATAGCTAGAAGAACAAACACCTAAAAGATTAAGTCACTTTAGAGGATGGTATATTTTACATCTATGACTTTTCTCTGTGCTATACAAATCTTTCTTTGTCTTTGTGAAACGTGTGGAATTTGGGTGCAATTCCGTATTTGGGAATCCAATCTCGGCAGTCTCTCACCGGGGCAGCCAAGGCCTTAGCAGCCAGGCACAAGGCGAAGATCAGCCACATCCGCATGATTCTGGGGGTAGAATAAACACCACTGTTAACCACAAGCTGCAGGCCCTACCACTAAACCAGCAAAGCCGCCACAGCACAAAATCGTTCAATGACAACGCAGGAAACACCTGCTGTGATAAATTGATTGAGAGAAATGCACATAATTGTACAGTGATTGTTGCTTTGCTGTGTCTGCCGGTCATGGTTGATAATCCCGGTTGTTGACCTTTAGTCAACATGAAGTCCCAGTGGCATCTTGCATTGTAATGTGAAATTCAAGTTGAGATAGTAAGGAATTGAGTGCCTCTGGCATCTCGCGCATACGCAGGGCTCGCCTTGGCTTGTGCGGTGTGTCCGATCTTGCAGCCAACCATGCCTAGACACAGGTCCGGTCTGACACGTCATAATCCTTGGACAGTGGTGTACATGAAACTCAACCAAATCTCGTTTCATGGGACAGACCTGGGTTTGGTCTTCTAGTCTTCCGTCTGAGTCCCCACCTCTCAGAAGAGAGATTACCTCAGATTTTCTCTCTTCTGAGAGGTGGGGACTCAGAAGGAAGATTATATTCCCATATTGCCTGTTCTCTCCCCAATGTGTCAGGGAGTCTATCGTTCCTCCTTTTGACACTCCAACCAAGCCGGGAAGCAATGGAGAGGAGACAGGAAAATGAGAATGGAGCTCGAGATGAAGGTCATGCTGTACAGTAATGGGAGTCTGAGGCGCTTGTGGTTTTGCACAGAACATCTGGGTGGTTATTCAAGGCAAGCCGCAACCTTTAATTGAACAACCTGAATAAACATTGCATCTATTACTCACACCATTATTGTTCAAATATATAAGTTGGTTTAACACATCACTATCACTAAGTATCACTATTCTATTCTATATATTCAAAATACTGCCACTGAAGAATACCTGTCATTACATGCAGGAAATCTCTAAGAGTCAGCAGCATACTTGCATGAATGCACTGGACAGGCCTTTGCTATTGAGTTTACTGCATTTTTTAAACAAGATTTTCAGCTCTGGAATACACGTGACCCCAGGCCTTTCGCCATATTTTTTACTAGTTACACGGATGTAACATCGTCAGGAGAGACTGTAAGGCTTCTGGACAGAATCAGCCATGTCTTTGGGGCTGGAGGAGGTGGGAGGAACTCGCAAAGCTACTCTGAAGATGTTATCTACACACTGATACTGTTCTTGAGTGTTTTGTTCAGGCACCCGACGACTCAAATGTGTCGCCGGTGGCACGGTAAAAGAAAACGATTTAATGTTTTAATCCATCAAACCATCAGTCTGTTCTCGCGACCATGGAAATCCCAAAGTGTCCATTCAGGAATTCCAGTCCAGTATAATAGGGAAAATGAGGATATCTGAGGAATGTGTGCATCAGGTAGGCCCATGAGCAGGCATGCCCGACCGAATCCAACACCACATCCCAGCCTCGTGGAAACCCTGAGGGCGAAGGGATGTGTACGGTGCAGAATGTTCTGCCGGTTCTGCTCCCGTGTGACAGAGAGGTGCTATTTCACGGACATCTCCGAAAACAGCTTGTGTCAGCGGATACGAGGGCCCTCCGGTTGGTGCAGGCCCGTCTGTGTTTACCTTGGGGGGGGGGGTGCTGTTTCTGGCGCAAGGGCACGGCTTGACGTAAGGACGAAAGTAAATTATTTTGCTTGGAAACCAGTTCTGGTCATCAAAGGAGCCAGAGGGAGAGGGACCTGCGTCCATGTGAAGGCTGCCTTTGTCCCTCTAGCAGGCAAACATTGTAAACAGCGTAAAGAAGACTGTCCCACCGCGCCTGGGTCCTTCAGACTCGGTGTGATCTTTGATGTAACTGGCCGTCAATGGATATTCCATCATGCAAGTTGGCTTAGAGCCTCTGTACTGTGCTACCCCTATAGTTTGGGGTAATGACCAGTTTCCGCAGTATTATTTATGTTTCGGAACGTACCAGACCCAGTCCGCCATATTGGTGGCTAACGCCAGGCTAAAAGCAAACTCAGGTGGTCGGTGACCTTTGCCCTCTACCTGCCATTTCCAGTTTTGGTTTCTGGGAATGCCATTGTCTGTTGTCCCACTGATTGGGGGTCTATAGTTATAGCTGGGTTTTATGGGACCAAGATGATGAGATTTAGCCCATTTAATGAGTAGCACTCAGCTGGTGTGTTAAAAACAGGAAAAATGTAGCTGATTACATCACCAGTTTAAAACTAGCGTTTTTCCTGCACCTCAGTCAGTACCACCCTCCCACCTGCTTCACCGTGACTGCAAACCCCACCCAAGCCAACCCCGAGTCGGCAGTTTTATTTTCACCACATGTATCAAAGCGAAAAGCATAATAATAACGGAACTTTATTGATCCCCGTGGGGAAATTATTTTTACGCCTCCTTCAACTTGCTCTTTTTTTTGTAGCGCAAGTTGTCCTCGAAGGGCAGCCACCTGTAGAGGCGCCCAGAGAGCTGGGGGTTAAGGGCCTTGCTCAAGGACCCACAGACATGCTGAGGCTGGGTTTGAACCACATTTACACTATTGGCCAAAATTTACACTATGCTTTAAAACTTCACAGAAATTTTAATACTACACAGAAATTGCCAAAAATAAACAATAAACAATAAATTGCAAACAATGTTACAAATTTCATACATAGGGCCATTAAATAAGTAACTGGAGCAAAAGTTCTATAATCTCTAAAAATTGTGTTTTCACAATTTTGACCACTAATGCTATTTTCTGTTTTTTTTTATACCCTCAATCTGTTAAATGTAGTGATTATCAGCTGGTTAGATGCATTTCTTTGATTATTGTTTTGAACCAGGTTTAATTCACAAAAAATACAGTTGGCAGTGATTTTTTTCTGACTGCTGAGAAAAATGCATTATAGTGTTGCACACGAAAGGAAGTTTGGGATCCCTGAAGAAAGAAAAAACACAAGGAAGAGGACGGATCGGCGAACAGAGCTGAAACGTGAGCCGTCATCGTGGCAGAACGGGCCTCCGCTAAAACCGGTGAGCTGGGACGGCAAGAGGGGGACGCGGAGTCAGACAAAGGCCGGAGTCAGAGGACACTGAATGAGCGGGGCTGTCTGCGAAACCCGATCCTGACGTCACCTGACCCCGCCGCCCCCGTGTGGCCTCTTTGTGCCTTACAGATAAACTTCTCTCATTCGCCGGATCTGAGATCTGGCTTCCCTGATGTACAGAGGCTTTATCTTCCTCAAGCAATTTCGGCATCCTAAACATTTCTCGATGTTTGCTCGATGGTGTCGAGACGACGCGTCTGCACGCATATGCGACAGGAATGCACACAAATGCGGCTGCTGGCAGTTATCCAGATCCTCGACGTTACGTTTGCACATTTCTGGAGCCGTCCATCTGTCCCCCGTCACTTGGCGGAAATGTGTAGATTTTTTGTTTTTTTTTGGAACATTTTCTTATCTGATGCTGACGCTATCTTGCATTTATTTGGAAAATATGGCTTGCAGAAATAATAAGCTTCCACTGCATGCACTGATTTTTTTTCTGAGTTCTTTTTGGAGTTTAAAAGCTAACCACACAGTAGCTCAGTGACACTTAAGAAACCCTATTATTATGTCTAAATCCTGCTTGCTTTCATCCTAGAAGTATGAGTTACCCTAGCCACCACTCACCCCCCCCCATCCCCGAAACACACCCACACCCGACTCCACCTCCAGATAAACCTTTTCCATCTGCAATAACCCACCCCCCCCCCAACTGCCAGCATCACTCCAACTTGGATTTATTGTCAAGTTAGCCCTATCTCTCCGCCCCCCCCCCAGAAAAATTGGAAGGCCCATGGCATCTGGACATTAGCTTCTTCCTTCTCCAGGTGACATTTTGTTTTTGGGTCCCTAGCATACCGTTCCCCTGATACATGGCTGCATGTCCACACTTCTGACCCCCAGCACGTCCGGTCGTATGCTGGCCTCGGAGACTCCCCCCGGCGACTGGCCCAAAATGTGATTAACATACTTTCCCAGCAGTCCATGGAACCCAAGGAATGTGTAAAACCATATTCAGCCACGTGACTCAAGCCCTCTCCTATCTGAGAGTTGGATTCCGGCCCGAAGCGGCTGAGCCTCTCTGGAAAAGAAGCAGTGCTTCGCTAAATTCATTCTGGAGATCTCCATGTGACTTTTCAGACTGAAACAATAAAAACCCAAAAAAGGATGACAGAGACAGGGCAGTTTTGCGGATGGGAACATGACTGCACTGTTGTGTCTGACCCCCCCCCCCCCCCCCCAAGGACGGACAGCAGGTTTTGACACTCTCCTGACCATCCGGGGAAAGAAGATATCTGCCAAGCCCCCACAACAGCTGGCTGGGGTTGCCTTGGAAACGCGCATTCTTTTACTGCGTGCATTTGGGAGGGTCTATTCAATAGGATGTCTTCCCCCAAACTCTTTTTTTTTGGGGGGGGGACTCTTTTCCCCCTGCCCCTCCCCCTGCCTATGTGGCAGTCATAACTTTGAACATCATGCTTCTACAATGTTATTTTGAGCCCTGAGACTCTGCTTGTTTGTTCTTAAGCAGATAATCCTGATTGGTGGATTATTCTTTCTCCTTAACAAGCGACTGGTGGGACAATTCGCAGGAAAACCACGCAAGTTTTTTCTTCACAACTATATTAAGTTACCCACTCATTAGCAAAAAAATCCTTAATTGCTTACTTTGACAAGACCATCCTATCCTGCAAAAATTACATATTCAAATCTTATTCCCACAGGAAAAGAGTGGGCATATTAACATCTCAATCACTTTATGCAGACATAAAGATGCAATTCATATGGTCCAATACAACTTTATACACTTAATAACCGAATAACCATGATTGTTTTTTTAGTTTATTTTTTTGCTTTTGCAAAGACTAAACTTTATCCGTATGTATCCTCAACCTTGCTTCTAAACAGCACAAGTATGCACTCTACAATGGTTTTGTGTGTTTTTAAAAGTTACTAAAAATAAGACTATTCTCAGATTTCTAAAACCAGTGGCTCTATTATCAATAAAAAGCAGCCGTACGGTTGTACTGAGAAGCGCCAGCGAGAGAGGGGGGGGGTCCCCTTACCTTGAGTGTAGAGCAGTTCAGCCGAAGAGTTACTCTGTTGTCTCTGACTCGGGAGAATCTAACAGCGGCCCCCACTTGGGGAGGAGGCAGTAATGGGGGGGGGGGGGGGGGGGCCCATTGGGCCCCACACTAAAAAGAGGGGCGCGCCCGCGCACA
>JAODKE010000002.1:11110694-11122506 GCA_026779605.1 Mormyrus hasselquistii
CATCCATCCATCCATCCATCCATCCATCCATCCGTGCATTTATGTATCTTTTATCCTTGGGCTAACCCACTTACCCTGGAAAGCCAGAAAACATGTTTGCCTTGAACATTAAAACTTGAATTGGGTTCTTTAAGTGGTTTGATGCGACATTGTGAAAGTGTTGCAGAGAAAATGGTAATGAGTCACAGCTCCTAAGACCCGGGACGGCTGCCTGACTTATCATGAAAGCACGGGCTTTGCTAAGAAGGGGGCCAAAGTCACAGGAACCAAAGGACCAGCAGAAGATCCTCCAGCTGGTGCCAGGAACATTTAAAACTGAGATGCCTTCGCTATGAAGATGCATGCAGAGGTGGATGTTTCAGGTTCACTGTCACTTTTTAAACTCATTTGATAGGATGAGACAAAATCTTGGTCTGGTTTTACTTTCAGGGCCTGAAATGTCTAACTCTGCTGCTGTCTTCACCCTCTGTGCCTCTGTACCTTTAACTGGCTTAACTACACTAATTCCTCGATTAAAACCATAAACCACCCATGAAATAACAAACTTAGAAAGGAAAAGACAATTATGTACTTCTGAATTTACTTAGAGTACTTTATCTCATTTCTGAAACTTTGTAGAGGCTTGTAGATTTAATTGTTTTATTTTGAGGTTTTTTTTTTTTGCAGTGTTGTCACGGAGACACTGTAAACACGTTACCCCGTGAATGCAAATCCTGGTCCTTGTCAGATGGATCGGGGGCAATTCACTTCCTCTGGCCCCTCATCTCTCAGTACCTCTAAGGCACATGGTGCTGACAGTCTCACGGCCCTGAAAAGGCCCCTCTAGCGTGCATTGCTTAATGAGACTGAGTTGTGCCCCCCCCCCCCCCCCCCCCCACAGACGACAAACGAAAAAACAATAAACACACCCCCCGAGAGACGCCCTGCCGTCCGGGCCCCTCGGCCTGCGCCAGTCCGTGCCAGTGACCCCTCCGAGGGTGACAGCCGGCACGTTGGGGGGTGGGTCTGGCTTGAGGCATCACACCACAGCATGGGCTGGTGTATCGAGAGTCACGTGCTGAAGACGGGCAGCCGATGATGATGAACCTCCTGTCGTTCCGTCCCCCTCCGCCGACGGGGGGGGCTAGCAGGCGTGTGGGTGACAGGAACGGTACTGCATCGAGAGCCTGCTGGATGGCGCACTCTGGCTCGTGACCCAGCACAGTGCTTTAAGCCTGACGATCTGACGCAGCGTTTGGATCGGAACCGCCTTGAGTCTGGCTCACCCAGGGCTGACGTGTTCATTCAATCTATGAACTGCATGGCTTCAGAGCAGGCAGGCCTAAGCAGATGGGCTCTGTTCTGACACTGAACACAGGCTTGATCTTCGTGGAGTGTTCCCTCTGTGCCCCCCACGCCTCCTCCCCCAGTGAGGGTTCACTTCAGTATCTAAAAGCTCTTCGCCCTCCGGAGCTGTGAAAGGAAACTGATTAGATAATAGGTCTAATTACTACCTAGTGTAAACCCATAGGCAGGATGCTTCTAAGGTAAATGATATGGGCGGCCATTTCCGCAGCTCAAGTCCCATCCACTGGATCAAACCAGGCCAGTGAGTGAGGCCCTAACCACCTACCACTGCATAGAACTAGAACACATGGAGGAGACATGTGGATAAGATGCAAGCTCCAGACAGAGCAAAGGCAGGCTTCAAAGACCCAAGCCTGGAGGTGTGAGACAGCAGAGCTACCCAGAAGTACCTATCTAAAGGAGGGTTGTGGTGAACCTTAAGGCCATCTGAGGAAGCAGAGTTGGGGATCACTCAGGACGAGAGGCGAATCCATCAAGGGCTGTCAAACACAGATCTAATTTTTGGTATCAGAGAAGCGGACAGAGATATGAAAATGCATGACATATAATATCAGGCTCAGCCGCTGTTAATGTAGAAGTGTCACAGTGCAGGGCTCGAGTTTCCCAGGCTGCCGTCGCATTACCGCAGAGGAGCGCCCCACCCGGGAGGGCCGACACCGCACGCCTCACCCGGATGCCGTGGAAATGTACTGCGTGGCCGCTGTCACTGTTTCCTTCAATGTGGCTCAACATCGACGGCCTTGGAACTTTCAGGCGAGATTGCGGTACCCATTCATTACCCAATTTAAACACCATTTCCTAAGGGCAAAAGGCACGCCAGGTTCGTTAAAAAATATGATGGAAACGACGTGAGTTTTGTTAAATAAAACAGGTTTGAAAATAGAGGTAACCCGGCCTGATTAAACATCACAGGCACGGACCCAAATCTCAGCATCGGGGCAGAAAAAAACCTCAAAAGTGCAGTTATGAGGGGCGGACTCTGTGTGCTGATTGTTCAAGCAGCCGCTCGTGTCCCGACAATGAGGAGCCTGTTTCCCGTTCGTCGAGATTTCCCGAGCATGCGACCGGGCCAGAGCACCTTGCCATGCCAGTCAGAGCAGCTTTATTGGTCCGCAGAGGCGGGGTGCGGTCGGGGGGGCTAGGTGAAGTGAACGGCTTAGTGGGCAGCAAGCGATGCCAAGAAGTGGCGCCAGTCCTGGTGGCTGGCACCTCCCCCCCCCCCAGGCCAAGAGGCTGGCGTAGTTGTTCTGGCAGAGCTGGTCATCGTGCCAACCTAAACCAGGTCCCTTCCTCTTTCGCCGGCGGTGTTTTTATTGTGCCCACGTAAGCCCGGGCCTGGGTGACAACAGGGAGCGCAGGAAGTCTGCCTTCCGCTCCCTGGCCCTCGCCTGGCACACCTGCGGCACGATCAGCAGACGCCCGGGCAGCAAGAAGCACATTAAAACGAAGTGTCCCACAAACTCTCACACGGCAGTTTTTCATAAGAATTTAGGAGAACATTCCTTAATGTTCATGCTTGATGCCATTTGTCACACTATAAGCAGCGCTTCAAGGAAAAAACTAAACACTAAACTTAAACTCTTCTTGGCTATAATTATTACTAGTAGGCCCACTAGCATGGTGTCCGGGGTTCAGTTTGTAGAGGCGACTTGTTCACTCTGTTCTGAGGGAAATCTTGAGATAACGGCATTTGCGTCGTTATTCTCTCTGACAGTTGACGGAGCTCCTTGGCAGAAACTCACTCCGGACTCGGAAAACATTCCAAAACACATGGGGATAAAGTATAAAAGAGACTGGCAGTTGTCTAAAGATTTTTTCTTTTGCATAATAGACTTTAATTTCAGTGTTTGTCACAGATAATAGTGTTTCTTGGCCTACAGTAATCGAATCGCAATGTCATTGTAATTAGGTGTCCCCGAAAGAGTCGCAATTAATTACGACACTGCAGCTTCTTGGCTGGCCCACGCTTCACCTTTACACTGTGCTGTTAGCCTCTCCGTGGAGGCAATTTCCCTATACTGAGCCGCTATGCTTAGCAGTCTAGTGACACCAAAACTGACAAGCTATACAAAGCATGCTGAGCTAAGGATTATAAGAGCACAGGAGGATCAGCGGCGATCTAACACAGTCATCCATCCATCTTCCAGCCGCTTATTCTGGTCAAGGTCTTGGGGGAGCCTGGAGCCTGTCCCAGGCAGCAAAGGGCACAAGGCTGGGGTACAGCCTGATCAGGATGCCAGGACACGTGCCAGGACATGCCAGCTCGCCTGACTGTGCGTCTTTGGACTGCAAAAGAAAACCACAACACGGGGGGGCACGCAAAACCTAAACACAGAGCAAGGTTTGGGCCGCCAACGCAAAACCTGCAAAGCTGTACCCACTGAGCCACCCTGGGGTACAGCTACCATAACGTAATTACGGGAGAATGTTAGCGCTTGTCAGTCTGTGGTTTTTCTGTGCATTTAACAAACAAAATAGTGATAATCATCAAAGAAACACGGTTTCACCCGTGAGGTCCATCCAATTGCTATAGCCGTCCGGGATAATGCCCGCTGGGCCTGGATGCCCTGAAGGACAGTGGTCCTGCTGGCCTGGGTATATTTGCAGAGTGTTATCTGTCATCGGCGGCCCAGCCTTCCACCGATGGTGAGCTTATTAGGTTTGATATGCGGTCAGCCCTCTTATTTTCCCAGGTGCCTTTCTGCTGAATTTATACCCTGTGTGTCCACGGGGCAGGTACAAGGCGGCAGTTGTTCAAGGCTTCCTCCTACGAAGGGGGAGGGATTTAGCCTGGAAGTTTTAAACGTGTTCTTCCAGTGTGCAATTTTAGGCAGGTTAAGCAAAAAAAAAAAAAAAATGATAATAGTCCCATGTCAGGTTTTAACCCCCGGAGTCCTGAGTGCCATGTTGCTATGATCGTCCTGCACAAGGAGGCAAATCTTGGGTCATTAGGAAACAATGTGACTGGGATGTTTATCTTTGTCACTATGATAGCCCAGCCCCCCAGCCCCCCAGCCCCGGCAGGCCCTTCGCTGTTCGCTGTCGGGCTGAGCCCCGGCCTGTCCGAGCAGACAGCAGCTTGGCCGTGAGAGGGTGTGAAGCTGGTAAGAGGCCGATCCCGGGAGGACGCCCCTAATGAAGACGCATGACGTCTGTCTGCAGGCCTCTGTGTCTCACGGCTCCCCCGTCTCTCGCTGTCAGGTGCTGCTGATCCTGTCCCCAGGCTCCCCCCCGGTAAGTATTTCAATACGTCTGCGCACAGCTAACCGCTTTGGGAGATGTTCTCGTGTTCCTCTATTCGCTGCGCGTCCTCCACCGAAACAACTCCCCCGCCAATTTCAGTGTGTGAAAAAATGCAACCGTGAAAAGCACCTCATACGGAAAATGAATAAAGGAGCTCTGACTGGCAGAGCGGCTAAGGAGTTGATATAAGGTTTGCATTTAATAAGCCCATTTTAGAATCGCGTGTGTTTCTTTTAAAAGGGTTTCAACATTTTAATATGAGAGTCTGCCAGTATCCGGCACCCCTGGAGCTTTTGGGGTTAATAGCTTTGCTCAAAGTCTCAAAAGGGGCGTAATTGCTCAGCTATAGGATTCAAACCCACAACCTTCAGAACACGGACACAAATCCTAAACCACTGAATTACACATCAGCCGACTCCGAGAGCAGGCGATGATATTTGGGTACATTTAAAAACGCTTTACAAAACCTTCTTCTAAATGGATGTAATACGATTAGTCGACACAATACTTTACTAGCAGGCCAGTGAATGTGTCAGGTGTTAGGATAATCTCTAAACAGAGAATTTGCTCTAAATGTAGAGATTCTGTATTGAAAATTATAACTGTACTCCTAGTATGTATAGCCGGCATGCATAAATTATATCTTTCAAAATATAGCTGTAAATAGTTTACTTGTCTCAGATTGTCCTCTTAAACCCTGACCCTTATGTGGCCATTGTACAAACGTGCATCACCAAACAGCGTCTCCGTGTGAGATGCGGAGCTGCGGAAGCGGCCCGAGGACGTCAGCCTTGACTGCCACGTCGGATTCGCCCGGTACGATAAGCGGCTTCGTTTGCGGCTGTCGCCGCGGCTTTGCTGTCGACGTGCTACTGCAGCTGAGATAAAGCCGTAACTCTGCTGAGAGCTCAGGGTTACTCCCAGCTTTGGGCCTGGCTGGGAGCACTCCCCGTCATCTCACAGCCCCCCCAGAAACTCTGAGGCCAGCGTCCCCCCAGACCCAGTTGACATCGATAACCTCTCCACCACCTCTCTTATCAGGTATTACAGCATTAAGTGCCTTAAGGGTCTTAATCAGTTCCGAAAACAAAAAGCCCACTTCTTCCAAAAGATGCACTATATCCCAACTGTTCTTATCCACACTGCCCCTCCCCCCGCCACTCATTTTTCGGTCCCTTTCTCTTTCTCTCCTACTCCCTTTTTCCACTGCAGATGAGTAAGTATCCCTCACCTTTTACATGCCATCACATGGTAGCAATCAGCCTGAGCTTTGGCAGACAAATTAGGCGAGTTAATGTGGGCCGCGGATCAGTCGGATGGCAGGCGGGCGGGCGCAGGGCCCACCGGTGCTAAACGACAACAGATGGACCAGACGCACAGTCAGCCCTCCAGGTGGGACAGCCCAGAGGAAAAGAGCCCCTTTCTATGCGTCCAGCTCTGCATAACAGGAGGGAGGGAGGGAGGGGACGAGGGGGAGGAACAGCTGGAATCACTGAGCTTCTCGCTCAGGCTCTGGGTCCTGTTATCGGCGGCCGTCAGCCTCGGATGAAGCGCTCTCGTTTGCTGCATCATTCACGCCTACGATGTCGTAATGTGTAAGTGCTGTACGGCAACGTTCCTGTCATGTCTTGTAGACATTGAGTAGAATGAGATCGCTGGGTTTGGATTAAGAGATGGGTGTGTGTTCAGTTCCCCTCCGTCCCTGCTACAGGCCTGGTTTTTCCTTTCCTGTCTTCCCAGTATTCTCTGCCAGGTTTTTTCTGCAGACAATGTTATACAACAGGGGTATTCAGCTAAAATTCATTGAGATCCTCCTACTTAGGCATCACCCCCCCCCCCCCAGTGAGGTCTGAACCATAAATGAGAAATTGCACATAACTATGATTCTGGTGTCTTAATGGTAAAAACTACTACTATACTACTATACTAAGGTATTTTTCAACATTTTATCAAAGGCTTTCAAACAATGCCTTCTTTCTTGCATAAGTATATTTGCAAACATGAGAGAGAAACATATCATTTAGCCGATATATGCATTGCATTTGCCTGGAAGCATGTCTGCTACTCTGCTGGTTGACATAGCGCCGGCTCTCGGTATTACTGGATGAGACACTGCGACCGAAGCACCCACAGAGCCCTGCTAAGGTAGCCACTCTGTGCCTTTTCAAAAGTCATCCAACCGTCCAACATGAGATCAGCATCACAAAAAATGTTCTGCGGTTCAGATTTAAATCTCAGTTGCTGACCACCGTTCTAGAAAGCTCCATGGAGCGCTTCTCTGCAACTTCCCTTCGCTCGACCTAAGCTGGGCAGCTACCTGCTCTCCCCAGAATGACACTCTGGGGTGACCGAGCTAACGGAGCACCAGGCTCCCCACGGCCCTGGTGGAGGTGGAGGGAGAGCAAGCTCGGAAAGACACGGGTAAAAGTGAGATGGCTTCGAGGCAGAGACCCAGAATGAGGAAGTCACCGTTTTACAGATCACCTAAGGGAAAAGACAAACAACAGTGATGAACAACTAAGACCTCGACATCCTCCATACTGACTCCTTAGCGACTCTGACACGATGCTTAAATAAGGGTATCCTGTGTCGCACTGTGTAAATCACACTCTGATTGATTGAAATAAAAGCCTTTCCCTGTGAGTGTTGCTTGGTGAATCTGTCTTAAATTAATACCCCCCTCCCTTGTTTTTGTTACTTTGACTGTTTCAGGCCAGAGGTTCCATCCCCAGAGCAAACTGAAGCAGATTTGAAAATTCGACTGTCCTTGAAGTTTATCTGCTGGACTACATCTGTCTGGGCCGGTGAGTCGAGGCCCTATTGCAACACCCAGGCAGCATATGCACGTGTTAAATGGAAAAGGACAGCAGAGTCAACTTCTGTTTTTCTTTTTTTTTTGCCGCATACTCTCAGAAAAATTGGGGAGACGTTCTCAAGTGCCTTTTTTTTTCAAATGGGACCTGAAGGTAAAACAGATCAGATTGTGTAACCAAGGGTCGACGCTCTGAGTGTCCGCAGGACGCGACGCAGCTGGGCTCTGTAGTGCGGTTCTGGCCTGGGCCTGTTTTCCATCCTCCTTTGACGGGATGCTGACTAATAACCCCTGGCACCGGGAGCCCCGGGCGGCGCTGGGGTGGGAAAGGAGGAACGGATTTACGGCCTTCCTCTCTCAATCTCTGCACATTTTATGCAAGGAAACAGGAGAAACCGATCAAGGCCGGTTCAGAGGACAGGGGACCCGGCTCAATGTGCCCGGCCCCCTTATCTCCACACCCAGCTGTGACACTGCTTTATTTTGGCTGTCGGACTCCCTGTGGTGCAGTCCCGTTCGAGAGCTCCCGTTCATGATCCGATGCCCCGCTGATGGCGATGTCCACAGACCAAGCAGGTGTGAGAGTCGTTACTTCTAATTCCCCCCCCCCAACCCCTGTAATGGTACGACCCGGCTGACAGCGTGATCCAGGAGATAAGCCAACGGGAAACACGCCGTCCGAGAGGACAAGCTGCACTAATTACAGAGTGGGAAGTGATCGTTTCATATGTGCTGCCAGCATTATTTAATATAATGTCAATAGAGTCATTAATCCAATGTCTGACCCCAAAATGCACTAACTATGTTAATTCAGGTTGTACATTCATCTATCTTCCATATGCTGAACTAGTACAGGGTCAGAATGAGTTTGGAGCCTATCCCAGGAAAGAAGATAGCCTGGGTGGGATGCCAGTCCATCACACATCCAATGGCCAAGGGTGACCAGTTCACATTGGCACAAGCCCTGGTACCTAAAGCCAACACAGGGAGAGCTCCACACTTTGCGCTGGGAATCAAACCCACAACCACAGAGGTATATGGTTACAGTACTAACCACAAAGACACCGCGACACCCCAGACTGTCCACGAGCGGCAAATAAAAAAGGAAAATACAGGACTGATGGTTTTCACAGCCTTTTATTTTACCTCCGCAGCTGACAGGCCAAAAAAGAAAAAGGCATTTCCCACAGCTAGCGCTGCAGGGAGGAAGCGTATCATCTGCGGAGCGGAGGCACCAGCGCTCTCCATAAGAGATTAATCTTCCCCCTCCACCCTCAAAGCGCTCCGTCTCCATCTAAGGTTTCAGTCCCCGAAGAGGCGGCCTGTCCGCGGTCATCATCGGCACCCCCCCGGTGCGGTCTTGCCAGGCACTGCACATCGTTTCGTTGAGGTGTCCCGGCCTTTCGTCTGAGTCATCCCTCGCATACAACACATAAAAACCATTAACGTTACCCGACGGTGACTTTCTCCCATTGGTGAAAGTATATCAAAGAAGCGAGAAAATTCGATGGCTGAACATTAGTCATCGTTCTATTAGCTATGATTCTACGACCAGCCGTCGTTGTGCCTGTTCACTGGGACCCAGCACCTGGCTCGATTCGGATGAAGGCCGATCCAACGCCCCCACCACAAGACGCATCGGTGATCCCGCAGCCCCACGTAGCGGCCCGGGTGGGCGCGGGGCGGGGGGGTGTTAGGGGCAGAGGAGAGCCTGTGGCAAGCACCCCCACTCACCGCCACTGGCGAGGCCCCGAATGAAACCAGCTGCGTGAGGAAGACAATGAGAGGGAGCGGGCGATGGCTCGCGTGAAAATCCCACCACACATCTGTGTCCCATTTCGCCGCGGCCTTTGTTGTTTGCCTTTTTAATGCAATAACAAGGGCGGACTCATTCCTCAGAGTGCTCGCTAGTCACCTTCACTCCCCTGTGCCCAGCACGGAGCCCCCGCACTGCAAACCCCCACACACACACATTCATGTTTCTTTAGGGAGCATTTCCATTGACTCCAAAGGTTACTGACTTCGAAACTTAACCTCCATATCTAAAAAACATCTCAAAAAATAAAAATGTTTTTATTAGAAAATAAAAATCTGTGCCAATAATGTATATGTGCCAGAAGTTATGACTTACTGCATACAGTAACTGTTTTTACTTGCTTTACATTAAAAGTCATTAAATAACAATAAAATAAGTTACAGTTTTGGAGGGTAATTCATCTTATAGCTGATTGGATGGCTGGTATCACATGATCACAGATTGAATTCATAAGCTGCCAGGTACGTTATGAAGACCTTGTCCTTAGCCAGAGGTTGTGCCCTTCCCTAGGTCTCATGGTGATCCTCATCCACCTCGGAACCTTCCCCCCCCCCCCCCCCCCCCCCCCCCTCTCCCCCCCCCCACCTCCGCCCTCACCCCCCCCCCCCGGTGTAGCCCACAGAGTCCTTTCTTTTCATTGTGCCTGGTTCTGGGAATCGAGGGTATGAAATGATGAAAATAAATATTGACTCAAGACACATCTTGGAACTCAGACTATTGCCTTTGTTATTTCAGCAGGGTAACAGGGCCTAATTATTTCATTAACTGGTGTTTGTGTTTTGCAGCGCTGGCCCAGGGAGAGCACCAGTCAGGTCTGCCCCACTTGCTTGGTTTCTAATGACTGTGTCGACTTGTTATTACAGACGTTCGAGGAAAGCACAGGCACTCGTGCTGTTTCGTACGTCAGGCCTTGTTCAGTAATTAGCAGCAGAGGACGTGGGAGAAATTCCATTTGGGCGACCGTTCATGAATATGTTAATGAATGCTGGGAAAGTTTTAAATTGACGTCACCGGGGCCAATCCTGAAAAATGCCAATAAGAGCAAACAGAAGGGAAATGACAGTGAGTTCAGGATCTGCGCCCATGTCCAGAAGGTTTTGGGTTTAAATCCCATGGCCCATCAACTACCATATTGGACTTGAGTAAGGCCTTAACCCCAGCTGCTCCCAGAAAGCTGGTTGATCCTGCACTTTATCCCCAAATTCTCCTCAAAACATCTGCCAAATAAAATGTAAAGCATCAATCTCAGTCCCCCCATAATAGAGATTTAGTGATGAATTATTAACAAATGCTTTAGGTATATGTGGATGATAATGTATTTTTTGGGGTTCAAGGTGACTGATAACTCCAAGTACTGGTGATGAAATGAATTCTTCCTGTATTATTCACCAAACGTGCCATTTCACCATGAAAGAGTCACGCACCAAACCAGTTGACTAGAACCTGACAACGGGCGGTACACAAAACAGACGTTACTCTGTTTACGCTGAGTTTAGAGACGTTCGCTCATCGCCCTTCTTCAAGCAGTAATCCATCGGTGGAGGCTGCCTCCTGGCAGGGCACCCGCACACCCGCAGCCACACAAATATGACCATTGGGGCGGTGGCGGAGGCTGGCATCAACGTGAGGTGAACATGAAAACCCGAGTGTGAACAGAGCTGCATTTCAGCGACGGTGATGTTGCCCTGGGCGCTCGGTTTATGCCGTTTCACGGGGCACTGGGTTTGGACTAAGCGGATTCAAAGGAGAAGAGGAGGGGGAAAAGCAGACACAAATGAAAACAATGTGATCGCCTTATGAGCGCAGAGCTGCTTAGCGTGACGCGGGAGCGAGGAGCAGGGCGGAGCAGACTCCCACGCCGGAGAATGCCATTGTTTGCCTTTGAAGCGATGTGGTAATGAGCTCCCATTTAGTTGAAATTGCGTTCGTTTGGCAGATTATTAAAGAGACCCCTTCTGGAACCCTCCATTCCCTCCCTGGGCTGCCCATGAGCCCTATACACCCTGAGCAGCCGTACACGGAGGTCTTCCGGCAGCCCGGAGACCCAGGGTCACATCATACCCACAAGCTCCTGATGCCGCTTGGGGTTCAGCCTCACCCTGTCCCGCTCTGCCCAGCCTCTTCATATTCTCCCACCTCTGCAGCCTCAGGGCTCCAAATTTGGGGTCGATAAGCCCAACTGGCTGGAAAAATGAATCAATTAGCTGCCATCCGAACCTTCGGCCAGCAAAAGCGCTAACCGAAATGATCAGGGAAGCCCAAGTACATCCTGATCCAGCCGCCCTCCGTGGGGCGCACTCGGCACGATGCGGTTATTAGTGCCGAAGTGCCAGATCTTATCCTCTGCACATCTGCTACCTTTTAGCAGCGCCGGCGCTACATGGGGTCTTTACAGCGCCGGCTTTCATCAGCGTCCTTGCTTAATAAAGCCGACTTTAAACGGACCGGTGCCAAGTAGGTGTAAACACGCACAAATAATTTTCCTTTTTTTTTTTTCCTTAAAGAACAGAAAATAGGTGACGAAAATGAAAACCTAATCATACAATAAACAGCTGATGATCAGATGAAACGGCGCAGTGATCTGGTAGATATGT
>JAODKE010000002.1:11122606-11137361 GCA_026779605.1 Mormyrus hasselquistii
CCTCTAAGGCACCTGGTGCTGACAGTCTCCCGGCCCTGAAAAGGCCCCTCTAGCGTGCATTGCTTAATGAGACTGAGTTGTGCCCCCCCCCCCCCTCCTTAGAAAGAGGAAAGAAGAGAATACAGTAAGCACCTACCCTTTCTTCATATGTTATGAACATGTGCTAGCCCCTGCCCTACACAGGGAGGATGACTAATCTTTGCAACAGCCTTAGTCACGTGACAATAAAAATTCCGTGGTGTTCTGCTGTCTTCTGTGGCATCCCGTGAGGCCGATGTGATGCATCCTACTTTGGTGGAAATCTGCTCCCAGCTGGGATTTCAAGCTCTTGACACGTATCTCTTGAGGAGGACAGAAGTGTGAGACGAATGAGAAAATTTTCCACAAAGATAAAAACCCATCCTAGGTTTTGTCTAGTTTTGGGGTTAAAGCCTCGGAAAATGACCTCTGGTCATGCTAAATATTTAGTAGCATGAAGAATTCTGTCTGTTCGTCTGGACATGTGTCAGCTAGTCAGCTGGAGTTAAAAGGATGACTAACCTGTGAAAATAAAAACGTTTCTTTGTCCAAATGTTGTGATCCTGGCTCTTGCCCGTACAATCTGCAGAATTCAAAGGCCTAATTGATTGTTCTTTTTGATGTTCTCCTGCTGCCTTCTGTAGATCAGGACATAACACTAGCGATGAACGAAATGACTCTTCATGAACCATTTGCTGTAGCTTTTGACTACACTAGATGGCGCTCTCTGTTCAAAAAAGGGCACAAGGGGTTCACCAGAGCAAACCAAGAACACTGTTTAGCATGGTCAAAAATTGCAACAAATGGTTCAAGAAGCGTCTTTTATCCATCAATACAGAGCACCGCTCGGTTGGACTCTTTTGTTCCCCTTAAATAAGCACGCTCCAGCTTGCCCCAGCTTTATCTGCCTGTCCCCTCATGCGATGGAGAGCCAGATGCCTTGCCGAGAGGGAGCGAGGTGTTCAGAAAGGTTCCCTCAAACATGTGATTTGTTAGACACGTCTCCAGGCGATAACTTTGTGAGGGACGCTGACAGTCTAAACATCTGCCCCGTCCTCCTCCTGGGTGTATCTCTGTCTCGTCGGCCTCGGCCAGCCAGGCACCAGGTACCCGTACGTGCCACCCCAGTCTGCCAAAGATCCCGACGTGCTCACATTCACAACATCAGGTCCAGAAATCCAGAAAATTTAAATCCCCCAAAAAAACACCAAGCTGGTAAACACAGATCTCACCCATTGATATTCAAATCTAATCTCTCCACAGTTTTTTTCTCCTCTATACAGCCAAAAGGTAACACAGCTGTCAGTTTTCCTGCCATTATTTACTTTTGAAATGGTTGGAGTGAAAGACAGTCACCCATTTCCAAAGAAGCGAATCTCAACCCCAGGGACCTGGTATTTTCAGCGTGCTTGGAGCTGACAGCTGCCATAGCAACGACAGGCTGGCGTCAGCATTATAGACGAGTCAGTCTTACGGGGATTAAACCAAGCTTTGTGAAAGGAGGGAATTCTTGGTTTCACCATGGAAGGATAGACCAATCAGCAAGCATAAAAACCCAGCGTGTGACAGCTGCTCAGTGTAAATGTAATACGGTTTAGCAAGGACTTGCTGGTCGCTGGTGCATATAGGTATTCAGTCTGAACACATACAGCATTCCTAAAACAACTAACAGCCTTGTCAAGATGTGTCAGAGAGCATACTAACTTAATTAGTACTTAAGTACAATATGGTTACTTATGTGATATTATTCTACAACATGGATGTTAAAACATGAACAGTACTGAAGTTAAAGAAACAAAAATAAGTCTATAATTTATTATTTATGTCGACACATGTATAATTCTTAAATTTAAACTGTTCATATATCACTGAAGATGTATCCTAGTAGGAGACGTTTCATGTATTGATTGTGGATGAGAAATGAAAACAATGTGAATTTTCAGAACCCCTCTAACGTCATTTAGTGGAATAATTTGTTCTCTAGATCTTAAAAAATATCTGTGCATTCCCACAGCGAGAGCTGACAGAGTGTCTTGCACTGTTTGGCACCGGGGATTTGAGACACAGCGTGCGATTAAGGGCATGCTCTGATTGGACTGGGTAGGAGATGGGCGTGTGCCAATGGCAGCTGGGTATCCGGGAGCCATGCTGCCAACCGGCGCCCAATATGGAGCGGGATCAGGGTTCATGGAATGAAGAAGGCCACAGATTACAGGGGTATATTAACTTCACTGGAGCCCCCCAGGTGAGCCATTTAAAAATGAATTTAGAAAAGTTTAAAATAATTGTTGCAACAAAATGTGATGCAATGTCAGTAATCCATTTCCGGCAAAGCGGGCCAGGGGTGGTGTCAGATAACGGGAACATCCAGTCATTTTGCCTGTGCCTCACTGCCAATCACATAGCGATCCCAAACTCTGATGCTCGAGACCAGGGTCGCACAAAAACATGGCTGAGCCCCCGAAAAGTTCTGCAAAGCAAAGCTACCATCATCCATGCTCACATGATCTCTGCGCCCCTACCAGTCCCACTACAGGCAGCCCTGCTCAGGTCCACGCCCCCTTAGGGCCTCTCCCTGGCCCTGTGTTCCCCTCATGCTAAAAGTAGAATGGCTGTCCTTTATTGCCATGCTTTTTCTCTTTATTTAGCTAAATCCATCTGTACTCCGGTAGCGAAATTAGATTCCCCCGTCACAAGGTTCTGTACATTGACCCAAATCGTAGCATTAGCATGAATGATGCGAGAGATATTGCGATACCCAGACAATGCTAATGGCCCCCCTACTGTCTTGCCGCCTCTGCTAACGCAAGTCACCGTTGCTGTGAGTTCAGCTTTGCTGATGCAGGCATTACAAAAATAAGCGATGGCCTACAAACTGCTGTGTTTATCCTGTAATATTCTCTCCTGCGACATCCTAGAATTCATCCAAACGTGACCCTTATTTATATCTACGGGACCAAGATTGATGTGTTTGTTTACCTTTTTTTCCCTGGAAAACACCGTTAAACCAAATTAGCGGCAGTGGTGTCGGAAATGCGGCAGGCATGCCTGTGTGTATCTTTGTCCCGGGTGTTTGCACGCGGAGCCCAGTAAATGCCCTCAGGTTGATAAATAGGCTCCAGCTCTTCTTGTTTACCTTGGCAGATGGACGGACGGCAGTGGATCGCTTGGTATTCTGAGCCAGACCTGTGGGGGGGGGCACTGGGACTAATCCTGAGAGGGGTTGGCAGTGGGTTCACTAATGCAGGATTTTTGGTTACATGTGAGGTCTCTTTCAGTTGCAAGTCTAGATAGCATCATGGTTACAGTTGTTGACCTTATAATACAATCATTCTGGACCAATGCCCCCAACATTTTGCTGTCAAAATCACTAAAGGCCTGAGCTACCTCAGGTGAGAAGATCTAAAACTATCAAAGGCATCAGTAGTATTCTGGGCAAATAGTTTTAAATATGATTCAACACATAGTAAAAGGGTAACAGAGACACCCCTCTTGAGATGATAACTGGAATAACCCAACTCTCTGACAGGGGGTTTCTCCCATCTGTGATTTGTTTGTTTCTCTTTGATGTTACTCCTCCTTCTGCCCCACGTCTTAGAACCCCAGACACATCTCAGACTTGTCCAATATAGCATCATCAAAACAAAAAACAGTTGGAAAGATACCTTTTGAAACCTCAGCCTCCAGACCACAACTCTTAACTGATGTTGTGTTCCTAGGGCAGTACTCGTATAGCATGTTAAGCTGACAATATCGATGTTGTCATGACGATAATGTTGCGTAGGCCTGACCCTGGTCAACTCAACTTTTGATGAAGGAAAGTGCTATGGCCCATGGGATAAGGTCATTTGGTATAGAGGTCCATTGGTGGTGAATAGAGAAATGTTTCATCCCGTCAAGCCTTAACTCTGTAAAAGTGTTTGATTTTTTTGCACCCAGCACAAACAGGCTTTGTCTGAGACTTATCTTCCAGATTCTTTGACGCGCCATTTCAAGCCTCATTGATACCGACGTCGGGGCTTGAACTGTGGACATGGTACCAGGGTACACATAGGTTGGCTGATGTTTTAGTGCTGAGATTAACACTGGGGACTCTGGAAGGCAAGATACAGTCTTGTATTCCGAAAAGATTAATATAAAGGGAAACGCTGGAATTTGGAAGCTCTTTGTCTTGGTTCAGGCCAACTGAGGCAAACTGAGGCTCCTCCTTGACGACTGACATGAAGGCTTCATTGGCTGAAAGATCTTGCTTTGGTGCCGTGGAAAGAAAAAAAAGGTCCCTCTGGCAAGATGACCAATCAACTGGAGCAATACTGGGAACAATATGATACACCTGGTACAGGACCACAAGCGACACAGCGGATCGGAGACAGGAAGTGAGGACTTGACAGGTTGCCGGAGACGGCATGAAGAACCCCATGACAGTGATGATGGCCATGGTGGCCCTCGAGGTCATGCTCTTGCTCGAGGGCTCAAGGTGAAGCTCCGCTGATCCTGGGATTTGCATTGGCGACCTTCCGGTTACAGGCAGGGTGTCCTAACACGTCAAGCCAGACATTGCCCCCCCCCCAACCCCTTATCCTTCCTCCTAACTGTGCAAGGTTACCTAGCTCCCCCTGGCAACAAAGCACTGGTACTGCAGTAGTGTCCACCATCATGCCCCTGCTCGATGCTCTTACATCACCGAGACATGGGTGAAGCTGACTCGTGGCAAGTACAGCCTGGACCTCCACTTCAGCCAGAAGCTCCCAGCAGAGCCCCAGCCTTCTACAGTAGAGGAGAGCTGAAACACATCTGGAATCTATTTTCGGCACGCTGACGCATGGGTTCCATTTACATGCATTTCTTTTTTTTTCCGCAGGGCCGTACAACTTGACGTGGATATTCCTCACCGACTCCTGCGTCTTGTCCTTCCTCCTGCTCTTCGCCACCAGACCGACCATCCTGAAAGGGAGCCCTCGATCCTGAACACCTCCTTAGGTGACATACGCAACCCAAAAGAGCATGACAGACAGGAGAAGCAGGGCTTTGAAATCAGGCTAGTGGCATTACTGAAGGCTGTCATTCACTCCCTGGTCTGCCAGAATAGGCATGACATTGCCTGAACCAGTTCATGAAGTTCGACTGAAAAATACTACATTTTTATATAGTGACATACTTTTATTAGAAAACAGGAATAGACAGTCCCATGTGTGAGTTAAGGGTCCAGTAGTGAAGTTATTCAGCCAACCTTAGTGCTCAAACCTATGACCTTTCCGGTCACAGGAACGCCGTCTTAAATGATTGAGCCATGAAGCGCCTGCTTTGGCTTTCAGAGCTGCATTTTTCTCATCAGTACCTGGAACACCATCTCAGTGCTCCACAAAGATCTGAAGGTGACTTCTAATGATCTGAGACCAGAGTGTTCCCAGATGTGACTGCTGTACCCCCTGTTGTCCCCAGTAGTGCTGTTTTGCATCCTTGCTGTGGTGGCCTTCCTGGGGACAGTGTAGAGTCCGCCCACCCTGACTCTCAGCTACCCTGGATGGCCCTTCTACATCAGCTGTGCCGCCCTCTTCTACTCCGCCACGGTTTCAACGGTGCTCCGGCTTGTGAAGGGCTCCTCTCATATCAAACCCGTCACTGACGCTTTCGTCGAGGCTCTCGGACAACTGGCCCAGCAGCCCCTACAATGCACCTGAATTATTTATTCATAACGCTATAACAAAATAACAACAAGAGCCCAGAAGCTGAGAATTGCTGTAGTGATATTCCCCAAAGCTCTGGGAAATGTGAGGTAAAATCTAAATGTTCTAAGATGAAACAGCAAAACTGTCAAACTGCTCAATAACAACGAAGCAGACATTAAATACAAAAGTAATTCAAATAAAACAAATGCATGTAATTTAATTATCAGCCGTCAACTTACTTTTAATCTTCTGTTTTATAGGGTACTTTTCCCGATTAACATTTCCATAATACACTTCCCTAAAATTGTGTCTAGCTTTTTATTGCACCAATGGGATTTGTGAACGACATCATGCATCCTTTATACGTGTTTTATGGGTGCATGAATTTGCTGATTTGCATATAAATTACGAGGAAATTGCAAAAGGTCTATTTCTGGAAATCCACCTACAGTAGACTCCCTGACTCGTGTGGATTCTCAGCCCATCATTGTCATGTTTCTCTTAAGCAGTGGCTATGTTTTTTCACAAGGTGACTGTGAGGATGGTGATTTGCAAAGTGACGTCCTCCTTAACCGAAAAACGATCCTGTTGCGTCTTCCATAAATTAGAACGCACTAGTAAGATTAGAAATTATGGAAAAAGACAGCATACATGGAGAAATGTCGCCGCCTTCTGGCAGTCCTCCCATTAACGCTTGGCCACATATATACATTACACTTTTCAATTCTTTCTATTTTTACATTACTTTTAATTTTCATTTTAAAAATATGTTTCAATTTGCTTTTTACATATTTTAGTTTTAGTAATTCTATCTCTAGGGGTAGATTGAAAGTTGTATGAAATCACAGTGCATATTATGTCCTGGTGTCCTTCAAATGAACATGGACATGTTCCAGGCAATATTTTTGATCATTAAAAACGAACAATTACCTATCTATATTTTATTTTACAATTGTAAAGGAAAATATTTAACGGTTTATATTTTTACAATACAATTTGTTTCTGGAGCAATATTTAAAGTTTTCGTTTAGTTGTAGGTTTAAATCTTATTTCATTTTACAGAAATGCTTACGAATACTTTTAGTTTTCATTATCGACAACAGCAAAGAACGACAGTGCAACTGTAAATCATAATTAAGTATGTTCCTTACATGTGGCACAACTGTGATCCTGAAGAAGGTAGTAATGGAATCTCAGACAGAACCTCCACACACCACGTTTGCACAAATTTATTGCCTATTTGCACATGCTGTTAATATGTCTTGTGTTTTTGTCTGCATCACTCAGGGACTTCAACTCAATCTCGTTGTGCAAGTGGATACAATAGAGGGCTGGGTGATGTATCGATACATTTTCATATGACATATAGGATGACACAATATAGTTTATATCGATACAGTTTATGCTGCTTTAAAATTATATTCATAGAGCCACCAGTTCACCTATTTCTCCTCCCCCTTCTGTCTGCCGCACACCTTCATCATTACCCGCCCCCCTCCCTCACTGAACATCCACCCAACACACTCCCAAGTCCTCCATGCAGTGACAACATGGAGACAGATGCAGACATGAGGCAAGCTAGTGAAGAGGAGCTGGTTGGTAAAGTAATATATGTAGGTGTTCTGACATTACAGCATATCTATCAGAATAGCATACCCTCAATAACACAAGTGTAGAACTGGATTACATAATGATCTCCGCTAGCCCATAAATAAAGCATACCGTTTCAAGAATATGCAACAAAAAGTAACCGATTGTGCTTTCCCGTTATTATGTGTAGCTACAGTTATAACTATGTACAAGTAGCATTTACACTGTTTCTTGAGTGTGCGCTAGTGCATAAACAAAATTCACCATTGGAAAAATATTCAAACTTTCTATCATACACATTCTATTTTCTTGCATTGTCCGTTTTTTGTTCATAGTTTGTAATGTTTCAGATAAATACAATTCCAGCTGCTGGAACAATGAGCGCTGGAGGGGAGCCAGCTATGTTGCATGCTAAAGATATGCTGATCTGATACCATATATTTCCTTATCAGACTGATACTATCGTTAAAAACCACAGCAATTTTGTTATGATAGCATATATTTCCTTTTCATGTACGTTATTGCAATACCAATTCTATGTTTCCTTGATGGAATTCATTACCACCATTAAAAACCATAGATATTTGGTTCTGATTGAGCGTATTTTCTTATTAGGGCACATTGCTCCTGTTAAAAATAGTTTATCCTGACATCATAAATTTCTTTATCAGAGTTCATTACATTCTTTAAAATATTTAGGTATGTTGTTTTGATAGAGTATGACAGGCCGATAGATGTAGCAATAAATTTGCTCTACCGGTATGCTATTCTAATAAAGTATGCCAAAATGTCAGAACACCGATAGCTTATTTTTGAGCCATTTTTTCATGAACATGTACAGCTGTCTGTGAATAAAAGTGTCTGTGTGACATTGGAGACATCTGGGTACTGCCTATTTGTTATAACTTTACGGAAAAGAAAAATGTTGAGATATATATCGTATATTGCCATTCAGCTAAAAAGTATCGCAATGTTATTTTTGGTCCATATCACCCAGCCCTGGTACAATGACAACAATAAAGAATTGAGAATTGAAAAAGAGGAAAGACATGGCTAGAACAATTACATTTTAATTTTGCACGTGTACGATATTCAGAGTTTATACATATGTGAGTTCGTAAACACTATACCACCGCTTCCAATCTCATATGAAGAACAGAAAGTAATAAGAAAGTAAAATTCATTAGGGTTTTCGATTGAACAATATTTCAGTTTCTATAAAGGAAAACGTATAAAGCTGAATGGAGCACCCCCTAGTGGACCCATATAGCATATTGCACAGAAAGAGCTTTGCTTGCCGTCCAGCGTGGCAGGACACCTCCCTAGCTGAACTGGGAAAAGAAGCTTCCACCAACGGTGCTGCCCAGGTTCTCATGGCAACAGGAGCAGCCCCCATCTGTCAAACCAATGACAAATCAGCAACACAGAAAGGGTAAGGACTGAAGCAGCTAGGGGATCCACACCCACCTACATTAGTTTTATACAGCATCTCAAAGCATCTGCAACTTCGGGGAAGCCGTTACCTGTTTCCTTCACCCGGCGAGGAGGAAAGGCACTTTATTTTGTCCCGATGTACGTCACGGTCTTCCCGGTCTTTTTCAGTGTTTCCAAAAGCTGGTCGGCATCCTTGTCAGACTCGATAAAAACCTTCTTACTGGGCAGGTCAATGTCGAATTTGACACCTGATCAAAAGAAACGGAGACGCTGGAGCTGACGGCGGGTAGAGAGCGAGAGAGAGGATGCTGTCGGGCCCCATCAACCGACTGTACTTTCGTTTGCTGACAGTACAAAGTTCACATTCCCATGCGCCGCTCACAGCCAGTACGCGGCCGATTACACGCTTTAAAACATCAAGAAAATCATTCATATCTTAGCAGTGGCAATTTGGGCACATCACTGCCCCGTTTTACACTTTTCAATTGGCTAAACTCTACTAGCTTATACATTTTCAGGCCCCTGATTTATTTCCCCAGTCCTCACATACACTAATTAACAGAAAGAGTGAGAAAGAACAATCTAGGATTTATCTGAGGAGGGGCAGTCTGTCCCCTATACAATCCTGAAATGCTATTCAATTAATATCTAGCAATACATTCCTAATACAATTTTCATCCAGCAATCCAATAAAGCCTTTTCCCAGAGTTCTGGGAACAGGGCAGGGGACAACCTGGATGAGATCACTCGCACAAACACTGTGGAAAATTTAAGAAGACCAGTTCATAGAACTAGTGCTTTTCATCTGTATGAGAAAGCAAGAGCGAACATGATCCTAATTTTTAAGTTCCCAAAGTATATGAAAATGTTCCATATAATCTCAGCAGACACCGTTTATCTTCAACAGCACACATGCTAAAATATGCGATATTAAAGCTGGGCCAGAAGAAAGTATTTTATTTTTTTATTAGAATGTTATGAAATAGCTGCAGAATTCTCCTTAAACAGGGCATGAGATTAGGGGCCAAAGTCTAGAGAAAACCAGTCCTCTGATTGTGTAAACCAGAGGTGGGTGTCTATGTAGGACTGTAAAGTGCTCAGAGATGGGGATTTTGCAACACATTAACCATCCATCCATATAACGGAGACAGAAATGCTGTCTTTCATTGCGTAAGTGCAATTACTAACTTCAAATGTTTAGCAAAGAAGTAAGTAAACGCTAAAGTCAATGCCATTTTTAAAAATGGATCGAATTTAATCTTTTCGGAACTTACACATAACCGTTTTCCCTTTTGTTTCCTTTAGACAAAAAGGTTTTCCGTCGAGTAATATAAAAACGACATTATTAACCAGACCAACTGTCATGCTGATAAAGATTACTTACACATGGAATTCTTTAAAAATAACTAACAATTTTGGACATTAGCACAGTGTTGATTCCTAATTGCGAAACATTAACAGGTAAAACAAGTATAAAATAGCGATGTCACAACGAAGCAGATATTAATACAACACCAAGCCGAAAGCTGACATCATAAAATCAAAAGTAAGAAAAAAAATGCATCAGTAAGAATAGTTTTAGTATGAAGAAGTACTAAATGTTATAACTAATCCAGCCGCCTCTGACAAATCCACAATATATCTTTTTTTTTTTAATCGTCTTTTTATCGTAATAACAAACGGTACATAGTTCACTCGCAAAATCGGATGTATATCCAGAAGGAAACACAGTAACTAAAGAGATCATAGTCTTGCTCTGTTGTCTGCTTACCCAGTTTGTTGAGGACTCGTGTCACTGCCCCGGAACACCCTTCACATGTCATATCCACGAAAAACTCGTGTTTCTGTAGTGGGAAAACAAGAAATTTATAGCGAATTATTTTAGTTAGCTATTCAAACTCATTGTAGACTACCAGTTCAACGCCGGGCCTACGATCCATCCACATTTCAAATAAGTAACACCAACTAAAGTGTTAAATTAGGTACATTAGGAAAACAGTACAAATACATATCTGTGTGCATTTAACACCATCAGACTTGCCGTCATTTTGAGGATCGATCTGAGAAAGAGACCACCAAGCACAATAATGCCGTTTCGAGCCGCGTACTGGGAGCAGAATTATGATGCGCGTCACATTTAGGGACAAGGTAAAACTACCGCATCGTTACTGATACGTAGATTTCTTAAACGCCGGCAAACAAGAAACGTTATCCATTGGATTACAAAGCAAATTGGCAGTGCTAGATAAATGACGAGAAGTAAATGTATTGATCATATCTTTACAGTTTGTTTTTTTTTTCTTTTTTTTTTTTTGAGGTAAGGGGCGTTGCTAAAAAGATGCACTTTTCCCGTTGTCCCTTTATTTATAAACCGTGAGTTTCTCTGGGTCACCAAACTATTCACCCCAAATAAAATAGCTATATGTGTTTTAATATAATAACCCAATTCAGACAGCATAATCGGCAGTCAGGCATAATTTATTGAAATGAGGTGTAAGTGTTACTATAAATTGATTCTCATATTTGTAAAAACAAACAAAAGGCATGTTTGTTTGCCTTCACTGCAGTTTACAAAATAAAAAAAAATAAACATACAGCGGCTGATTAACGTCAACTCATGCCCTGATAGCTGCAGTTTAATTTAATGCATATACTAAGGGAAAATTTCACTGGTCATGTGATCAACGGCTACTGCAAGTCATGTGACCTGACGGAAGTCAGCAAGCAAAACACCAGAGAGAGCGTTTACCGGGTGCTAACGATGCCAACGTGTCGGTTTATTTGTATTTAACTGGTACTAGTAGGATATACGCTGGAAATGGTAAGTAATTTTGGCCTATTTGTATATGTACTGCATGTTAGCGGACCCTTTTGGTGCCTTTATATAGGTTAGTCAGAAAAGGGTCATTCTTGTGAAACGAGGTTGTGAGGACGTCTAATGCTTAGAGCTCATACTTACTACGGTTATGGACGTTGCTGTGGGAAGAAATTTATGTAGATTGCAATTCTGACGTTTACGCTGTTTTTTTTCCCAAGGACACTAAATAAATCAATAGTCTCAGTAACATTTAAAGGGCATCTCCGTTTCTTTATGTAGCGTCAGCGAGGTTGTGACATGCCCTGTAAACGAGTGGTTAGAGCCAAACCTTTTCGTGCAGTTTCCTTTAGGATTCATAGTGGTCAAAAGCGTTTTTAAACGTGACATTGGGTTTACAGGTGAAAATCCTACTTGTCCCACAAATGAGTTCTGACATGCCTTCATGAACTTCATTCCAGGTTTAGGTCATTACCTTTTTGTTTCACTTTCCGAAGATGGTAATTTCTCACGAGAGCTCATCTAAGTTAATCTGACTGCAGGTCGGTATCAGTTTTGTCTTTAAACTTAATGGAAAATATTAACAGAAGACGTGAATACTTGTAATAGCTTTTCCTTGTTATTTACATCACGGCGCGCCAATAACCTGATTTGTACTCGAGTTTGATTCGGAATCGATATTTTCCACCTTGAAAACACAACAAATTATGTATAGTAAATGTCTTACTATACAAATAACTAATTGCACATGTAAAGTGCATTTTGTTATTCCTGAAAAATTGATTTATATTATGTTGAGGGCATTACAACGTCTTTAATCTTTTAAAATCCTGTAACGTGACAGTTCCACTGTACTGTAATAGCAATAGGGACGCAGAGCAGAGGCCTGCTTTTGTACACGCGGACCATGCAAGCTTGTCACGCTCATTACAGTGCTTCAGGACGCGGACTGAGCCAAAGCAGCGTGGACCCTGAGGCAGCGGTGAGGCAGCGAGCAGAAGGGGCGTACAGAGATCGCCTCCAGCCTACTCATGGCTTCAAATGAGGGCAGCACTGGCCGTGGTAACTCAATCAGACCCATTACTTTTAAAGAAAAAATAGAACCTATTTTGCCCCACATGCTCTTGTTTGGACAGATTGTATTGCATGAAGGGGTTTCTGAGATGGTAATCTTTGAAGTGTTTAAATCAGTCACAATGTAATTGAATTTCCCCCATAGAACCTGCCTCTGTGCTCCATGAGATAGAGAACTGTGCAAGTCATGTGCAAATAGCAAAAGAGGGACCGCCTCCTAAACTGATCCTGTGTACTGTGTGTGTGTACGTGTGTGTACGTGTGTGTACGTGTGTGTACGTGTGTGTGTGTGTGTGTGTGTGTGTGTGTGTGTGTGTGTGTGCGCGCTTGTGTGTGTATTCCCCAGGCTCTACACCCTCCAGTACAGCAGGGTCCCCCACTGAGGAAACTGCCCTGTCACCTACCCACGCCCCTGGCCCCTCCAGATCCCAGTCTTCATATGAGCGAATCGGAGGCCAGGGAGGCTCTTCGTAAGGAAATTTAAGCCCTAGGTTTTACTGGTGGGGGGTTAGAGCACTGGTGAGCACATAATGGTGTCAGCAGACACACTGCTGTTATAAAGAACGAGGATAGGGGCCTCATTAACACTTCGTCAGTATTGTCCCCACAAGCAGAATGACCACGTTAAACGGTCCTTGAAACCGAAAACCATCCTTTGCCCACTTCTGTGTTTCTGAGAACCATAGAAGGCCAGCAGTATCTCCTGTGGCCTGGTTGCCTCAGCAGCTAGATGTTCACTTCCCTCAGGTCTAGTACTGCTTGGTATGAATGTCTCTTCTCCCTGATGGGGGTGCTGCAGTTTTGAGTTACATCTCTGCTAGTGGCAAGGCATCTAGATCTATGTGATTCTTTATGGGTTTGCTTTCATTTCTGTTCTCAGCCCGTGTCCAAAATCAAATACTACTCACTTACTCACAAAAGCAGAACCTACTGATCTCCCAGGGTACTTAGTATGCATTTCTGTGGGCCTTTTCAAACTTACAACGTCGCAGCTAGTTGTTCCTCTAAACCAGGGGTCTCCAACTCCGGTCCTGGAGAGCTACTATCCAGTAGGTTTTCTATCCTACCTGGCTTCTAATGAGCCACACCTGTTTTTGGGTAAATACCAGGAACAGGTGTGGCTCATCAGAAGCCAGGTAGGACAGAAAACTTACTGGATAGTAGCTCTCCAGAACCGGAGTTGGAGACCCCTGCTCTAAACTGTGACGTTTTGATGATGGAACAAGTGTGACCTCATTGCAATGAGATTTGTTGTCATAGCTTTGGTGTAAACAGTTTTAAAATATCAGTGACATGAAGGCAGTATAATGAAAGCTGTTCATTTTACTTTATTTTAAGTATCATTCTTTTTCTTAAATTGCTTTTTGTGTTGTAAAAGTAAAGGGTATATAATGAAATCAAATATGGCAATAACAGAGGGGGAGAGGTTTTAACACTTTGGCGCTTCCTATATCGGTCATCCTCAAATTTAACATTCCATAAAAATGGCTCCATCCACACGTGGTCTCCTATGGATGAGGTGAATCTGTGTGTTCGAACATTTAGAACGCTGTAGGTATGGAGCTTGATGCACACAGTTCTGTTATAATGTCCTCCCTGCCTTTCCACCTCTTCCTCCTCTCGCTTTCTCTAGCTTCCTTCAGACCCTCATCCATCTCCTGAAGGGCAACATTGGCACGGGGCTGCTGGGCCTCCCCCTGGCGGTCAGGAACGCCGGCCTCGTGGTAAGACGCCGGCTACGTTGCAAACTCCCATTGTTCAAGATGCTTTAAATAATTATCGCTCAGGGACAGATGTGCTCTGAAGGTGGAGGTGTGAGGCCTCCTTTCCACTCTGGTGAGTGTGAAATGGGTGTCAGGAAATGTAACCGTCATCTTTTGGGGTCCAACCTCTCTCTCTTTCACGTGCCAATGGGTCCTTAAAATTGTCTTACTGTACCCGGGCAGTCAGCAAACCAGCGTATTGGTTTTTCCACGAGTTTTGCTGTGAATTGTAGGCAGTGAAATTAAGACTTTAACACAGAATAGTTTGTTGTCTCCCCCCCCCGAGGCGCACCCCCCCCCCCACCCCCCCCAACCCCCCCCCCACCCCCCTTCCCCCCTCTCCCTCACCACTTCCCCCTCATACCTTACAGTCTACTTCATTCACCTCAACA
>JAODKE010000002.1:11160778-11178137 GCA_026779605.1 Mormyrus hasselquistii
TTTTTTTTTTTGTTTTTTTTAAATCGGAAATCCCATTAAATGCTTTCTTTTCGATTGCTTTGACATTTTTATTATTTCTATCACTTTATCCTCTCCCCTTTAACTGGCCAGTCACCCTTTGACCCCGGCTGGGCCGGCCTTTTGGATGTCGTGGGATTTTAACCTAGGACTGGAATTTCAAGAATGCTCTGAATTGCATCCTAGATGTAAAGGACCGCAACATCTTTGTTATTTCCATGGTAACAGGCTGTACAGTGCATTGCCCCCTAGCTGGTACTAACTAGTTTATTATTTTTCGTTTATTTCTCTCTCTCCCTTTTATGCAACTTCGACCTCTGTAGTTTGTCTGTGAAGCTTTGTGACATTTGTGAGTGTGGTTGCTAATTAATGACCGTTTTATCATTCATCATAATGATGGTCAGCACTGTGACATCACGCCTCTGACCTCACGGCCTGGGGTCCTGGGTTTGGTTTGTCCCCCAACTCCTTGCACGGGTTTCCTTCAGATAGTCTGTTTCCCCTACCAGCCCAAACATGCGGTTAGCTGGATCGATGTCTTCAAGTTGCCCATTGGGTGTTATTGTGTGTGGGTGTGTCCCCTGTGGTGGACTGGTGCCCCATCCAGAGAGTCCCCTGCCTTACGGCGTAACACTCCAGGCTCACTGTGACCCCGTGATGGATGGCTGGAGGATTGGGTGATTGGATGATCAGTCATTGCTAATGTGATCCATGGGGCAAGTGGTTTCAGATGCTCATTCCTGGACTCAGTGATTATCACAATGTGCTGTGAAACCCAGCTGCTACAGAAACTTGGCATATAGTGGGATGAAGAAACTTCTTATTGGTTCAGCTGATTAGAGGCTGGTGGCACCTAATTATGTACAATAAACATGCTCCTTCACACTCACCGAAGAAAGTCCTACAATGACTTGCTAAGTACTCAGTTGAGCACCTCCTAGGATACTATCCAGCCCCAGCAGACATATATGAAGTATGAAGGTTGTGCTTTAGACCCACGATGGTAACTAATCCCTAAGGGATTTAACTTTCAAGGTGATGCTGGATATCACTCCTGGGGGCTTTGTCCCGGGGAACGGCGTTCCTGGGGAGCCAATGGGAGCAAGCGAGGCTTGTCTCATGCCACCCTCCTGTAGGGTATTTGTACAGAAGCTTGTGACAGATTTTACTCCGCAACTATCTCTTAAATTCTTCATCTTTATGTAATGCAGACAAAATCGTGTGAGAGCCAATTTACCACCGGTTACCGCATGTGGGTTTATGGGATGTCCTTGACTTCTTTAATGTTAGAAGAGCTAATCATGGGTGTCAGCATGGAATCTAAGGAGCCCAGGAGCTGTGCTTCCAGAACCTTCTCTCTCGCTCTCCCCCGACGCAGGAGGTGTTTGATGGAGCGCCTCCACTGCATGCATTAGCGTTACCTTCTGCCCCTAGTGGATTAGCCCAGTCATTGCCCTCCAAAAGCTATTTGATTACTCCGGCACCTTGGATGGTCTGATGGCCAGGCTTGATGTTTTTCCCCAGACCTCAAATAGCCCCCCCCACCCCTTCATCTCCCCATTCTTCTCCCCCTCCCCCCTTCCATGTTGGAGCCCTCCCTCCGCATTTCATATTTAGCACACTTCAAGGAGTCCTTTGTTGATTTCTCTCAGTGTGTGTTAGGTGTGCTGAGTGACCCCCCCCCCCCTGAAATTCTCAGTGTCCTGGAGCTTTGTGCTGTCTGTGTTATGAAGAATTAAAAGCCCCCCTCAGCATCCCCACCTTTATCGTCGCACAAACAAATTGCCGCCTGGGTTGTTCATTTTGGTTATTAAACTGCAAGTATTTCTAATAAAAATGTTACATAACGTTGAAAATTTTTAAATGCTTCTCCTAATGATGATCACATGTCCTCCGCTCACAACATTGACCTCTTTAGCCAGAGACTGTGTGTTCTTTCAAACCATACCATTGCTGTCCGATGAAAACTGCGATCAGTTTTGAAAATTGAGACTTTTTGCTATAGATGAAATGTGGCGATAGCGTTTGACATCTGAATGATCAATGAAAAGATTCTGTATGAAGTCATCTATTTCACTAATATTTGTATTTGATACTTTGTATCGCTAGTTTTAACAGTTTAACACTGATAGCTGTACAGTGATACTGTATTAACCCTTGCTGTGCACTCATGGATTTCCACCCGACATCAATAGTTTATTAACTGTTATTTTAAATGCGCCGAAACTGGCTAAATACCCTGTAAAATGAGACTATTGCTGAAGCCCCCGCGCCTCTCACCCCCCGCAGGCGTGCTGGCCATTCTGATCCCGGAGCTCGACCTGGTCATCTCTCTGGTAGGATCCATCAGCAGCAGCTTCCTGGCCCTCATCTTCCCACCCGTGCTGCAGATCTTCACCTACCACAACGAGGGCCTCCCCGCCTGGGTCGTGGCCAAGAACTGCCTGATCACCGTCTTCGGCCTGGTGGGCTTTGTGGCAGGGACCTACATCTCCATCGAGGAGATCGTCATCCGAAACGGGAGCCGCTCCAACTCCACCGTGCTGCACTATCCGTGAGGGCGGGGTTCCGATGGGGTCTGCACACGCCTCTTTCATTCATGTATGACGACCATGTCCATCAGCGGCAGCTGGGTTTCAGTCAATGCTGTGTATTTTGTGCACTTGTCCCAATTTTTGTTTCTTTAATTTGCCAAAAGGAAAAACATCCAGTGACATTTATTATGAGGAAATTATAGTGGACTTTCTATTGACTGGCACTCAGTCTCACACGGTTTTTAAAAACTCTGTATGACAAAAAGATTAAAATGTGGTTGTGCTTGGTTTTTAATGTCGAGACTGATTTTATTAGAGATGAATATAGATGCAAGTGTCCATGTTGGACAGCCTCGGTCTGGCGGTCTAAAGGGAAGCCCAGACAGGGTAAGGAGTAACACCTTTGGCTCTGCCATGTCACAGACTTGCCATTACGTCTCCAAGCAACCACTATACGCTTATAACAGGTACTGTACTGTACATGACCTTCAGAACTCAAGGTCAGCAGTTTAAGTGCCTGGTGTAACCTTCTGTGTGGCACTTAAGGGCAAAATCACTATGATGTTTTTTTTTTTTTTCCAGTAAAATATCGAGCTGTGTAAGTCCTGTTGACCACTTCTGTTAGGCCATTGAAAAAGTATCAGCCATACATTTATGAGAATAAAAGAAAAAACTAGCCGGGTTGAGCAAAAAATCTTTAAAATGGCACATTCTAAAAGTGATAATCTGGTGTCAGTCACCTTCGAATTACATTGTGCGCAGTGATATGATGCCATCAGCACAGACGGTGTCCCCAGGGCCCATCACATCATATATGCACTCTAGTCCTTGTCTCTCCGTCGCCGCCCTTGAGGATGGATAAGAGACAGCAGGGAGACAGTAATTAGGACTTATTGACATCAGAGTGCAAAATAGCAAATTAATGGTGTTAACTGGATATTTGCTTCATAAATTGGATATCAAATATCAGGGTTTTCATGGAGTTATTTTCAGCAGTTCAGAGTACCTTTATATTCAGGCTTTTAATATTATTTCTCTAGTATTGTAAGATGTATTACGGTTAAATCCTGATGGACTTGGTGTAACCTAAAAGATACAAAGTGGGGGATGTAGTTGTGGTGTTTCAGTATTGCCCATAATATTAAGTACAAATGTCATGTAGCAAATACACCATGTTTACTGATGGTATCAGCTGTATATATGTATGACCAGATTTAGTTCTTCAGCTCTATATAATTTGTGTACAACCACTTGGCTGAAACGGGAAAACCTTCTTCATCTTTATATAAATGTATATATATAATTCATGGGCTTTGAGTAAAGTAGATTGTAAATGTTCCTTCGTCTCCTCTCTGTGGTTCACCTATGCTGAATTATGCATCAGGTATCGGCGTTGAAATGCTCAGTTGCATTTAACGTGTTGACAGGATTGACCTGTCGGTGATGTACATTTTGCACTTGATTATTTTTCTTTCGCTGATTAGCAAGTTTATAAGTGTAATTATTTAGTCGTTATATTTTTGCAGTTGCCAATAAGAAGTTGAAATTTCATCTGTTTTATTTTATTTTATTTTTTATTTATGTTGTATTTTCTATATATCCATATATCTCAGAACCACTTTACCTGGAAAGGGCCTCTGGGATATTGTGTTGCGTTTTTATGTGAAATTCGGATAGCATTACCAACTACCCACTAATGCTGAGCATTCGAACATTAGTCGGATAAGCATGTCTACTCCCTGTTGCTTACCTACACCAGCCACCAACCCGCTAGCATGGTTTCTGCATCATCCATCTCTGCACTTGTACTCCACAAAACGGGTCCGAAATAAGCACTACGTCGACCGTTGATCCCTCACTGTTCCCGTGCTGTTCTCACTCTTTATGCACATTTGGTGGAGCAAACGTACATAAAAAAAGGAATCGAATACTGTAAATGTCTTTTTAATCTGTAAAAGAACAGATGAGGGACCAGTTGTATGATGACCGTCACAATCTGCTTCACTGCATGTTGAAAGATGCTTTGAGGATTTTGGTGCTGCGATATGTTCTGCAAAAATTTTTACGTTTCAGAAGAAAACCAATAATATTGGAAATGAAATATTATTTTGATTGATGTGATGGGAAGTGTCCACACCTGTGTTCTGTGTATGATTACTTTTGTCATTCCGTACCTCATTTGTTTTTATTTACAATCAGAAATAAATTTCTTTGGGAAGAAAAGCTTAAATTTTGCCTCGTTAGCTTTTGTTTATGCTTCTCAATGTTTCTGGAGCGGCTCAGCGGGCTTGGATGCTGTGCTTGTGATCAGAAGGTTACTTGTTCAAATCCCTGGTTCATTTTCGGGCCCCTGAGCAAGGCCCTACGCTCCAGGGACCATGTGGCCCCGCTTCCTTAATAATGTATGTTGCGTTGCACAAAAGCTTCTGCTAAATAAATATAATGGTAAAAGGATCAAAAAAATACGTAGCTGTTTTTTTCAGTTCTGTGTATAACACACCCAAGATAACGGCTGTCATTACATGTCAGTGTGTTTTTCAGCATGGCTCTGTGTGTATGGAGGAGAGTAGCCCCTGCTTATTTCACAAGATCTTGCTACAAATGGTCCTCCTCTATGGAGACGGCAGCACAAGTGTGGCTGTTGCTGACTTCATAATGGTACCAGACTTCACCGTCTGAATGAGGGCCAGGTTGAGTCATGTGACATCAGAGGCCAGAGAATGGGTGAACGTTTGTAGATACTCCTGGAGATGTCTTCTTAGATGGTAAAATAAAAGTAAAATAGAGGCTAAAAAATCATAAGACAATACAAATAGATTAACTATTGAAATTATAAATTACATAAATATATATATATATTAATTGGGTAGTGCTGTTCACAAAGTATATTGGTTATTCACGTGTGAATCTGAGTAGAGTCATGGACAAAAGGATGGAAATTTGGCTTTACATTACATTGTTTATATAGTATGCAACTCATTTGTAGACGGTACCAGAAGTTGTCATTTTACACGGAGCCAGACTACAAGGGATTCTGAAAGTGCCAGGATGCCTCTGAATGGAGTATCGTTTCTGCACGTGTTATGCTGAATGAAAATCTGTCATTGTGTTACTGGACGCTAAAGACGATCTAGTGTGGGAAGAAGAAAGGTCGTCATTACTGGAGAGGAATTGCGGGTGGAACAAAGAGGCAAAACAGGCCGGAGGAGGTCAGAAGGAGAAGCCGTAAGTGTGGAGGCCAAAGCCAGGTTCCTGTGGCTAAACCCCTTACAGCATCTCAAAAACCTCTTTGCAAAGTGCTACCATAAGATGTTGCATGGTAGATTTGATTGATGGCTTACGCTGTGTTTACTTGCTTTTGTGATTCAGCCTGAAAGGCAGGCTGAAAAATACAGTCAACTATAGTCCAGTCTTGAAATTTGAGCCGAGGGCCTGAAATGAGTGAAAATTGTTTCTCCTCTTGGCCTGTCAGGCTATTCTCACACATTGTATGGGAGATGGTTTCTGGTTAATTGTACACTATTTTAAAATACTGCAAAACCTGATCTGTAGACATTCTCAGGAGTGTCTAGCGTGCTTCTACGGTTACAGCTCGACTACGCCGTTTAATCGGACTACTGTCCTTGTCCCAGTATACATGCACAGGAGGAGAATCGATTTATTGACTCAACTATGTTTGACACTGCTACAATAAGTGGTGATATGGCTCCTTTCAGCTTGATAGTATTAGGCTTTTTTCCGGAGACTTATTACATCGAAGACATAAAAAATGAAATTAATAATAATGGAAGAGTGGACAAATGCAGTAGCATAAGCTTTAATTGTGATCTGGTCAGAAGATCAGGAGCATAACAAGAAATAAAGTATTTTGTATAACATACTGTGACAGCACGGTATTGGGAATTTTTCAAATTATTGCACTTGCCAGGTTCTTTTCCTATGACAGAGTAAAAATGTTTTAGCCAGACAGGCCCACTGTCAAGTGGTATCATTGTGGTCAGAATATCATGTGAATTCTTAATGATTGTCATTTTGTTTCATGGATATACAATGCATCATCTTGGTTTAAAGCAGCCTTCTTTTTACTCAGGAGAAACTGTTGCTATTTGTTTTTCAGTCACGTTTATTGAACAGCTGCAAACCAAAAAGCTCATTAATGAGAGACCAGTATGTTGAAGCAGATTCAGTCATGCAGCAAACGTAGCGACGATCTTGTGATGGAATGAAGACCTTTCAAAGATGTTTCATATTCAACCATGACTTGTGTGAGATTTTTGAAGATGATGTCTCATGGGAAGTGTCACGTGATATCCAAATTGTCCTCATTGACCTTGACTTTATATGATCCCTAGGATGAACTGACCTCCCCCTGTGCATCATGGGATAGGCTACAGGTTGCTTGGTATTCAGTACATTGTTATGGAAAATCAACAGATGCTTGTTTTGTTTCCATTTTTTCCAGTTTCCGTTTGTTGTTACTTTTCAAGTCTTTTATTTACCCAACAATGTGCTTCCACCGCCCACGTCGCCATTAAATCGGACCTGTAATCAAGCCTTCATCTCTTCAGCTTTTGTCATGCTCTGCCTGTGGGCAAGAAAAATCTTAATAGTGATTTAAAAGTAATAGTGAGATGCGACGAGGTGGCATCCAAATTAAACTGACTCATTTAAAGGTCAGGCCTGTGACAATTATGCTAACTGAAGTCAGCTGGAATCATATTTGAAAATCATTTAAAGATATGACTACATTTACAATAATGAATGTGTCTACCGGGAGTCAAATGAGCTAGACAAATACATTTTGATAAACTATTTATTGGATTCCCTGCCACTAAAGATCATAAGGTCATTTGAGCATTCATGCTTCATCAATTGTTCATAAAATGCAACCTTTGGAATGAATGCGGAAGATACCTATCTCTCTAACCAAATTGTGATCAGAAATTGATTTCTGTCTAATTTCACTTAGTGACATTTTGGTAATATACAACATTTGCATTCCATTGATTTGATAGCGTCTATATCAATGTCACAAAAGGCTAATATAACATTTTTTAAAAATGCAATCGTGAGAATTCAGGGAACTGCTGATCAATTAGTGATTCTGGCACTGAACTGATCAAACATTAGAAGGAAAATGTGCATATATTTTGCGACTTTTTGGGAGTAACATCCGAGCAGTTATTCTTGTAGGGCTATGATTGATTAAGTAGCTCATTTTTAACTAGAAGACGGTCGACTGGTGTCTGGTGGTTCGGAAAAGCCTGTCTGTCGACCATATCTCATTAACTAGTAGACCACACAACATCAGACACAGAGTGGTCACCTTTTTTTTCTTGAATTTTAAAACTGAATAGAAATTCACATTTAGCTCTTAAGGCATTTTTTGACCTGAAACGCCTGCCGGTGATTTAATAAAACAAAATGAGTGAAGAAAGCAGCGAGACCACCGGTTAACATTCGAGCACCACTGAGTGGAAATATAATTCATGAATTTATATTGGAATAAATTTAAAAATGGGCTTCAGGTTAGCTCTCAATCTGTATGCGAATAAGTGCAAAGCAAAAAGTAGCCCTGAATTGGTTTGTTCTGGCATAAAAACAGGTACACATACAGTATGCAGATCTAAAAAGACAGCAATCAGATGGCAGCAGTGCTACGACTGGGTTCTGGTTTAGGCATCAAGGTTTGGATGTGATTAATGGAAGAAAAAGCATAGACATCTACTGCTTGCGTATTGACTGGAAGCAAGAAACAGGTAAACTGTGTGCTCGTCACCTGACCTCACCCTGCCCTGTGATTGGAAGATAAGCGTAAGTACACATCTTGAAGCATTTAAATTGACTGTCACTCATGTCAGTGCCCTCACAAACATAAAACTTGAATTAACGTGGCTCCCCGGCATGGATTAATGCATAGGCTACAGTCTAGGGCCCCAGCAAAATCAGAGGCCCGATCTGGACTCAGAAAACTTATAAATCTGGCCAATCTGCTGGTGTGATACTCCCCCCCCGATTGGCAATATGCTATCAGCTGCACCCTCCTCCACCCTAAACGGTCGTCAAATTTTACAGACAGCACTGAATTCTACCACCGTGCTTATTAGCAAATCAGTGACGTCGTTTTGTATTTAATTCTCTCTCATTTCTCTTTTGGCTCTAAAAAATAGTTTGAGTGGCCTGCTGGGGAGGGGGGGGGCAGAGGTATGTGAGCCTGGGGCCCCCGTAGAAGTTAATCTGCCCCTGTACCTGTTCCATCACTTTCATGTGTTGAGTAAACCTGACAGTTATTAAAGAACGGAAGCCATCTTCCATTTTTCTGACATGCAGCCACCATCTGCGATGCCCAGGAGAGCATGCGACCTCCTGGACAATGAGGACAGCACCTCCTTGCTTTTTCCCCATCTTAGCAACACCACGAGACCTCAAGGTCTCTGAGTCTAAATGTTAAGAGTCTAATCTTTATCTGACTCAGCGGGGGACAAAAACCAGATGTAAAAAACAGCATCACAGAGCCCATTTTGACACGTGTGCCCGTCCTCATTCACAGAATTTCACTGATGTATTTACTGTTCTCAACCTCGAGCCAAAGTACCCCGTGTTTCACTTGTCCCTTTGAGGACTCCATTTGAGGATCTCATCAGCCTTCCCCTTTCAACACGGAACCGAAGGAACAGCAAAGGCAATTACGTGCGGTTCATAATTTCTCACATGAAAGCAGACAGCCTGCCATGGATTGAGGGCTAAGCAACGTGGAAACAGCCCTGTTTGAATGGCTAGGCTGAAGCCCATTGTTGCACTTTAATGAAAACGCAATGTTCATTTCACTGGCCCACTTCCCTCCTTTAAGGCCTTGCCCATTTCCTCTGTTTACCACTACCTCCTCAGTAAGGTCTGTCGTAACGCAAACGTGCTCTGCCACTTCCGGATTGATATGAAGCAAAATATGTCATTTAAAGGCAGCTCGTCTCTGAGCAGTTCACTTGCCAAACATTTCCCTGCCAAAATACCTTCTGTTTCTGTAAACTTAATGAGTTTTGGAAATGTCAAGCAATTTTTCATTGGATGACTTGAGGATTGAGTGACGTTTGGTTCTCAAGACTGTAATGCATGATGAGGAAGCCTGACTTTCATTGTACTGAATTTCATCGGAACCCTATTCCTGACCGTTAATACAGTACATCCTGTTCAGGGGTTGGACAATGAAACTGAAACACCTGGTTTTAGACCACAATAATGTATTGGTATGGTGTAGGGCCTCCTTCTGCGGCCTTTATAGCATTCATTTGTCTTGGGAATGACATATAACAGTCCTGCACACTGGCCAGAGGGATTTTGAGCCATTCCTCTTGCAAAACAGTGGTCACTACGTGATGCCGGTGGAGAAAAATGTTTCCTGACTCGTTCCTCCAAAACACCCCAAAGTGGCTCAGTAATATCCTGTAGGTCATGGGAGATGTTCAGCTTCAGTTTCAAGTTTATCAAACCACTCCGTCACCAGTTTTGCTGCCGGTATTGGTGCATTATCATTCCGATACACGGCACCACCTTCAGGGTACAATGTTTGAATCACTGGGAGAACATGGTTCTCCAGAATGGTTTGGTAGTCCTAGGCAGTGACACGGCTATCTAGAACAAGTACTGGGCCTAGGGAATGCTGTGACATTGCAGCCCAAAACATCACTGATCCACCTTGTGGTGCATTCTGGGTATGTAAAACTCCTAGTGGTAATTAAGCCTCTTTGAGGTAAGCCACCTCCCCACACCGTTACTTCCCCGGATGTATGAAACACAGTGAAGGTGGACTCATCAGGGAACCATTCATGTGTCACATTGTCCACAGCCCAAGTTTTGCACTGCTGGAACCATTGAAAACGACATTTGGCATTGGCATGAGTGAACAAAGGTTTGGTTACAGCAACCAGACCATGAATATGGACCCTGTGGAACTTCCCATGAATAGTTTTGTTGGAAACAGCAGAGGTGAGATGTGAATTTAATTCTGCAGTGACTTGGACCACTTTGGTTTTATGTTCTTTGGATACAATCCAGATTCGTACCCGGACATCCCTCTCAGACAGCTTCCTCTTGCCTCCACAGTTACTCCTGTTGGACGTGGTCCATCCTTTGTCGTGGATTTTACACAACAAGGACTTACTCTCCTGCTAACAGATGCGGCAGCAACGATCTGTCTTCTTTTAAACTCTGAGACGGCACTTCCTCCACCATCTTGACACAAATTTCTGAGCAAGCGATGTTCTTCGTCTCTGGCTGCAGCTCCAGTGGACTTATGGGGTAGCGTAGGGTCCATCGGTTGCACATTTCAGAGTCTCGCACAATGTAGTATGTCATCCAGGTACCGTTCACCTACTCTGCCATTACAACTGAGGATTCAGACATACTGCTCACTTTACATACTATATTTTGCCAGCTACATATACTATTTGGCCAAAAAAATAGTCACACACTTTAATATTTCGTTGAACTGCCTTCGGCTTTGATTAATGGCACATTCATAAATGCATTATTTCCACATACTTATGCAACATCTCAACATTTTTTTTCATTCATAATTGCATTCAATTCTCGTCAAGATCTTGTATTGATGATAGGTGAATTGAACCACTCAGTAAAGTCTTCAGCACATCTCAAAGACTTTCAATGGGGTTAAGGTCAAGACCCTATGGTGGCCAATTCATGTGTGAAAATGGTTCCTCATGCTCCCTGAACCACATTTTGACAGTTTGAGCCTTATGGATCTTGGCATTATTGTCCTGGAATATTCCCGTGCCATTAGGAAAGGAAAAATACATTGATGGGATAACCTGCCCATTCAGTAGATTCAGGTGCTCAGCTGACTTCACTTTAATGCTGCATAATGTTGCTGAGCTGTAATAATGATCCAATCATTGACTCTCAAGTACTTGCCGATTAAAATTCAAACTGAGACTGTTTTGCCCAGGCAGTGTAGCAAACACTTATGCAAGTTTCTTTTAAGTGTTTTATCATGTGATCAACTGGGTAGATGGTTGTCTGTCCTAGCTGCTACAGCAAGGGCTATAGATTTACTCTGAGAATTTCCCAAGTGCTGTTTGTAGATACATGAAGGCGGAAGTCTCTAATCAGCCTCAACCAGAAGATCAAGGTGTCAGTAACTGCGAGCTCACTTTTGTGGTAGAGGAGGCTGGGTTGAGGTGAGCCTGGATGCTAGACCATCGCAAGACAAGGCCAGTTTAGACACATGTTCCACCAAAACTGCTCCTCTTTGAGTTGTGAGGCAAAAAAAAGTTACGATGGCACATTATCAGCAACTTAGGATGATGAAATTGGAAAAAAATGTTTAACTAGGTGTGTTAGCATTTGGCACATGCCAGACTGAAAGCAGCAACGATCACACACCGGTGAACGTGCCCACAGCCTTTCTACTACCCTCAAGACCCCAGCATACAGCCATAATAATCACCATTCCCAGTAAATGGGGCAGTGTGAGAGGATGTCTGGACAGGAGAGCATCAGGAGGAGACATTGTACTTCACTGTTGTACTATGAAATGAAAGACATCCTGCAGCGTGCCCGCAGACAAAGTGCTCTGGGCAGCGACTGCGTCAACAGAGCCAGGAACAGCATGTTAATGGGCCAATATTGTTAATCATGAAGCAGCACCCATTCAGTCTGAACACAGTCAGGCTGGCCCAGATTTTTTATTATCATTAAATTCAGACTTTTATGAGGAGCTGTTATTTAATTATACCTGGGTTATTGCCGTAAAATGAACAAACCGGAAAAATTGTTACAGAGGATGACTCATCTTAAGAAATCTTATTCTGACATAATTACATTAAAAACAAAATAAAACCATTCTAACTACATCTGTAAAAGACAGAATATGCACCAACTGCTTTGTAACAATGATTTTCAGTAATGATTGACATTAACATAGTCAATTCAATATTCAGTCAACTTCAATTTAAATGTTCAATAAAATAATTTGCTATAGTGTAACAGTGTAGCCTTCCACAGATGATTATACTGTACGTATTTAACAGGCCTAAGTAGCATTTGGACCAAGACATATGAAATGTGCTCTGATTGATATACATCGAGTCTGAAATATTTTCATGGGCTGCGGTAGATCACCATCAGCTGGCTTGAAGAGCTGGAATTTAAAGAGTTTTTTTTTTTCCTTTTTTCCTCGTTTTGAAAAGGATTTGCCTTTTTGAGCCTCTGACTGAGGCTCTTGGAATGGCGATGGAATATGGAATTTACTGAAGCCTTTTTTTACAGAAACAGTCCATAAACTACCACGACAGTACACTGACCCAATCAGTACAGCGTAAACCTTTACTGTCTGAATTTCCGTGCGAAGAAAGGCTTTCATCTGATGCAATATGGACGCCGTTTTTTTTCTTCAGGGTACCAGCATCTCTTACAATCTACCAGTATGAATAACAAGGGGAGTACTCACAATGTTTTTTATCCCCACTTCAAGCCATAGTTTCAATTTACGTGAGGCGTTGGAGTAATTAAGTACAATGATCCGCGATTAGATTTTTTCTGCAAATTAAACTGAAAAAAAGGCAAGAATGGGTTAAAATGTTATAAGAAATCAATGAAGAAGAAAAGAACGGAGACGTAATCCTGCCGCCGAAATCAGGGTCAGGTGTGTCGGTCAAAAGTAAAATTGCAGTCGATCTCGTCTGAATGTCAGCCGGTTTCCTTGTCATTTCAGATGAGCCGCTCCGCGTGAGCAGAGACGCAGGCAGACGCGGTAACGGCGGCTTCCCGGTGCTTCTCCTTCTCGCCTGTCGCCTTTGCCATCACCGACGTGCTTCACCGGATCACGGACAGTTGATTACCCCCTGATGCCGCCGTGCCGTCCTGTGTTTCTGTCGTTCGTCTTTCACGATTAAAAACTCATTTAACACATTTAACACTCAATTTTCCAACTGTATCTGTACACGACAAATTTAAAAAGGCATTAACCTTATGCTGTTTTTTAATGGCTACACTGTGGCTCAGTGCGTACAATGACTTCCCCACTTCCCCACGCTTCCATCGCTGCTGGTTCAATTCCCAGCTTTTCTCCAGCTGGCTACTATACATGCAGCCCTGTGCTTCCTGGGACAGTTTCCAGGCTTACCAGGACCCTGCATCGGATAAGCGGTTATGAAAGACAGATGTTTCCCTAAAAGTAAATATGCCAGACTCATTATAACACTACAGCCACCTGTGTTCGAATATCAGATGACTTGCTCTGATCAGTAGAAAAAGCTTATAATAAATACAATAGGATAGGAACTGAATTTAAAGCTGTCCTTGATTGTTTATATTCTAAACCTGCATTGTTACATATTTTCCATTCACGGCATTGCCATCTCGTTATTTGTGCGCATGACGAAAATTTCCCCGTCGTTGCTGAAGTTGTAGCTGCAACGCAGTGATTTTGCTACCACGTCAAGGGGATAGCAAAATGAATCACCATCATTTTCAACAAGAAATATCATGGAGTGTGTATAATGTTCTGTAAATGGGGCATCAGCAGACAGCATTAGGTTCATGCAATCAATTATTTCTTGTGTTGCATGAAAGGTTCGAGTTTGGGGATTTCAAAATCATGACCCAATTATTGTTCAGATGACATCCTGCCTGTCCTGTCTTCCTGACGCTCCTGTCTCCTCCCTCACGCGGCCCTGATGAGCCACGCTTGTTGCTTGTTAGCCCTCTTTACGTTTTCCAAGTTCCTGTTTGTCTCATCAACCCCAGTCCAGCCATTAATGTCTGTCTTCTTGTTGCCTGTGCTCTCCCATGTTCCAGTCTTACCGTTTTTGATCCCTTGCATTCCTGCGTGTTTCCCAGTCACTGTTTAGTTTGCATTTAAAAGTCCTTTTCATTCTTCCAAGTCTTTCGTCTGTCAAACCGCGACAAATATATTTTTCAATGGTAGAATTAAGGCACCATATTTTTCCCTAAAGTTAAGTCATGTTTTTCCACTGAAAACTGAATTCGTTTTTATCTTTTTAATTCCCTAAACCTAGGATGCAATTAACCCAGAAGAAAGGGGAAATGTCTGTAATGTATGCGTTACTCTCAGCCGCTTTAACAATGACACACATGCAAACCTCTCTGCCGTTCCATTTACATCATTATAGTAACTACAAGCTTTTTTGAATTTGAAATAATGAAAGTGCTATTCCATTATTTTGCAAGTATACCCATAGACATGTTTGTGTGAACATTCTGTACCAATTTATCCTCCTCTGCATGACATGATATTCTACTAAGGTTACTTGGGATTGACTCTTGCCTGTTTCACAAATATAACTGTCATCCCAAACCCAGATGGTCTGGACAAAGCCTGTAGGTATGTACCTTTTAAGGTACAGAAATGGACTATGAGGAACATGTCTGTACCAGTGTGGGTATATTATTGTTGTTTATACCTTGGGCATGTTCCTCAGATTCCATTTCTGTGTATTAAAAGGTACAATTACCTACAGATAAGGGTGCAATTGGCAAACCCTTGAGGGTACAGCCCCAGTGACAAGCAAAGGTACAAACTGGTACTCTTTTTTTTCTGACAGTGTAGCATGAACATTTAACAATTAAGAATTCCTCACTGACTGTGTTCTGGAGATGAAGATCTTTATTTCATCCTTATTTCATGCCTGTTTCGGGTAATTTTAGCTTTACTTGTTTTGTGAGCTTTTGCTATAATCCCCATTTTCCATCAGTCAATAAATTTGTACAGGTGGTTCAGTGCAATTTGGTTTTAATTATTTTTTTTTCACTCAGTATCTTGGGGTTTATTCAGCACTTCACATATATTGATTTTTCACATTCCTGGCAATCAACAATTACTATAAGTGAACCTTAAAGTGAATTTATAAATCACTGTGACAGTCCAGCTGTCAGATCCTATCTACCTGTGATGGAATGGCATCCGGTTCATGGTGTCCCCTGCCTCGTGTTCTGCTCTTCCTTGGGGAGGTTCTAAAGAATCACTGTGACGCTGCACTGTGCTATGGGGGATGGGTGTATGGTAAACAATAATAACCTCTAAAATAAAGTCTACTCTGATCCTTAGATGCAGATCTTGGCCGTGATCAGGACAGATGCTGTTAATGAACGTTTGTGTCAAACTTAAAGTTTTATCTGTCACAATCTGTGACACGGAATCAAGGAGATTCAAGTCCAAGGAGTGAGAAGGGACGGGAGGAGATGGGAGTCCTGGTTCGGAGAGAAGGGAGGTCAAAATCCTGGAGGAGTCAATCCTACAGAGACAGGACAAGGGAGGTAAGTACACTGGGCTAGCCAAAGGTCAAAACGGGGAAGAAAGGCCATGAGCGGAGAAGCAGGAGAACTCAAAGGAGATAGATGAGCATGCATCATAGGAACATTGAAACCCTGCCCAGTAAGATTTAAATGGGAGCGAGCGCAGGCAGAATCAGTGATTGTCTGATTGAGACTGTGGCATGCCAGCTGTAACAGATACGCAATCATACTCTCCATGCAGTGTGCAGTGAAATGCATGACGGTGTAGGTCCAACACTGTGTACCAATGGACATAAGTATGACAGACATAAGCACAAAGGGGACAAAAATATAAAGAGACAAGACATTAGACAATGAACATTGAACTATAGTCATAAATATCCAGACGGTGAAATAGTAAATAAAGCGACAGTTAAGTGAAAATAAGAAAATATTGTTGTGTTTCTGCAGATTCCTGTGCTCCAGCGTGACTGCCTTTAGAATATTCCGGCATGTTCGTGCTAAAAGAAGACAGGATCTACCCCAACAAATCTGTTTGTGCCCCTAAGTGATAAGTTCTGATACTCATGCATCTTCTACAGTAAGTACAGTTTACCGACAAACGGGTCAGTCAAGTCACCTCTTCAAACAGGGGTTAAATAACAGCTTAGAAAGTTCTAGAACCACACAACTGCTCTGTCTGTCTAATTCTCATAGGATATATGAAGCAGTCACATTAGTATGGTTAGAGCAATATCTTGACAATTAAACTATGCTGCAAAATACACAGCATCAGCTGATGCAGGCAACAATTTGAACTGAGCTCGTGATTCACTCAAACACTCTTACATTTACCTTACATACTTGATGTTGCGTCGACTGTTCTGGTTTTCAGCACTTCAAGATGTCAATTTTAGACATTTCACACACTCAAACTCTGAATCTTCAAAGCTGATTCATAACAGCTTGTCATTCATAGCAATCATGCGAAAGCTGACAATATATATGCTTAGCGTATCATAAGTATTCACCTTGAAAGGCAACATTATCATTGCCGTTATATCGCAGTTTGAAATGGGCCTGGAGGTGTTTAGAATTATTTCAGCTAGGAGAGGTTGACTGTGGCGCTTTGAAGAGGAACGATGTTTCTATATAAAGAAAAAATATGAAGGGTTAACATCAGCTCCCCAATGCACATGGGCATGGTGCATAACCTAAAGGTTTGTAGCTGTGCCCATTTTAACTACAGCAAAGGGCGTAGGAATTGGTGGATGCTCCCCCTAGAACTTCATTTGCCTTCATCCGTGCCCGACCCCACCCCGTTCCCCATAAGTAGACCTTTGCATTTCAATTATTAAGTAGTGTCATCCCACTATAACAACCTCTCTCCTACACTCTTTGCCACAGAGGTGCAATCTGTTGTTTAAATATAGGTTTCTCAGCTCACTTGACCTTCCGGTGAGTGAGATACAGAGAGTGAATTGGGGTGGGGGGGGGGGGGGGGTGAGTGCCTTTGGGCTCGAAGGGGGGGGTGACGGCGAGACCCGGTCAGTAAC
>JAODKE010000002.1:11178237-11192439 GCA_026779605.1 Mormyrus hasselquistii
TCCGTGCCATGAGGAGCGGGTTGGTCATGTTTGGGGTGGTTGCCGGGGCGGTGTTTTGTGTGGTGGCGGGGGGGGTGAGGACCTTTAGGTTCCCAGAGGGGGCTGACACGGATACCTGGTCAGTGACCTGAACTAATACATCACTCCATCCATCTCCGTGGAGACAAGGACCCTCTGGAAGGTTCGCTTGAGGCTCCTATGTCCGTTACCAAGAATGTCTAATCCCCCTTTTGTTTGACAGCAAAATGCAGGTTGGCTTTATCAAGAAAATTGGTCAGTCTCTTCAAGTAGCCTTTTGCTTGAAATATCCTCTGTGTCCCATATGCAGGGCAGATGTTTTGGATGGGATTATATATATTCACTCTACTGTGGTCTATTTCCATATCCTTATCCCCATCGCAACTTATGAATTGCTTATTTATGATTCATGTATTCTTACTATACACCATATTGTCTTTCACTGTCCTGCATTGCACTGCTGTTTCTTTTGTTGTCCCCCTATGCACCTGTCCCCTACCGTGCAAAGCATGTCAAGCCTTTGGGCTGTAAAAGCAGACTTCTCATTGGAGGCAGCTGTGCCAATTTTTATTGCGATAAGTATAGTGTGAGAGCCCCGCTGCAATGTACAATGGCTACAGTATACAGACTATCAACTTACACTTATTGATTTACACTACTCAATTTCAGTGTGCCACACGTCTGTGGGCTCAGTTCTGATTCATCGTTGTAGTTTAAGCAGCAGAGCTGTTCATTTAGCAGATGCTTTTAAGAACAAACAGACACAGCGTGGGCACTGTAATAAAATGTCAGTAGAATAAGTAACCAAACTGACAACAACCTAACAAACAGTTTATATTAATCTACCATGAAACTGCAATAAATAAAGTGCATTGGTGGGGCGCACTTTATTGTTTTACAGAATAAAAAAAAATTCAAATCCATGGAACTAATTAGGTATCTGAGTTGTGGTCAAATCTGGTGCCCTATTAACTGTGAATTCTTTATTCTAACCACACAGATAAAGCAGAACAACATTCACTCTCTGCAAAAGAAAGAAAATGCAATGCATAAGTATTTGATGTTTTGTTTTCTCATTTATCATTTTCAGAGGATAAAATTGTCTGGTCATACGATACGTAATTTATGCACTCAATCTTGTATAAATGGCAAATAAAATGTATTTTATATGACATACATAATATACCTGCAGGTGAATCCAAAACATCAGGACCAAAGTATTGTGCTGTGGAAATGTTATCCTCCTTTTCCTTGGACTGTTTGTAATGCCATCTTTTTTGTTAAGCAAGTCAGATAAGGAAGACCTGTGCCGAGCGATTTCTGTCCACAAAGAATCACAATTATGTGATCTAAATTTGGCAGTATGGTTGAATACAAATACAGCACAGGAAAGGGCACTTCTGTCCTGTGGTGTCTGTCCTCGGGCCGGTCCGGCATTGACCGTAAATTCTTTAAAAAGTTTTAAATCTAGAAGTTCAGTGAAATTAATAAATGTATTAACAAGAGTGCTTTATTGATGCCATACAAGGAAAATTCTCTTCTCACCTTCGCAATCCTGCTTCCCTTAAGACACGGATTCATATGTCAGCGAGGGGCAGCCACCTGCAGCGGCCCCCATTGACCTGGGGGTTAAGGGCCCTGCTCAGGGGCCCCCATTGACCTGGGGGTTAAGGGCCCTGCTCAGGGGCCCCCAGACCGGACTCTTTTGCAACCTTCTCATAGCAAATCACAGAGGCTCATTCCACTGAGTCCCTCAAAGAGTGATGGGTTAATAGAAAAACAAAATTAATGCATTTTATTTTTATCTATTGCTAGTTGCTATACACACAGGGTAGCTGAAATATTAAATGAATCATAACTGGATTCAAATTATTCACAACCGATTATTCTTTTCAGACAGATGAAGGTCTATTTAAAGCTGGCAATATAAAATCTCTATTCAAAACATAGCGTGGAGACTCTGCTATTGCTGTCACATTGGTATCACATTGATGTCACCGGTCCATACAGGAATAAATTGCCTTTAATCTATTTATCTCCTTGCTTTGGTTGCCTGTCAGATTATTATCGCCTTATTAATACCATCTGTAGAATTGTCACATCATGTCAATGGGGAAAAACTGTACATTTAATGAACTGCAGTGTAAAACATACTAAATTACATTTATAAGGATCTGACAGTTCCTACTCACATTTACACTGTTTCACATGCCAACATATATTCACCTTCCACAGAGCTATCAATGTCTATCAGCGGTCTTCTGGGTAATTTTATCATGTATTTTCTTCTTTGAGGCATCACATAATCCAAATCACATGGCTTTGGAATCAGATTCCTGCATCTTGCTGTTTACACCTTGTGCTGAAGTCCTTAGACACCTGGAGCAATCAGGGTAATGAAAGCTCATCAGGTGATTGGGCTTGTAACACAAGGCCCAGGACCCCAGGACTCCCAAACACTGCCTGTCATTTCAGCATCCTCTGGGGAGAAAAAGCAAACAAAAGCTGCCTGCGATATTTATTATCTAAAGACTTTTTGTGGTTTTTAGTCCTTAACTAGTTTACTGCTGTTTAAGACCAAGGTTAGCAGAATTTAGAACTTTTCCAATGTGGACTTTCGTCTTTAGCTGCCCTTACCTGGGGGCAAACGACTCACTGTATTTCTGTTTACCATTATCACAGGCTGAACCTCTCCCCCCACAAGCCCTCGGTAACAGTGCGAAGTGAGAAGCTGCCGATTTCCCCAAATAGGAAACTAGTCCCGTTAACGCCGCCAGCAGCAAGCACTCAATTTATCAGCCTGTTCCACATGCCTCGTGACCAGACACATTCTGCCAGTGAAATTGTCCATTCGACCACATAATGGCTTTTGAGGAGGATTCTGGAGCTGGAAGCTCTCTCCTGGTCTTAATGACGTTAAAATGACAACACAGCACAAGGAAGGATGAAGAGGAGCGAAGGGATTTCAGACGCTTGCAGAGGATAATAACTGTAGCACAGAGCAAACCCTCCTTATTTCATCTTAGTCTTTCTGTCTACTTCACAGATTGGCCTTACAACACCTCAGTGTTTCCTCTGAAATAAGCACAAATACATCGCATCACATTGCAGTGGCTTTTATCGACTACTATCAGCCTCCACGTCGAATGTCACTGTTGCGGTTGACTGCAGACCTTCAATGAAAGACAGATGCTTTATTTGCCATTTGAACAAGTACAAGTACAGATACACAGGAATCCTTTTGGTTTTCATTGGCCCTATCTGGCGCCATGTGAGAGATACAGACGTTTGTACAGGTGAGAGCAGCTTTTGGGATGATTGTGTAAGGTTAGCCTGCATCCCATAGAGCAGTTACGGGAATGGGCCTTGCTCAGGCACCCAACCGTCATGGGATTATTCTGCTGGCCACGGGATTCAAACCCAAGATCTTTCAGACATCAACAAAGACCCCCACTGTCCTACACGCCGCCCCTCCCCCCAAGAACAGTAGCATTTACGAAAATGGGTGGCAGATACTGTCAATGTCAGGTCACATCTGCAGCAGATGGTCAGATGTTGACTGAAAAGATTGGCTCCCACCAGCTTCAGCAGACAATAAACAAGCCGTTCTTTAATCAAACAGACACTTATTGACAGAAACCATAATGACAATTCTTTAATTGAAGTACATTCTTTTTTCTATTTTTCATGTCCTTTTCATCAATACAAACAAGCATCAAAAAGACCACAGACATTTCAAAACGGTCACAGTAATTTATTCCACTGCTCACTTAAGCTTAATTACTTGACAGCTTAAACACAGCAGTCCCTGAACCAAGACTCAGCAACCCTGAGTTTTGAAATAGCTCATAAAGCATTTTACGGACTGCCTGTGGCACTTCAGCTGCATGACGACGTATTTTGTAACTGTGACAGAAACAGGCTCCTGTTTCGCGTTTTTATCTCGCACGATGGGCGACTTTTATGATTCAGCAATCCATGTAGTTCCATTTGCACAGACTGTAGGTGACAGTTTGCTGTTCATTTTAAAGAACAGGGGTTTTAAACGTTTTTCAACATGAAAGTAGACAAAACCTAGGGACACCAACCCCCCCCCCCCAAGCACTAATGTGTGATTGTATGGATAATTAAAAATAAGGTCCAGGGGGCACCTATCATTTTGTTTTGGTTGGTTGTTGTTTGCTTGCTGTGCGTCCAGGAGCAGGAAGCCTGTAACAGTACAATTTGATTTTATATCGGTGGCTTTTTTTGTTTTTTATTACCTTAATGAGCTCAGCTATGCCGTAAAATTGCCAAGAGCCCAGTTATTTTAATCTGTCCATTTTTTTTCGTGAGACGGCCGGCCTGGTAACACAAATCTGATAATCATGGCAAAATGAGTGATTTTAGTTGTATCTCCCTGCTGCTCAGGGTGTATTTCTTAGTGAAACCGTTGGTTTGCGCTAGCCGGGAACCACAACAAACAAGTTCCGGAGAATAAGCGACTATGGGATCTCTCGCACTGGGAGGCAAGGCAGCGCTTTTCGGGTACCTCACCGGCGAACAACCAGCAGGACAGCGGTATGGCTCAGCGTGAGATTGCATTGCAGATGAAGATGGCATCCCAGGCTATGCTGAGAAACCCCTACTGCTTCAGCATTACTCACAGATAATTCCAGGCTCTACCAGATATGCTTATTTAGCAAAGATTTAACTGATGGTTTTAGACTTCCCTCCACAAGTACTGAAACCTAACCAGACAACATAAAAAATACCCACAATTCCTACTGCCCTTGTCACAGTCGTTCATAGAATCCCATCTCCCCCTTAACTGACAATGATGTCCTAATGGAGTATCCTCCCTGCGTTTGTGGATTCCTTGAACATGCAATGAGCAAACTGGTTTATGAGTCTCTGAACCTGGTAAATCTGGGTTTGGCACATTTAAGGGGACCCACAGGACCGGTGCCGTCGGCTGCAGAAACACCTGTGAAACCGGACGAGTCACTGTCAGCTGCATCTCCACGACACCTGCTGCTGTCTTGCTGACCTGACAGCTTGCAGGCTGAATTTCGCCTCCCATGGACAACTATCACAGATCATGCCACACACGGCAAGTGATAAATCAACTGCAAATGTCTGAACTGCTGTTCAGATGTGACAGATCTCTGCAGTGTAGGTCACAAAGTGTCAAGAGGTAAAGTTTAGCGGGAGCTCTTTCTAATTGACGGTCTTATTGTTCGCCTCTAAATATGTGTATCCTATTGATTAACCCTATTGATTAATACCATAGAAATGTTTCTTTGGAAGAGTAGCGATCATCAGCTTCCAGAAGAACTGTGTTTGCATAAAAAATACACAGACACACAAGGACACACATCTTTACATATAGTAAATTTCAGTGAGCAATTCTGGAGAGCAGCTCCAAAACACACCATGTAGGCAATGAATCAGTTTGGATCAATAATGCATATTCTTATTTACATTCAGTTATTCCCTGCAAGACCAGATATACCTTTTCAGGGACATCAGGCAAAGCTATACTTGGGAGGCCCTGAAAACCCAGAAATTGCTTAACATTTCACAGTGTTGGGGATATCACTCACAAAAGTAATACATTAAGGACATAGATTAAAAGTCCAGGCCCAGAAAGTAGAAATCCAGACTATGGTTTTTTTTCCAACCAACCAAGTACTCTGTGACTCTTTATATCAGGTATATTCAGATCATGGATCCTGAGGTCCAAGCACTGCTGATTTTCCAGCCTTCCTTTACCTGTGAGCCCGGTGTGAAGCCTCTGTGGCCAATTAGAGTCAAGGTCCATATTTGAAGAGCTCGGTTGAAACAAAACCTTGGTCGGATTTGTATTTTCTTGACCTGAACTTTCCACCTCTGTCTGTAATGGATTACTTTTGTGAGTAACTTCCCCAGCTCTGTCACTTCACATTGGCTGCGACGCAGGTAATTCAGGGGCAAAATTCGATTCTAGCCAGAGCCGGCAATGTTTCTGCCTGCACATAAACATTTACATTTGATGTGTATGGTAACTTTGTCAGGACCCTCAGGCAGGTGCCTAGTTTGCCTGTGCCTGAATTCAACCCTGGTTCCCTATTCTGATCCAGTCAGTCACTGACCGCTGGCCTCTACCCATTAGCAGCGCAGTCTGAAGACGGTCAGCACGATCTGCTTGTACTCCTTGCGGAAGTTGCTGTTGAGTACACCGTAGACGACTGCGTTCAGGCAGCTGTTGAAATAGGCCATGAAGTAACTGGAGGTGAAGAGCCAGCCCGGGATGGCAAGACCCAGCCGGGGGTCGAGGGCCACTGCCAGACCAATGAGGTTCAGGGGCGCCCAGCAGACGGCGAAGAGCACGAACACCACAAACATGGTGAGGAAGTTGCGGAAGTCGTGCGGCTTCATCTTGAGCCTGTTGTTGGGCTTGGCGCGCTTGCGGACTTCGATGACCAAGACCCAGATGCGCAGGTAGCAGTATGTGACGATGCTGATGGGAAGTATGAAGTGGACCACCACCACAGTGATGGTATACAGAGAACTGACCGACTGCGCAAACGTGCAGGAGTATACCCGCGGGTCGTAGCGCAGCGACTCTACGAACCAGTTGGGGATGATGGCCAGCGTGGTGAGCACCCAAACCAGGACCACGTAGCACGCAGTGTTCTTGTTGGAGAACAGCTTGTCGTACTTCAGGCTATGGCAAATGTAGCAGTAGCGATTGATGGCGATGCCGGTGATGTTGAAGATGGAACTGATAACGCTGAGGCCCATCAGGAAGCCGCTGATCTGGCAGTGGATGTAGCCGGCGATCCAGCCGTTGTGGAAGATGGCGGAGAGGACCAGTGGGTAAGGGTAAACGGCCACCACTAAGTCCGCCACAGCCAGACTCACCACGAACGCATTTCCTGTGCAGAGAAAACCCAAGGATTAGACTTTTATTAGAACTTAAGGTCTGCCGGCTGCTCTGCATGAATAATCGAAGGAGTTACGAAGGTGAAGCTAATATATCAGCTATGAAACTTCTGCCGTTAATTAAAAACGGTTCTCACTTTCCTACAGGGTAAGTGGCAAATGCAGCAGAGTTGGGGTCTTGATCAGTGAAGGCGCCGTTTGGCAGGATGTGGGGTGACCACCCGAGGCCTCGCTCGTGTGAACCCTCCCGTTTCTGTCAGAAACAGCCCCACTTTGCAGATTTAAAGTAGTTCAGGGACAGGGAGAGATGCAGAGTGGGGGCTGTTATTGGCAGTGGTGCATGCAGGACATGTGTAGTGTGGAGAGAACACCTCCCCAGATGCGGAAGGTGTCCAAGACAAAAGGTGTCACTGTGTTTTCAATACTGGGGGGAGGGGTGGTTAAATCTGTCCTCCCGCATAGGCTACCCGTCCATTTCAGCACTGACTGCATACTATGCAACCAAAATCAACAGCTACGTGTTTTCCCTCTACTCAGAAGGTTCGATAAGAAAATAATTCTCTCAACATGTTTATTTATATTTTTAAAAGCAAAATCCTGGAAAATACTGGGTGGGACAAACACTGCTTTGAATATTGGACAGGATGAGTCTCACCCCTCCCCCATCAGTAACACCCATGGTCTCCGATACACAGCTGTATGTGGACGCTGGCCAGTTTGGGCCCAGTTGCGCTACAGCTGAAAAAGCAGGTTTGTCACACCTGAAAATCGCATCAAATACCAGACCCTTGGGTCTGAATCTCAAGCCAGCTCATGTCCTCCCTTGTTCTGTGTAATAAGACGACATATAATTAGCCATTTAAATATGTCTGGGCGTTTGACTGAGGATTTTGACCGCCCTTGACCTTTAACATCAGCTAATAGGAAGAAAACGATGTAGGATCCAAGAAAATGGGAGGCTATTAAGATGCTGATTATTTCACTTCTTCTGCAAACTGTCATTACCGTTTCTTTGTAAGCAGTAAGATGGCAAGACTTCCAAGTTCACTTAAGTGGACTTTGGCGGCCCTTGAATGAGTCCAAACTGTCAGCTGAGGCTTATCTTATTTTTGAGTCCCCGGGAGCACATGCCCTCGGTGTCACTAACAAAGGATTTACCTGACTTGAATACACAAGCTTACGGACTCAATCTGCTGGGTGGGAGCAGGAATTATGAAAAGAGTTGGGGTGCTGTGGTTTCCCTGGAGACGGCATGATTCCTGAGCTATAGCAGGACCAGTGGGAGGTGCCCCGTAATCTGTTTCCTGAGGCCGGCTCTGAGTAGCAGCTAACACCTCCACATACCTGCCTTAGTGAGTACAGGTAGGTACCTGCACTCCAGTGTACCCACTAATAGGGCAAGTACATCTCCAAGATTCAGTTTTCATGGTGGGGGCCAGATTAACAAAAGACAATAGATGTATAGCCTGATAAAGGCTGAGCCAGCATACCCCCGCCTGAATGCTGCTTGTTCAATTTCCACAAATGATTCTACAGCTCTACCTATAAAATACATGAAATATCCATCTTTACAGGGTAACAGTGGGTGAGGGAAGAAGTTTCTTTGGATCGAAATATCAGAGTGACGAAAACTAGATTCTCTATCCTTCCTGTGAGGTCAAATGGTTACTTTATCTTGGAGTTTGAATTTTATCCTGCCGAGAGAGAACAGATCAAAGAAATTCACAGTAACGTCAGAGACAGCTCGTTCAACATATGAAACTAAAAAAATCAATAGATCAACGGGAGACAAATCTGATTTCTGCAAAACCACATTGACTAAATGTGGTAATAAAAAGACACTGAATTCTTGACAATACAAACCATTTATCTACCATTAATAAAACTCTCATATTCTCACGACTGTGGCATCAACTGAGTGAATTACTCAAGTCTTTACACCTTCAGCCAGACTATCAGCTAAATGTTGTTGACCAGGCAAGTGAAGGAATTGGCTTTATTGTAGGTTCCCAGACAGTCCCGTGACAAAGACAGGTTTGCCATCCGAAAAGTCTTCTGCAAACGGTTTTTGCTGAGATAACGTCTCAACTCCACCTGCTATAACTTCTTTCTTATGGTCCTACCGCTGCCTCGTTACCTTCTTTATCTCCTCCCCCCTTTTTATGTCACTTCCTTCCACTTTTTCACACTGTTATTGTCATTGTTGTTGTATCTGAAATGGACCCATTTTGGAATGCAAAAGAAAAATATAAGGAAACGGAATGCTTAAATACTTGGTGCATGGGATGTTAAGCAATCCTGTTCTCGATGAGTTGCAGCAGTGATTTGAGTAAAACACTTTTGGAACAGAAGCATTGTTGAATTGCTGTTTTTGAGGCTGTTGTGACAAGGACTTATTTGATGAGATGATGCAGGTGCAGGAGAATGACACAATGTCATGAATATGTAAATGAGAGACAGACAAGAGCTTGACAGGGGAGACATTTAAGCCTGGACAGGAAACTCGTACCGATTGTCAATGACAAAACTGAGACGCCGTTTTTGGAGTAAACCCTCAATGCACTTCAGCGTTAACATTTATCTGACCATCCTTACATTTCTATTTAATGATATACTGACCTGATGAAGACCAAGACTGACTGCTCAGGACCAATGTCACCTGAGAACATCTGACCTGCTTGGAAAACGAGATGTTTTGCCCACAGAAATAATGGTAATGGGGATGCAGGTGAGATCGAGGAAATTATATTACTTTTGGAGGAATTAACACCAAATATAAATCCAGAAGCAAAACGGAAATTGTATATAGAATATTGAACACTGAATATATTTTTAGATACACTAATGTCATAGATATGGTTAATTCAGGACTTTTTTCACATTAACTAAGACTGACTTACACTTCACCAACAAAAACACCCACGTAGCTTACATAAAAGACATGCTGCTGCTTTTGTAAACCAGTTGTTCTCAACCAGTGGGCTGTGACCCTGAAGTGTGTCATAGAATCATTTTCATTAGGTGACACACTGTGTGGTTAAAAAAATTATTTAGAAATATTTTGTAATGTCAGCCTTTTTTGTTCACAATTGATGCACAATGTCATCCCGGAAATCTTTTTGTTTTTTTGTTGTTTTACTGCCAGCAGCCCTGTCAATTTTTGGTGAAATAAACAAACAATCAAATACAAACAAGCAAACAAGAACTAGTTGTGACTGAGTAATAATGTGGGTCCTGGGGCTAAAGTATTTGAGGACCCTTCTAAGCAATATGGGAACCATGATCAGAGGGAGAGATACTGTACATAGACCCCCCACGCCGTCACCTTCTATCCAGCATAAAGCTGCTTCCAATCTGAAAGTGCTGTGGACAGTTCTCCCTTAGATCCTAACAAGAAAATAATTGTTGTAGACTTTAAAAATGTAATTAATTTGAATGACACATACAGAACTATTTAGCTGAATGCAGATAATTAATTGTCCATTTTCATATATAGTTTGATGATCCTGAGGATCAGGGCCCTGAAGAATGTGGTGGGAGACCCTGTCTTTCAATAGGAATGTCTTGATGGGACAAGGTTGTTTAAAATAATATAAAACAAAAACGTAAATGTGGGTATTGACAATGATATGAAGAAAAAGTGATTGTTTGCAAAGCACATACAAAACTAAAACAGAATCACAACAGGAGCATTTCCTGGATATTTATTATAATACAACAACGTTTCAATGACAGTGGACCTATATGGTGTTTTGGTTCATTTCACGACATTGCAATGAATAAAATCAGCTTGGACTGTAAAAAATAACTTTAATTGTAATGAAGATGGAAAGAAGGCCACAGATATGCCTTTGGGGGTGTGAAATCCACTTCAAGGCACGTTAAGTATGCTTGTCGGTAAAATAATGAGGAATATTGGGAATATCCGTCAGGGGCAGATATGTTTAATCACCCGGTGTCTTAGAAAGGAACGTGAAAATTCTAACAGAAGGTTAACCAGGTCAATCACCTGAACATTAGCTATTTGATTAATGTGTGCATCCGGGCTGAACTGATCAGCGCCCCTTTATGAATCATCGAAAGTTTATTTTGCCGGAAAACGCTAATTTGTTTGGATTAATCGAACAACTGGAATTGCCCTCACCCAGGATATGACAGTGGAAAAGTATGAACACTTTGACACTTACGACTAAAATGATGGATGGATGATGGATACACGGATCGAACAGATATTGTTTAAGCCGCTGGTAGACTTTCCCTTAGATTAGCATCTCCGAAATCAGATGTTGTTGTTCAGTACAGATAGCCTAGGTGACTGTTTAAAGACGGCTAGTGTTTTATATGTGGTAAATGGCTCAGATGTGAGTTTGGATAGCGGTGAGCTGATGCCATTCAGGTGCTCAGGGTCCCGTGTCTTATTAAGCACTTACAGTGGCCCCAAGCTTGTCATGAGGAAACTATTATCCTAAAGGTGGACACATGTGTGTAGGATAGTGAATAGCAGGTCTACTTGTGGGTCCAGCATGTCTGGCAAATGGGGAAGAGGCAGGGCAGGTAATTTTGTTGAAACGCTTTTAAACGTGCCACAGGACTGTCAGAGCAGCTTTGACTGACATTTTAAAGGAACTTCATTACAATCCATTGTAACTGGACCTCTATATACACATATATCAGAGGATTTAAGAAACTATCTTCACTAACGAAAATGTCATTATCTTGATTGACACATTATGTTAAAGATTACTAGGACTACATTTTGTATTTTGATGCATTTCACTGCGTGTTGTACTTTGTATAACTATGTATGTGACAATTAAAGAATCTTGAATGTTATGAACAGTCTGTAACTTTTACGAAAAAATAGATGTCGACAAACTTTACCTGCTTTCCTGAGTTTTTTGTTCCTTAGGACGGAGAGAATCACCAACAAGTTCCCCAAAATATCTACTACAATAGTGGTAATAAGGACGGTGGCCAACACAGAGACCGCCCAGGGGAACCGGGGGTCCTCCGTGCCCTCATCTGCGGCTGAAGCGTTTATTAACGGAGGGGGGCTGCCTTCGGACATCCTCAAATCCACTTCCGATCGGGAGCCGGGCGAAGGACGCGGTGCCTGTGAGCCGGATCCGTAAAACCATTTGCTTCTCTTGTCACACACGGACACTTGGTTCAGTGGAAGTTGCCATAAGTTTGTACACAAACGAAGATCACGTGTTTAAGGGTGATATCCCCATTAAAGAAAAACGCAGGAAACGGGGGCGATCAACAGGTTCCGTTATCTTCCATTCAGTTGCCTTAGTCATGATTCTGCGGTACATTTAGGCTACATTTTCAGTTCATAGTCAGAGCCTGCTAAATGTTTCCTTCGTAATCTTACTTTTAAGAAGGCTTCTCAAGCTTTCATTTAACTTTTCATGTCCTCCACATAGATTACCAGAGAGAACTTCGGTTTAAACTGAACTCATCTCCCATCAGCGCTTACTGATGCAAAATTACTCTCCGAACCATATATTCTGTATTTTAAAAATAAAAACGTACTTAATTTGAACTCCAGCATAACTCGCGTGTTTTTTTCTTCCTTCTTCGTTTAGGACAGCCAGTATAGTACAGCATTGTGAGACTCCAAGCAGCGCTGTCTCCATTCACAAACACCTTGATTCATCTTTTTCTTTCATTCTTTGTTCGCCGCTCCTTATTCAGCTCTTACTGTTGCGATCAATGAACGAGACTCGCTATCAAAGAGTTAGATTTGGAGAATTGTGGCGTTTCATGTTTACCGTTTTCCTCCGATGTCATATTTTTGTTAATGATATTTCAATGTTGAGTGATGTGCGCTTTCCTGATGAACCGATATACGCAGTCCAGGTGCGCTCCTCTCCGGTAAATCGCCGCTCCGCTGCTTCAGGTGCATCTCTCTTCGGTACATCACCAATCATTCCTGCCCCTTTTCATAAGTGATAAGCCGCTCTTACGCCGCCCTGTCCTCTCTGCGCAATTTAACATTCATTTTCTTTAACCGCTTCCTTGCCGTGCCGCCACTTCTTGGCCGAATGGCAACGCTCTGATTAAAAGTTAGTCATTAATTTGTTGCGGTATTAATTGCTGCATTTACTTTGTATGATTGAGACTGTGATTACCCAGCCGACACATTTAAAATCTTACCTATGTTCTATAGCTGCTTTTCCTAGGTCTAGTAGTACATTTAAAACTCAGCACTATTTAACATTGACAGCTTGAGGCCTGGTGACTAAAGACTTAACTACCAACAATTGCTTCCCCCCCAATCATATTTTCAACTATTTGTGTCACGACGCGTTTCAGGCGAACAGGCAAGTTGAGCCGTAAAATCGGGCAAACAGGGTTTATTGACGGGGAATAGACTTAACTCACAGGCAACATGAATGACAGACATAGGGAAACGTACCCGAACGCGGAAAAAAATACACAGGACAAGCCGGAAATAACATCAAACAGCTGGAAACAATCAGGCTTTCACACGAGGTTAATGAGGGGGCGTGGCATACAGGAGGATCATAGGAGCAGGTCATGACAATTTGTTTTCTGTCATATGCAAATCATTTTTAAAAACCAAGGCCAATGCATTTTACCACCTTAGTGGGGGCAAGTATTTTGAATTCATCTTTTAACTGCTGGCTATACATGGAAATTAGTGCACAGTGTGGTAATTATCATTCTATGAAACATTTTCCATTTCTGAGAAATAACAAGACACCAAGGACTGCGGTGTGCTGTAAGGACGGAGCCACCTAGGAGGGACCCACTTTGAATGCATAACTAGGAATATTATTTGTATGCGTGATTTCCACTATATTTGTCTGTTGTAGATACACTGTAAAAATTAAAACGACATGCTTTTAACTTTAAAAAGTTAGTGTCCGAGCTGCCTGACTATTTTCAGTTTACCAAATTTGAGACAATGAGTTGTGGTGATTTCTAAAGTATTTCAAACAAACACTCTATCCAAGTTAAATGAACTACACACAAAAAAAATGTTCGGCCAACCCCAAAATTCAAGGCAACCTGTGTTACGTTCCGCGGCGGGCGAGCAGGCAGGCAGGCAGGCAGAGTGACAGGTAAACGAGGGTTTATTTTCGGGATTCGGGACAAACAGTGACGTAGACTACAACAATGACCGACAAGAGACTGAGGAGGACATGAACCGATATACACGAAACAAGCGGAATTAACGGGGAACAGCTGGGCACAATCAGGGAAGCACACGTGGATGATGAGGGGGCGTGGCACACACGAGGACTG
>JAODKE010000002.1:11202299-11246292 GCA_026779605.1 Mormyrus hasselquistii
TGGTTGAACAGCATCCAAACCTGTTAGAAGCTTATAGACCTGGATCATGTCCCCCCTCAGTCTCCTTTGCTTGAGACCTCGTTTTCTCATTTTTCTACTTTAGCAATTGCTTTCTTGATGTCACTCTACCTGTCAATCCTGCTGTTCGAAGTCTTCTCTTCACGGCTGAAAGTGAGAGTGACTTACTGTGACCAATGTTAAGCCGTGAGGCACCTTTCACACAAGCTGGCGACCAACAAACTCGTCTCCTGAATGTTTCGTGACTTGGAATCTGCCAGATCGTTTCATATGGCAGTTTTCTCCAGTTTGCAGTTTCCTTTGGATACTGACACTAAGATTTCCTCTGCAGTTTCTCGAAATGAAAGCCCTACATCTATAAGGGTTATAATGCTCTGTCGCATCTCTATTGTCATTGCTGTTTTCCCGCCATTATCGCCAGAATATATAATGTGCAAGCCAAGCTTCAGAGTTTGTAGTAACACAGTCTGTTCTAACAAAGCTTTAATACTGACGGAGGGTTTATATGTCCTCGACAGAAGTTGGGACACTTGTGCAAATTGTTTGCTTCAGCTTGCAAGGTGTAATTTACTGCAAAAAACCCAGAGCAGCTGTAACTTGCTAACATATTAATTATCCCCCGAAAATGGTCTTTTTGTAATACTCAGATATCTACATTGTTTTCTTCTGTTTTTGCTAATCTAGACTGTTTTTCGAAAAAACTCTGGTGGTTTTACTGCATGCCTCACCATTTCATGTCAGTCATTGGATTTGAACCGATTAAATTTCTATCCTCACTGTGACCATCCAGCTCTACAGAAAGGTAAAAAGAACCTGAAGTTCATTTGCGGTTCTAAGTTTGTTCCAAGGGCCTGAATAAAACACTGTCGTGTACACAGAGTGGAAGAGCATCCCAGCTAGCATCTGGTGAATTGTAAAGCTTCTGCATGGCCTCCTTCCGCCACTTGGCGGTGCTGTCTACATTTCAGAACGTCTTCTTTGCGAATATCAAAGGACTTCTTCCCTCTGAGCCAAAAATATTGTTTGTTGGTGTTTTTTTGTCTTAATCTGGAATCAAACTATGTTAACTAAGATATCTGGAAGTTTTGTCTGCTGATCTACATCTACGATGCACTGATGTCCTATGTAGTGTGTACCTTGTGCCCCGTGCATGCTGAGATAGGCTTCTGTGCTGCATTTGTGCTTATGGAAAATGAATAGATAGATGATTCAAATATATTACGTGTGATTAGTAGTTTGCCACTTCTGGGACACAGCTACACGTGAGATCACTGGTGTTTTGCTTATTCTGGAGCACACTCGTGAAGGACGGTCCGTCCATCGCACGGATCACAACGAGAGTCTCAGCCATCTGTTGGTGAAGGTGTCATCCTGACAAGCAGGACATGCTGGGGTACGGGGGGAGCTTCAGGGGGCCGTTTCGGGTGCGATGATGCCGGGGTCAGCGGAGAGGCACAAGTGCACGCATAGATACGGTGACACACTTGCACACTCCCATGCATTCCCAGACACAGATCTACTCAGGCACACCGACGAATTCACTTACACAGACAACACACAGAGAGGCCGAATCCCTCATAGATCCAGTCTCTATACACCCCAACTGCAGACCGTTATCCCACCCAGCCCACATGGCTTTGTTCTGTAGCTATTGTGTATATTTAATATTTCAATGAGCAGTCCTGTATTTAATGACTAGGTCACTATGATTCCCACAAAAGTGGAAGATGCTGGCACATAGTGTCGCTGCTATATGTAGGACAGTACAGTGACAGTGTGTGGTACAGTCTGCTGACGCACATGCCGGAAGCCACCCAGATAGCTGACCAATCACATGCCACCATTTATCCTGCTGCTCTTTGTCCTTTTGGCAGAAGAGAGGGGAACCATATCCCCAAATTAAATGATTAGGCCTGTCAGAATTTCACTTCACAAAGGCCATAAATCGAGCCCCAAGTACCACCCACCTCAACCTCAAAATGGGAGGGCTCAGCTCAGTGATGTTTAGCACAAGCCTGTGCAAACAAATTGTGTCTCCCCCTAGTGGGCATAATTGTGATCACCGGTAATATTTTGATATCCAAGATATAATGATAGCCATGACAATATTATAAATAAGCCACCAACAACTTAGTGAGGTGTATTAGTACATTCCAGGAGATTTACAAGCTGTAAAAACCATAAGCAGAAAGATAAAGAAAATAGTCTTAAAATAATACAAAACAATACTTTTTAATTATGTTCATTTTTTTTTTTACAATATTGAACATCAACGAAAGAATGTAACAACAACCATAAAATTCTCTCACAGAGAAACAACTTTAAAACATGGGGTTGGCCCACATTGAGACAAAAAATAAACAACATTTACATCAGGCTATAAGAAAGCCCACACATGGATGGTCACTCAACATCTCATTGACTCCGTCCGGACCACATTCCTAACTCCGCCCACTAAAGGTAATCTCAGACTTTGTGGCTTATAATAGATGGAGCGGCTCTTCTGGCACCACCCTGTCTAGACCCAGAAAGGCTTCTCCACTGGCCTCAAATCACCACTCATTCGGTTGCCTCATTTAATAATGTAAACACGCATTGCTACTGCCACAAGAACACATACACACACAGCTCTACAAAGCACATAGCACATACCGTACCCCTACTGCATAAACATGTCATTGTCGCGCGCCATTAGATATAGTTATTCCCTCTATTTGGAGCATGATGGTCAATGGGGAAGCTGCAGCAAAGAAGAACTGGATTCATTCATGTAAACTTGATGTATCGTCCATTATGCAGCTAGGAGATGGTCAGCAATGAACATGCTTCATTTTGTACCATATCTTTGCACACGCCTCCCGGTCCAGTTAAGTTTCTATTACCTACGAAAAGTGAAATCCCCCAGATTTCGCCTTCGTTCTATAATAAAAGTACATTCCTCCGCAAGAGCAAAAAAAGTGTCTAACACAAACAAACATCATTGTGTCAATTTTCTCGATGATTAATAGGTACCAGCCCTTCTTGTCTATATTTGTGACCCTCTTTATACTGAATCACGCCAGAGATAAAAATATTTTCATACACAGAGATATAAAAAATAATGTACGTCCATCATGAATTCATGATCTTAGAAGTGAGTTAGTTGCCTATATATTTACACAATGCATATATGTTTATAGAATGGGAAGTGTTTTAAAATAAATCATTTGTAATAAATCTCTGTAGATAATATTCTAACATGACTATCACTGGACTTTCCACACAGATAACTCAAGATTTCAGATTTGATGGTCAGCTCTGCTCCAGTGAAATGAAACCATCCACAGGCTGGGTACTCTAGGGGTCTGTTTGACACACTTATAATCAGCTCCGTTCCATATTTGGACAGAATGTGAGGTAAACGCAAAGTGGGCAGGCCCCTGAATGCTTTTACCAAAAAAGGGTGACATAACCGGGCCTTTGTCCGGTCGTTTCATTGCAACGTGGAGTGACTGTCACAACTGCACACATATATGCATATATTTATATACATTTCTCTTACATGGAAATTCACATCACAGGTTTTAGAATTGCGGTATCTTTTTTCGTTTTTTCATTTTTTTCTTAGATTATATCTAACACTGAATCGGGTATACAGACACACAGGGGCTACGCGAGATAAGTTCTCCGACCGATAGTCATCCTAATGGACGGTGCGTCGCAAGCAATTCGCCACCGGGTGGAGTCACGGTGACAGGCTTATACGGGAAACATCAGCGCTACACATCCTGTTTTCCCCGAACGACTGTCCTCCCCCCCCCGTTTAGTGCAGGCTGAGCGGCAGGTCACAGTAGCCAGAGTATTTACGGCGGGGTCAGTACAGTGCATCGTGGCCCAGTGAAGATATCCTGAACCTTCTGCCCCTCCCTAGAACATGACCTCCTCGCAGCTGCCGTAGTCGCTCTCCGCCATGTCGGAGCCGTGGCGGGTGCGGGAGGCGTGGCTGGGCGGGGCCACGCCCTCCGAGTAGGAGGGCTGTGCCACGCTGAGGCGCACACTGAGACGCCGGTAACCGCCCGACGAGCCGCCGTCCAGGCCGCGCGACGGCTGCGAGGGGTAGTAGCTGAGGGCCGTGTACTCGCTGGGGCACTGCGGACCCGGCAGCGGCTGCCCGTCGGGCCCCAGGAAGTCATCCAGGTTCTGGCTGCTGTAGCATGGCGGCAGGGGGGCCCGGCGGTCACCACGCTCCAGCGGGAAGGGGAAGCCTCCAAAGCGAGAGTTCCGGCGGGGGTCACCGGAGGTCACAGCGGTGTACGTGTTCTCGCCGATGTCAAACTGCGGGAACTCCTGGACGGTCGGCCGACCGAAGTAGTCGGGGTCAGCGGGATAAACTGCGGGAGGGAGTAAAGGCGGGGTGTCAGTCAGCCCCAGAATCCGGCTCCCAATTCCACAAGCTGTTGACGTGTCCATGTGAGCAGATGCTTAGCCGTAAACACATATATTCCTTAGCATATAATTCCAAACAACATGCCAAAGAAATCCTAAAAAATATTAAAACTGCATCGTATATTAGCAGAGGTGGATATTTCAGGTCTAGAAAGTCAAAATCAAGACTAAGATTTTGTTTCAACCAACCAGCTGAATCCTCTGCGAATGTAACTCTTTATACTCAACTGGTTGGTTAAAATAAAACCCTGGTCTGGATTTTTACTATCTGGACCTGAACTTGATATTGGCTAGATAACGTTCGCCTCCCCCCAGGGTCTGGGTCCCTGAAAGTCTTCCTCTTTCTCCCCCCTTTTGGACAGCCCAGGGGCACCCTAACCTGTAGCATGACACCTGTGTTCCATGACCTATAAGTGTTAAAAGCTACCCCCCACATCTCCACTCACCATCATAGTCCAGCTCCCAATGGTTCTTGAGGATGGACTCGTTGTCGGAGTTAGAGGGTGGGGGTGGGGGGAGGTTTGGTGCCACACTGCACACCACTGGCCCCGAGGGCTTCTGCATGTGGCCCTCGGTCAGTGACGCCAGATCTGGCTGGTTCCGGGACTTCAGGGTCCTGAAGGGGTCGTGGTCCAGGTTGTTCCCAGGGCCGCCCACCGAGGTCAACTCGATGGACCGGCCCTCGGCTATGCCAGGGATCCGCGTGGCCACGGCGCCGTGCTTCTGCCAGCGGATGTAGAGCTTGCGCCCGCAGACAAAGAGTCCGGCCAGCAGGAGGAGCCCAAACAACGCACCGCAGATTTCCAATGCCAGGCCTAGTGCCCCCGGGGCCTCCAGAACACGCCCGCACAGCACAGGATTCATGGAGCAATCATCCGACACGTTCAGGCACCTGCAGGAGAGGAAGGTGAGGAAGGTGTTCACTTTCGCAGACTGGATCCAGACTAGCTCTGTGCAAGACGCCACCTACAGCTCAATTCTAGGTATTACAGGTATAACTTTCCGAAAATTTCCGCCTCTTACGCTGGCAGCTTATTTATTTTACTTTAAAACAGGCTATGAATTATTTGTACATGAACTCTTGAAAAAACCAGTAAGTCTCTTTCCAAAACATGCACCAAACAAATCTGCCATAGATGTCTGCTGCATTATCAAGGCCATATAGAATGATAAAACATAAAATATGATACCGATATAAACCAGATAACAGCATCTGATGCAAAGGAGGTGAGGAAGACACGTGTACATGTGTAGCAGCATTTTACCATCGCTGAACATGATTAAAGACAAACATATCCTGAATGCTAACGCTAAATGGCTAAAGGAGGACGATTCGACGGTCAGACCGCCGAGAGCCCCACCTGCCCCCGGCATCCTGCTGTGGGCACTCGCACGGCTGGCCCTCACAGCTCTTCCACTCACAACGGGGCCCGTCGAAAAAAGGCGGACAGCTGCACTGGGCCTCTACAACGACAAGCATGGATGGTACGGCGGTGACACGCCAGAATATTCCACTCCTGAAAAACCTGCTCACAGACTAGAATGCTATCGCAAACTTTAAGAAGAATAATGCAAAACATCAAGATTTTAATTCGTACAAATTCATTAACTTGGTCAGGGCCTAGTTTGGCCCGCAGCGTCATGCAAGCTCACCTCCAAGGGAGTTCTCTTTACAGGAGCCCCCGTTCTGGCAAGGGGCGCTAGCGCAGCCCCCGGAGCCCAAGCAGCACTGGTACCTCCCGAAAAGCCTCCTGGCACCGGGTACGGCCTCAGCGGGGCCCTCGGTGTGTCTCAGCACCTCTCCATTCAGCTGCAGGTCACCCAGGCATCCCCCGAAGCCTAGCGGCGGGGCCCCCCGAGGCCCCTGGGTGGCAGCGAAGAGCAGGGAGCCCCGGGGGCCGGACAAGCGGCACGGCCGGGGGGCCCCGCCCACAGTGGTGTGGATCCGGTCCAGGGTGAGCTTGAGCGAGGTGCCGTTGGCCTCCAGGAGGATGTGGTGCCAACGGCCGTCCGACACGGGGTCACCTGGCACATGCAGGGTGCCGTGGGGCCCCCCCCCACAACCATAGCGGAAGTGCAGAAGCCCGTGCATCATCTGCAGGAGAAAAGCCATTGCTTTTACTTTCACATTTAGTACTTTTTTACAGGCATCTATCCACCTATTCATCCAACCACTTATCCTGGTTCATTGCAGGATATTGTGTTACAAACATCTATATCCCTCCATCTACTAACCACTTATCCTAGTTGATTATGGGTTATTGTGTTATTTACATCAATTCGTCATCCATCCATCTATCCATCCATCCACTAACCACTTATCCTGGTTGATAGTGGGGTATTGTGATATATGCATCCATACATCTATCATCCATCCATCCATCCATTTTCTAACCACTAATCCTGGTTAATTGGAGAAGAGAGATGGATGTAAATAATCTTTTCCCCAAGTCACTGCGAGTTCTGAGTGTTACAAACATTTCAGGGCATCGACACAGACGCACAATCATAAAGTGCGGTAAATCTTATGCACAACATTAACAGTCAAGTGAGATTTCAGTATGACGCTGTTAACACGTGACTCCAGCAAGCGAATTACCCCAGAGCGTCCAAACCTTGTACGACAGCCAGAGCCCCAAAGCTAAAGGCGAAACGTGTCAGCTGACAGCCTTACAATACATTCATTTTTGCTGTTCTGTCTGAGGAGATAGATGATCAAAAACAGAATGACCTTGGATCTCAGACCTTTTCACTTTATAAGCGGTGTCACTACAGTCACTTTTGTTGTGAAGGAGAATAAATAGCAAGGTGGCAAAATTCATCCATGTTGTAATGAAAATCAATTAAGAATTTAGGAATGCATTCCGTAAATCACTTTAATGTTACAATATTAATAGATAATTTGACTGCAAAGGCCAAGCTCAGACTTAGACTCGTGTAGAGTTGCCATGATTCTATCTGAGTGAACACAACAGGGCAAAAACATAAAGGAAAGTGATTTCTTTTCACGAATGGAGTTTCATATGACACATCTCCTTCTATTAATATCACAGGTAGAATGTCATTAGGCAAGAAAGGGGTGAATAAGATATGTACTATACCTAAAAGCTCCTCACTCTGTGAATAAACAAAATCCCTCTGGGGAACTGTAGAACAGACGCAGTCATACGTCATTGTAGCTGTTAAAAAATGACCTAAAGATTTTATGATCTTAGAATAGTTACTGTTCAGATCTGAAATGAAAGTCATTGGTGGATTGAAATGCGCTCCTTCAGCTAAAACGAGACCAAAAGATCATCGACCTTTCATTCTCTTCCCTCAATTGCTTTCTTATTCTAGCATTTTGTCATACTGATCTACCACGTATCATTGTCACAGCTTGCTTGTGGGAATGCGCTGCATTAAAAACAAAATGTGATCGACCGATGAGAAGCATGTGAGGCTGGTGACTGCACACCAAAGGAAGGTTTTACTATCTGACAGCATCTCAACAGTAACTTCAGAAAAGAGACACTAGGTGGCGCTGTGGTTAATATTAAGTTCTTGAAATCAATAGCGGTCAGGTCCTTTAAATACTAGGTTCTTCAACTTTTTTACCTATTTATATAGATGGATTCCTATTGGAGCTATACTAATTAATCTCCTGGCTCTAAGGTACAATAGCAAATCCGTTTTGTTAATGTGCCATCCTCTTATCTTGACTCTTGCTGCCTTTATAACTGACAAACGAGGCAGTGAAAAAGTGCAGACCAAATTTGCCAGACAGGTACGGCCCACGATAAGTCGACCAAAGCGAAGGATTGCCGCCTAACAGAGAAGGATCGAAACTGAGTTATCGTCAGCATGTTAGTAACAGCTCCGTATGTAGAGAAGTCTTACTCCATCTTGAAGGGAGTAAACCATGATAAGAAGGTTGATGAGGTAAAGACAGTGACGTTAATTGCGTTTGTATGTTTATTTGAAATCACATCTGCAGAATAGCCATCCGGAGAAGGGGGCGGTTCTAGGATGTTTTTTTAAGGTGGGGAGCATAAGAGAAACGGTAATTCATACAGAGGGTCAAATTTATCATTAACCACTGATATGCCTGTCAGTGAGTGACAGAGGAAGGGGCACTTTGGGGGCCAATCAGTTTTCAGCTAGCGCCAATGTCACAGCCCTGCCCCTGTATTCATACACATAGATTCAAGGGCCCCCTCTGTTTCAGTAACCCTTCTAAAGGCATAATGATAAAAGACCCTATATGCTATGATGTGACACCCCCATCACCGTAAATATTCTGAAGAGTAAAGGCCCTGCTACAGCTTGAAGGTCTGGGGCCCCTTTCAAGCGGAATGCGTTTCGGAGCCGACTTTGCATAATGCAGCATAAGCGAGGGGCCTCCGGGTTCATGTGACGCGCAGCTCAGTGGTGTATCTGGGGCAGGGCGGGGACTGTTGTCCTGTGTTTTTAAAAAGCGGCACTTTCGTTATGTGATCATTTAAGAGATTGAAGTCTGGAGAAACCCCACGTGATAACACATATGAAGGATGAGTGACATGATAACAGAAGACTCCCAGGCCATTCTAGTGCATTCCGGAATCTTCTTTGCAGTAGATTAACCGCTAGAGTGGATGTGACATGCATAAAAAGGAGCGTAACACACATTGACGTCTGCCTGTTTGCCTCCTTCCTCATCGTTCATCACACACTCCATCGTTCTTCTTGACCAACAGCATGGGGCCCGTAAGTGAATTATTATAGTCTGGTGACTCATTAAAACTGGGTTTCATAGTCAGAATGCAATATTTGGACCGTTGCTGTTTAAATATGGTGACATACGTGTGGAATCGTATGCCGTGGTATTTTTTCCCCACGGAACAGAGGAAATGGCTGCCTAATTACAGCCCAGCAGTATCCTGGAACTCGGGGGATACCCTTCGGCATTACAGACATGCGCTGTTGCGTCGAGCGGTATGTCACACCTCCAGGGAGCCCCAGTCGGTGGCGTTGGCGGTCACGATGACGGCCTGCGTCTGTGTCGTCCTCATGCTTAGAGAGAGCCGGAAGCCCCCTGTCTCCTGCCCTTGGTACAGGTACTTCAGGTAGCCCCTTCCGTCGAAGCGCACAGCCGATCCTAGGAGACAGCAGGCTCGCATGAATAACCTCCGGAGATGTTAAATCTGCAATTGTGGCCTGCTCTTCACAGGACAAATTCCATATCTTGTGCGATACCACATTAATAACTAGTGCAAGAAGCTCAGTGGTTCATGGGTTTGAATCTCACGAAGCATAAATGAATCCCTTCCATCAGAGGGATGGAAAGATGTAACTGTCCCCAGCTAGCTATCTAGGAGCCCCCCCCCCCCCTGCACTGACCCATCTGCAACCAATGAGTGTCTCCAGAGCCTGGCAATCAACAACAACAAAGGCTGAAGATCTGCCTAGACTTTATCAATTTAAAGCAGAAGTGGAAAGTATTTTCTGTAGCTAAACTTTTAACTGAAAATCATTAGGAAATCATATTTTTCTTCAGGTCTTTCTGAATTTACCAGGTTCCTAGCCTAGGGCATATCTTTGGGTTGAACACTGGGTAGGTTTGGGTTGAGGTCCCCACCCAGGGGGTCCAGGGGGTTTTATTGGCTGGTTTTGATTATTAGGGGGGTAATACCCCCCCCCCCCTTAATTTATGATCCTAGTAGTCAATATAACACACTACCATATTTTTAATTCTGAAGAAGTTCACTGATGTATCATACCAGACCAAAGACTAGATTTATCTGAGTCTTTCAACGTCCAGGTTTGGGTGAACCAGTCAAAATAAAGACTGGATAAGTTCTGATCTCTATTTCAGTATCTGCGTAGCTGTTTGGGTACGTTTATCACTGACTCCTGACAGTTAGACGATAGATGGAGATAATGTACAGCGTGAGGGTGACTCCAATCAGAGGATCAGGCAATCACACAGGCCACAGCAAGGCTGACCAAGAGACGACGCGTACCATTGCAGGAGCAGATGCTCTCCCAGGCGTGCCGCGGGGTGACAAAACTGGCTCGGGCTGTGGCATAAGGCCCTTCGACATCTCCCAGGAGACGGACGGTATTCCGGCAGCTGGCCTGTCGGCATTCCGGCCCCGCGCACGCCCCATGTCGTATCCTCAAGACGTCGAGGCCCATGGCATCGCCCACGTCATAGGCCACGCTCTCCAGCCGGCTGGCAGAGAAGGTCTCCACGGGGGTGTCCGGCCCCCGCTGGCCCCAGACCAGCAGGACTTCCAAGGCCAGGGAGCCCGGCTCGGACTGCAGGCTGGCCACGTGCAGCTCCTGGCGGGGCACGCCCAGGCCGAGGCTGAGGCCGCGTTGGAGACTCCTCCAGTGATCGCGAGCAAACTCCTCCGGCGTGAGCCCAGCCAGGCGTAGGGTGAAGCCCCGGTCCAGCACTGGCTGCGTGGCAGCCCACACGTGGACCCGCACCCCGGCCCAGGTGCTGAGGCGTCCGTCGGAGATGCTCACGTTCAGCACATGGAGGCCCGGCTCCAGCGGGCCCTCTGCCACCACATCACCCTCGGCCTCATCCACGGAGAACCGGCCACCCAACGGCACCTCCGACACCAGCCGGTACGACAACACGTCATGGAGGTCCTGGTCGGTGGCATGGAGCTTGCCGAGGACTCTGCGGGAGAAGTCCCTGTGCGTAGTGGTGACGTAGACCTCCAGCGGCACAGCGGATGGTGGGTGCGTGCTCTGCTCAGTGATGTTGATCTTCACCACACATATGGAGGACAAAGGTGGATGCCCGTTATCTATCACCTGATAGGGAACAAAATAAATATAACTATTTCATTCATTCATCCTTTCTGTTTTAGTTAGTTGTTAATTAACTGGACTGTTGAAATTTCGTCAGGAAACTTCTGAATAAAAATATTCATCCCTGTGCTTGCCATTAGTAGGTAGGATAGACTGATTTAGTTTGATTAATGGACATTTGGGTCCATACTGCTGTCGCTAAGGTGAACAGTATGACAGCTTCTTGTTTTATTAAACCTTTCAACATACATAGATCCTCTGTAACAGCTTTTCCTATTCAGGGTCGTGGGGGGTCTGGTGCCTGTACCAGAGGCTACAGATGCAAGACAGGGAACAACCCAGGATGGGATGCCAAGGGTCATGGATTCACATTCAGTTTTTTTACCAAATGTCCTACATAGCACATAGCATCTTGTTTATCTGTGGCCTTACTTCCTGTTCTCTATGGTCTAGCATTTTGGGAATTGTAGTTCAAAAGTATCACAAAATGCTCATCCATGCCTGAATTTTCAGAAGATACTGCTCCTTGGTCTTCTTCTTCAGTTGGCCAGTGGTTGACAGCAGACCGCCCTGGTCCACGTGGAAGTGCCCATCCTCATTCCCAGACACGATATGATACGCGAAGGGCGGGCCATTCTTGGGCGTGTCTCTGTCAATCACAGTGAGCTGGAGAATACCACTGCCCACTGGCTCGCCCTCCTGTCAAGTCAAAACAAGCAGCTTTTATGGAAACATCTGAACCAAAAATCCGAAACAATTCACCCAAAGACAGTCCCAACAGGGGCAATGTTTAGAGCAGGGGATATAAGAGAGGTATGAAGGAGACAACCTTATTATTTGCCAATGATATGTTTTGAATCTGTAAATGACAGGGGAGGCAGCACTGAGGGGGCCAATCAGCTTTCAGCTAAAGCCGGTGTCCATGTGGCCCTTCCCCTATATATACACCACTTGGTGCCAATAGAATGACCTTCTAAAAAGTTTATGAAGTAGTTTATGGCACTTCTTGAGTGCAATCATCACAATCATTGTTATGGTTATCTGACATGTCTGGTTAGCATTGCTTGGTGTCTTTACAAAGACTGATCTGTTTTGGAGTTTCATTCCTAGCAGCTGGGGATTTCCTACTTGAGTCTGGGATCTGTAACACTTGCTTTTGAGTGAGACAGAGATCTGGCTCGAAAAACCTACAGCATGCAGCTCGGAGGCCACAGAACTGGCCCCACTGAAACTAGTAATTAAGAGCACTCCCACTGGCACAATTTAAGGTTAATTGTCACTGACCTACACCATCTCAGCAGATTCAGAAGATAACAGGCCCCTGCTGTGGAAACAAGTTGGCTGCGAGACACGTGTCCGCAACACTAGAAGCCCATAATTAAGAGGCATGACTCATGCGGGTTCAGCCACATCGAGAATTTGCAGCTATTCACGGAGGAGGGTATTAGTCTCTCTGCTCTGCTCTGCCGATGGTCTGGGATGCGATTCCTTACGGGGGAAAGGTGGGCCCCAAATCCGTACCTGGAGAAAGAGGTTGTGACTGATCTGGGAGAAGGTAGGCGCATTGTCGTTGATGTCCGACACGGTGATCGTCACCTGCACCGCGGTAGAGAGCGGTGGGTCTCCCCCATCAGCAGCTTGGATGGTTAAGGAGTAATGAGGGACCTGCAAAGGTGCAAAGGTCGACAGTCAGATCCTCTGGACGCATCATCATGACAGAAGGATAAGATCTTCTGTGAACTTCTAGCATAGAGTATAGAATACAAGAGAATGAAGGACTTTGTAATGAGCAGTTTAATGGAAGAGGTGCTGAACATCTTGAGTCAGGGATGACACTATTTTATGATTAAGATCAGGATCATGGTGGGTTTGGCAGGAGCAAATCATTTGGAAGGATCTGCTCACCTCCTCTCGATCCAGTTTCCGGTTCACCCTAATTTCTCCACTCTGGCGATTAATGATGAACTGCTTCTGGTGATCACCGTTCACGATGCTGTAGTGGACAAGGCTGTTTGAAGGTCCATCGAGGTCCTCTGCCGTTATCTGGAAGCACAAACAAATTCCATTATGCTGCCTTTGCAGTGGGAATGTGGGATATGATGCTGAAGCCAATCCTTCATTCATTGAGGGGTCAAGTCACCGGCTTTCTCTGTTCTGATAAGACCAACTGCCAGCATACCTGCATCACCAAGTCATCGAGAGCAATGTCCTCCGGGACTTCGACGCTGTAGTCGCCTCGGTTGAAGATGGGAGGGTTGTCGTTGACGTCCGTGACATTGATGATCACCATGGTAACATCGCTCAGGGAGGACTTGCCTCTCGATCCCTCCACCGAGAGGTAATACTCGCTCCGCTGCTCGTAGTCCAGGGGCGCATTAACTGAAAGGACACCTAGGATACAGAGATGATGGATGAGAGATGACAGAGATGATGCAGATGACAGGAACACCGCGCCGAAGCCACCCAACAAGGACATTCATACATACTCAAACTCAAGTCTGTGCTTGTGAATGTCACAAATAAGCAACACAGCCAATGGTTGCTCAACACTCTAAATTCTTATAAGTTTCATTAAAAGCTAGCCACTGAAAGCAGCTACACCTCCCCCCGCAACAAAGTCAGTCTTTTCTGCCAACAATAAAGAGGAATGAGACCTGTCCACAACTGTGTCAAAATTCAGAAATCCCAGCCTCTACAGACATATGCAACATGACTCAACTATAGCAAAGCTATGCTAAAAAGCTAAGACCTTGGAGCCAATGAAAGAAGCAAATTCTATCTTCCAGGTAACACTAGTGATCCCTGCCCTAGACTGCCAGGAATCAGGATTAGCTACAAACAGCCTGTACGTTTTCTTCATTTTTGGAAATAGAAACAAAAAATAAGAAGGTCTTTCATTTATTTGGAGGTCTACAGAACACATGCTTAAAGAATCATGGTTAATAATCTGTTGCACAAATCCAGAGTCGCCAGATCACCGTAATCCTGAAAAGGACACAGGATGGCACAATTTGCTAACATTGTTCATCTTGTTTAGTGTTTGGGCCGACTGCCAGTCACCTTCACATGCTCAATTAAAATACAGCAAAAAAGCATGCTGTGAACTCAGCAGAGCCTACACACCTAAAACAAATACAAGCTCATGCTTCTCTGTGATCTGCCACACTGCCATTCCAACTCAGCGATGCTCTTGACTGACTCCCCTGCAATGTGAGGAGTCATGGGAGCTCATGGGAGTTTTACGCGCACAAAAATGTTCTGAGTGCAGAAAGAAAAATTATTGGTCGAGAAAAATAGCCAATCAGATTGTAGAGGAGGTGGGCCCAAGCAACTAGAGGAGATGGGACCAAGGCATCTGATTTGCTGATCCTGACTCCTCCAGTTATCGTGGCTACAGCAATGCATTCTACAGTGATCAGAAGAATCTGATATGACTCAGATACCTCTTTACTGTGCCCTGTAAGCTTCTTTAATGAGGTCGTTAAAATGAATAATACAGGGTGTAAGCAAAGCAGGTTTATATAACTTTAGTCGACATTCAACCTGAAGCGAAATCCTGTCTAAACAGTATTCTGTCAAGCTATATGACAGTACAAGGCAAAACAATGACCTCTACTGGAGGATAGCGATATAGCAACATACCACTAAAATAACACCATAACCACCGATCTATCTCGGGTCACCCTAAGAAACACATTGGACAAAATGAATATATGATTTTATATAATTTTGGTTTATAAAAGTAGCACATTGTTAAACCATCATTTTAAAATGATGCTTCGGGTTAAATCTGTGTGTGAACTGAATACACCCAGTGGAACATGTGTAACCGGCACAAACTCTCTCACTCAATAATACCCAGAAGGCTCCACACAACCGATCTTTCAGTTCTTCCCTTTCTGTCCTGCTTCGTTCTACAGTTTTGTTTTTCAACATGTTTGTCTGCAGTGTAACAAGACCCAAGGCTCAAATAACGCAGCCAAAAAAAGATAAATCTCAGTATAAAGGATCACATTTTAAACCAGACTGAAATTAGGGTTCATCTGTCACAGCTCTTCAGGAAATTGTAGTATGTCTGTGTCAGCACCCAGCCTGCCTAAATTCTTACTGACTGACTAAATAATGCTGCTCCAAGTGATGACTGTACAAAACCTTCATGAGCGGTTTATCGGCTAATAAAGGAGAAGCATTATTACGCAATGAAACTCACGCTAATCTGCAAGCCATGAGAAAAGATTCTCAGTGGGAGTGAGTCATTCACGGACATGCCTTTACAGGCAGTTGAAGTCTTCCTCTTTCCCGATAACTGATGTGTTTTTGTCTAATGCAGAGAGCGAATGTGTTTCATACTCTTTCAGCGGTGTTACTGCACCAGATCTGTTATTGTTTGAAAATACCTTCAGGGGTGAAGAATTTAAGATAATCTTCCAGGTTTTTAAACAAAATCAGATGCCCTCATTATACATCATAAACAGTTTGCCTTTTTTTTCCCTCTGAGATGTTCTCACACTTCCTGCTTATCTATAGCATGGCGAGTCTGGAATCTATTCCATGAAAAAGAGGCACAAGGCAGGACAGTTCACAGATCACAGGCATTTTGGTGATGATAATTCAACTAACTACATTCTTGGATTGTGGAAGTAAACCAGGTTATCCAAATGATACCCATTTAAATGCATGGAAAACATGCACATTGTACACAAACAGCTCCCTGCAAGTCTTTATTTGTTATCCACCCACAAGCTATATTATCAATACTGTAATAGTGCAGCATGTTAATCATTACCTGATTTTGGATTAATCTGGAACATTCCATGCTCGTTGCCAGAAATGATTTCGTATAGGATGGGCACGTTGTCTCCGGAGAAGGCCGACACGCTCAGCACCTCGGTACCCACTGCAGCGGATTCTGGGATTTGGGCTGAGTATTGGCTGCTCTGGAAGACCGGCTGGTAGTTGTCAAGGTCCACGATGTTGACGGTCACCGTGGCGATGGAATTCAGTCGCCGGGGAAGCCCCCGGTCTGTGGCCTGCACCTGCAGCTCGAAGGTGGTCTGAGGAATGTCGGTCAGGGAGCTCTCCAACCTTAGGATCCCGGAGTACTCATCCAGCGAGAAGTAGGAGCTGTCTGAGCCAAGAAGTTTGTAGACGACTTCGCCATTAATACCTGAGGAAGGAAGAAATACATACATTTATTTTATTGCTTTTGAGACATTTTGGTTTCTTATTTATAAAAGCCATTAAGGTAACACTTTACTTAGGGACATCTCTTTAGTAATTTATTAATACATTCAAAACAAATAATCCATTCATAACACATTATAAACATATTTATCAAAAGGCATAATACATTATAGCCATGTGTATTAAGCATTATGAATGGTTTATGAAGCTCTCATCCATAATGCACTATATATATATATATATATATATATATAGCATTATAATGCATTATAATGGTCAGTATAAGCATTAAGGATCGTTTGTACTGCATTATAAAGGTATCTATAGTGTATTATAGATGAGAGCTTCATAGAGCATTCATAATGCATAATAAACATGACTATAATGTGTAATGCCTTTGTATAAATATTTATAGCCCTGTTTGAAATGCATTATGAATGCATCATAATGCATTATGAATGTGTTTATAAATCACTAAAAGCATTGTCTTAAGTGTTTCCATAATTATTTCACACAAAGGTGACATAGTAGGCAGTTTTTGTGGGTTTCAATGTTGTGCAGTTTGTAAGTCATCCCCATTCTCGTGTGGGTTTCCTCTTTCCGGAGCCCGAAAGCATGCAGTAACGCAGATTGGCATCCCTACATCTCCCATAGCGTGTCAGTGTGCGCTCTGTGACAGGCTGGCATCCTGTCCAAGGTGCCCCCCCCCCCCCCCTCGCATTGTGCCCTGTGTTTCCTGGGACAGGCTCCAGGCTCATCAAGATCCAGAACTGGGTAAGACCAGATCCCATTTGCTGTTACTACTCACAGGAAAAGGGATTTAAAGTTTTGGGGAATATCGGACTACAGCAGAGATAGAAGCTGCTGACATTGCGATATCATGAGAAACGGTAAAGTAGCTCAATAAAAAAACAGCCTGTTTGTGCTGTAAATGTCACTGCAAGTCCGGTGAAAGTCACTTTTGTTTCAGCGCGGTTGGATTTTTTTAAATCAGTGAAATCTTATACACTGGTCCTTTTTCACCTCCCCAGATGTCTTTTTCACCATGGTGTACTTTCAATCACCTCCATGTCAGAAATGTGACTCTAAGGCTCCACACATCCGGTAATGATATCCACACATCATTAGAAGTTACCAGTCACCATGAGTGTCTGTGATTCAGGAATTATTCCAGAAGAGTATGAATGGCAAATGGACTGCATTTATATAGCTTTTCTACTCTCAAAGCGCTTTACAACATGTGCCTGCCATTCACCCATGCATACCACACATTCATACAGCAGTGGCAGAGGCTACCATGCAGGGCACCAACCTGCACACCAGAATTGGGATTGGATCAGGTTCAGTGTCTTGCTCAAGGACACTTTGATCGGGTCAAGAGAAACCAAGGCTCAAACCTGCAACCTTCTGGTCGCTGAACGATAGCACTACCTCCGGTGCCACCAGGATTTATGACAGTCTGAGTCCGGGTTATTTGCCCAGATTTGTTCACACATAGAGGGTATTTGTCTGCAGTAGTCAATGGCTGTCATACATACTGCAGATATATAAACAATTGCCACAAAACAAGACAATCGTCCTATCTATGGCAGAATACACCATGGATAAGATACGGCCCCACTGCATTGAGATACAACTCACACAGTCGTGAGCTAAAGTCAACTGGGATGGACAGGGCAGAGCGTGAGAATCATGGGAACAGACTGGAGAACCTGCAGAAAACCCGCAGAAATGTATCTAGCAGAGATCAGAGCTGCGAGTGATAAGCTTTATCCACAAAGCCACCATGTACCTTCATGGAGCATATCCTGAATCGACAGCTATGTCCTGGAACGCCAACGGGGCAGCCTTGATTCTGGGATATGATCTCAGCATGAATATGGACACCTTCTAACGGACAGTGAGACCCAAAGCTTTAGAACCCTCACTAGGTGGGATTTAGCATGGGCTGCTAATCGTTGCCTGGTTCAAACTAACAATAAACTAGCCAATAGGAGAGCAGCTTGAAGCAGACATCGGTGGACAGAGAACAGCGTGGCATTCGATGACTTGCTTCTTCTGCTGCCAATGACCATGCTCAGTTCTTCAGCTAGGTTGAAAAGCAAGGCAGTGTGGAACTTTGGGGCGAGTGTGGGCACGTCTCCGTGGAGAACGCCCATCTGGAGAGATCAAATGTAGAGCACCTCCAGGTTGCAGCCTGCTTTGTACTAACTCACTGTGACTGGGCAGGGACAACGTGCTAACAGGAGCTAACCAAGCCACCTGGGAATGGGTTCCAGAAGACTCGGTTATTCAGGGCTGTGAATGGTTCCCACTCCCACCACCAACAGGCATCAATGCACACAAGTGGGAAACGCACCTGCATCTGGGTCTTTGGCGTAGATGACCGCAATGGGTGTCCGCACAGTGGTGTTGTCGAAAACAGTTACGGAGTAATGGCTCATGGGGAACTTGGGCGCATTGTCGTTCTGGTCCTGGATCATCAGAAGGATGTCGGCCTGGCAGGATCGTCCCCCACCGTCGGTCACCTTGGCAACCAGGTCGAATTCCAAGTCTACCTCCCGGTCAAGCGACGCCAGGGTGTACAGGTCTCCTGTGAAGTGTGCACACACACACACACACACACACAGAAAAGAACACAGCAGAGTTGTGCGCGTGTCAGAGATAATTATACCCGTAATAAATTCTTTCTTGTTTTCAGCACAGAATTTCCTGTCATAATTCTGCCAGTTTCAAGTTTAAACAAGACGGATCAACACTCAATAAAGCTTGCTGCTTAACAAAATTATTAAATATCTGTGGTTTCGGAGAAATGAGGGGGCAGCCCTAAAGCTAAGGGTATGTGTAAATAATAATGTAAGACTGCATGGAATTGACTGCATATAATCAGGGAGGCACATATCTTGTGTGCAGGTATGCGTTCGCCATATAAAGTTTAAAATGCATGGCAATTTCTTGTTGTAGCAGTGCAAATACATACAGTCTCCCCGTCTCTGCGGCGTATGTGTTCCAAAACCTACCGCGGATAACTGAACCATCCGCTGACCTCATATCTCTTTTGATTCTCATACTTAGATATCGTAATTTATAAATTAAACACAAAAAGACAATATCAGCATTAAATACAGTAATAATTAGACACATTGTACAATGTACGATGCTCTACAGTACTGCACTCTGAGGTTTTAACCTAATTCTCAAGACATGATAGAGCAATGAGTTTATGTGCATTTGAATTACCGTGCATTTTAATCTTTATGCGGCTATAGTGTACTTCTTTCATGGAATAGAAGCTAAAATACATCTTAATGTCTTGTCAAAATAGTATAATAATAATTGAACTTCATTGATCCCTGTCAGGAAATTCTTTTTACGCCTCCCTCCACTTGCTCTTTGTAGAGCAAGTCGTCCGTGAAGGGCTGTCACCTGTTGAAGCGCCCAAGGAGCTGGGGGTTAAGGGTCTCGCTCAAGGACTCGCAGACATGCTGAGGCTGGGTTTGAACCTGCGACCTTGTGATTACAGTCTCGCAGGCTTAGCCCACTGAACCACACGCTGTACCCAAAACAGTGGATTTGCGCATAAAATAATTAGACATTTTCACTGTTACAACAAGAAATTGCCTGGCGTATCTCTTGCATACCAGTTATGTGCATCCCTCCATATAACCCAAAAATGAACAGATGCAGAACTTCCAGCGGCAATGTGTTTAAAAGTGGAAGCCAAATGCCACATCTTAAATGCCACGATATACTCCCTGTGTTTACGATATGTCATTCACAGAGTTAATATGCAGTTATTAGTGTGACATATATGTCACTAAAATATGTGAATATGCACAAAGAACACTAGGGGTCTTTGAAAAGGTGCATTTTATGCTTTGTTCCGGGCATCACTCAGCTTCCTATGAACCTTCAGAGCACAGATACTATCAGATACTTAGACAGACAAAGGAGTACCCTGCGACACAGAAACGCACGTCCGGCCCCTATGAAGGTAAGAGACGGGCATTACCTGTGTCTTGGTTGATATGAAACTTATCAGCATCAGGACCGTGGATACTGAAGGAGAATTGTCCATTTGTACCAACATCGGGGTCAGTGGCGGTGACCTTGAGAATGAACAGGCCCGGCGGAGAATTCTCCATGACGACCTCCGTGTAGAGCAGCTGTGCGCAAAAGCAGAAACGACCGGTGTGACCAGGGGAAACTCTTTTTAAATATGTCTGTGGGTTGTTTATCGTCTGTCTGTCTGTCTGTCTTTTTGTCTGTTGATAATTCAGACAGACAATGTAGCAGATAGACACAAAAGCAATTACGGTAATGCAAAAGACAGAGGAGAAGAAAAATAAAAGGCCCAAAATCTCATCTTATAGCTAGTACTGTAATGACACTCATACTTCACTGAGCCAGGAAGAAGATGGCAAAATCATGGTAACGGCCGATCAACTTTCACTTTTGTATCTTAGCGAATAAAATGGACCAGTCAAAAATAATCATGTTGCACACAGACAAAGAAGGCAAATGCTGTGCAGATTTTCCTTCTTATGAGTGGCTCATGTCTCACCTGCTCACAAAGTGGGCTGTTATCATTGATGTCAAGAACGTGAACCTCAACGATGGAGGAGGTCTGGAAACGTCCGTCGGTGGCTGTGATCTTCAGACTGTACTTCTCCTTCACTTCTCTGTCGAGAGAGCCTTTCACTACCACCTTCCACTCGTCCCCATCCTGGACCATACCAAACTGGCCCAATGGGTCTCCATCTACATGGAATGGCCAAAAAATGTAACTTAACACCCATGCAGCGACCATTAAAAATGCTTTAAATTACCTCACTGGCACTGGGTTTACGGCATATACAACATATAAATATGAATGTGGTAAGCATTTTTATTTTTTAAACTCAAACATGCCGCAAAAACCAAGAATAATCTAGAACAAAGAATAGCTACTATTCCTTGAGCGTACTAAATAATCCCTGTATCTGTCCCTTTTCTTACATACAACCAAAACAGAAAAGGATAGAAATCATTGGTATTTTACTATATATCAGTATTTTTCATAAACTGCTAATGTAGTACAGGGTCACACAAAGCCTGGGGTCTATTCCATGGAATGAAGGGCACAAGGAGGGGATACCCTGGGATGGATGCCAGTCCATTTTAAGGCACATACTGAAACCCTGAAGGCAATTTAGAGATACCGGTTCATCTAACCATACATTGCAATGCGATACCAAAGCATACTGAGGAACTATGTACATGAATTGGAAGTATGCAGACTCCACAGGTAACAGAACCAGAGAGAAGACCAGCCGGGGTGTGAACAAAACTGACTTAATTTATATTAATTGTTTTGTGAGTAAAATCATGAGCATGTGAAATTGTTTGCTCTGAATGACAGAACTACAACCTTAAAACTAATTTAACATGTTTCGTGTAAAAACGTTAACTGTCCAACTTGAGGACTCTCACCTGTTATGTAACATGTGACCTGCCTGTTCTCCTCCAAAATGTCAGCATCAGTGGTGCTGATGGTGACGATGACTTCTCCTTCTCTGCTGTTCTCCAAGATGGAACCCTGATACACCTCCTCGGTGAAGTGAGGCGAGTTGTCGTTTTCATCTGTCACTGTCACCTCCACCAGCGTGGAGGAGGAAAGCTTGACACTCCCTCCATGATCGGTGGCCACCACGTAAAATCGGTACAGACTCATGACCTCGCTGTCCATCTCCTTCATTGTGGTGATCCAACCACTCCCACTGTCGATGGCGAACAACTCACTGATGTCATACAGCTCTGGTTCCAGCCTGTATGTTACCTCCCCGCTGGTTGCAGTGTCTGGGTCATTCGCTGTAACCTGAATGACAGTGGCCCCCGCTGGCATGTTCTCAGACAGAAAGGCTCTGTAGGGGTCAGCTTCAAAAACTGGTTGGTTATCATTTACGTCTTGGACTTGGATGTTGACGGACACCAGTGAGGCCACATCTGTGCCGTTGTGATTGCAGTGAGCCATAACATCGATCTTATACCATTTGTTCTTCTCATGATCGATGTTCTTTTGGATAACCAAGGTTCCACTGTCTTTGTCGACAGTGAAGATTTTTTCCTTGTTACTTTCAATTGTGTTGCCTTCCACTAGGCTATATATGACTGGAATATCTGCATCAGCCTTAACTATCCCAACCTCAGAGCCTAAGGGAAGGTCCTCAGATGCTGAAAAGGTGTACAAAGGCTCTGTGAATCTTGGCAAATCAACCTCAGGTGGAACAACTTTCACTTGTAGAGGAACGGTGGTATTATAGAATGGGAGGCCCCCATCGCGGGCTTCAACCTTGAAAGTGAAGATTTTGTTCTCCATCCCAACCAGGCTCTCCTTGACACTGACCACACCAGTGAAAGGATTTATCTCGATGAGCTCCTCTGTGATATCCTCCACATCGTCAACCATGTACGTGACATCTGCATTTTTGCCATCGTCCGCATCATACGCCATTATCTGAATGACGGGGGAGCCTTTGTTTACAGTAGATTTGATCGACACTTGATATTCGGATGACTGAAATTGGGGAGCATTGTCATTTTCGTCCGTTAGAATGATCTTAACGGTGCAAAACGCAACTTTTCCTCCACCGTCTTTTGCCATAACCTTTATAGCAATCACCTTCTGGGTTGGGTTCTCTCTGTCGAGGGGCTGAGATGTGCTGATCTGTCCCTCGTTGTCTATGGCGAATTTCTCATCAGCTAGTTTGTTAATGATCGTATAATCCACGATGCCATATGGCCCATCATCTGGATCAATAGCCGCAAGTCTGATGACGCGGGTTCCGGTTTCGGCATTCTCTGCCAGTTCGGCCTCATAGACGCTTTTCTCAAAGTACGGACTATGTTTGTTAGTGTTCATCATATCAATGTTGACCGGAGCTGTCTTTTGAAAAACCCCATCAGAAACAGCCACGGTAAGGTTATAAAAAGGGTCTAAGCTTCGACTACAGACATTCGCAAAAGAAATTAAACCTGAGGATTTATTGATGGCAAAATGTCTGTTTTCGTTTCCTGAGATTATTTTGTACTCCAGGCTGTCATGATCACTGATGTCCGGATCTGAAGCTTGGATCTTGATTACAATGTGACCACAAGTGGCCATTTCACTAAGATTAGCCTGATACTGAGACTCACTGAAGTTTGGAGGGTTGTCATTAACATCAGTGACATTGACGACGACAAACACTTCGCTGGTCAAGGGGGGAACCCCATTATCTGTAACCTTGACTTTCAAATGATATTGCTGAATATTTTCATAATCTAGAACCTGCCTGGTTACTATAAGCCCACTGACTGGATCAATTTCAAAGACATCTGTTTCATTCTTTCCAGTGCCTATTAATTCATAAAATAACTCTTGATTTCTTCCAGAGTCTCTGTCTGTGGCAAAAACCTGCCGTACGGAGGTGCCAATTGGTAATCCCTCAGACAGACTTGCCGTGTAAGGCATCTGTGAAAATGCTGGGGCATTGTCGTTTATATCTTCTACTTCAATCTCAACAGTGGCCTCAGAGAATGTGCCCGCCACTGAATCTGTTGCTCTAACAGTCAGAACATGGCTACTTTGAGTCTCATAGTCCAAAAAGTCAGCAGTGCTCAAAATACCAGTTTTGAAGTCTATGTGAAAGTTCTTTGAGGAGTTCTCTTCCGCAAGGTTGTAGATCACACGAAAGCCCTCAGGATTTCTGGCTTGCACATGTAAGATAGTTGTGAAAGGCAAAAGATTTTCCGGAATTTTCAAACGATAAAGTGGACTCTGGAATATTGGATTGGATCGATTTCGGACTTGTACGTGAAGCTCTCCAACACACATCAGACTTGGGTCCCCCTCATCTCGGGCTACTATGCTGAGGTCATACTTATTCATGGACTCAAAGTCAAAACTTCGCTGTAAAGAAACATCCCCAAGGTAAGGATCAATCTTGAAAAGGCTGAAGTCATCCTCCAGCAGGTAAATCACTGATCCATTTTCCCCAAGATCTTTGTCCATAGCTGTCACTTGGAAGAACACATCACCTATCTCAGATTCATCAGATATTGTCACAAAGTTCGGCAAGTTCAAGAATTCTGGTGCATTATCATTCACGTCACCTACATATACCTTCACGTATGTAGTGGCAATTCTAGGAGGACTCCTCAAGTCCCTTACCTCCACTGCTACATCATACACATCTTGCTCCTCCCTATCAAAAGGAATACCTGTAGTTTCCAGAACCCCCGAAGTCGGGATCATTGAAAACATGCTCTGAGGATTAAGAATTGAGTAGATCAAAGGTTCATTGAGGTAACTCCCAGAGGCTCTCATAACTGCTAAGCTTTGGATAGTTGTTGTGTTCTCCATCACAGTGGTGGCGTAGTGCATTTGATCAAATCCAAGATTTGTCTTTGTAATATTAGTGACATTTATCTTGACCACAGCAGTGTCTTTGTATAAGCCATCAGAGGCTTTGACTAAGATGTGATAACTAAGTTTGAGACTAGAGGCATTGCTTATAGAGATTACCCCACTAGAAGGATCAATACTAAAAACATTAGGAATGTTTCCCTCATGAATTGAGTATGATACAACTGAATCTGGATCAACTGCAGTCACTTGGATAACCTCCATTCCCAGAACTGCAGGGAACAAAATAGAAGATTCATACATAGACATGATGAATTTAGGAGGACAATCATTAAAATCTAGGATGCGTATAGTTACTTTAGCTGGTTTGACCGCGTATAAAGACGGTACACCTGAATCCATCACTTGAACACTAAAATGGAACTCTGGTGTTGATTCGTAATCAACAGTGGAAATTATAGAGAGAGTGCCCATGCTGGGGTCTATAGAAAACACGCTTTGCATCTCCGGTTCAAGTATCTGAAAGACAAGCAAGGCATTAGTGCCTGTGTCTGCATCGGTAGCACGGACCACCAAAGGTGTTTTGTCCTCCCGCATCACCATGCTATTGACAGGGGCAGACTCGCTGATCTGCCCCACAAACTCATCCTGGAGAAAGGCAGGCGGGTTGTCATTCTCATCAATCACATAGACGTAAACCATGGCATCTGAGGAGGCTCCAGCCAGGGTAGAGGCTCTTACAAGAAGCCGGTAGGAGGCACACTCCTCAAAGTTGAGAGCCCGTTGTACCGACAACACTCCAGAGATGGAGCTGATGTGGAAAGTGCCATTAGGATCTCCATCCTTGATTCTGTATTGTACTGCAGAAGGGCTAGAGGCAGTGATGGTGATGAGAGGGGTGCCCACATGACTTGACTCAGGGATTTCTGTGAAATACTCTGGTGAGGAGAACTTGGGTGGCATGTTCTCAGAGAGCTTCACCTGGATGGTGACTGGGCATATGTCACTGCGTTGGGGGAACCCCTGGTCTGTTGCCTTCACATGGAGGTGGTAGTGTTCTTGGGAGAGGTTGTCTAATGGTTCTGCCATCACTATACTGCCAGTTTCAGGATCAATGCTGAAAATGCCATCAGCATTCCCTAAAAAAACAATCACGACATTAGAATTCGTTTAAAGGCATAGATAAAAGCTCCTAGCTTCAAATACCCTCTGACACCATTGAAATACAGTCTGACACATCTATGCTCAACTTGTAAGGAAATACTATTCAAATAAATTGGAAATTAAACATTTGTGTCTTTTTTCAACAGAGCATTGTTTGCAAGAACAGAGTATTCCTCTCACAGAACATGTGTCCAAGGACAACGTTCTTGCAACGGAACAGGGCTCCTCCCTCACCTGAATGGAAAGAGTAAATGATGTCAGCATTGCTGCCCGTGTCCTTGTCCAAAGCCTTGACTCGCAGCACCTCCGTGCCAGTGGCAGCGTCGCTCAGAATAGTGGCTGGATAGTGAGGGCTCACAAACGCGGGAGCATGATCATTGCAGTCTTCCACATGGATAACGGCTTTTACAAAGTTCCTCTTTACTGGAATCTCTTGATCCCTGACCTGAGATCAACAAAACCAGGAGGGAAAGGTTCCGTCAAACTTGGCAATGAAATTAACGCTGCCTGAATTCACGGGTTATTCGAAAACACAACAGAAATAGAGCCCAGAAATGCTCTTCTCTGACTGATCCCAATGGTGCGGTGCTGCGGGAGTGTGGAACAATGGGAGTGTGGCAACATCACGCTTATAATTTAGACTGTGTCATCTTTATCCACGTCAAGTGTAACACCACAAACAGAGCTGTGAGACAAGCTCTCCACTTTGATGTGGTGATCCGTGTTATTATTACTGTGAGCAACTGAAAATCAAACTCTGTTGTGGCCTTGGCACTGGATTAAAAACACCATCATTTTTAACCAGTATTGCACTGACAATCACATGTAATAACAAGCGATGTGTGGAAAATGGTGCTGCGTTACTGCTGCCATTTATACGGTACAGACAAGCGTTATATGCAAACAACCATGGACATGATTTATTTAAGGGTTCAGTGTGTTGCCCGCTCTCATAAACTACCCCCAATGGTTTTGATATTGATGTGGTAATAATTATTCTATATGCAGGTTTCCAATATAAAAATGTACCTACTCAAAGAACCAATGTTCATGTATCAACCTAATGGCGCCAAGCACCAGTCATATTGTATGATTGTTTTATTCCCCTCCCCCGACGCTGCATGGTTGTAAATTGTTATTTTGTTCACAACAAGTGCTCCCCTGCCACCTCTGAAAGACCTTGACACATTAGTGAGGACTGGATGGGCAGTGTACCATGATGATGAGCGTATGCACTGGCAGGGTTTCAAAGTCCAGCTCCTCAGCCAAGACGAGGATTCCGCTCTTGGGGTCCAGGTGGAAGTGAGCGACACTGCCGGGCTGGACGCTGCCATGGATGGTGTAGACTAGCCTGCTGTTGATGTCCTCATCCCGGGCATTGATCTGCAGGACCTCCTTCCAAGGAGCGGTATCCTCTGGCACCCTCACCTCGTAATGTTTCTCTAGGAATTCTGGACGATGTTCGTTCATGTCCAGCACACGTATGTAGGCCTGACATTACAAAGCATGATATGTCAGTACCAAACATTTTGATTAGTCTCATAAGATACCCAACTGCTACCCATAAAATGAAGTCACATTAGACAGATATTAGATATTTTTACTTCATGAAATTGAACATCTTACCTAAGGGTACTAATGCAAGCAGCAACCCTTAACCTTGTAGCTACCTACAACTCTAGTTAATTAGCAAATCAAACTTCAGCATTCTTGAAATGTGTATATACAATTCATTTTACCCATTAATTGCTCAAAATCTCTTCTTGAGAATCTTTTTGGCCACTTCCTCCGGAGTTACTAGTAACCCTTGAGTAAACATTGGATCATTATGTCCAGATTAATCTACCCACCTGTGTGGTTATAGCCTTGGTTCCATCAGTGACCCTGACTGTCAGGTTATAATTGGACCTCCTCCCAGCATTCAGTGGCCTGGCGATCATCATGCTTCCACTGTTCTTTTCCACATCAAAGTCCTCTGCTCCTTCGCCGCCTATGATGCATCGACAGTGGTTTAAACCAGACATCCGCCTCCAAGTATTGGGCTGAGTGCATTGATTCAAGGATCCCCTGGAGCAGAATACCCAAAAGGCCACAACTGGGTGGCGGATGCTGTCCCCAGCAGGCTGCGGTATTCATGCGTGCTAACATATGGTCCCCCAAAAAGGACAGCGCCACCAACAGGAGGCAGCAGGAAAGACTGCTCCTGCTCTCTCACATCAGTGCAGGGCTGCTAATGAGATTTATAAAGACACTCGAAACCTTCAAACATCCACAGACGTATCAAACCCCTGCAGCATGGAATGCAGGCTACATTTTTCAACGTTCTGCCATTAAGTTATTAAGTCTGATATTTTAATTGAAAATGCATGTTGTAATCCAACAAATGAAGCAAGTGGCAGTAATACTAATAATAACCATAATGATAAAACACCCTTACATTCTTATGGACATTCCTTTCAGGGACCCCAGATCCTAAACCACCAGGTTCCAGCTGTCTGGCTTTGCCTAAATAACATTGTGAGCTATCAGCTTTTATAATCAGGGCAGTATTCTGGGAGAGGAACACTTTGTTCTAGAAGACCTCATGTGTACTCTTATCCAGGACTGCAGGGAGGGGGAACTGTGGCAAGTCTCCTACAATTAGGTTGCATGTTTCACCTCTGAAGACAAGCCTAGAGGCCTCTGGAAGGGAGGCAAACTTACACCAAGCCAGGAAAGGAGGGAGGGTTTCCCCACGTTAAAATTCTTGTGGAGTTTTACTAACATACAAGTGTTTTGCGGGCAGAATGAAAAATGATTGTGGTTCAGATGATGGTTCAGAGAGATAACCAAACAAGTTGTAGAGGAGGTGGGTCCAAGAAACTGGAGGGGGTAGGACCAACCAATCAGGTGTCTTGATTCCACCTCCTTTAGTTGCTTGGACCCACCTCCATTACAATCTGGTTGGTTATCTCTCTGAACCAATCATATTTTTTTTCTGCCCTCAGAACATTTGTGTTTGTGTAAGTAAAACTCCCATGAACTAAAATTTGTGGAGTGGAGGGGGCTCCCCCATGATAAATTCTACTGAGCGGAGGGGCACCCCTTGAAACAGGTCACATGTCCTGTATTAGTTCAAAATGGGATACATCGTTTTAGGTTTCCTGTAAAATGGGGGAAAACTGGGATGGGTGGGGGTGGCAACTCTACTCCCTACACTAATAAAAGGCACAAAATCACAGAGAATGCTCCCTATGGAGTGGATGTGTCACATGGGTTGGGGGGGGGGGATTATTTAAGGGGAACCATTTGGCAGCACAGCCCCCTAACAGACGAGGCGGCCACTGGGGAAGGACTCACGCTTCCTCCCCCAGATGGTGCGTGTGAAGTAATCCGCCCGCCAAGACCCCGCGCCTCCGCGCTCCCGCGCGCCTGCGTGCCCGTCCCTTTCATCTCTGCTGCCGGGACGGTGTGAAGCTGGGACTCTCGCCTCTCCGGTGTCCCGCCGGCTTCTTCTGCTGCTCGCCGCATGCCCGCGGTCGCAGCAAAAGGTTGCTGTATTTTTATTCCACTGCCAACTGCGTCTAAAGCCCTGCACTTATTAATATTTATTCGAGCCACAGCAGAGAATCGAAAGAGGGTTATTAGCTGGGGAAGTCATTGCCTCGCAGGTACAGAAACAGGGGTGAGGCCGCGGCTCAGTTCTCTACCAAAGAAAGACTCCAGTAGCTTCTGGAGGCCCGGCATCCGAGTAACACTGAGTAACACTGAGTAACAGTCCTCTTTCCCCTGCAATGTCATCTACCTGTGGCAGATGAACCGGCTTGTGGGCTGGAAATTTCTCTCATAATTATATTGCATTTCAGACTCTGTAGGAACAGCGCCACTGAAAAACACTTTCTTACATGAATGCAGAATCTGGGAATAGAATAATCCCGTATTTGCCTGCCTGTTTTCAAGTCTCATGACCTGCATTTATGCAGAATTACATTCAGCTCTATAAACCAGACCCTAAATCTCTCTCCGATCTATACAGACTGTGTATTTAATTTAATAACTAATAAATGGGCCTGTTATGATTTTTTTCTTCTCTGGAAAACACTGCTGAGAGAACAATTGCTGTGAAGTTTAAAAGTTTACTTTTTTTTTTTTTTTAAATAAACAAGCACCAGTCCTTTAGCGGCCATGCCTTTCATTACAGTATACAGTATATACATTCTGTTACTAATAATATTTAGATGTTAGATGTTTATATTTCTTTTCACCAGATGATGTTGCCATTCTTGGATCTCCATGCCTATTTCAACACACCATTCCAAATAAGAACAGGATTGGCTAATGAGCTGAAGTTAAGATAATGGAGCTCATGTCCGGACAGGACCCAACGCCCACGCTGGCGACCCCTCACCCTGCGGGCTTGAAGAGAGGTGCTGTGTGCTCACGCAGCCTGCCGTGACTCTGCATGGGTGCCGAGCGCCCTACCTGCCCGGGGCCACACCCACGGGCCACATCCCCACCCCTTATAGTGGCACCATCGGCAAAGCAAGGCAAGTCGGACCCCCCCCCCCCCCCCTCCCGCTTATCCAGGTTCACACCCTGGGCTCTCCGCTAAAAAGGGACTTAATCAGCCTGAAACTCCCCCACCCCCATAACACATGCAGATACGTACATGTCTCTATCATCCACAGCCAAATCTTTGTCCTCTGCCTCAACTAATCTTGTTTAGTAATATTTTAATCCCCCCTGATCCCCCCCCGATGTCGCCACCACTCTCTCAACTCAAAACTCTCCACAGCCCTGGTCTGAGTGCTGCATTTGGCCTCACTGTCCAGTCATGCCTGGGTGCCCCCTGCATTTCCTGACTCCTGTATGTCCTCCACGTTGGGGAGGGGCCTCTCAGTCAAACTGCCCACGGGCCGCTGACCATGTTAACGTGCCTCTGGGGACAGGGGGCTTCTCAACTCTGCTTCCAATTTCATTTGCTTTAAAAAAAAGCTGCGTGCCCCTTGCGATACCAGGACGCTAAGAAGCTGGACGTTATCCCAGGAAGCACAGGGCACAAGGGGCAGGATAAGTCAGTGAAAAACACAGCATCCAGCAGAGCACAAGCATTGGCTATATTGGACCCAAAAAAATCCCACAAAATGTTATAACTAAATACAAAATACTCCCCATTTAAAGTGGCTATTACTTGTATTAATATTTTGTTTAGTGGACTGAAGGCTTTGATCAGAACCACTACGATGTAATGTAGGAGTCTTCTCACCTATGATGTCAAACCAGAGCAGACTGGAGGAAATCTCCGTGCTGATAATCCCCACCATGTGAGTGACGGGGTCTGTCTCCATGACAGCGAAGGTGAAGTGTGGCTCGTCGAAGGCCAGGGGTTCGGAGGTGGGCGTTGGCTTTGGAAGCCATTCAATGTCGAGGCGTGCAGTCGATGACCTCGTCGGGCTGCCGTGGTCCGTGGCTTTGATCTGAAGCAGATGGTGAAGCTGTATAAACCACCAACGGATTCACCTTCTTCGGTTTATGTCACTGCCTGCCGTTCCTTGCCGGCTGCCCTCGACAAACAGCAGCCGCATGTAAGAACAGAAAGCTGACAGTGGGAGTCGCGTTTTGCCATCAACCCACACAGGACACTAGCGGAGAAACAGGGGCACCCAAGAGTTCATCTTGCAGGTGGAAATAGGGAAGTGACACTTTAGTCATCCCTGTGTGTGTCTTTTCTCCTACCCTATCTTGCTCATCATGTGACACACAGACAGGTAACAGCAAGCTTCTGGGTCAGGGTTAGTAAGTATGCAGATCCCCTGGAGCTGGGGGTCAAGGGCCTTGCTCAGGGTCCCAACAGTGACATTGGTCTGCCAGCCCCAGGGCCCCAGTATTCCAGCCTTCCAAGTCCAAACCCACCTAGCCACACACCTGCCATCCCCCCACCCCACCCCGTGTCTTGGATCTTAAGACTTCCTTAAGTCACTCTGGCTGGTCGTCTGCTGAAACGCATGACTACGTTCACAATTATCTGCTCAGTGGGACCTCAGTTACTCCAGGGTATGATGCACACAAAACGCAGACCCTTTGATCTCTAATGACAAGCCAGCACTTAGAAAACAAGCAGCTTGAATGGGAGGGAGAGAACAAACATAGATATAGAGCTTTAAGATCAGGGTACAGATGACGCATGAGAGCAGAGTTAGTCATCCCTGCTAATAGGGTGATGGTCAGCGTGATGTTATACCGAGAGGATGCTGTAGTTTCCTGGTACAAAGTCCCCCCTGGAGGAGACCACGCCAGTGTCGGGATCGATGACAAACTGCCCCAGGTCATCCAGCAGGCTGTAGGTGACCCTGGCGTTGGGGCCTTTGTCGTCATCTCGGGCGACCATCCTGTAAACCTCCTGTGGCTTGGCCTCGCCCCGCCGCTCCGGCAACTTCACCTGGAAGAGCTTGTGGCTGAACTGGGGGCTGTTGTCGTTCACATCCAGCACCTGGATTACCACGGAGGCACTGGAGGCCAGCGGGGGTGAGCTGTTGTCGGACACAGTCACCTGGAAGAGGAGGGGGGTGGCAGGTTGATTTTTGTTTCACCCGGAGGGCGGGTTTAAACACTCTCAGGGACTGTGCTCTAATCAATCATAACTTTTTCTGTGAAACTGACACCAAGGTTAAGGGCTCCGCCCACCTTCGCCATTGCCATGGCACCCGGCCAGGGTCAATGCCTCTGCCCTCACTCCGCTCACCTTCCCCGTTGCCATGGCTTTAGACCTGAGTGCTTACTTGTCACAGGTGGCAGTGATCAGGGGCTAATTACAGCCCATTTAAACTCCTGCAGGTCCTGCACTTCTTACTTAATCCTGAGTATTCTGTGCTTTTACCTGTTGTGCATTGCCTGTTACTTTGTTCCTGTTCCTGTTCCTGTTCCTGTCCCTGTTGCCTTGCTTTGTGCTCTGCCATTGCCTATCCTGTTTGCTTAGTGTTTTTCTTGTGCCTAGCTTGGTTATCTCGTCCAGGTTAGACACTTGCTCTGTACCTTTTGTAATGCTGCGGTCTTGTCTTTGGCTTTCAATTATATTTGAATTGCAGTCCCTCAATCTAGCTTTTCTGTGTTCTAGCCTTGTTACCGTTCCTTTAATTGGTTAAACCCCAGTACAGTCACATATCTGGTCCTGACTCCCTTCCTCTCCAAACGCATATTTATTCCTTGCCATGAAGGTTCCCTGCAGGTAAATTAGCTGTATGTGCCCTGCAATTCGCAGGCACCCCGTTGAACATGAACCTTCCGCTCTATGCTGCCTGGGATAGGCGCCAGGCGCCACATTTTAAAACAATACTCGTAAATCATTGCGGGAGAGAAAATGTTTGTACGAAAATTCGACCAACATATGAAAAGTAAAATAATTATAAAACCTTGCGTAAACCGTGATACGCGTTGTACAGGCTATATAGCACATATTTTAGATACATTCACATGTATTTTTGTTTAAGAGACTGCACCATTCCCGCCCACTAAATACCCTATTTCGGGAAAGCAAATTAGCCACATGTATATAAATGCACACATTCTATGTTTGCGACGCCATTTCAGAGACAATGGCGTTGCAAAAGAGAGGGAAAAAGGAATTACTCATAATGTGCAATGAAGTAGGGGAATGCGAAACCATTTTATGTGTTAATACGTCCGCCGGTGTGACAAAAAAAAAATAAGTCCAATGGAAGTATGTGACTAATACTGTTAATGCGGTCATTTCAACAAGCCGGATAAAGACAAAAATGTTAAAAATGGCTGGATTTAAAATCGGTTGAACAGACGTTCCTCTTCTCTGCGAGGAGAATTGCAGAGGTTTGGGGGAGAAAGATCCCCGCGAATGTGAAAGTCGCTGAATAATTATTGGGCTCCACTAACCTCAACACATAACAGTATGCTATATAAAAAGTCTCAAATCTTGTGTTTTACTTCTAGATAACCAAGTCATTCTTACATAAGTTTGAATTTTATTTATATATTTTAGCTTCCACTCTGACCCCCACAGGGAGAAGCAGAGTGAAGATGGATGGATTTGAATTCCTTTTGGCTTCTTTGAATTGTTTACGTCTAATATGTTAATATCATATGACATAAGGAGTCCAGCCCACTATGGGACTATTACCCTCTCAGACGCACTTAAATTGTTCCTCTCTGGGAACGTTAAAGAAAAGTGTCCATCCAGGAAGCCATTCAGTCGCATGGCGCTTAGAGGCAGCGTGTCGAAAGATAAGTGCAGCCAATGAATTAATGCAAAAGAGGATCATATTGAAGGGGCGTAATGAGGCTTAATCTGTGACATAATAATCAGGATGGAGTTTGCATTGGTAAGACAGAGGCAGGCTTATGATGTCACCCCTGTGGGACTGCAGCAGCTGCTGGTCTTCCTGAGAAGTTTAAGTGTCGCCATGCACACTGCTGACAGCTCACTGGACGTGCCATTCACTGCAACAACCAACCTCCAGAGAGCTATTTCGCGCAAATCCCAGAGCAGCTACTGCATTCAGCTCAGGCTTAAATAAAGGCTGCCTTCTGCTTAAACGAAAGAAAGGAACGTGAATGAAATGAAGTGGATCGTGTGGGTCGGTGTTGCGCTCCTCGGTGAACCATAACTCACCTCAATGATGTGCTCTGCTTTCTGTTCCCGGTCCAGGGAGGCCAGAGTCCGAATAGCACCTAAACAAATACACAGGAGGAGGGGGGACAAATTGTCAGGGTGGGGCTTCTTCTTCTCATACTGTAAGTCCACCTGATAGACAAAGCACTCTAGCTGAAATACCACTTCACACTGTTTTCGCAGCTTTACATTTCATGTAAACTTCTTAGAGTCCTTGCAATTGACAGCAAGTTTTGGTGGGAACTGCACAACCCTCCCCACTCCAAGCGTTGCACTTCAACAGTTTAAATATTCCCAAAAACTCTGGGAGAATTGAAAACACGAGTGTTTATAAGTCAGTAATGTGTCCATGACAAAATAACTAACAAGGGAGACTCCCGTGTGCTGCGACAGGGACCTCTGCTTCTCCGGGGAACCTTAATAATTTTGGGTGATTCACAACACAGGTGTTACACTCTTGATAGGAGGACTGTCTGTACTCAGACATCTGTTTGCAAAGCAGGTTTGGCGATAACGCAGTTATCCTTGTGGCTTTCTCGGGTTGGCTGTATGACGGAGTGATGAAAGAGACGCTTCCCACCCTTCAAGTCACAAAGCAGGGCTGCAAATGAGATCCTAAATGCATCCCCACTGCTATCCACAATCAATTGCACGCACTGTTTGGGCATATGGACATTGTAATGCTGCTATATAATTCAGTCTGCTTAGGATGTTGTTTGTGCCTGAACTGGCCTTCAAGGTGCCATGTCCACCCCATACTTAATTCCCCCCCCCCCCCCTTTTACACAGATTGCCATTGTTTTGCACAGATGGCCTTGTCCGGCCACACCTAAGGCTTTAGTTGAATCACCCACCATCCTCATCCCAGAATGCCTCTGGCTTAATGAACTTTCATGCCTCCACACAAATATTTCTTTCTTTTTTGCCAACCTGGGATCCTTTATTAACACGTGAACTCAATCGATCTTTTCGACTACAGCTTCACCAGCTACCTGTCCGGCCAGATCTGTACTTGTCTCTTGTGTCACTGGGACCTGCAACCCACTGCCTACATGACTCATGAACCACTTGCTCAAACACGAAGAAAAAACTGCTCAGGGCTTATTGATTTCAGCAAATCCTGCGTAACGCATTCCCGAGACCATTGTTACCTCGTGCCACAGAGCAGCAGTGCTATTACTCTATAACTAAATGTATCACCAGTTAAACCTCATAATACAATGCCGCTCCAATCAAATACAGCGCGTTCGTTTCAGAGAAACAATTCAGTACAGTGACTCTGAGTGTGATGTCTGGAATTCAAGCCCTGAGAGGAAGGTGTCAGTTATAATGACAGCTATAATCACATTGTTGACCCTTGAGAAAACCCACAAAGATACATGACAGCTAAAATAGAGCAATTTATCAAGAAAACTTCATTTGCTGGTAGTGCTGACATCAGCAATAGTCAGTTAAAAGACAGGGAAATATTTGTTAATCGCTTATATAATGTCAATTATTTTTTTATTTACATTTCAAGGTTTTAAACATGGGATTATAGGGAAATCTTTAGGCCATGACTTTTGCTCAATGGCTTTATAGCTTTACCAAATTATTTTTTTCTCCGTAATCCTTAAGTATTGGCCTGGGGTGGGGCCCTGGGATTAGCTGTTGGAGATAAACAAGTTCTAGCCTGTAATAGCAGTTAAGGCTGTGTAATTACTCAACCCTTCAAAGCTCAGCCAAGTCATGTCCACTTGGGCGGGGGTGGGCGCAGTTTTTCTGCCATCTTTTGTCCTCAAGATGCTACACATTCAGCAATTAGCCAAATACTAAAAATACAACTTTGCTTTACATATGAGCTCCTGGCAAAGCTATAGGAAACATTATGTGCTACATTAAAGTGTAACTACCTAACAAGCTGCCCGTTGATCATCCCGCCTAGCTAGCTAAAGGACAGATTGCAGTCAGAGCGCAATAATCGATGAACAAGATGATTCACGAATCCAGGAGCAAACAGCAAGGTATATGACTGCTGTAGACAAAGGACAGAACACTGTCTGGATTCGCTGTAGATCTGCTAGTAGCAGTGAGGGAGCTGATCAGGCATCACGTTTTCGGAGATTACGTTCAGCATTTACCTGTCAGGGGGTCAATGGCAAAGTACGTGCGCTGGGATTCCAGGATCTGGAAGGTCTGCTTGCCCTCTGACGTGCTGTCCACGTCTGTGGCAGCAACCTGCAGCACAAACTCTTGCCCGGGGGCGTTCTCGAGGACCGAGCCGAAGTAGACGGGCTGAGAAAACTCGGGTGGGTTGTCGTTAACGTCCAGCACCTCCACGTACACCTCCGTCCAGGACGTCAGGGGCACGGTGCCCATGTCGGTAGCAGAAACTGTTAGCCAATAGTGGCCAACAACCTCTCGGTCCAAGGTATCAGCTGTACGAATGAGTCCTGTGACAGCAGCCAGAAATGTTATGGCATTAAAGCAAATGACAGACAAAGACGAAAAGAAAAAAGTGGCTTTAAGTCTAGTTAGAAGGAGAACATGTAAAACCAGTTCGTCATCCTTCTGAAAACTAATTAGTGTGAAGCCAATGTGCATGTAAAAAATTCTGAGATTATAAACAATTACTCTTGCACAATACGAAGGTCAGACAAGCTAACAAAATATACCAAATCATATGTTGTAGGTGTATTTCAGCCTTGTGGTGTGAAATGAAGTTCCTTAAAAGTCAAAACTGGAGGAAATTCTTCTTTTTCTTTGAAATAAGAAAGTTCATAGAAAATTGTACAAAAACAACTGAAAGCTAATTAAAACAAACAGCCCCATTTAGCGCCTTAGGGAGCCCTTTTGCTGCGTGATATTCATTTCCATCGCTTTGATCTATACTGACAAATGATTAGAATGTGTCTCTCTAGGCTATAACCTCTAACCTTTATATCCATATCAGTGATTCTCAGTCTTTGTATTTGTACTGCTCACGCACAGCTCAGGTTACCTGACTCCTCATCGATGGTAAATACGCCAAGGCCCGTCCCTTCTTGGATTTGGAACCTCACCACCCCGTCGTGGTCTTGGTCCTGGTCGGCCGCCTTCAAGGTCAGCACTGATGTGCCCACGGCAGCATCCTCCATCACCGTCACCATGTAGACAAACTCCGAGAAGACCGGAGGATTTAGGTTCTCATTTACATCCAGCACCTCCACCTCCACGTAGCAGGAGGACGAAAGGGCTCGTGGCTTGCCGTGGTCCACAGCTCGCACCGTGAGGTTGTAGAACTGCCTCTTCTCAAAGTCCAGCTCTTTCTCAAGTGTCAGGGCCCCCGTCAGAATGTCCAGGAAGAACATGCCATTCTCACTGTTCTTAAGGTTATAACTGATTTCTCCTCCTAACCCAAGGTCAAAATCATACGTTTCGATCCACATTAAAGTCATTCCCAAGGGGACATCTTCAGGTACTTTAACTTTATACATTTTTGGCACAAACTTTGGAGGGTTATCGTTAATGTCCTCTAAAACCACCACCAAATCTGTACTAGAGAATAGCTGGGGATCTTCTTTTGGCTGATCTCTTGCTTCAATCCTTAAATCATGTCTCTTATACATTTCCCTATCTAAGGGTGCAGTTACTTTAACTACTCCTGTTATCTCATCAATCTGGAATGTCTCTGTGGAAGACAAGAGGGAATATCTGATGCTGCCATTGTCATCCAAATCATAATCCACCGCACGGACCTGAAAAATGCTCTTATCAACTTCTGTGTTCTCAGGTATGCGTACGATATACCTGGTCTGGTCAAATGTAGGAGGATGGTCATTGACATCTAAAATGTTCACTGCTAGGAATTTCCAAACAGATTTTTGTGGAGTCCCCAAGTCATAGACGGTAATATTCAAAATGTAAAATGTTTTAGTCTCTCTGTCTAATGGGCAAGTTAGTTTAAGTTCTCCAGATTCCATGTCTATATAGAAGCACCCGTCCTCATTCCCACTTGAGATGGCATACAAGAGTTTGCTGTTGAAGCCAGTGTCGTCATCTGTGGCCTTAAAGTGAACAATGGTAGAGTTGAGTGGGAAGTTTTCACGGATGTCTATGGAGCTTGGGAGGCCCGCATTGAACTTTGGTGAGTGTCTGTTGATGATATGAACATCAGAGAAAGAATCCTCTTCCTGGACAAGCGTGTCAGGCTTGATAGACTTGATTAGTTTTTCCGCCAGTTTTTTAAAAACCCCCGTTTCTTCACAGTTCATACTAGGTTCCTTACCGGGAGGGGCAACCGAAATAGTTACTGTAGCAGGAGAGGAAGAGTGTATACCATCAGAGGCAGTTATGCTAAGGCTAAACGAAGGCATCCCACTGGCAAACAAGGCTGGGTGGATTTTCTTGGCAAGCTTGATGGTTCCAGAAACTGGGTGGATGTCAAATAAACCATGCTCATTCCCCCCCTCAATCCTATACCTAACCTGCTCCAGTTCATCCAGGTCCACAGCAGACATGACTCCAACACTCCCCCCAACCCCAAGGTCATGCGGTATAGTCACATTGCATCCGACCCTCTCAAACAAAGGGATGTTATCATTGATGTTGTTCATGAGCAACTTCACACTGGACTCGCTCACGCGGCTGAAGGGGTGACCGCTGTCATAGGCCCAGATCCGGAGGTGGTACAAGCGCTGCATGAGCTCGTAGTCCAGAAGCTCTGATGTCGAGATCACCCCCGTGAATGGGTCAACCACGAAAGGCACAGGGGCAGAGTTAGCAATTGCGTAGGTCACAAAGCCGTTTTTGTCGGTATCACTGTCTGTGGCAGACACTCTTAAAATGCTACTTCCTATGGGCACATTCTCTGGAAGTGTCCCCTGGTAAGAGGATTGTGTAAATGATGGGGTGTTGTCATTTTCGTCAATAATGTCAACAACAATCTGTGTTTCTGTCCCTCTGTGGTTCGTCGCTACAGTAAACTCATAGCGAGACTTTGTTTCAAAGTCCATGCCTTCGGTGGTCACTACTATGCCACTCTTTGAGTTGATGTGAAATTTCAGACTGTCTGGGTTACTCTTGATATGGTATGTGACATTTGGGTAGCTTGGTATGGCCTGCACCCTTACCACGTGAGTTTTTGGTGGGGCCAATTCACTTAGAGCAACATGGTATACTTCCTTCTCAAACCTCAGGGAGTAAAGTTGTTTTGCAGGAATGTGTAAATCTTTTATCTGGGAAAGAAGAGGGGGACTGTTTCTGTCCTTGGCTTGAAGGGACATATTGACACCAAAGGGATTCTGCAACCAGTTTATCATTTTCCTAGAGATTATCTGGAAGTCATGCCCTTCCAAATTAGAGGGAACAATTTCAAAGTTCTTCAGCGGATCTCCAGCAACGATGCTTAAAGATTCCACCTTTTTCAGCCCATCTTCCACCATGACATTTATCGATATACTGTCATCATTTGGCATTGTTATGTTGATGGACTTGATGAGGGGGGGCTTTGGGGGCACCTTGTCAACATTGACAACAACCCTAGCAACATTCCCAAATTTTCGTGTTCCAGAAATTTTCTTAGCCCGGTCCTCAGCTAAGACAGTGAGGTCATACTTGTACGCCTGACTGTAGTCGAGTTTCTTAGCGACAGAAATGACCCCTGTGAATGGATCCACTGTGAAGGGGTGTGACCTTTCTGTGAATGAGTAATAGAACTCCGCATTGCTTCCGAGGTCAGCATCTGTGGCACTGACCTTAGCCACACTGGTTCTCACTGATGTGTCTTCCTTGATGTCGACATAGTATGAAGCTGGATAGAAGAGGGGCTTGAGGTCGTTAGCATCAAGCACTCGAATCAACACCTTCGTCCTGGCCTGGTAATCATAAATGCTCTCAGTGGCTTCAACCGTTAGCGTGTAGGTATCTCTCACTTCACGGTTTAGTGACGGAACTTGGCCAGCTCGAGTCCTTATGCGGAGGAAGCAGAAATCCCCAACCGTGACCTCTTCCATCCTGAAAAGGTTTTCGTCATCCCCGGCGACCAATTTGTATTTGATGTTCCAGAACTGGTCCGAGAGCACAATGCCCATTTTCACTGGGCTCTGCACGTAGGTCCTCGGGGCGGAGTTCTCGGGGATGGTAGCGTTGTAAAGGTGATGGGTGAAGCTCATTGGAGAGTATCCCTTGCCCAAACTCCTTTGACAGCTTCCCAAATGCAGTAAAAATACAGCAACGCTGAGTAGCATCCCAGCTTTCATTGTTCCCATATTTAATGGCTCCTCGTAGATCTTCAAACCTGGAGAGAGAGGACAGGACAGCAGGATAAATAAATCGAAAGAGAAGCTACTCAAAACTTTCACACTGCATTTAAAAAAATTACACATCAAAATGGGGCCACCGCGCATTATTTTCAAAAGGAGTGTTTATATTATAGATATTGTTGTTCATGATCGGCGCATAAGACCTTTAAATCTTTCTTTGCAAGGTGCCTTCTTCTCCCAACCGCTGATGTTTGCTCACTGTATTGTATGAATGAGGCACAATGAGTGAAAAGGTTGCCCCATCTTTGAACAGAATTAACTTGTACATTTTTGTATCCTGTCCCAACACGCCAGGACAAAGGCAATTAACGTGATGTTCAAGGGCGAGCACAGCCTTGGAGCCGCACTATGTAGTTGATACGAATTTGCATGAAGTTTTGCTTTTATACTCACAACTGCGGGTTATTATTTATTCTTTTGTGGGCAGCATTTGATAATTAATAGGTACTGCTGACAAAGCAGGCTCTGTGTTTTGGACAAAAAAAAAATCCTCTGATATTTGCTGTTAATTGTTTCTTTTATTTTGGAAACAAGCAGACAGAGGAGAAAGTAGAAAGAGGAGAAGGCAAAGAGAGGAGAAAGTCGTTTATGGTGTTTGAAGAAAGTTGAGAAGGAATGCATGGTGTGTTGTATTGGTTTGATATGTATGATTGAACTTTGTGATCTGACGACCCATATGTGTGTCTTTCTGCACATGTGTGCACTTGTTTGCATGCATATTCAGATGTGTGAGTCTGCATGTCTGCATATGTGCAAACTGAGGCTGCAGAGCTACCTGAATTGGCCCATTATTACAGCTAAAGGCTATTTCATTACGAGAAAGGTAAGAATGTATCAGGAAAACACAGTGTATTGCTTACACTCCCCATTTTGGGAGACCTGCTGTCTCGCAGAGCCAGTTGGTGCACTGCACTTGTCACTGCGATTGCACAAACGCGCCCCAGAACCGCAGCTCCTGAAGCCTGCGATATCCACTGATGACGTTTCCCAAGGCAGCTCCTGTGTCGCAGGGCAATCTGCAACAGCATGCCTTCATGCTGGATGCATAGATGCATGCGTTATATGTCACTGCGTGTGCTTTGACTATCTAAACACGGTTACAGTCGGCCCATGACGTGTTTATTTATTACAGTGGCATGCAAAAGTTTGGGCACCCCTCGATAAATAACATATTTTGTTCATTTTGTAATTGAAAAGATCCTAAACATACCTCGAAATCCACCATGGATTACTTCAAGAGATGCAAGCTAAAGGTTTTGGAATGGCCATCACAGTCCCCTGATTTAAACATCATTGAAAATTTGTGGGTAGATCTTTAAAGAGCTGTGCAGGCAAGACGCCAAAGAATATTACAGACCTAGAAGCCTTGTGCAAGGAAGAATGGGAGAAAATCCCAAGTATAAGAATTGAAAGACTTTTAGCTGGCTATAAAAAGCGTTTGCAAGCTGTGATATCTGCCAGAGGAGGTGTTACTAGGTAAGTACTGTTTATGTAGGGTGCCAAACTTTTGCAGAGTGCCACAATAATGTTTTTATTTTTTATCTTTTTTTCAATTAAATAAAAAGTAACTATGCATCAGTGTTTGGTGAAAATGTTGTGCATTTTTTCCATTTCCTACAGAGACTGTGTTTACATCTTTTCCATAAAAAAATTACCAAAATGTTATTTATCGAAACTTTTGCATACCACTGTATTATTAAATCCAGCCTGGTATCAAGTGGGTTTCCACAGAGAATAAAGAGCTAATCAGCAGTGGTAAAATATGACTCCAGTGCCAGTTTGGCACCAAGCTTGCAGAATTTTACAGTGCCCTCCCCCCCCATCACACATTTTTAAGTTGGCTGTTTCTGAAGATCTCCTGCCTAGTGAAGCCCTCCGCCCCCGGCGTATTTCAGCTTGACATTTACTCTATGGCTATTTATTTTTGACGTAAATGTGTTGTCATCCCCTGCATTTGCAGCCGGGCTTCAAGCCTGCGTTCAGCAGCAAGAAAGGCAGGAATTAGGAGTAATTGATTTAGAAGAGGACGACGGGCGCAAAGCAGCTCCGAAATTCCACTGCAGGCACTGCAGGTCTGCTGGTTGCCCGCGGCCACGCCGCTGCGCGCACCCTCCCCCGCCGACCACATTTCCGGGCCAATCCCCCATAGAGGCCCCGACCGTCTTGTAGGATGGCCTCCACCTGACGTCAAGTCCGTCGGAAAACTCGCCAACCTCCTTTGGGGGTTTCGGGGGTGGGGGGTGCTTGGCTCGCATGGCAGAGACTATGCCCACCTCCGCTAAGGTGAGATTTCCTGAATGTTCCCGGAGCAAGGGGATGGTCCGTTCACAGAGGGATCTCCATTTCACCGCTAAACACCCACACGAAAGTTGGCTCGGCCCACGGACGGTTGTGGGTTCATGGGACACAGGATCATGTCTGAGAACGTGCCCCCCGGGTTCTGACTGACCCCTTGAAACGGGTCGGTTTTCCCTTTGTTACAGGCACTAATGACCCGCGTCTCGCCGATTTCCTTGCAAAAGTGCTCCAGGACTCGAGACTGATGGAGGAGTAGGCTTTCAGCTTGCCAGCCCCGATCCTGCCTGCGCTTTGCGCCTCCTGCTTGGATTTCGCCTATGTATTGTTTAACACATCCCAAGATCAGAAAACATCCATGTTCAGTAGGTAAATGCTACCTTCCTGTATGGCCCCTCCCATACAGCCCCCCCCATTCACGTCACGCTGTTCCGCTCTGGCTCGGACAACGGCGTCATGCTGACTGCACGGCCGGCGGGGGGAGAGCGAGCGGGCTGTCTCTGCCAAGGACTTCGATTTGGGCGCCGTCTGTGCGGGCCCCGCGTGCCACGAGGCGGGGGCGGAGCCAGGAGCCCAGCATCCGGCTCCACTGACACCATATGGACGGAGAGGGCGAGCAGATGAGGTGCTGGCGGCGCCGTTATCGCTGTCGCCAGATCTCTGCGGCTCTCTGGTACCATGTTGCAATACCTCCTATCTGTTTTTATATCAACACCCAGCACCAGAATCGAGCACTTTCTGCATAATATTCCCCTAACCCGTCATTACAGCTGCCTGTCGCTCAGCCCAGCGGGTCACCGTAACTATCCTAACCCGTCATTACAGCTGCCTGTC
>JAODKE010000002.1:11278140-11299217 GCA_026779605.1 Mormyrus hasselquistii
AATACAAAATACATTTATTTGTGTGATAAAAGTAATTATTCAAAGAACAAAGTACTTGTGCTAGTTCTGCAAACCAGTATTCATTAACTCGGGAGGCTGCAATTTTACCTACGTCGAACTGTGTATACGTTAACAACCAAAAACTTAAACATTGCGCGAAAGAACCACGTGTTTTTATATAGTTATATAGTATATAGTTTACTAGCTGGATTGGTCAGGGTTAATCAAAGTGGATCATTCATTGGTTGGGTTTCTGGCCTATCATCAGAAAATGGGCGTGGCTGAGACGGTACTGTCCAGTCCCCCTTCTTTTACGGGACTCTCACGTGGTCTCTTCTCTTAAACACGGAAGGTTAAAAATTTTGGGCGGAGTAGTTTGTCATTCTGTGCTTCACAGGACGATCGTCGCTATTCTGCAAGTGTCTTTGTTGATTGCAGTCTTAAATCAGGGTTTGTGTCTCTGCAGCTTATTTGCTTTTTCTTGTGAAGCTGCACTGTTGCAGGTCTTAGCTGACAGAATGCGGAACCGTGCTTCTCTCTTCGCGTCCCTCTGCGCCATTGCAGTTTGCGTTCGGCTAGGAGCAAGTGACTTAACAGTAACTCGCCCATATGTAACGGTAAGTAGGCTGCAGCCTTGCGTGGAATAGACTGGGATGGATGGTTAGACGCACTGATGCATTAGGACCCAGATTTTGTGTAGATATTGCACAGATGTTCTGCAACCCGCTCGGTGCTCTCTGCAGGTCATGGGCTTTTCATGGGCAAACTGCGGCGCCCCGGATGCCCCCGCGATGATGAAGAGCCTTGAGATGTCCCCGGACCCCATCACCATTCCCGGGGACTTATCCGCCAGCGCTTCGGGTTACACTAAAGTGGAGCTGAGCAGTCCTCTTCAGGTAAGCTTACAAATGTAAGGCGACAGCATGAGCATGCAATGCTGGTTCCGTTTCGGATGCGATTTTGTGCATTGTAATTGCATGAACTTTGGCTACGAGCCGTGCAAGTCTTTGCAATCTTGGCAAGATTATATTCCACGTCGCTCTTTGTATTATATGTTATGTCGATTAAAGCCGTGTTGTATATTTGCCCTGCTTGCCTTATGTATTAATCCTCGGTGGGGGTGGTGCGGCTTTTGTATCCACACAGCTCTGAGTTGAACTTTTCGGACCTGCTCGACACTTTGCAGTCATGTCAAGATGTTATCTCTAGTTGCTGTTTCGTCAGCGTGTTCTTTTGTAAGCATGCATTTATCGACATCCTGCTGTGAACAGTGTGGGGCTTTTTCGTTCTTAACACTCAGTCTTTATTGGGAAATAATCCTTTGCATGTGCCCCACTCTGTGATCAGGGAAACATCCGGGAAGCTTAAAACCGTCGGCTTGAGTTTGTGCGTCTTGATGGGTTGTTGCGGTTATGCTCGAGTTATCTGGCAAACCTGTCTCATTTGCTAATGGAGCACTATTGCTCGAAGGGGTAACTCTTCTAGATGGATGGACTATAAAATCCATGTGAACCTGACATTGCTGATTTAATGCAGAGCCGACGATCTCCATCCCTTAGGTGAACCTGACCGTGGAGAAGGAAGTGGCCGGTTTCTGGGTGAAGGTCCCTTGCATGGACGACCTGGGCAGCTGTGACTACTACGATGTCTGCGCACTGCTGGACCAACTCATCCCCCCGGGACAGGACTGTCCGGAGCCCCTGCACACATACGCACTGCCCTGCCACTGTCCCTTCAAAGCTGTGAGTTCCTGTCCCTGGCTGTGTGGGGGTGTCAATCAAGGGGTTATCCTCAGGTCCTGAGGTCAGGGTTTCAGGCTCCAGGCCCCCCCATCTCAGGCAGCACATACAGTACTGTACAAAAGTCCTAGGTAGTCACAGGAAACAGTGTTTAAATCATCTTCATGTTGGTGTAAAACTGATATTAAGCGTGAAAGTGTGTCCGCTTTAGCCATTTCAAACATCTCTGTACACTCAAGTTACCCTAGTGTTTTCAGGAACCATCCAATATGTTTTTGACTCAACCATTAGCAGAGCGTGTTTGGAAAATTAATGCTCAATAATTTTACTCATTAATTAATTGAGTGAAACTTAAACAAACGCATGAAATGGCTGAGGTGCCCCTGAGGAGAGATTTGGGAGCTGAAGAGGTTCTAGCCATCCAACAAGATATCAGTAACTTTTTGGAGAAAAGAAGTTCTTGCTCGTATACAGTGATCCCCTGTCGCAGAAGTTACATTCCAGACCCATCAGCGATGGGTGAAAAGCCGCAATATAGAAAGACCATATAAATATTTTTTTTAATATAGTTTAAAAAACTTAAAATGCCCCTCCCGCATGCTTTAAAAGTGATAATCCGCGATGTAGCGGGGGCGCGATAGCTGAACTGAAATATAGCGGGGATCAAATAGTGTGTGTGTCAAATTTTAGACTCGCTCCCTGGATAAATAGCTTTAGACATTTCTCTTTTTTTTTTTTTTTTTTTTGGACTGCCTAAGCTTTTTGTACAGTACTGAACACCACACACTCTGGACAGTTCAGAGAGCGTAACTGTGTTTGGCCTCCAGGGGGAGCACCTCTTCACGCAGATCTTCGGTTTCAGGCAGTAGTATTACACACTCAGCCATACACACACTGTATCGCTCTCCAGCAGCTCTGTACACTGTCACACCCACAGACGTCTGAAATGCGCGCGTCTCTAATGCTCCGCCCTTAATTCCACTCCGCTGCCCTTCCTCGGCGTTCAGCTCCTGCGCCCCGTCGTCCTCTTTCAGGCCAGCTGCATGACAGTCACATGACTTCCTCATGACTTTGGTTTGACCTGCAAGCGGCTTGTGACCGTATGTAGCGTATTGGTTTAGTGCGCCCAGACACAACGCCTTCGGCCCACACCGCCAGCAGAAACGTGAGCTTAATGTCACTCCCTTGTTCTCTTTCCCGCCCTGCCTTTCTAAAGGCTTTCTGCGTGTTGCTGCAAAGAACAGACCGCAGCCAGTTGTGCAACTTGTCTCTTCGTTACGCTTCTGGAATGCATGTGGTTGCATAAAGCGCATGGCGCATCACGGTTTATTGTCCAGAGAGTGGTCCAGATGTTCTGCAGGCTCCGGCCGAAGCATGGAATTTCGCTTCCTTGCACCCGAAATCCGGTGGCCAGGATTAAATCAGATCAATGTCATAATTTCAACATTTCAAATTTTGATATAGTAAACGGTGGCAACCAATGTAACAATGAATCTCTATGGTGACCATGACTCTGGGATTGGGCTTGACAGTGTAACAAAAATGTACTGATCCGGACGTGAAACAGTATTTGGTAAATTTTTGCCGACCTTGATATGCGTGTAATTTACTTTCCCCCCCACTGTTCACTTTCGTGAACTGTCCCCTTAACTACAACACCCATGCACCTTATTCCACCCAAAAACTACAACACCCACGCGCCATATTCAGCCACATGCTTTCTTGTCGTCCAGACATCACCCTTTCTCAAATCCAAAGCAGCGTGCTGGGCATGTGCTCGATAGATCATGAGTTCCAGTGCCAGACTCCCTTCAGGCAAGCTCGACAAATTGGTAGCTAAAGGGGAGGCAATGTCGACTGTTTGTATTTTGAGCACATGATCAGGCAAGATGTAAACTGCCGGGAAATTTATTTCTGTCAAAGGGTGATGCAAGCAACATGCTTCATCTTAAAACCACAACCACGTTAGTAACATTTGCATTGCTATTAGAACTTTAAACAAAACAAGCTCTAGTTTTCTTACCATTTTTGAAAAAAATGTTTGTGAATTATTGTAAATCTATCGCTATCAAGATCCATATTGTAACATTTTTCGTGCCACTTTACAATAAGACTACCCATATAAAGAGTTTATGAATGTCTTATAATCTGGTAATTAATTAGGTTGTAACACTTTGACAATTTTAAACAAGTTATAACGGTTTTCTTTTTGTAATGACTTACTGCCATTTACAAGTGCCAAAGGGGAGCCTTACTGTAAAGTGGTGCCGTATTTTTAAATATTGTTCTTTAGGTCATCCGGCCTAGTTCTGTTTGAACCGTGTGCTTGCTGTGGCTGGTTCATTGTCCGTTTACGGCGACGTAAATACTCACTTGTTCTCGTTCACAGGGGCAATACAACCTGCCCAAATCTGACTTCTACCTGCCCAACGTGGACCTTCCTTTCTGGCTGACCAACGGCAACTATCAGGTGGAGGCTAAGATCGGCTCACAGGGAAAGGAGTTCGGCTGCCTCAAGGTGGTGTTTGCCCTTCACTCGGCCTAGACGGCGGGGAATCACGCGAGTGCTGGCCAGCGTGCGTGTGCGTGCGTGCGTGCGTGCGTGCGCGTGTGTCGGGGGAGGGGGGTGCTTCTGATCTGAGAAAGGTGATCAGTGCGGTTTTTATCTCTTTCTTTTACTTAAAGTGCTTGTGACTTGGACAGCCCTAGTGGGATTAGCGGTGCACTGTGCTCTGGTGCACAAGTGCAATGTTAATTCTGAGCAATTCCATGACACGGTTGTAGGCCTGTCACCACTGAAATAATCACAAGCAAAGTGTTTAAAAAAAAAAAAAAAAAAAAAAAATATCAAATAAAGCTTAAAATGCCAAGATGTTCAGTGGGCTGGGTTATGAACCTACCGACCACCGTATGTTTGTCAGAAATATTACAGGAGTAACGTTTAGACTTCATTTTAAATGAAGTCTTAACTTTTTCTCCTGGATCTTATTGTAATGATGATTCCCAGCTATCAGGTCATATGCACTTTAGTTTAGTTTTAAACAAGATAAATCGGCGTCTCTTTGGTGCATTCAGCCATGAGGTCATCACTGCACTGCATCTGCTTAATACTGTACATGGCGTTTTGAATCTCTAAGAAGTGTACCTGTAGCTTCACTGACATTACAGTGCGTTGTGTAATTGTGATAAGTGGATTGAACTAATAAGCCAGGATTCTACACTGTAAAACCTGATTTCTTCAGCTGTCGTGTGGGTGACCTGATAAATGAAGAAAATGCAAAGCCTGAATTTACTAATGCGGCGATGGGAGATTTTTTGTAAAAAATTTTTTTAAGCTTTGTTTTAAAAATTTTTTAGATTACTGATTAATAAAAATTTGATACTGCTGGAAATTTTGTATTTCTGTTTTCGTTTGCAAAAGGGTGTTAACTGTTGAAATGGGGGTTGTGAATGACGTAAAAGCTCTTTTTCATGGACTTGATGTCCATTTTGTAGAGGTGGTTTTATTTTTCCGTTTAATTGAGGTCAAAAGACTGTGAATCTTCCAGTTCCTTTATGGGAAGTCATTGCTGAATGCCAGCACTCACCATTCGACCTCCCAGTGTGCCTTACCTCATGGTTAAGTCGCATTAATGGCCAGTTTCACTGTGATGTCTTCGCTTTGTTTATGCCGCTGGATCAAGTATTTGTACAATAAATGTTTTCTAGTTTTGTCCTCAGAAGATATGTACTTTTTTTTTGAGGATCTTTGGTCTTGGGGGCAGCACAATGTGTGTGGAATTTGCATGTTGTCCCTGAGCGGGTTCCTTTGGGTTCTCTGGTTCTCTGGTTTTGCCCAAAAAACATGCTGAGGTCAGTTAGTTGCCAAGTGTGTGTATGTGTGTGTGTCCGTGCCCTGCAATGGGTTACAGAATAAGCTTCAGGCCCCTGCAGCCCTGGATTGGATGGATGGAACCTAACATGCACCTCAGTTTTAAAAAGGTCCCTATTAGTGTCCAGTGTTCATTGGCTTTTGACCTAAATATGTTGACGCTGGTGTGAGAATCTTGTTATATTAATGAGATTTCATTCATTCCATGAGCAACAGCCTCAATAAAACATTAAGAAGTCGATTACCCCACGTATCGTTTTGCAATTGGAAATAAAAGTAGCGACACGACTTGAGTAAATACCAAATCAGTCCCACGTTCTCTGGTGTCTGTCCTGTTTTAATACGAAGCTTGGAATAAGACAGACTAGCAGTATTGCTGATAATATCTAAAATTGGGGACAGTGATATGCATTTAGTCCAAGTATTTTTTTTTTTTGTAGCTCTCTGTAGTAATGATTCATCTAAAATTAGCCCTTAGGGACGTTACGTACCTGACTTAAATCAGGGCTGTGTGGAGACCAGTGCATTGGCCATTGGGAGTTAAAGGAATGATGTCCTGAACCAGTTACGCCCTCTGTGCCACACAGCCCCATATTAACTTATAAAAAGAGATGAATGTTCCTCACCAGATGTTTAAGGCCGTGTTTACTGAATATGGGCTCAATTTCTTATCACAACACTAGAGGGGGCTGTTGCCAACATTTAACCTAAGAAGATGGGTGATCTTTAAAAAATTATTCAAATTTTTTTTTATCGCCTAGGGAAACTGATTTTACTATCATAACGAGAAGTTAAATGATGATTAAACCTGAATTGTTTTGGCGCGTGCAGGACCATTTGCATACATTAATGGCATAAGAGTGTGTGTGTGTGTGTGTGTGTCGTTGTGCTTCTGTTCGGCTCCTTCTTTTCTGTATGTATGACTGTTTCGCACCAACACACCTGTTCCAACTGGTTTATCTACCCATTTGTCACTGTGTGCTGACAGGATTGTGTAGGACTCAATGAAGAGCAGAAGCAAACATGCAGACCCACTAAACAGCTGTCAGAATAACAACACGAGCGCCACAATGAGGATTTCGTAAGATTGTGGTGCAGATAGACCACCAGTATGCGGTCTGTCTGCTAGAATGAGAGCTTCCGGAGGATTCGGCAGCGCAGGGCGGACATGTAACTCCACCGCTTACCGTTTGGTCATCTGTAGGGTGGTCATAGTTTGCTTCGCAAAATACGAGATGCGGGGCGATGGACGCTATGAGAGGCGGCAAAGCAGCGTAGATATGGACGCAGGAAGTATTCCGACCATAGGGACATAAGAAATTTACAAACGATAGGAGGCAATTCGGCCCATCGGGCTCGTTTGCGGAGAACTTGGTATTGGAGTTTTATAACTTGAAATTGATAGCTGACCGTTTAAAGCAAATGTCAACTTGAAAGTTAAATTCCCAGACATTTCAGGCTTTTTATGTCCCAAAACAAGAGGACGGGTTCAGGAAAAAAGAGGACGTATGGTCACGTCCACCTGAAGACGTCTACATGAGACAATCACCCTGCCCAGTGTTCAAAAGTAACACTTCGTCCCCCCCCCCCATCTATGACATCATTTCTTCCATTAATGCTTCCCCTCAGAGTTCGCACCCCTCCTTTGACCGCAGCTCTGATTCCAGATGGCTGGAGTAATGCCAGGTCTTACCTCATTGGTGGAGAGAGAAATGTCAACACATAGCATTCCTCTGCTGTCCGCGCCATCGGCAGACAACGTGCAATAACAGTGCCTTACGAGCTCCGATGTCAAAAATCGATTTTTGATAAAGCCTTCGGGCGTTGGCACAATAGCCTAATGGTATGCGACACCTCAGCAGGAACTTTCTGGATGTTTTTAAGTCAGGCCATGTCCCATTTGTCATTACCTGCTTTTTACACGCGCGCATACAACAGTGCTGTTACGTTTCTTTCACCAGCATAGCCAATTATTTAAAAATACCTGGATCCGTACTGCGCTCTTGCTCTTCCAGACATCTGTACTCTATCAAGGCCGTGCCAAACAGAGATGTCGTTTTGTTGACGGTAACTTGTTTAACGAGACGCGTGCTGCCTCAGTGCCCTGATGTCGTCTCACCGGGAGCCGACGCTGTCCATGCCTGTCTGATGGTTCACATATGAGCCCTGACAGTGGAAGGAATGTTATCTTGTGGCAGTAATACACGGAAGGCTGGCCATTTCTCAGGAGGCTGAGCTTGGGGTGACGGGGGGGTGGGGACACCTAGCGCCTTTGTTTTGCCCCGAGGACCCACCCCAGGAGCCCAACCGTCTTCCCACACCCCTCTGTTTTGGGACGATTTTAGGACGCTGAGCCAGAAATCTCAGATTCGAGCAATTAGCAGAAGAGGAGGCTTCTGGGAAGGTGGGGGCCTTACAGGTGCCTGTGTGCATAAAACCATGTTTAACACATGGGGGGAAAAATCCGCCACGCCTTTTTTAAACGAAAGTGTGACGCCATTTTCTCTCCCACGTATCGAGGAATGCTGTTTCCTTCCCGCTCGCCCAAAGAACTAAATAGCTGCTGTCCATTTTTTGAAAAGTTTAAGCTCATTAAAAGTTCTGTGTTAATATGTGGGCTTGCGGTGCATAATCCATGGAAATCCATGGAAACGCCGAGCTACCCAGTGTCCAGCTGCTCGAAAAGGCCCAATCAAGCACATCCGCTAATTCACATTAGCGAGAGCTTTCCAGAAGGACGGCAGTGTGTGAGGAAACGTGAGTGACTTTGGCAGTGGGTGTTGTATCTCACGCCTTTCAACCGAATGCAGAGCCAGCACCAGTCTCCTTTAACAACCAAAGATATTTACTTTGGCCTCTCATTATTACGAAATGCTTTATTTTACTTATAAAGGGCGGGAGGAAGGCAGGGATTAAACTGTCCGGTTTCTGTTGAGGTACATCTATTGACAAGAAGGGGAGTTTTAAAGCACTGTGGTTTCCAGCACCTGCTTGGGTGGTTTGGCTAACCCGGCTCTCCAAAGGTTTCCTGCTGCCCCCAGACAAACCTCAGAAGCGAGCAAGGCATCGTGGGTAAGCGAGACCCGGTGGATGTCCTTCCACAGGAAGCTCTGCGGCTCGCAAGCACCTCGGAGACCAGCTGGTTCATCCGTCCCATGTCGGATTAGAACAGCCCTATTAATAGCTTGGCTTTTGCACAAAAATGAAATGGGTATCAAGTTCCCCCCGGGACTCCCGTTGGAACAGTCCGATGTATTCGGCCTGTATATATGCGCAGGCTTCCAGGAGGGGGGCACTTTTTGCCCGTAAGGGAGCATTTCTGAATCCAAAGGGCAGTCATATGGGACTTGACCTGTGATGTGAGAAGAGCGGACAGGAACACCTGAGAGCAGCATCTGCAGCAGGATACCACCTTTATCTTTTTGTCATAGAAACCCATCAGACATACCAGAATGAGGGGCTGAACTGGGTCCCAGTCTCTTAACAACAGAGCCTTAATGCAAACCTAGTTAATAGCATGCAAGAGGTTAAGGTGCAGAGGTGTGTTTGCCCACCCCATCCCCCCCCCTCCAGAACAGCAATGTCGGTGTTTGAAAATTCGTCTTGCACATAGAGACCTTCGACTGGTGGAGGGGGGGGGTGCTATTTAATAAGCCCCTAGCTGCCCCTGCCCACCGCTACCCCACCCCATTGCCCCTCACTGAGGGGGGGTACGATCCCGGCAGGCGCGTCTCCGAGAGGGTCCCCGCCCGTGGGGGGAGCGGTGTGTAGCTGGTTATGCTTCGCTGACAGGCTTGGCCGTGGTACGAGGAAGCACTGCCTTCCTTATAAGCCTTGGAAGGATTGTAGGAAGAGCAGCCCGGCTGGATATAAACGAAGCACTTATTCTACAGATATGCCAAGCATGCTGCCCGGCGGCCTGCTGTGATAAGGCCCTCTGCAGGCCTACCCCACCCTAAACACCACCATCTTCTTTTTTTACCTCTCTCTCTATATATATATCTGTCTGTCTCTCTCACTCACTCTGTCTCCCTCACACTTTGTCTTTCCTGCTCTATCTGTCTGTCTCTCTCTGTCTCGCTCTCTGTCTCTCGCTCTCTCTGTCTGTCTCTCAGTGTCTCTCTGTCTCCCTCACTCTCTCTGTGTCTCGCTCTCTGTCTCTCTCACACTCTCTCTCTCGATCTCTCTGTCTGTCGCTCTCGCTCTATCTGTGTCTCTCTCGCTCTGTCTCTCTCTCTCTCTCTCTCTGTCTCTTTCTCTCTCGTGACTGGTCCAGGCTTCATTTTTAAAACCTATGTGATAGTTTTCCTTAACTGAGGGTCCTTTCAGCGGCTGCTCTGTGCACGCAAACATCACCTGGTTCTGCACTCTGTTACAGTTACCAGAAGAAATTCCACATAGTTTTGAAAATAGTCACCTTGTCATCCATCAACTGTTACATTCGGCAGCATGTCGGGCTCAACAAGTCGTACATGTGAAAGGACCTGGAAGACATCTTTTCGGGAAATGAAAAGAATAGACCTTATCATTAGAACTAAAGGTAGATCAGTTGCTCATTCCCTATTGGGGATTACACCTATTATTTCAGAAACAACCAGAATAGCCATTTATTCTGTATAATCATTGTTTTCAGTGAGGAATGTGCAAAACCAACATGTAATTACTGACCTTTTTGGACATTTGATCTAAGTACTATACTTGTGTTACTAAGGTATGTCTTACATTGAGACATTTTCTAAATGTTTAACATTCGTTTAAAGCTATTTTATTCAGTTAATATCTGTAGTTATTATATAATAGCTTTTATTGAGTATTTCACCCTGAAGCATCATGCATCCGGGACAGCTGCATAATTACAGAGAGAAATCCCAGTAAATGTAACCAGTTACTCAGGTGGTGGTTGGCTAAGAAAACAATTCAGAACCAGTAGAACCTAAAATCTAGAGAGAGAGTGTGTGTGTGTGTGTGTGTGTGTGTGTGTGTGTGTGTGTGTGTGGATTATGTTTATATTACATTCTGGTGACCAAATGTTCCCCCCACTGTAATAAAAACCTATTATTTTGAGATTGTGTGGACCATTTTTCAGGTCCCCACCAAGATCTGTGAATGCAATCCAGAAACTAAAAATGCCAAAAGTAATCAACAGAATTTTGTTGGTAACTTACGGTTAAGGTTAGATAGGGGTTAAAGCGGGAATCATGTTAGGAATAGAGATTTCCCTGATTTAATCTCTGAAATCTCGGTGTATTAGTTAAAGAAAACTCGGCAAACTGTACAAATCTGTGTTTGTGGAATAAATTGATGATGTGTTGAATCTGCAACTACTAAGCAATCGAAATTACTTTTTAAATAACTTTTTCTTGGTGGTATAAATAAGTATGTAATAAGAAGTAATGGAATGTTTCCAGAGGAGGAGGAGTTTAGGTTAGCACACTGGAAAAGCATTACCATTAAAATAATCTTTCTTATATTTCTCATTTAAATAGTTAAGCTTATTTTTTGCGTCACAGTCCAATACCCCCTATCATTTATGAGACATATTAAACTATTATAGAGAGTTGCAGAACCCTTTATTAATTAATAAATGAATTATGCTTGTGGGGCGGGGTCAATCGGAAATCTAAATGAGGCTTGTAGCCGCGTTCAATCCGAGTTATCGGGTGCGTTCGGATCCGCTGGGCGCCGTCGTGACGTAACACGGTAAACATGAGGTCCTGAGGGCTCCAAGTCTCCGCGGCGAGTCGCACCGACGGCCGCAGCAAACTTTGGGATACGCCGGAGCGATCGAGTTCGCCGGACGTCTTGGAGAGTTAAACTTCGGGGCTGGATCTCAGCAGCCGACAGGCATGGGCTGTGTAAACAGTACGGCCGGCAATCAGGTCGGCAGAAAAAAGGTATCCGCACCCCACATCCAACGTGACTTATCGGTGTTCTTTTTCGGTACGACGAATCTGTATTCATTTGTTCTGGAGATGTTTAAAAAAGGATATAGGTCATTATGCACGTGTTTTGTTAGCTTGTATCGTCTAGTGTGTAATGCCCATGAAAAGTATTTGGAAATCTGCTTGTTTTACATGTAATTGCATATAACTTTCTCTAAAGCGCAATTTGTTTTTTAATGTGTATTTGTGTAAGTTCCCTTATGTACTGGTCTTACACGCCGTAAGTGAAAGATTGATCATTAATGTGCAACAGATGTGCAAACGCAGCCACGTTTTCCTATCACTTGTATTATGCATTGATTGCTTGCCTGTGTTTGAGATTTTCATTGCATCGGCTGGTTTAAAAACCGTATTCCCGGCTTATTTCACTTGCGATTCATAATATTTTTGTAATGTTTTGTTTAACCTAAACTTGTGGTACTTGGCTTGCATTTCCGCCTTGAATAATGTCGTTTAACGGTTCAGACGCTCTTCCGCACTTTCATACTGTATTGGGCTATTAGAACAAATACGAAGTTCTCTCTAAAAAAGCGACATCTAACGTAATCGTATATATATATATATCAAACCCCGACACTCTGCGGCTTCCCTTTGCAGGACGGGGTACGTTGACAGGAGGACATTGCCGTCGTTTATACTTCTTTTAGGATCATTTATACGTCATTAACCACAACTCTTTGTGACAGAATAGGTTTGGTACAGTATAAAGAAGCTGTCTCTGCTTGAGCAAACGTGCTGGCGTAAATGCTCATGTCAAAGGCTGTTCCTGTCACCAAGAGAAAACCCAGTAAAACCGTAACACCGTCCTCCATGCTTAAAGGGTTCGGAACAGCTTATTTCGTTGAGTGGGCTGCGCTCAGATTTTAAATTAATCAGGTACATTCAGTACTTGTAGGTTTTGGCAAGCATTGTATTCAAATAATTACACTTGGTATGAATATCTAAATTGTAATTGTAAATTTTGCCATCATTAGTGTGACTCCATGCAGTCAATAGTCTAAACCTAACTTTGGCCTTATCTTTTATAGGCGTATACGTGGGGTGGAACAATTTATTGAATATGTTTAAGTTGTTCTGCGAGTCTTTGTCTGCTCCGGCCATCATTCTCACAGGCATGTGGAGTGATTGGGGGGGGCATATCAAGGGGAGATCGGAACGGGTCTGTGTGGATCGGGCACCCGGCGACCTCCGAAGGGCAGATGAACCAGCTCGTAAAAACGCTCGGGAGACGCGCCTGGCAAAGGCAGAGGTGGGGTTTGGAATTTAAGGACCTCCTATAGGGAGAAACTGCTTATTTAAGAAGGGCTTTCTGAACGATGAGGAGGGGGGAAATAAATTTTTTAGAAAAATGCCCCGGACTGGAATGTAAGAGTCAACCGTGAACGAGAGTCTTGCTTTTTTTTTGTAAAGCTTTGTAAAGATGGCTTTGCTTTCTGCTGCCTCGCAGTGGGTGAGGTCTCGCAGGTGGAAGCTCTTCAACTTGAAGGTTGAAAACCTGAAGAGTCTGTTCTTCTGTAAATAAAGCAAACGAGGTGCTAAATGTAGTATTGTAGTGTAAAGGGTTTCTGGTTGTTTTGGCTTTTAATGATTTAAGTGTTTGGAGAGGGACTCCTGCAAAATAATAATACAATTAAAGCAGAGTTGTTTTGTTTTGTTTTCGTTTTATTTATACAGGCGTCTCCAGCTAGGGTATGACCTCATACGGTGTCAGCCGATTTCCAGTGTAAACAGGATTGGTGGGAATATTTGTTGGGGAGGCATACACTATAGCTAACTTGCCCCAGCATATGGAAAATAATCAGGCACAGATGATAAACAAGAACTATTAAAATATTGGTACGCAAAATAAAGTTTAGGAAAGGCTTTATGTGTTTAAGAAGGAGTTTAGGTATTAATGTTTCCCTTTTTCTCCTCTACTGTACAGTAGGCTACCGCTTACATATCAAACTATTAGAGATTCAAGATATCCAAATTAAGTGAATTGTGTATATGGGGCGGAGCTAATTGTGAAGCAGGGCTTGTGTCCGCGTTCGGTTCGCGGTAACCGGTTTCGTTCGGATCCGCTGGGCGCCTTCGTGACGTAACACGGTAAACAGGCAATCCTAAGGGCTCCCAGTCTCAGCGGCGAGTCTCACCGACGGCCGCAACAAACATTGTGATCCGCCGGAGCGATCGAGTTCGCCAGACGTCTTGGAGAGTTAAACTTCTGGGCTGGATCGCAGCAGCCGACAAGCATGGGCTGTGTAAACAGTACGACCGGCGGTACTACTAAATCAAATGTGGTTTAACAGTACCTTTTTCGGTATGATATGAAGCTGTATAAATGAGTTTTGTTAAATGTGCGGTCTCTAACAAAGTGTCATGCTTATGAAAACTTTCTGAATCCTCAAAATGTTTTACATATAATTTCATACGTGCGTTTCCTATAACTACATTTTGGACAATTAAAACAATAATAAATTCAGCCGGAAGAGGTGTTTCAGTCTTGTAAGCCAAATGCATTCAGGTCTTCCCTTTTTAAAATCTTCACACCTGGATCCTTTGTTCCCTGGATCCCCAGGAAGATGGTTTGAAACATTGCTTATAAATAAGGTGCCACGTGATTTGGAAGCTTTGCGTCCCTGGAGAGTAAAGGACACCAGAGAGGAACACTGACCATGTATGTGGTGTAGCCACTCTGTGCCCTCGGTGTGTAACCCACACATTTAGGATGGTCTCCGCATGACATCCCAGGCCTTTGGAAACCAGCCCCCACGAGAGTTTTTATTTACATCCCACGCCCCGCAGCTTACGTTACTCTGTTCTGCTCTCTCTCTCGCAGAAGAAGAAGGCAAAGAAAAATGGGAAGGCCTTCTCAGAGCCGGATGGCCGGGAGCAGGGGAGCGGTGAGCGCTTTTTGCTGTAGCTGTGTGTGGGCGACAGCTTCAAAGCACGTGCTGAACTAGATTTGAGCAAGAACTCTTCAGTTTGGTTTAATAGTGTCATCTGAGGCGATTTTCGGTGGCCCATTTAGTGTACTTGTCATTAAAGGAGCACTTTACACATCTCTGTTTCATGTTTATCACAGCGCATGTCAGTGTCTGACAGTGTTTTCATGCTGTGGCTTTTGTGCGCCCGTTTGTGATGGCGCTTGCTGTCATTTTGAGGGATTTCTAGTCTTGCTTCTCAGAGGATTATACTTTACACCATTTTTTTTTTAAGTGGTGCAACTACAAGCTTGCCCTGGCTTGAATGCACTGCCCCCCTCCATGTTATTAAACATGAAAGTGTTTGACTTGTTCTTGACAAAATAAAAAAACAAGAGCATTACTTGCTCTTCTCTGTAGGGGCGGCTGATTTCTTTACTACCTTCTCAATTCCAGTGCATACAGCAGCGAGCAAGAATGTACCTCTGGGATCAATAAAGTTCGTTCAAAATATTGTGCTTGCATATTCCTGTTGTGTAACAATGTCAAAATGAACTGTAATCACCTTTCTCCCCTTCAGCTGTTATCTGCGGTTATGATTGTTTCATTCAATCAGTGTGTAGATGTTTATGTATACTGCTACACAGGTGAGGACTTCTCCCATGGGGAGTGTCTGTGATGTGAGGGTCTCACCTCTAGAGTGTGGTGTGTCTGTTATCAGGTCCCGTGCCCAGTGTCCCCGTGGTTCGGTCTGGTCCGCTCTGGCACAGTGAGCCAGCATTTCTGTGCCCCCTCCAGTTCAGGTCACGCTGGACAGGCTCCCAGAGCAGGAGTTGAAGATGGTTCGCAACTTCCTGACTGCGGCCAGCACCAAGGGCCTGGAGATGCCGCCGGAGGTGCAGCAGAACGAGCTCCTCGCGCTGCTCCTGGATGTCCTCAAGAAGGTACCTCTGACCACCCCCACCCCAAAGCGTGCCCCGATACAACTTCCTCACCAAGAACCAAAGGGTGTGAAGTCATGTGACGTATGTGCAGCTGTGGTTTGGCAGTAAACGACGCTGTGACAAAGGGCTGTTCCTGTGTTTGGCCCCTTCTCACCGGCATGGTTCCTGCCACCCCTGTACCTTTCAGTCAGTCTTTATTTGGGGGGGGGTCGCGAGATGCTTTCCAGATCCCTCCCTCCCTAGTCGGCAAATTCCACCTAAATGGGTGTCACGAGTCTCTGGCACTAGTGTTTTTGGGTCGGGGACCAAAACAACACGCTTCGTGTGATGACGTGCTCACTTTTTATGGTTTTCACACTTCAGGTGACCGCAGACAAGACTGCAGAGTTGAGTGCTCAGTGTGAGGAGAGAGTCAAGCGTCTCTCCAAAGAGCACAGTGACAAAATTGAAGGTAAGAGCAACTCGACGCGCAAAAATGCTCCTCGTGTCCACAAGCTGTTTGGATGTATTCTTGTGATATTTGAGAGTGATTTTGGTTCCTCATTACTGGAGGAATGATTTAATTGATCTTCTCATTTCTGCAGATCTGCAGCGGTCACATGATGAAGAGGTCAAGTCCATGAGGGACAGTTTTAAGGTGGCTGAGGTTTCGCTGCAGGTGAGGTGTGTGTGTGTGTGTGTGTGTGTGTGTGTGTGGAGGTTCTGGGGGGCCACCTTCAGAAGGCCCGCCAGTGGTTGTTGTGATGATTCTGGCCAAGTCACGTGACTCATACTTTTGCATGGCTGGGGCGTAGGGCCAGGTGGAGGTGCTCGCCGGCCAGGTGGAGGCGCTGACTTCCGAGCTGAAGGCCTTCAATGATCTAAAGCGAAGGGTGGCAGAATCAACCCTGAAGAGAGACCTCAGCGGCAATATTCAGGTACAAAACTCAGTGGAGCCACCTAGTGGTCACTGTACCTTTCTGCAGTATTGTATTGATGGAATGAGAGGAACCTCATACGAATGGAACACTTGTGTTGTGGGCTTGAGTGTCGGAGGGAAAGGGCTTTCACCTGCTTAAAAATGGCTGCTTTGAAATGAAAGTCGTCTGTTTAAGTTTATGTGAACTTGCCTCCATATTCCTGAACCCAGGCTGCTTTCCCATTCCAGGCCCAGGGTAGCCCAGGAGAATTCTGGGAGCAGGAGTTGGAGAGCCTTCTCTTTGTCATAGAAATGAAGAGTGAGCTTTTACAGGAGAAGGAGAAGAAGCTGCGGCAGATGGAAATACTGGTAGCTGTCAGGCCTCTCAGTTGACAAGCAACTTCCCCATTCGAAAGCTTTAAAGATCATTATATTTCTAACTGGCAGACCATAATGTCTGTTTCTTCATTCTCCACTGTAACTTGATTTTGCATTAACTTGGTCAGTCCGAAATGACCCCTCATGCTGTCGTATGTCCTGTTGGAGCTTAATGCGGCCTTTCCAAAAATCAACTGCAGGTGGCGAGGAACCGCTCTCTCGAGGACCAAGCAGTCTGCATCCTCCAGAAGAACGAGGACCTGCGTGTGCGCAGCGATAGCTACCAAAGCCAGATCCAGTAAGTCTGTGTGTTTCTCAGCACCCTTGTGCCGGTAGGGTACATAAGTGATATGTTTAAAGCATATTTTTTCTAATTAAATGCATCGTTATGCCTGCAAGTGCTGTTCAGTTTGACACTAGGGGGCGCCCCGTCTTTGTCCTTCCTCTTTCTCACCTGTGTTCTCATGTCGTCACTGTTGGGAGTCTATGCTTCACTAAAGCACTGTGGCAGGCTTTGATGGAAACCACCACTTTTTTTTTTTTTTTTTTGACAAAAACGGTTTGAGTAATAATGGTCACTATTAATGGCGCCATGGGAACCTGCCTTTTGAGCACCTCTCCAAATGTCTTTCACAGGCAGATGTCCTTGGAGCACGTCCACCTGATGGAGGACCTGGAGCAGACAGAACTGCTGAATGTGAAACTGACGCAGGAGAAGGAGGAGCTCCTATACAAGCTGCAGCACAGGGAGTCTTGCCCCACCACCTCCCCCTCCCTAAGCAGACTCCCTACCAAGTCCCCCAATCACTTGAGATGACCTGCCTTCCCTTAACCTGACTTGGCCCAAGGGTGCTGCCCTGCTGTTTAAACCTGGAGTGGCGTCCCAGACTTCTACACCCTGAACAAACTATGCTACGTGTTTCATGATTTTGACAACCAAGTTTTAATTTTGGCTGTGGTGGGATTTTATTTTATTGTGGGGTTTTTTTTTTTTTTTTTTTCCCCCCCCCCCTTAGTTCCTACTGCCAGAAGCCTTGACTATGGGCTGGAATTAGAGTAAAGGAACTATGAAGGAAGTGGGTTCTTGTCTTCTGCCAAGTGCCAGTCGAAAAGAGGCTGATGGCTGTGTTGCTGCGGCAAAGCCCGTCTGCTTTGGTTAAATGCTCGCAAAATTAATATAACCTCATGCTGACAAGCCCGCCTCAAGGGCGCCGCCCTGCTGGTTAAACCCCGAGAGGCCACTCGTGTGAAGATTCTGATGCCAATTACGTCGTTTCCTGATTATGCCTTGCTGCCACAAGTCTCCATGGTGTATCGGAAGTGGAGCCAAAGGATTTTTGTTCTTTTCTACTGCCAAGTTTTGTTTCTGGGCTTATGCAGGAAGACACTTTAACTACAGCAAATGGGTCTGTTTCATGCAGGCTTCAGGCGTTATCCTGCCCCTCCTCCTCGTCCTGATGTAGCAAGGCAGTTGTCTTTTTATTTTGATGCTTCTGGTCCTGTCTCGCTGAAATGAATCAGAATGTGGTTCCATTTGTTCCGTGTGCGTTTAAACGACGTGTGAGATCTGGGTTTAGAGTGTCTCTCACATTTGGACTCAGGTGCTGCTGTGACTGGGTTTTGCATCACCCAATCCAATGGGAACATGTTCTGCATTGATCTAGGAACCAAAAGAGTACTTAGAGCATAGATTTTTGGATCCACGCTGCGGTCAATTGCACTTGTGCACTTTTTTGTTTTAACGGGTGTATGTGAGCGTGCGTGTGTGTGTGCGCGCGTGTGTGGAATGTGACTTGACATTTTCCACGTTTTTAGTTTTAAGGTTTTTATTTTTTCTTCCAAGTTCGCAAGACGCACACTGAATGTCATTGATATGCTCGACTGCAAGTCCCATGATATCAACCCTCCAATAAAAAAAAAAAAAAAAAACTTTCATTTTTATACTGCTCTTGTTTAAACTTTGGGCAAATTTTGCATGTGTCACGACCAAAAAGCTCTGGAGATTATGGGGGGGGGGGGGTGTTTATTAGAGAGAGCAGTCCCCCAATATGCTGTAAGGGATGCACTATTTCCTGGTCCATTTATAGTCTGTGACGTAACGATGCTCTTTTCCGGTATGATAAATCTGAAGAAAAAGATTTAAGTAGTTAAACTCGCTCTGCCGCTGGCTCCCCTTTGCTGTAAAACTTGCTCTCACTACATGTGTGTCATGGAGAGTAAGATGGGGTAGGTGAATAGAGAAATTCTCCACAGGGATCATTATAGCATTGTTATAATAAATGCAGTAGGTACTGTTGTAAAATTACAAAATTGTGTAATTGGTTATAAACCACGTTATGTACGAATTAACCTTAGTTGTCAAATTTGATTCCTCAATGGGAGAATTTTTTTTTTTTCTTCCTTAAAGAATTTATTTTCTTTACTCTGTATACAGTTATGCCTGCAGTTCAGAAATGCTTTTGGCTCACGACCAAATAATCCATTGGGTCGCGTACAAAATTTGACGACTAACAGATTCCTTGAACAGATTCTTTTTCTATATATACATACACACACACACACACACACACACTACTGTAGCACCAGTGGGGCGCATGTCCCGGCATGCCCTGCGTGCAATTGTAAATAGAAGGACCATAACAGGCACCCAACGAGCACCGAACCCAAATACACAGACGGGAAACACAAGATTGTTAGATGCCGAACTACAAGATGCACGCAGGGTGGAAGATTTACACACGAGGATCAGACCGGGTACAGACAAGACACGGGCAAACACACACGACAACAGGGACAAGCAACCATTAACATTAACAACAATACAAGGGTTAAGGCCTGTTAATAGAGTGTGATTTCCCCAGCAAGCAAGTCTCCATGTCTCTCTCTGCTCCCGCGATGCCTCGGTCCTCCCGTTACCAAACTGTATTGTGTTTTCATTAAAAAAATTGTATAAAAAAACAGAAAATTAATTTATAATTAAATTTTTGGAACAAATTAATCGAATTTCAATGCTTTTATATGGAAAAAATTGCCTCGGTTCACATACAAATTGGTTCGCGACAACTTTCCTGGAACGAATTGTTTTCGTGAACCGCAGAGACCACTGTAACACTATTCTGCACTATAGCTTGATCGCGATGGTATTGCAACAAGATTGAATTTGCGATGAACTGCCAAAGTCTGGTCATAATTAATCATTAGACACCGCTACCAATTTTCTTGGTGACATCACGCTAACCCAAGTGTCTTTAACAGCTTTCTCCTCCCTCACATCACGTAGCGCTTCTATGCTGGCATTACAGACGGTGTGAGTAATTGTACGCACACAAACGTGTCTTGATCTAAGCAGCCCCCTATGTCATTTATAGCAGGGATTCCCAACCTTTCTAACCATAAGGCCTGGCAAGTGACAATTTTCATTCAATGAAATGACAAGCACTTTACTCCAAGTGTTCTGTTGACTGATAAATAAATTGAAATAACACATTTTGATGTGCCATGCTAATAAATGTGATAGATGGAGGATGCATATTATTATACACAGATGTGTGTTTAATCACCATGGTAGAAAAATTATGCATTAAAGGTTTTGCTGATTTTTTTTTTCTTAAGTGAGAGTAGTATGGGGGTGATGCCTTTTTTCCCCCTCTTAAAAACAACTCATATCCAAAGCAGCACTATCAGCAAGCTCAGACAGTCCCCGCAACATTAAGGGCCCACATTGAATTCTGCCAGCACTGGGATTGGAACTGGCAACCTTCCGACCATAAGCACAGTATCCTAACCCACTGCACTACATACCACCCTTTATGTTACAGAAATAATTTCGAACTATTACCCCTACAGGTTTGCTGTGTACATACAATACAATAGAATACACCTGTCCATACAATGCAAACATGTAGCCTGAGAAACAAATGATGACAGACAGTGAAGCAGACTGAAACACCAGACTGGGTTAGAATGTTTTTAATGACAAAAGAAATGTGGATATTTTTCTAGCATTTGGTCCCCAGCGTTGGACAAACATGAAGGCTAACCCTTGCCCTGTTGACTTTGCTCCGCTGGTAAACAGAGATGATGCTTGTGCGCTCAAAGTGCAGAGGAAAAGCAGCGTGTCTCCGTCTCAGTCAAACAGATCCACAGAGCGCATTCCCACAGATGCTTGCTGGTCGGCGCCACTGTGGTAAGTCGGCAATGGTGGGCTTGGGTGAGTGCAAGCAGAAATTAGTAGACTCTTCTGTGGTTTAAAGGTTCTCCAAGAGATAGGATGTACAGGATTTGCTGGTAACCCAACCAACAAAGGAATTTGCAACATATGTAGCTCAGCAGCTACAGCGGGATCTTAATTTAATTAGTGACTGGGCCGATACCTGGCAGATGAAATTTAACATAGACA
>JAODKE010000002.1:11299317-11328285 GCA_026779605.1 Mormyrus hasselquistii
ATAAGATTTTAACAACTCTGAGCTATTAGTTCTCCCCAAGCGAGCTTGATGGGCCGAATGGCCTCCTCTCGTTTGTAAATTCTTATGTTCTTATATTCTGGAACACGAGTTTAAAAAAGACAAATTAGCCCAAAGTACAGGAAGGGGGAGGTTGCATCGTCCCCTGGGCAGGGCCATGAGTGACCGAGATAATTAATTTTGGTGTTTCTGTAAATGCCACGCTTGCCTGGAGAATGTGAAGTAATCAGTATGAAATGAGACAGGACCATAAACCCTATAACCGATGGCTATGGTATCATGTAGACTGCCGTGATGCAGGGGTGGCTGTAGACTGCCGTAATGCAGGGGTGGCTGTAGACTGCCATGATGCAGGGGTGATGCAGGGGTGGCTGTAGACTGCCGTAATGCAGGGGTGGCTGTAGACTGCCGTGATGCAGAGGTGATGCAGGGGTGGCTGTGTAATGGCTCAGGTTCATGTGGATGGGAGAGGACCGTAAAGGCCAGATACATTTTGTTTAAGGGAAGATAGACTTTATTATTTAATATCTAAGATAAAAAGTAGTGTGAGCACTTTATGTACGAAAAGTAGATCATGAATCAATCTTAGAATCGGAAATTTAACAGAGATGCGGCTCAGCGGGCTGTGTCCATCATCGGAAGGGAGGGGGGGGGGGCACATGCTGGATGTCCCTGTGCTGTGTCCCTACTCCCAAGTTTGCTCTGATCTGTCTATGTGTCTCATGGACAGCAAGATGTGGGAGACGAAATGGGAATTTCCTCATAGTGATTAGTGATCTTTATTCTATTCTAAGCAGGAGTGCAGAATTTTGCACAAATAGGTATAAATATGAATGCTGTGAATATTGTAATGTGTTATAACTAATATGAAGTTCTTTAATCGTATTTACACACAAATCATATTCCATTGAACTTTATTCCCTTGGGTTTATCCATTTTTTTCTATTGTGGTGGTCTGTTAATTGGCAGGAAAAGTGGTTTAGTGGGTCAGCACTGGAGAACAAGCAGAGGGTTTGATGATAGTGTCACCACAGGTCAGGCCCTTGGGGGTGTAGGGGGGGTGAGTCAGTGAAAATGCACATGCAGCAGAATTCAAGTCACCCCAGCACAAAGCTTGATTTCAGACCATAGAGTTTAGAGACTCTGTGCCGGGTTCTGGATGAAATAGACACCTGTGGGAATGAAAGGTGCGTTTGGGTTTCCATTGAGTCTGGGTTTCATATATAATTCATATATAATTTGGTATTATGAGAAACACAGAGTGCCTTTAAGTTCACCTTAAAGAAACTTTCTGTCTTTTTTCTTAGAAGAAATGAGTCTCCCGGAATCATGTATATTCACGAGAAGAGCCAGCAGCCAATTTTCACTTCTTGGTAAACTTTCACTTCTGCCTTTGCTGCTTTTACTTGGTCACACCCTTTATTTCTCTCAGATTTCACACGACCATGAAGGAACCAGAGACGAGGAATAATGAGTATCGAGACGATTTCGAGTGTATGGACACTAATGAGGACAGAGTCTTCTGGAAAAAAGGTGGGGAAAAAACTGAGGAGGACTATAAGAAACCAAGGAATGGGGCATCAGTTAATGCAGTGTTTCCCAATCCGGTCCTTGGGACCCCTAGACTGTCCACGTTTTTTGCTTCCTCCCAGCTCCCAACACACTCATACTAGGTTGTGTTCTTCATTGGCTGGGAGGTAAGAAAAACGTGGACTGTCTGGGCAACCCCAAGGACTGGGTTGACAGAAACTCAGTCAAAGGGAGTGAAAGGATTTCGTTCTGTGTTCTTTCCTTTTCTTAATGGCTATTTTTTTTTTGGTGTTGCAGGCTTCAGAAGCACTCCTGCGCCACACGTGTTGTCTTCTGGTCCACGCGTGGCTTTAAATGTTTGCCCTTGCTTCCATTTCAGATCCCGCACCGCCGATGACCTCAGTCTGGCGTACTGGCAGGGCACCATCACAGCTGTGCGCGGTCCTGTCTGTGTCTATACTGCTGCTGCTCAGTCTCATTATCGCCCTGTCTGTCAGCAGTAAGTTTGCAGATTGAGTATGCTACTGGTCTATCATACTCAAGACATTTACTATACTAGCACATTATACTCAAATCACATAGCATACTGGCTTACCATACTCAAGTCATTTACTGTACTGACACACATACTCTGGCCATTTACTGTACTAGTACATCAGTAGGATCACTCATTGCAATGGGTGGCCAAGCTCAGATCATTCTTTGATTAGAACATTATACTCGGTCACTCATTGCACTGGGTTGCCATGCTGAGATCATTCACTGTTTTAGTTCACGCTCACTCTGTTCTGTCCCTCAGTTTACCCATCTTTCTCATTTATCATGCTCAAAGCTGGTTCTGTTGTCTTTGCTGCTCATAATGTCCCTGGCAGATGCCAAGGTGGACAGAAGGTTTACAGGTCTGGAGGACGCCGTGGCCAACATCAGCACGTTGTTGACGTCCGTCACCACCAAGCTGCACATGGGAAAGGACACAGGTGAGGAGCTGCACGTGCCATTCTGTCTTTGTGATGGTCCTCAACTGGGCTGGTGCTCACTCCATTCGGTTATAAGGTGCTAAACATAATGTTACTATATGGGTGCATTGAATGTCAGTGATCCTCAAAGGAGCTCGCAAGCCATTTCTAATTAAAATGTTACATTAGGTAGTTATACAGGGAGTATGCTACTCTTATCCATTTCACCTTTCATCTACAAATCGACATAAAGAATATCTTCGCAGCTGTAAAGATAAGCTTACAGAATATATAAAAGCTTACGGCATTTGCAACGGCGGTTCCGGGTTGTGAGGAAACACGGCTAACAGGAATGTGTGTGGTTAAAACCCTGATGTGCAGTGTCCTCCTCCCCAGATGAGAACTTCCACACAGAGATCAGCAAGCTAAAAGTCTCAATGGAAACCGTTGAACAGCAGCTGACTTCTGGTGCGTCCAAAGTGACCTACACTCTCTTTATCGACCATCATCAATATTAATGTCATTGTAATTGTTAACAACGTCACTCTCACTTACTGGATGATGTTATCAGGGATTTCCGTTATTTCCCCATGACTGTAATATCAGTGCACAGGCCTGATCTCCCTGTCAGGTGGCCTCGTCCCATCTTGGTACCATTCATTGTCATGTTTCTTGTGCGCCACTACAGTCATCAAGTCCGTGAAGGCAATCGATGAACTGGAACCTCTGAGGACCCAGGTTTCAGAGCTGAAATGCAACATTGACAAAATGATAAAAAACGGTAAGAGGTGATGATGAATGTACAACGTTTGTGCTGCACAGTTTGATTCATCGTCACCTTTGGTGGTATTTTCTATTACTGTTATTCTTTTTATATCCATATTGCTGTAGTTCAGTCTTCAGTTGACTTTCCAGGTCTTAAATCGTGCAGTTAAACCAATTTATGTATAGCAGAGAAGCAATCATCATCTTATGTGCAGTCATGTGAAAAAGGAAGTACATCCTCTTTCAGTTTTATGATCTTCCATATCAGGACATAATAGTAATAAAAAACTTGGTCCTTACCGGGTTCTAAAATTACTTAAATCTAACCTCCGGTGTAAAATACACAGATTCCACTGTGTCATTATTTATTTAACAAAAATTAAGCCAAAACTGGAGAAGCCATGTGTGATTCAATAGCTTGTAGAACCACAATAACAACTTAATAACTTAAATCGTTGGCTGTATGACTTTCAGTCTCCCACGTTGTTGTGGAGGGGCTTTGGCCCACTCTTCATTACGACGCTGCTTCGGTTCATTGAGGTTTCTGGACTTTGACTGGGCCATTGCAACACCTTATTTTCTTCTTCAGCCATTCTGCTGTAGATCCACTGCTGTGTTTGGGATCACTGTCCTGTTGCATGACCAGATTCCAGCCAAGCTTTTGCTTTCAGACAGATGGCCTCACATGTGACTTTACAATACTTTGGTGTACAGAAGTTCATGGTTGACTCAGTGACTACAAAGTGCCAGGTCCCGCAGCTGAAAAACAAGCCCAAATCATCAATTTAAATTCAATTATATTTATTTTTATATATTTTATATAGTTCTCACAACAGAGTCACCACCAAGAGCTTTTCATCGGTGTGCTTTGATACTTTACGCCATCCGTAAGAGAGAATAAGGCAAAAACAGGGAAAAGGAGAAACAAAGAAAAGAAAACCAGATGGCAACAGAAGAGAGGAACCAAAAACTCCCAAGTAGGGAGAAAAAAAAAAACCTCTGGAGGTCAAAGGTCACCTGAACGCACGAAAGCATCAAACCTCCGAAACGGTGTTCTTTCTTTTTCACATGACGGTATAACTGCACTATTACTCTGTGACAGTTTACCTGCTCCACTGCATTCATTGCTGTTTTCTATTACTGATCCATTGTCACTTGAAACAGGAATGTCACACTTCACGGCCGATTTAAAAACATTTATGAGTTAGGAGATCTTGACACAGTGTGAGCCATCGTGGATTTGGGGTTGAGCAGAGCGGGTTTTCAGCCCCGGGGCCTTTGCGCCAAAGGGACGCCGAATGATCACGTGCCTCTTCCCTCTCCAGTTACCACAGCAGGCTGCTGTCCACTCGACTGGACGTTCTACTCCACTGCCTGTTACTATTTCTCCAGGGAGACCATGCCCTGGGACTCCGCGAAAGAACACTGCGTCAGCAAGCATTCTTCCCTGGTGATGCTGAAGGACGACGCAGAGTGGGTGAGTCAAGGCCGACAGACCTCTTATTGCTTCATGGGATCCGTCTTGCATGCTACTCAGATCAAGTCACTCTGTTGCATCACTTGACACCTGGTAGAGTGCCGGCGAGTGAAACACTTGTGTATAAGTTTCACGACAGCAGAGCCAAAGAGTGCAATCGGAAGTGTACAAAACCCGTAAATGTACAACAATAAATACACAGCAAATACACCGACAGCAAACCTGCAGAAAAGGACTTCAAAGTTTTTTGACTCTCTACTCATGTGTAATAGGTAGGTAAAAGATATAAGTGCTTTTCTAACTAAGCATAGTTAAATTCGGCCTAGAAGGCTCAATGTTGGTCATAACTCCATTCAGATTTAATATGCAGTTACAATGTTCTCCCTTTTCAAGCAAAATAGCATGCAACTTCAGAGGCAGATACAATGAACAGACAGTAACATTGATAGGCAGCGAATGCATTTAATGCCCAGCATTCAGCATTCTGATAGACTGTCCCATCAGACGGTAACAGTGTGAACAGTTTGTGGCTTGGATGACTGGGATCTTTGATTTTAACCCGTCATGGAGAAAGTTCCGTGTCTCCTGCCCTGGTCTCACACTCCTCTTCTCTGCTGCCCCGGCAGACCTTCGTGAGTAGGAGGACCATGCCACATTACTACTGGATTGGCCTGACAGATGAACGGACGGGGAGCTGGGAGTGGGTGGACGGGACGCCGTACGTTATGGACAGAAGGTGAGTCTCTCAGGCGGTTTCTGGTCCGTGTTCCTCCTCCCCTACGTAGAAACGTCCACCATCACATGATACAGTCTGGGTTGGGAATCATGAGCCGCACGCTGCCATGGGAAATGACCGTACCACAGACAGGCGGATTCTCCAGGACGGACAGCAGGGCTTCATCCCTTCACCTTCCATAACTATGTATCCAATGCAAGTCTGAGGTGAGGGCATGTGGCGTTCTGGATGGGGCACCAAGGAATGTGGGAACCAGAGCACTCAGAGGAAACCAACGTCAACACATGGAGAAAATGCAAATACATCTCACACACACACACACACACACACACACACTATTCATGTATTTCTATCTTTGTGAGGACTCTCCATTCATTTCTATGGGCATAACCCTAATCCTAACAATAACAATCTTAACCCCTACCCAGTCCTAACCTTAACCATAAGTAACCAAATAAAATACAAGACTTTTTGCATTTTTACTTTTTTCGTCACAAATTTTTATAAAATTGAGGTTATTGACGGGAAATCTGGACCCCACAATATAATTACACACACACACACATATATACACTGAAGGATGAGGATTTAAAACGCCACCCTCAAGATACGAAACTATAATACAATACTACTGTCTGCCCCCCTTATACGGTTTAATACTTCATTCCAAAGAGCACCTATTTTACATGGGAAACTGCAGGTTCTGTATAATCAGTCTTCAAATACCAACTTAATTGAAACTGTAAAGAGAAACCGCAAGAAATAAAACCGGCTACTCCACCCCACCGATGCCACTATAAGTGGTGTTGCCCCCAGCAGATTTACATTATTGAACCCCCCTACTTTAATTAATCTGTGTATTTATTTATCTATTTTTGTATAACCCTGTTTTTGACTGAGTTTTCCCTCTCCATCCATCCATTCTACCCTCAGGCGCTGGAAACCGAACCAGCCGGATAACTGGAGACATCACGGCTTGGGAGGAGGCGAGGACTGCGCGCACCTTCACGAGGACGGCAGGCTCAACGACGACCACTGCAGCCGGCTGTACCGCTTCGTCTGTAAAGCCATAGTGTCCGAAACGCCGGAGTGACGGCAAAGGCCACGCCTCCTGCGCTGGGCGAGGCGGGGCGGGGCGGGGTGTGGGGTCTGTCTCCGACCTCACAGTTATAACCGTGGCGAGTGGCCGCGAACTGGCACGAGGCAGATCTTCGCAGGGTGATCCACTGTCGTGTGTGTTTCACCGGCATACAGCTGCTGCCTGTTGTTGTTCCGAAACATCCTTTTGGATTCTGAAGCTCTGTATAAACCTTTGTGTTTATCATATTTCATTACAAGATTGATTATATGTGGCCCAGAATTATTTCATTTGACTTTAAATCAACTTTGGAATGACAGGTCTGGACAAAATGACATCCCAATAAAGATGCCTAGTCACTTTTACGCATGATATTAGGTTGCCGGCCAGCAAATCATACACGTGTAAACTTGTCTTAATAGCGGGGTTACTCTAAAGCAGCTGTTGTAACTGACTCACAAGCAACGCTAGAGTTCGCTGTAGCTCCACAAAGAGGGTCGCGCATGGGCATATCAATCACTACAATCCGAACTATTCAATTACTGTATTTTCAAGATTGCACAATAGTAAACATAGATTACCTTTATGCATGTGTTTGTTCTAGTAAAGGTACGCATTTAAGGAAATCCGACGACCCACTTCATGCATACTCCTGGATTATAGGTTTCACACTAAATTCTGACAGTAATTTAAAGAAACTCAGCTCATTGAAAGTTACTTATCAGTAACATCGCTGTAAATTAATAATACATGATTCCATCCATCTATCGTAAAATGGATTCTATAATAACTTTATCTTGTTTTAGCGATTTGATTTGTCATTTAAGAAACGTTCTAAATTAATTATAAGCCCTATGAAGTACAAAATTGTGTTAATACTGCGAGTCTTTAGCGAGATGTACTGTATAGACATATAGGCCTATATTATACAGCTCTAATGTACTTGACATACAGGTGGGTTAAGTCATACGTTCTTAATCTCAGCTGACAGGCACTTGTGTTTGATGTTCATGTTTAGATGACGTATAATGTCACAGCAAGAACAGTTTTTCAAAGTGGTAGATTTATTTTCAGATAAATACTAGGCTGATTAGTGATTGTTCAGCCAGTAAGAACCATAAGCTCAAATACACATAATTAGTAATTACGTTACGTTGCTTTTAAATAAAATCACTATAACGTCATCCATTCATTTTCTATACCCACTTATCATAAATAGGCCTACAACATAATTTAAATGTACTAAACAGAGATAATCAAGTTAACTTTTTTCCCCTCGCTCAGAAAAGCTCCATTGTAAGAATGTCTACGTCTTCCTGTCCCAACAATGGATATGATATGCCTATAATTTGACACAAAATTCCCAATTATATTGCAAAATAATTACATATTCAAGGCAACAATTCCTACTGCCAGCATTACCCGCCATCTTGGAAAAATCTGCAATGTGCAGCACAGCTCTGCTGGTATTGCGCAATTACCCCAGGGGTTAGCGTTTGGCGAGGACCAAAGCAGGTGCTGCCGAAAGGCAATGAACACGGCATCCAGATGCATTATTTTTCCATGACTCTAAAGAAAAGGCATACATTCAGACAGGGGAGAGCTGAGCTGGCAGAGCACGGAGAGCGACAAGAATGAGCTTGTGGAGAGTGAATGACACGGACGATACTGTGGGGCTGCTCGGGCAAGCGCGCATTGTTCTGCCCACAAAGTGCTCTTTCTGCCCGAGGATCCCAAAAGGCCTTTATGTAGAAAGAAACGCCCCTTGCCTCAGTACCCGGATATCCCAGCGAGGTTTAAGGTAAATTGGAAGAAAAAGAAAAGGCGATGCAATGCTGAGTAACTGTCTGGATGTGACTACCGTGTAAGTCTGTTGGCGCCTCCTAGGATTCCAACTTGGGCACTGAGCCGGATCGCCCGACAAAACAGTTATGCAATGAACTCAGTCTGTTAAATAAAAGGGTACGAAGAATACAGATAAACAGAGATCGAGGGCAGCGCAAAAGCATTTTATCGAATGACTTTCAGCGTCGTTCAAAAGGAAATGTTGTTCATGGGTTTTTTTTAAGTCTGGAACTTCAATTAGTCCGGCAGACTATTTTTCTTTATAGTAAACTTTTCAGCTAGTCTTTGTCTACTTGAATAGTTCTTCACTGCGTGAACTAATTGTGAATTTAAAGGGGAAATTGAAAGATCCTGCTGACAGCATGCTCAATCTGAACAACACGGACAGTAATTCACTTCAGGACCCAGTGTCCCTCAATGTTGGAGGCGAGGTGTACACCACCACCCTGGACACGCTGACGCGCTGCAGGGACTCCATGCTGGGGGCCATGTTCACGGGCCAGATCCCTCTACTGCGGGACCGGCGGGGCAACTTCTTCATCGACCGAGACGGCAAGGTGTTCCGCTACATATTGAACTACCTGCGGTCCAACAGCTTGGACCTGCCCGACGACTTTAAAGAGATGGCTCTGCTCAAGCGAGAAGCGGACTTTTTCCAAATCCGGCCGCTGCTGGATGAAATTCGGCGTTACGAGCTGGGGCCGCACGGGGCCGCGCGGCGCAGCGCCGTGCTGAACGCGGACGCGGACTGTCAGGTGCGCATCCTGCACTTCAACCTGAAGCGCGGCCCCGAGAACTACGAGCTGCGCTCCTGCGCCGTGCGCGTTTACACTGCCAACGTTTTCTGTACCTCCTGCGCCGTCATAGAGTCCCTCTGCGCCCGGTTTTCCTACCGGGCACAGGAAAAGGTCCTGGCGCCGCAGCCCAGCCAAGGAAAGCCGAATTACCTGCGCATGGAGTGGGTGCCCCGACCCGAAGAGCTGCCCCAGGACCTGTACGAGAAGCACCGCTATCAGGAGCTGACAGTCATCTCCTCGTCCAGGATCCCCGACGCGCCGGCGAGTTCGGGGATACCCGACACTCGCACCTTTATGGAAGAGATGCTCAAAATCGCCATGGCTGAGGGCTTTCGCCTAGACTCGGTTTTCCCGGACCCTTCCGACATTCTTAACAGTCGCTCCCTGCGCTTTGTTCGGTACTAAAACGAAACCGACACCGTGCGAAGCACGACCACGCCTCCTGCTCACTGATAGCACTTAAGTCCCATTAATTTAGTTTTTGATAGTGCAGAATGACAAGCGGGGCGAGGACCGTTAAAAGTTTACATGCACATTACCAAGACACCTTATGCTACTTTAGTTTCACTGCCTTTTTAAGTACACTGCCGTGCATTTGTGCTAACCACAATGGGCTTGAAAACCAGTGATGTGGGCCTAACACATTATTCTTTGCCGTTTTAACCTGATAGTAAAGGTCTTAACTGGCATCCATAGTCTTCCCCCACACAAACCGACCTTGCTGATATACAACTGCCACATTTTATCAGCATGTGACTCATTCTTCAGCGTTACTGCAGCGCTACAGAGAAGCAGCGTCCCTTTAGGTTACACCTCACCCCGCAACAGTAGGCTGAAAAAACAAACAAGGCTTTCGTTGCGTCTTTGAAGCCCTGGGCTATAGTAACAGGCATATTTGTGCCTTTAAGACAGCAAATAGCAATAAGTATCATTAAGCAGTGATCACTAAACGTAGACTAAAGTTTTAATGGATTTTAGTGTTTGTCGAAATGATTAAGTTGTATTTAAAGTTGTAAATGTGTTCATTAGAAATCCGCAATATTTTGAATAACGATCCATGCTACGTTGCACTTAATTTTTATTAAAAATTAAACTACTAATACTATGTTTGACAATTGTGCCGTATGAATATACACACAAAACCACTACATAACAGAACAATAGGAGTTAAGATTTTTCTTTCTAAACCGTAAAGGCTGGAATGAAACCAATGAAACACTTAAATCTGTGTCTAATCTCAGATAACCTGTAAATGAACATGTGTCCTCTATATGCTATAAAAACAAATGTAGTTTAACTATAGATCTTAACTGCAGGAGTGAAACAATATTTCCATCTATGACTAGCAATAGCTGCTTGGCACAGAGGTATGTCAGTGTCAGGCTAGTGATCTTGCTGGCCAGTGCTGTGAACAGATCTACTCAGCTCTCTTCCAAGATCTACAGCACCAGTCCTGACAGGGAGGGCTAATAAGATTCAATACAACCAGTGAAGCAAAAACAATTTTTTTGCTTCACTGGGGAAATCGGGGAAATCCTGGATAGAATGGCAGTCCAAGAACTGAAATTAGACACACTTTATTCCAGATGAGTCCAATCAGATTGGATGTACAAATCAACAAAGAAGAAGCATGTTCGGGGTTCCAGAACTTAGTCTTGGTATGTGAAACCCCAGGCACACAGGGATGGATGATGCCATACAAAGGCTCAGGTTCTGTGTCCCGGGGGCCAACAGGAACCAAAGCCCATGATGTATTCAGCCCACGATTAGAAAAATACAAGAATGAACTAAAAGTAATGAAATGGTACTTAGACATTCTTGAGAGGAATACTGCCCCCATCATAATACTATAACAGTACTGGCGGCCACACCCACTGCTTAAGTTACCAGTGAGTAATCACAGAATGTATAGAATTTCTTTAAGCAGTTAATGGGGATACTTTTAACATACTGATCTCCATTTCACTTATAGGTAACAGTGGCCTGTAGAACTTTCTCGCCCGCACTGTTCGGCTCGTCCCCACTGACAGCCCGTCAATACTTTATTTACATTAGTCTACTGTGTTTCCACCTGCTGATGGTCATCCACTTACAGAGCATCCAGATCCACAGGTTTGCAAAATAATCAAGAAATCTGTCAAGAAAAATGAGACTTTCAACAAAGACTGAATGTCTTTAAATAAAATTTCCACAGAAATCCTAATAAAACATTTGCAATTGTATACAACTTTTAAAAGTAAAAGTGCATTTTAGTGCATAAACAAACTTTAGCGAGCGTAACGTCAGGTATCGTAAAAAATGATACAGATCTTTCAGTCTCACAACTGGAGTGGCACAATGTTAGCTGAATAACAGACAAATTTTTTCTTAACTAATGCAACTATTTGGCAAATGGTAAAACTGGTCTCCAGGTGGATTAGTGCTGCAAAAAACATCACTAGCTCCATAACTAGCTTTATTAGAAAAGAAAACAAGTCTGCTGGTGTGTATACATGTGTGTGGGCACCGCATGCGTCCAATCAGTCCCTTACTGCGAATGCCCGGGTCAGCACCACCTCCAGCCTGGCCCTGCCCAGCTGACACACCTCCAGTACACACAGCAGCCTCTTACTGGTCAGTTCAGTTGCCGTGGCGACCAGATCAGCTTCACAAATATGGAGGGGGGGTGGGGAAATAAAAAAAAACAGGGTCACAGAAGCATAGGAGATTAAGTGATAGTGATATTTATGGACACACAGTGATATTTATGGATATACTCACAGGGTGCTGGTGGGGGAGAGGATGGAGAGAAGCCTCCATGTGACAGGATGTCCTCCCAGCTGTTGCTGTGGGGATGGGGGTGGGGGCACCAGTGCAGGTTCCCAGGGGAGGCAGGGAGAAACAGGGCGTTCACTGAGACGCTGTCGGTGAGAGCTGCAGAGATGGACAGAAATAAGCAGAGGTAAAGTTAGGGATAGCAGGACGTGTTAGAAGGCGGCTAGAAAAAGATGTAAAGAAATGAAAGTTTGTCGTAGAAGCTTGGTTAGTAACAGAAAGGTCCTAAAAGACTGAGAAAAGCTATGGGTGATTTTACCAGGGATGCAACTGCGCCCCCTACTGGTCAGATGAGAATTACATTTCAACATATTAAATTCAATTAAAGTTTTTTTTTTTTTTGGAAAATGTGTATTGTGCTAGTGATTGCAAAATGTAATAATAATTTATTATATCTTTTTTTTCTTTTTTACAAATTTACACGTGTGGCTCAGTGTGGCTGTAATGAATGACTGGTCAGGCTCTCTCATCTTGTACCCTGGGAGAATAGCGTACAGTCGTCTATGAGAGAAGCTACAGATCAGAATGGCAATATAATGAGTGTGGAGTTATGGCCAGCAAAGGAAGGGAGGAGGGCCCACCTCTGAGGGCCAGCGTGTAGTGTCCGCTGTAGAAAGGGCTTGGCGCAAACGTGCTCAGCTTGCCGCACGGAAGGGTGTCCTGCAGCCGGCCTGGCTGGAGGCCAACCGCTGCCATCTGGACCTCCCTCCTCTGGGGGTGAAACTGCCTCGGCACGGTCTCCCTGGGGGCAAGGGCCACACCCAGCGTGGGGCACTGGGAAGTCTGGAGGCCCACGGGGGCAGGATGGAGGATCTCAACGGAGCCAGCCTGCTCTTCATCTGCCTCATCCTCCTCATCATCCTCCTTCTCCAAGAACTCCATGGAAGCATCCCATAAGGTGAAGTCTTCCCCACACGGAAGGAAAACACAGTACTGATCATCCCTCCCCAGTACAGATTTTACAGGAATGTTTTATAGTTAAACGCGTGATCGAAAACAATAGGGCTATTCAAATCACGGTCCTCAAGGGCCGAGCACTGCTGCTTTTCCAGCCTTCCTTTACTCGTCAGCTGGGCCTTTGCGGCCAATCAGAATCAGTAATTATTAAAGTGACTACCTGGGAGAACTGAAAACAAGGGATGGATTTGGAATCGAGGGCCATATTTGAAGAGCACTGCTTTATATCGTGACGATGAACAGACACTCGGAAAGCCAGGCGGTCACCTATGTCTGCTTCCTCCTCTGTGCTCGATTCTTCTGTGGGACGGAGAGGCAGGGCCAACCTGCAGGAGACGAGAGAGAACCAAAGGATCCCAACAAGAAAACAAACAAACACACAAAGAAAGAGAAGAAATAAAGGCATACAGAATTACACACACACGCACTCACCTCTTCCTGGGCGGCTCCACGCTTCCAAACAGCTTCCTCTTTGCCGCTGACCCGTTCTGAACCGATCCAGACCTGCAGCAGCACAGAGTCCAGCAGCTGGAGCAGCTCGTTGGCACTGACCTCCGGCACACGGACATCGGGACGGCAAATTAAATGAAGGCGACGTCCTCACCTCGCCCGCAGTCTGGGAGTTCTGGGACTGAGCTCGCCGGAGGATTGCGGGGAATTGGGCTCGGGGTATGTGCCCGAACAACCCGGAATGACGGGAATCCACTTGGTCGCCGGGTCAGGAACGGCTCCGCTGTTGTCCAACTGGGAGCACACAGAAGGGGGATGCAGCAGAGTCAGAGACCTACCTCAAGCAGGCTGGTCGTCCGGAAAAGGTACAAAACCCATGACGGCAAAAGACTTACATGTTACTTTAGAGCTATAAGGCTATTTTTCTTTAAGGCAAGCCGACGCAGATGTGGCCCATGCGAGCGAGTCTAGACCCGTGCCAGGGTACGTGTGCATGTGCATGTGTGTTTTTGCGATCCCTCACCCCTCCCGTGCCGCTGTGTGACACCATGGTGATCGTGGCCTGGACGGCGAACCTGCGCATCTCTCTGTACTGCAGCCTCTCCGCCTCCCTCCTCAGCTCCGCCCCACTGACAAGGGCCGGCTCACCTGGGGAGCAAAATGTCACGCCTCGGGGCCACCCTGTGCCCTCATCCCCACTTTCCTTCGCAGTGCTGCGGAACGCCTCTCCATACCCATCCTGCCCCAGTACCTCACTATCCATTAGCTTGCTTTACTCAGGGCCGTGACAGCCTATAATATAGCTGGCCAGCAGGGGGCGGATTAACTTATCTAGACAACCGACACTAACACGGCTAGGTGGGCCACAAAGAGAAATGACAGACAATGAAAAGCGACGTGACTTCAATAATTTGCTAATCAGCATGAGAAGCCAGCAATATAGTTGGCCAAGCAGGAGGGCTGGCAGATCGATTTTGTAAATTTGACCGTTCCACTTTTCCAGAGGTGGGGCAGGGCCTGGCATTTGTTGGGGCTCTAGGCATTAGTCTATGCATTAATCCACCCCAGCTGGATAGCTTTGCTTAGCTCACTGACATCTATGTCCTTTTATCTAACACAAGTCTTCTGAGTATCAATTAGACACTGCCACAATCCCAGGGAGGCTACAGGCCACACTCTTAAGAGCTTTTTAGAACATTTAAGGGCACTTCTCTACAGCACCAGGTACCAAACTTTTGGTACTAGAAAACCGTTACTGCCCCTTTTCCATTGATTCTTGGTCCAGTACCAAACCAGCAAGGGGTACCTGTTTGGTACTTTGACATTTTAGGGTATGACTTGTAAACATATTTATTGTTGACTGATTATGCAAATAACCTGACTTGCAAACACAAAATAAAACTGCCATCTTGGAAAAAGCATAGTTACAAACTCATAAAACGGTAATTTAAAGTAAAACAATAAATTATAAAGTAATAATGGATGCGTGAACAAAAGAAGTGAAATGAAATGGTGATTCTCGAGATGTGGTTTGCACATCCAAAAAAAAGGGGATGCATGAGATGCGGTTGGCACATCTAAATGAAATGGGGATGCACGAGATGTGGTTGGCACATCTAAATGAAATGGTGATGCATAAGATGTGGTTGGCACATTCAAATAAAATGGTGATGCGCATGATGTGGTTGGCACATCTAAATGAAATGGTGATGGACGAGATGTGGTTGGCACATCTAAAGTATTTGCTGTAATATACAGGGGCTCCATGATACAGGGACAACATTGCAATATTTATAAAACAAAAAAGAAATTCAAAATGTACCCAAATTAAACTATAGTCAAATACATATCTACCAATTAAGTCCATCAGGTGGTGTTGCCAAATCACTTGTTTTTGCTTAATATCATGCCTATGGAATCCAAAACATTTCCATACAGCAGAAGGCAAAACAGCTTTTAGTGAACCCTATAATAAAGAATAATAGCCATTTCATAATTCATTACAAAAGACAGCACCTCATTTGTGATTATGTCATTTTGTGCCGGGACCAGTTTTCACGCCAGTAAAAAACACAAAAAGCACCTTTGACTTTGTTACTATTTTGAAGTACCAAAAGTTCAGGAACTGGTGTGATGGAAAAGTGCCCAAAGACTAAATATAACCATATATGTTCTCTGCTACTTGTAAAGAAGAGACTGGGAAGGTTATGAGGTCAGTACCCTTTTTGCTCTTCAGGAACTGCTCCAGTGACACTGGGAGGGGTGGATAGGTAAAGAACCCACCCACAACCGCTCTGCCCAGCACTCGACTCTCATCCACCGTCTGCACCCATTGTATGAAACGCCGGACTGGGCGGAGTCTTCTGTAGGGCATGGCAGAGTGGTGACCTGAACCTGAATGTTTCACAAAAACATGAAAGATTCTACAAGCCAATGTGTTTTTGTGTGTAACAGCAAATTATTTGACTTTGCACAAGGAAGAATCGTCAAACGGCAGTTCTACCTTCTGTCACTCATACACAGAACTGACAGAAATAATACAATTAACAGGCAATAGCAGCATCGGCTACCTCACCTGTGGAGTACACCTGGGTGAAGGTGGTGCTGGTCAGATACTGGAAAGACGACAGTCTGTCAGGAGCGGTTTTCACCAGCTGCATGTTTGTACAGACCACTATGGACACTGAGAAGTAGGTCCAAGCATGTGAATCAGTACCAGCAGAAATACAGAAGAATAGACAGATATACATCAATTTCATAATTAGTGGAGCATCACTGTAAAAGAAGCCTCGTTTAGAACTAGCAATTACAAAAATCCAAGTTCCAAGACAATAAAATCAAGAACATGTGACTTGTCAAATTCAGAAGCTGGGCTAAAGGACAGGCATGAGTGGTCTTACTTGGGTGTATTTTGCAGTGGATTTCTGGCTGCGATGTAGAGAACAGCTGGATCGTGATCGGAGAGTCTGTGGTCCCATCGTCCAACTGTAGCCAGCGATATTCCCATAATTCTGCTCCCTGACTTTCTGTAAACACAGCAGAGAGCTGATTGTTTATATGTATTTATAAAATCAGCTCGAAATACATTCATCTTTTAGTGGACACAGAACGCAGAGTCAGCTAGTCCCTCGAGCAATTGGGGATTAAGGGCTTTGCTTAAGAAGTCAATGTTGAAAACAAATCTGGTGACCGTGGGATTTCAACCGGCGACCTTCTCAACACGAACACGGCGTCTAAACAATTCTTTTACATAATGATTATTACTACCCTTATAACATTTGTTTAATACACATTATTTGATTATACACAATTATCCTTCAGCACAGATTCACACATGCATCTTACCCTTGCTTTTGATACGTTCTGGACGTCCAACGAACACTACCAGGCCGATGACATCACAGGTGGTACCAGAGGAACAGTTCAGAAGGTCTATCCTGTAGAAGGTTGAATGGAACATGGCTGGAGAGATCTAATGTTCTTAATGCTCTGGCTGGGCTGCTGGGCCAATCTCTTCATCAAATAATGAAGTAAAAGGAGAGGCCTTATTTACTTCAAAATTACTTAAGGTGTCAAGAACTTGGAAGTAAAGTTTAGCTGGGAGTAAACACGTTTGTATTCTCTACGGAAGGTTTTACGAGCTGTAGCTAATGGAAGTCATACCGTACCCGCAGTAGAACGTGTATGAGATATCAGGCAGGAGCAGCTGTGGAAAGTCCTCGGTTTGTGGAATAACAGAGATGTGCGCTGTAGGATTCCTGGAATTCAGACTGATTTCTGTGAGATCAACCACACAAAGAGGAACAAAACGTGAGCAGCCTTCGGGTGAAAAGGAACAGCAGGCACCATCAGATTCATCATCATGATTTAAAAACAATAAGTTTACATTTATATGCTGCACCCTGTCTGCTGGTGACTCTGCTGCATTATTCCATGAGGAGGTGGCAGCCATCGACAGTCACTTATACTTTACATGAGTCATTATGTGATTCATTTCATTACAAAGAGCCTCAACCAGCAATAAAGCATCTGCAATACCTATGTCCACCTCCTGACTCTCCCCCATCCTGCTGAGGTAGCTCTCCTTTACTCGGTACTGGGAAAGACGAAGGAGCTGTCCTGGATGAAGACTGCGGTACCACTCTATGCACAGCGTGTTCCACAGAACTACGCTGGCCAAGCCAGTTCGGTCTGCCACCTCCAAAACGGTCTGAGTGAGAGGAAGGGAAACAGACTAATGAGAGAAGAGAATACAGAATATAGCTGGAGGAAAAGGAAAACAATTCCATGGCGTCTGATTAACATCCTAGTATCTTGTCCTGGCAAGGAGGCAAGGAAGGAGAAAAGTGTTGTAATACCCGACAGGAATGGGAAATGATAAATTATCTGAAGCAATTAAATCAAGATTAGAGGGCGGCCTCAGATTTCGCCGGACCTTTGTTGTGCCAAATTCTGCACCCCTGCCATCAAATGCTCCCTGTCTGGAGCACGCATCGCTCTTTACTTCCATTCGAAGGGGGAAAATATAAAACTAAAATCCGTCAATCTAAATGTGCAACAGAAATACTACATTGTGTTTGCACATTTAGAAGACGTTTGTCACTGTTTCACTTCACGAACGCTGCATTTAACCCATAAAAAACTGATAAACTGTGACGTGCAGAAAATGAGTCCCGAACGAGAACATAGGCTAGTTATTTGTCTCGTCATTAGTTTACTAGTTTATGAACAAGAAGACCTTGGCTCAGGGGGCAGCATGTGGCTCAGTGGGCTAAGTCTGCGTGCCTGTAATCACAAGGTCGCAGGTTCAAACCCAGCCCCAGCATGTCTGCGGCTCCTTGAGCAAAACCCTTAACCCTCAGCTCCCTAGACAGCTTGCTCTGCTGTTGAGGGAGGCATAAAAAAGGAATTTCCAAAAAAGGAATTTCCCCATGGGGATTAATAGAGTTGTGGTTATTATTAATAACCAAAGAAAATTACTCAATACCATTCCTTTTACACATTTAGTTGTTAAAATTTATTTTTCTCCACAACGAAGAGAATGTTCAGTTCTATTTCCATTTTGTAATTTGATTCTGACACGAAATGCTGTTAGCAACCAACACATTTAAGGAATTACAGAAGAATTAGTGAATTTCTTAAATGGCATATCACGAGCAGCACACGCGGGTGGGGGGGGGGCTACATTCTACGGCAGCTTACTGGTTTCATATTTAAGAAACTGGCTCATTAACTGATTGAAATTGATGTTGGTCTATTGTGTAGATTTTTGAAAAGCATTTTAGGAGATCGACTGACAAGAACATACAGGGGTGGGGGTGCATGCTTATGCATAAGGGTATGCACCCTTTTCAAATCTAGCTGCACTGAAATTGAATCTGTGAAGCTTGCTCAGATAACAACTTTAGATCCACTGTGTGTACTATCAAAAAAAATTACGATATGACCATCTGAGAGAAAGAGGGTGCATTTTACAACAAGGTACCTGTCGGGAATTGCACCCCCTTTGAATTCTGGCACTATTGGCGCTACGTAAATGAAACTTGCTCAGATAGTACAATCTGCCACACGGAATGTACTACCCAAAGCATTTTGTGATGTGGTCACCTGTGACAAAGATGCAGGGGGGTGCCATTTACGGCAGGGTATGACAGGCGGGCACACGTTCGCAGCTGAACACAGAAATGCTAGTTGACATTCACAGCACTGAGCTGGTTGAACATGTCAAGTGCCGCTGTGACTTTCATTCTCGCCAGTATTAGTCCAGAATGAAAAAAGCAAAAGTGCCATTTCGAAGTCATTTGCATGCAAGGCAAACGACCAGGGAAAGGCAAAATATAGCGGTAATCAGATATGCAGATGATGCGACAGAGTGGTGGCGACTAAGTCGAGTAGCGCAGCAAACTTGGCGAAGCATCTTAAAGATCCGACACTCCGGTCATTAGTAGGAATTCTGAGAGGTCAGTAAGGTTCCCCTTTCAACAACAGTAAAGTATTATATATATAATAATATATATACACAATATATATAATTAGAATATATAAATAAAATTGAATTGAATATTAAACAGTTGTCATAAAAGTTAACCTGATCAGCGCACGTTAACGTCAGTTTAACTATTAAACTGGAATAACCACATTAACCATCTGTTACGTTATCATTAAGTTAGCGGTTACAGTTAATGATAATAATAATATAACGTTGACGTGGGAGCTAGGTAGCAAACGTTATCAGTCCTGCCTGTCTGTAACGCTAATAGACTGTAAGAGTATTTTAACAGAATAACACAATAATCTGTGCCTGAAAAGTGTTATGTTTCTCTTAAAGTCTCAGATTGAAGAAAAAGTCAACCAGCAACTAGACAGGAACACTGACAGCCTACCCTACCGGCGCTATTTGATCAGCAATGAAAATATGGTGCCAAGTCAGAACAAGCACAGAAAATGAATACATTTGCATGAACCAGATCCCTGTTTACACTGTAGAGAAACCTGGCTGCCAACAGCTTATTTACCAACTGAAATCAGGGTATTACCTTCCTTCACACAATCATTTTATGTACACAGAAATCCCTGAGCTATACAACTCAATAAAACCAACAATCATGTAGCGGCTTGGGGGAAACCTTACTTCTCATGAAGCACTGTCCTTTGGACGAGCAGAGCCACAGCTTCACTCATGGCAGTAACCAATGAATTTATAAATGAGTTCTGGGACATGCAGAGTTGGTGTTTGGGCTGTCACGGGATCCACTCAGAGTATATAGGGGACAGCTTGAAGGAGGTTTTGGGGATAGTGTACAGGAAACACGGAAGATGGACATAAACAATACGGCAGACATCGCTACAGAAGCTGCTTCGAATATTAAGAATGCATCTGAGCAGGATTTCACACGGGTCCCACGCTTTGGTCACAGCCTGCATTCGCCCATTAACAAGGGTCGCGTCTCTGGAGTCTGTCGAGGCCACCAAAGACGATCCAGCAACAAAGGAAAAGAACGAAAAGAGTTACAGCTTGCAGAAGACAGACAAACTCTTGAATAGCCAAAACTTTTGAAATGCTGGAAAGATTTCATAAACAGCAAGAAGCAGAATGTGTAGTTTTAGGAGATGATAGAAAGAAGTGGTACCTATAGGGTTGCAAAGGGGCAGAAAATGTCCGGTAAAAATCCAGACGTTTCCAGAAATTTGATACTGGGGGAATAGGGTTGCTAGGGAGTGGGATATTTCCAGAAACGTTTCATGGGAAGCTAAGCCGGGGGATTTTGGAAATATTGTTTTTACACACACACAATTACTCACAAGCACATATAATTACTCAACGATTTCAATATTAGTACCGTGATTAGGGTACTTGAAACATACATAACATACTGTACCATCTTATTTGTACATCATGTTTTAGTATTTTTGAGGCATTTGCAATTTAATTTGAATATCTTCCAAGCTAGGATACGCACATGGTGAATGCTTAAAATGCCCAATAGTTATTCTTTCGCTGGGGACTGCGTCACAATTTGTTGCAATAGCAGCCCCTCAAGCTGCAGCAAGTGAGCAAAACAGCCCAAGCAAGCTACTTCCAAACCATCCATTGCTTTTTTCTTTACTCACATTGTCTCGCACAATTTCGTGTGCTTTGTTCAGTGGGATTGTCCACTAAATACTACTTGCACCTCTCGAAACGTTATTTTTACAAATACAGATGCTCCTCTACTTACGAACTTTCAGACATACGCAGGAAGAGGACTGTTAGTCCAAATTGTGTTCCTTGGGTTCCCGTTTTCCGTCCACAACGTGCGACTTCTGGCCGCTACTCCCGCCGCGCAGCAGCGTAGCGTGCGTACTCCCAGTATCCTAGTTCTTTATACTTGCGTAAACCCTTAAAATCATGTTAAATAATGACTTATGATAATTCGATCGAGTTATGAACGGCCGTTCGGAACGTATCTCATTCACAAGCAGAGGAGCGTCTGTATCGCAAATCGCTGTATTACTTGCTGGTAAAAGTGTAATATACCCCCAGATTGTCAGCCCCTAATCTGATGCTCTTATGCTCCTCGTACTGTGAAGGGTAATGCACAAGACGTTGCAGCAGGTGGAAGTCTCACACCCACTGAGTAGCAAACAACGGAGGTGGCGTTAGTGCTCAGCATGAATGTCATAAAAATCACATCTAAAATGGGTAAGAGGTGTCGTGCGATTCACTGTACAAATAGTTTTAATACAAAATAGAAGCTAACTTTTCAGAGACTGCCAAAAACTAAAATAGGTAAGCATTAGGACAGAACGGAACAACGTGATCTAACAGCAGCACCCACAGGTGAGGATCCAGAAAGCAAGATGAAAGCAAGGGATGAGCTGACATTGTATGAAACCATGCCTGAGTTGAGTGCTGAACAGAACCCTTTAACGTGGTGGGAAACAAAGAAGAACACCTTGCCCGAGAATACTTCAATAGTAAGTTGAGTATGCTTCAATAGTAAGTTGAGTATGCTTCAATAGTAAGTTGAGTATACTTCAATAGTAAGTTGAGTATGCTTCAATAGTAAGTTGAGTATGCTTCAAGCTGTGCCTCAGAGCATGTGTTTAGTGCATCGGGGCTCATCTGTGATCCAAGAAGAGTAAGACTTACAGAAGAGCACATTGACATGCGTCTGTTCGTAGCAGAAAATCTGCAAATTGCAAAGCAAATTCAGGGCAGTGAGACCACCTACAGAGGCATGCGTGCACCTTTGTGTGCGGTGCAGACTGGAGCACATTGCATTCTTAACTCTCATGTTTTAATATTCTGTTCACTTTCTCAACAGCTGTAGCTAAAAATACTATCTTATAAAGATTATCAAGTTCAGCTATACTACATGCAAAGCAGACAAGAAAGGAACGCTTTACATTATTTTTATCTGACTTGCTGACTTAAATATATTGTCATTGTTGCTGGTTTGTATTTTATTTATTTATTTTTGCACCCACCCGGACAATGTAAAACTGTTGGTTGATATTCTGGCAAGACAACCTAATATATATATATATGAAACTGTAGTATTGGCAGCCCTACCTTGTAGGCGCATTCACAGTTACGTTCCGACTTGCCGTAATAAACCAGTCGAGATTTGCGAAGGATCCGAACCAATAGGACCCCTTTGGCGACCCGGGAGCGACTGCGAAAGCTCCGTCTGATCTTCTGTATGGTGACTGTGGGGTGCAGATCTGCAACGCGTAATAGAAAACAATTAATGTTATGGGAGATACGCTGCACTAAAATGTATTTAACATGGGATGCGCATGACTAACGTTTAAAGTTAAAATGCACGATAATTTCCAAATATGTGCAACCTCGTATATGGCCATTGAAAAGACGAACATAAGGAGTTTATCATAACAATACGAATGGGCGTTTAATCAACTTTATTATCGGCACAAGGCCATCCTAATTACCTTCGACATCTTCCTCCGTGTCGGAATTTGTGTTTGAGGTGGAGCCGGGGGGACTATCTCTCCACATCTCACCGTTGTAATCCTGGTTATTCCACAAAGGCAGGTACGAGCTTCTCTGGGCCCGCAAGGGAAGGAGACATGGACCATCTCCATCCGACCCGAACCAGGGAAGCGCATCAATGTCTATCCCGCAAAGCGCATCGAGAGCCGCGTCCTCTCCCGCCTCCGAGTCCACTGCCATGTTCACCACCCCGTAAGTGTGACAGCCGCCCCTGTGACTCTTTCTCTCCCCGCCAACAGAAAAGGTCACATTTCGGAGCTGGCAGCCGCATCGCAGCGTGTTACTTTCCACCAGTGAGTTGAGACTCGGATGAATGGTGACCCGCAGTTTGCAGTCACCGTCGCTCACCGTGGCATCATACAGGTTCTCCGAGGAGTTAACGGCTTGAGGGAAATGTATCCCAAAACTCAAGTCTTTAATATAGCGGTCAATACATATTAGATACAGTGGCTCTCTGCACGTTCTGGTGAATTCTGAATGAGAGGGGGCATTACCCTGCGAAGATAACGTCCGTTGAAATATACAACCAGGACGACTTGAAACTGCAGCGGCCATCTTGGCCAGAACGAAAACATTACGGAGCATTGTGGGAAATACTCTATCAATGTATGGTGGGTCACAGGAGCCAATCTATTTGTACGTTCGGTATTACGATTGGGAGACAATTTACCGTTATTTCTGTACTACTGTAATTTATTGAATTTACTGCAACTGCAGTTACAAAATCATATACATTATATCCTTGTTGTAATTGCCATAATAAGGGATGTGGTGTTCTTCATAGCAGTATGATAAAAGGTATTACTGAGATCGCACAACAGCAATAACGACAATAATAATAATAATAATAATTATTATTATTATTATAAATAAAGTGCGTGGCACTGTACTCTGCTCAGAGTCAACCCACAGAAGCACGTTATACCAGACTGCATTCCAGGTCATATGCTCAGGGGAGGTGCAGACCAGCTTACAAATGTCCTCACAAACATCTACAATATCACTCTGAGCACCCGTCGTTCCAACGTGCTTCAAAATCATCACCATCATCTCCATGCCAAAGAAGATTACCATACTGTTACACTCACACCCATTCTCATGAAGTGCTTTGAGAGGCTCGTCATGAGGTACATAAAATATCCTTTTTAAAAATAATTTATTATATACTGCACGTTCACTGTCCCGCTGCTGCTAATGTTTGCACATTTATTTATTGCCATCTACCCCAATCTTGCATTTTATTGCACACTCCTGCTGCTAGAATACAGTATTTGTATTCATTCAAACTAGTACTGTTACTGCTTTGGTCAACTGTACTGTATGTTGCCTTGTCCTGTAATATTGTATTGTTGTCTTTGTGTTTTTCTTGCACTCTCTATAGTCCTGCCATGCCTGCACTTGTGTAATCTTGCGTTGTTTCTGTTTTTGTTCTTCGTGTTGCACCACGGTCTTGGAGGAAGAGTGTTTCTTTTCACTGCGAACTGTGTATATGGCTGAAAAGGCAATAAACCCACTTGACTAAACTTGACTTGACTGTTGCCTCACACCTCTGACACTGGGGCTTGAGTTTCTGTCCTGCCTCCATGTGTGTGGAGTTGCATGTTCTCCCAATGTCATGCTGTTTCTCCAGTTTCCCCCCACAGCCCAAAAACATACTAAGGTGGATTGGAGTTGCCAAATTGTCCATAGGTGTGCAACCCTGCGTAAGCCAAAGCAAGTATACAAAATGGATGGACAGAAATATTTCAGCCCTGCACCCTCTCATCCTGTATTGCAATGCTGTCTGTCTGGCACCATCTTGTCTGCATTGTACTGCATTCTGTACCACACCATCTTGTCCTGTATTGCATTGCTGTTTGTTTTGTCTCCCAATACGAAACCATACGAAACCACAATTTCACTGTGTTCCTCGTAACACGTGACAATAAAACTTGAAACCGAGACCCGATGTTCTGATCTTGTCTAGATTGCCTGTTTTGATCTTTTGATAAGAATGTGCAATGTGTGTTTAAAAGTGAAAAGAAGCTAAAATCAATGTTACTCTAAGATTTTAATGTAGTAAACAGTAACATTTAAACACTTCAAGTTTATTCTTAAAGGGGCTGTTCAGTCCAACATCAAAAAAAAAAAAAAAAAACATTTTTCTGATAGAAATCATAGCCCGATTACTCAAGATAATTCACAGACCTTGTAGTGAACAGTTTCATGCAGGAACTATTTTCTTCCTACCAAACTCCACACACCAACTGTATCACTGCACAGAATATAGTGTAGGTAGTGTTGGGCCAATACCTGAGTTTGTAATGTCAGTTATTGGCACAAAAAATATTTGGTTCTATGTGGCAGGGCAGAGATTCTTAGTAGAAACAGTTGGTGTGTGTGGATTTTGGTAGGAAGAAAACAGTTCCTGCATGAAACTAGCTCAGTATACGACCTGTGGATTACCTGAGTGAAGGAAAAAACTTCTGTGCCATATACCCGTCATGTGTATCGATGCGACAAAAAGTAACAATAAACACTAACAAACAAACAAAAAAACTCATTGACAGTGTATATATATCTATCTGCACAGTGTCTTTAAAAGTGTAAAATATGGTTGCTACAGAAATCAGTGTTTCTAAAACACTTTTTTTTTGCCCCTCAACTCATTGTCAGTGAAGATCTCACAAGTCGTATAGTTATATATATATATATATATATATATTCTTGAAGTTGCATTTAGTTCATTAAGGGATTTGAAATGAATCATTTACTTTTACCCTTCATCCTGGGATAGATTCCAGGTTACCAAAATCCTTACTGGAGAAGTAGTTCTTGAGAATGGCTCGATGGATTTTGTTTTAATGCTCGGTAGTAATTCCAAGACATGAATCCTCGTCTTTGTATATTCTGACTGATAATCTAGCCTCTAGTACTGAAACTGCCTTTGCCTTTCCACTGTGGAAGCTGTGGAAATAACCCATGGCTGAATGAGCTGTTCAAGCTGCGCGGACGTAGCCTGGAGGAGTTCCGGATGTTTTCACGGAACCGCTCTCCAGAGAAGTAATAGAGCAAGGGGTTAAAACAGCTATTGGCGGCTGCCAGGCAGAGGGTCACAACCAAGACCTTCTGGAGAAGTTCCATTACATTGCACCACTGAGGCTGGTTACGATTCATGCCAATCACGGCGTGAAGGTGGATGGTGCGTACCACATGGTAGGGCAGGAAACAAAGCAGAAACGTGGCCAGGATCACTGCCATCAGTCTGATGGCTCTCTGCTTGCTTTGCTTGCGCTGTCTGACTTTCTGGCTGCTCCTGATGAGCTTGCGTATGATGGAGCTGTAGCACACCAGGATGGTGAGGAAGGGCAGCAGGAAGCCGAAGGTCACGGCCACGTAATTCATGATCAGGATCCTCTTCCAGGAGCCTAAACCACTGGGCTCGAAGCAACGGGTCTTCCCCTCGCGCTTAACGGTCCCAGAGAAGAGGAACGGTATGGAAGAAACGGCTACAAACACCCAGATCCCCAAGCAGGCCCTTGTGGCCCATCGGACTGTGATGAGGGACTTGCAACGGATGGGGTATAGCACAGCGACGCACCGTAGCACACTGAGTCCCGTGAGGAACAACACGCTGGTGTAGAGGTTCAAGTAGAAGGAGAAGATGCACCAGCGACACAGCCAGTCGGGGAAGTCCCACTGGCCGCCTCGCAGATAGTACACCAGCCGGAATGGCAGGGTAAGGGAGAAGCCTATGTCCGACAGGGCCAGGTTGGTGGTGAAAACGGTATTGGCTGATTTTTTAGGTGTCAGGCATAAGAACACGAAAAGGGCCACTATGTTGCAGAGAAGACCCACAGGGAAAGCAATGCAGTATGTGACAGTATAAGCCAGAAACTTAAAACTGTCACTATTGTTGCATGTTTTGTTGTAAGACTGTGAGATCCCCGTCTCAAACAGGTCCGAGGCGTTGGCCGCGTAGGAGGGCTGAGATGTGAACCAGGGAGCTGGAAGACATAAACCGCATGTCAGCCAATCTCGGTGTTTAACGAGGCTTATAATGTTTCTTTATTATCAGTAGTTAGTTCAAATGAATAACCAAATACAACAACAACAAACAAACTACTACTCCCAAAAGATTTATATAACGGTTCGTATGTTACCATAATATTAGATTGCAATGTTCACCACAGTTGATATTTCACTCCTTTGCGGAAAAGAGTGGCATTATAAATATCCTACGTAATTTCGTTTTTGTGATGAGGAAGGAGCAACTACACAATGAAGAACTGTCTTAAAATTCATGTTTAGCTTATCCATGTAAATCTGACCGGCAGGGAATATGGAAATATGCGGTAACTTGTCGGGGTCAAGAGGAACAAGCAACGTATTCATTAAATAAAAAAAACAACTTCACAGCCATGTTCCTGAAAGCCATTTTTATTTGATTAAAAGGAAATTTATTTGTGAGTACGATACCCTACAAAGACGAAGCAATGAAACATTTCATGCATGATTCACAGGATTCGATTCGGCTCCCTTCTACCTCTGGGGAGGGAGCGATCCAGCTTCGTATAGTGTAGCTCCCCGCATTATTTTCCTATCCAAGTAGCTCACGCTGTGATAAAGGTTGGAGATTCAGTTTATCTTAACATTACTTGAAGTGTTCTAGTTCAAGTAAAAAACGATTTTTGCTTTTTATAACAAGTAGCTATTTATTTTTTACTGCAAACTTATTTAAAATATTTTAAATAAGATTTTATTTTAAAATATTACAGTAGGCTAATAGTGGCAGACCGGGTCTATCGATTTGTGTTTTGAATCGATTCAGCCTTGTGGTACAGAATAGGCTTTTCGTTACACCACTAATATTTTATATAGGCTCCAAGTCCCCATGTATAACCCTAACTCATGTGTCCCATCTTAAATAACCTGGCGAAACCTGTAAACCACCACCTAGAAAAATACACACCAGATTTAAGTTTAAAATAAGTTACCGTCATGCACACTAGGAAGCGTATTTTTCCTACTCACCTGTCATTTTCTCCAGGTGTTGAGCAACATGGCGTTGGACTGAGACACACACATTTGGTACATAGAAAAATGTCTATTTGTACCAAGTCGTATGTATATTCAGTATTTTGTTCCAATCTTACAGAATTTTAAGTAGTTCAGTTTCCATGGTCTTGCAACTTATTGGACAAGCCGTTCGATACTCCTAATACTGTTACCTGATGAATCCAGATAAACACTCTAGCAATAAAAATTCACATAAAAATTAATTACAAGATACCATAAGTAGTTGCACAGTGAGGGAAAACCTTCTCTGTATCTCACTCCAGTAATCAGCATGTGCGTGTGAATAAAATAGGCAAGCAGATGGAGCGGTCATATGCAAATACAGCACCGCCAGAAAGCCACAGCGCCGGTGGATGTCTGCGCCCAGTTCCTGCGAAATCAGCCTGAAGTGGATCAGTTCGCAGTAAGCACAACTCGCTGATTCAGACGGGGATCACGCGTTCCATTTTGTTTAGTCAGACTTCTAGAGACGCATCCCATAAAGTGTTTAAAAGCTCCAGGGCCCTCGTCCCAAAATAACCATACAAACATTACGCGCTGCACGAGCTCGCTGTGCAACATTACCGAGCCAGGCGGTTAAAACGTAGAAACGCCCCCATGTTTATTGCAGTTCCGATTAAATGTCATCCATAAATTGCTATGCATTCCAAAACAAGTCAGTCTGGGCAAACGAGCCTGCAACAAGGCAGACTTAAATGCGCATTTTATGTTTTATAATTACATCGTAAATAAATTCGTAGGCTGGTTATGAATTTACATCGACAAATATGAAAACGTGTTAAGCGCCAATTATTTTTGACGTGAGGCCGGCAAGACTCGCTACTACAAGTTCACTTTTCATAGGATAACTATTTTGAAGAGCTGTACCTGAACACAAATTTGACACCAATTCTGTAAATCTCCTAACCTACAACCAGTGATGCGCGGGTTGACCCGAAATGAGCGGGTGCCCGCGGTCACCCGCGGTTACGAGTCATCCAAAAATATTTTT
>JAODKE010000002.1:11334540-11369971 GCA_026779605.1 Mormyrus hasselquistii
ACACACACACACACACACACACACACCTTGTCTTTGCTCTCCTTGCTTGCTGGTGACTTGTGGTCTGCAACACCCCCTCTAGGCTCCTCCCTCTTTAGAGGGTCAGGAACCGGCACTGGGGGCACTGGTCTCTCCTCTTCCTCCATGGGCTGCTCCAGGATCTTCAAGTCATGGTCTGACCCCCCCTCCATTTTTATCACAGCTGAGGAATGAGTCATTGAAAGAATACTAACTGGAAGCCTACGGACCCTAAGGAGCTGAAGCTCCCCCTAGTGAGTGGGAGGTGGTAGAACACTTTCAGCATCACTCATGGCTCTCAAACATTTTTATATCCAGTTCCTTAGGAATAAATGACTCTCTGCCGAAAAATAAGACATTTCTATCCCTTTAATCAGTAAATGCAGCATTTATTGCATTTCAGAATTCTGTCATGCTTGCTTTCCCACACACACACAGCATACCAGCATCAAGGACTTTGACAATGGCAGGAGCTCGGTCGATGTCCAAGGAGATGCCATCAAACCAGCCGTTCTCCAGAAGATACATAAAGACAGCGAGCCGGTTCCGCAGGCCAGCATGTGCCTCTGCCTTCCTCCTGCCTGCCTCATCTGGATGGTATTTGGACCGGAACCTGAGGCCCAGAAGTCATTGAAAGGAGGGGGAGGGGGGGCAGATGGCAGGCAGAGAGAAATATTAGCATCTTAAATGGAGAGGACAAAGCATAAAATCATTTAAATTTTTGCTTCCCCTAAAATAATTCAGAGACCCCAAAACAAAACTGAGAAATTTATGATTCACATAAATGAGGTAAATTTCTATTTTTAAAAAAATAAAAACACACACACACACACACACACAGCTTGAAAAACCAGCAACATACTTAAACAACTGAAGGTGAAACAAATATTTCAGCCCCAATATGGTTTTTAACCCATCTGAAAACCTGAGACCAGAAAACACCACATTGTAAAAACTATAATAGCTAAAAATCAAACAAGTAAAAAGACCCCATAGCACCATGAACTAAAAGCTCAGCATTCCGTGCGGTGATGAGCATGTTTTACCTGCGTTCTCAGTTTAACAAAAAACAACAAAAAACACCACACACCAACAGGGTGTCTTCTGCCAAAAAGTGCTCCGCTTCAGCCCAAAACTGGGTATTTACGTGCGCAAACAGATTTCTGCGAGTTTCAAATTCCCAAAAAAATGAACGAAAAAGGAAAAAAAGAAAATAAAGGTGAAGGAAATCAAAGCGATAACATGCAGAGTGTCTGTCTGAGCTCCCTGACACTGGGCGGCTAAAGCAACTGCATTGTGCGCAGTGCAGACCTGGCTGTCTAAGAGCGCGACTCGCAAAACTCTCCGTCCTGCCACATCTTCAAGCCTTGTGGCTGCGGTGCCGGGGGTTGGGGGGGGAGGGGAGGGAGAGAGGGATTGCTTTTGTTAATTTGAACACAAGCATGGTTTTCCTTATGCACACATTCAATCCAGGACACCTGAAAAAGTAGTTATTGAAAAGAGATTAAGTAAACTCTGGCCCTTTTTAAATATAAACTAAAACAGAGATCATTCAGTATGATGAACCGTTTATGACTGTGGTAACACGAAATACCTCTGGTGCAGAGTTGGCCACAGTATTATTTGATCAGACCTCCCTGTCATGAAATATACACTTTACACACTGTTACACACACTGTTACAACTAGCGGCCATTTTTTGCCATACCACTAAGAAAGAAGCTAGATTGAAGACTATAAAACAAACAGTCTTAGCAGACCTGCCCTAACTTTTTCTTGTTAAAAATATCATCTCCCACTAACTAGTACCACAGTGTAACCCCTTCAGATGATCAGTTCTCATCTATGGCAGAAAACAGACCTATAGTTTTAATTTCTTTGCAGCACTGAAAAACTATTAAACACACAACAGGCAGATGTACAAGCCGCACCGCTACGCACTATATCTGTGTCTCTGCAGGAATACCTCATGCACACTGACAGCATTCTGGTTGTGTGCTGTATTTCTATGTGTCTCTGCAGGAATACCTCATGCACACTGACAGCATTCTGCTTGTATGCTGTATTTCTATAGTGCCATTCTGCACCCATTGTCATCTCAGGGACACATGGGCACAGCAAGATAAATGGATAAGCTTCTCCCCCTGGGGAGTGAAACTCAGCAGTGGTGCAGAGGAAGTGGGTGGGGGGGGAGTGTGTGTCTGGAGAGGGGTCCTCATACCACTCTTCGTCCTTGTGGGCCAAGAAGAAGTCCTGCATCTGCTGCCGGCGGAAATCGATCTTGTACTCATTGTAGCGCTTGACGGCCTCCGTCTCATCCACCGAGTCGTCCAAGGAGAGGAGGAACTCCTTGAAGGTCTTCATCACCGGGGCCGGGGGGCCCATGTCAACATCGTGGATGTTTCCCAGTCTGAGCAAAAAAAAAAATAAATAAAAAATGTATAAAGCATGAAGGGGTGGAGTTACAGACTGTGTCCCCTCAGTTACTGGTCATCGCCTTATTTCAAAGATCTGCAGCAAAATCCACGTAGGCGGCAAGGGTCACTTATGAAAAACAGAGGACAGCGCACTCACTCTGCACTCTGAAAGCGAAGCGGGCGGCATGGTTAAGCTCGTCAGGCAGTATAAACGCAGCGTTTTCAGCCCCAGCAGGTGAACGACTTTCCGCGACTCACCTGGCCTGAATGGGGATGGAGTGATGCTGCTGCATCAGGTGCATGTCAGGGTGGCCCCAGGGCTGTGGGGCAGGGGCAGCCGGAGGGGCATAGTTGGGGACTCCCCCTCCTCCGTACGGCATGTCGTACCCCCCGTGGTAGGGATCTCCCCGGTGCTCGTCCCTAAATGAGGGAAAACACCGACATGCTTTCAGACACGATGGATGTAGACAGAGGAAGGCAAACTTCAACTCCTGCCTGTCGCATACAGACTTACCAGTCCCTCCTCATGCGTTTCTGCTGGGGACTCATATCATGCCTGGGGGGGGAGAACCGCTCCCTACGGCTCCTGTCATAGTCCCTGTACTCCGCACGGCTGCGACGCTCACGGCCCCTCTCCCATTCCCTGAGAGATACACTCAATCTTGTGAGACAGTTGTATGGAAAAATGCTCACTTGTCAACTCCAGCCTCCCGGACACCTTTAACTTATTTCCAGGAAAAGCTGACATTACCTGTCGCTCCAGTCATCCCTGCGCCTGTCCTCTCTCTCTCTGGAGCGGTCGTAGTCACTCCGTTCCCGACGGAATTTGTCCCGCCGACGACGGTCGAATTCGTCATCACTGTCTCCCATCACCACAACCTATGAACGGTGTGTCACTGGGAAACACTTTCGATCTGCCGGAAAGAAAAACAATTTTTAAAAGCAAGACTATAGCCACGGAGTCAAGATTGGGGGTACCAAGTGCATAATTGTAATTTATATTGGGGGAGGACATTGTGAGCACAACTACATTTTGGAGGGGGTGGGGGGGGGTGAGACATATGTCCCCCCCAGTATATATATTATAATTATGGCCCTAATGGTTTATTAAAAAGCCTGCTTTAATTTTAAAAAACATTTTTTGAAGTCTTCTGTTAGACTATTCGCAACATTACCACCATAACTGAAACTAGAATTAATTGTTAATCACCCGACGATTACAAATGATATACCCGTCAGTATTAAGAATCAATATCGCGATTAAAAGACTACATTTACGGAGGGTCCCGCTTAAGCTATTATTATTTTTTTAAGTTTACAAAACACAACTAAATAATCGGCTAGTTAGCTATTTAAGATGGTCACCTCAAAAGCGAGGGTGTTTAGTAAGCTTTAAGTATTACTTGAGAATTATTCTGCGCGCAAAGACACGTGCGTGCTAATAAAGTTTCAGGTAGCTGACATCATGCTAACACATGCAATGAGTATGAAACGTCTCACCAGCTATGGAGCGTATAACCATTTGCCTATTGTTAGGAGAGTCGGATAATACCCGCCATTCTTCAGCGCTATTAAGTACCATGAGCTCGAGGAATAACCATTTGCTACGTTTAAACTCTTATATGAATCACCGACTGGTAATAATTTGATTGAGGTGAACGCCTAACTAGTCGACATTTGCAACCAAAAACCAAAAGAGGATGCAGGTCACATCGTATCTGCTACCTGGTTAGGTTAACCCAAAATAGCGCCGGGCAGTCCTGCTCACAAAGGCCTAGCAAAGCGCAAGCAGCCCGCTGTCAAACGGATAAACACCGGCACGAAACCCGTCGCCTTTTACCTGCTCGGTGTTGTGTACAGGCGTAGTGGGTGAACAGCGTTTACCTGGAGTAAATAGTTTTTGCAAATAAGTCTGGAAGACAGACAGACAGTACGCGATGCACCACTATCTTAAACCGCTCCTACACCGCCAACGCAGAGGATTATGCAACGCAACTCTGCTCTTCTTTTTCTAGTGATTGGCACCTTGAACGTGTTGATTGGTGCCCCCCGCCGGCTAGGAGGTGTAAGCGACTTCATTGTATTCGTTTAATTTCAGCCTGCAACAGAGGTCTGCAGGGACAAAAGCCACTGAGTGCGCAAATCAGTGACTTTTTCATGGTACTGGAAAATTAATTCACGCTAACCTCCACAAAGTATCCTCATTAGATAGTAAATCGGGAGGCAGTCTACATAGTTACTGAGATCACCAGTCACCCATATCACACAGCACGTCAGCTATTAAGTGTAAACGAAAAGTCACAAAAAAAACAAACAAGTGCTTTTGAGAAAATATTTGTTTTATTTGTAGAAAAAAGAACAAAAGCCTTGCATAGCTTCCATCCAATGGGAGGCTCGTGGTATGGTATCAGTATGGCTGTCAATGTAGAAACAGTTCTACTCTCTACAAACTGTTAATTTTTCCGTTTTTAAATTGAAATAGCAAACTTCTAATTATATATTTTGGAAAATATGTTTAAAAGGTACAATCAGAACATAAAATGAACAAATATCAAAAATGTGGCAAAGACCGCTTTTAAGCAAGCCCTTAGCACATTCCTTATGTAGCTTGCAGGGAACATGACTTTAATATGCCCATTTTAGACTGGCTCAGGAGAAAACCAGTGATACAAGTTTGACAATTCCTGTTAATATCGGTCTTCCCTGAACAATAAAAAAGTAATGTAAGGGTATCACTTAAGTTTAAATATAGTGTGAAAATCACATTTACGCCCTATGACACAGGCATATGACATTAAGAAAAGAATTTACTAGACAAATAATTTAATTTGGGTAAATTTACAAGATAAAGGGTGTAAAGACCGTGCTTTTCTGAAGCTGTCAAAGCACTGTATATAAGAAATGTACTGGTTAGAATGCAAATTAACTGGAATAGTTTATATTTGTAAACAAACAGTCCCCCAGAGTTCACCGTTTCCATGGATTATTTTTCAAGTTACAATAACATGAGAGCACCCCATGAAAAAAATCCAAAACAAAACTCTCTTTCTCAAAAGGTGCTTTAAGTAACCAGAACCTGAAATACGGACGAAATGCCCAGAGGTACTAATAAAAACTGTATCACTTCCAAGCCTGTTCATCATCGTCACTTCACAGAGCATACAAGGTAAACCTTTACATCTTTTTCATTGTAGGACATATAGTTAATTACCTATGCACATTCCAAGAGAGATTATTTAGCTTGATTAACACGGGGTGTAAAATGGACTGAGCCAGGGGACTATAGAGAACGACTGGTCTATTTCACAGTTTATGAATGAAATTCAAAATGTATCAAAGGTTAGTACTATAGAAATAACAAGCTGGCCTAGACAAGTGACTCAGGGGGCGGGGAGGAGCTGATGACTTTGGGCACAGGGATGGGGAGACCGGCCCAGGGGCAGGGAAAGCTGGATGGCTCCGGCATGAAGGATGAAAAGGGACCACGGGTCTCCATGCTGAAGACAGCCCTCTGGCACCGAATCACAAGCCCTGTCTGATGCTTTGGATAATCTGGAAAATAGCTGCAGCAGACGACAAGCAGTTTGTGAAAGACAAACCAGTCCTTTCAATTCCATACCTGAACATACATTTCTATACAGTAAATCCAAACTTATTATGTTTATTTGTTCATCACATTCCACCCTTAATGAAACGCTGATGTTTCATGAACTTTGCCATAATTTACAAAAGTTGGCTAAAATCCAAAATGATATATATTAATAGACTCAAAATATCAGGTTACCTCTGATATTCCTATTATATATGTGTATGTATATAATTGGGTGAATTATGATGAATCATGTCAATGTGTGATATCGGAATATATGTACTTATCCTGGATAAGACCGCAAAGTATTCACATTGAATGATTCATCTTAGTCCACCCAATTATACAAGATAAAAATCGGGTTATTTTAAAAATTACGAGTTTCACACTATTATTTTCACAAAAACACTGATGTTTAATGTTGCAGAAAGAGGTACACAATGCGTATCTTACTATTCAACTGCTAACTGGCCCACAGTACGCTTGTGCGTATTTGCAGGACTGCTAACGCTGTAAGTAATTTTGCGCCTGCGATATTTAGGGACACCCAGTCAAACGCAAACATGAAATGTTTCACGTTAGACAAAAACGTACTCGCATAATAAAGGGATAATGATATCCATATAACAAACTATATTTTGACTGCAGAATCTCGGTGGCCTTGTCGAAATCCAGAGTAACGACCACGGACAAATAGCGACGTGGTAAGTCAGGGTTTAAGTTACCGTGCATCGCACAGACAGTAGCTTACCTGATCCACACACCACAAAGACAAAGAAGGCCAGCAGCCAGGGTCCCACGGGGGACTTGTCCTCATTCACCACTCTCTAGAAGACAGACACGGTGGCAGATAGAGACGGCACGTAAGTATGTACTTCCCACGCAATCTATCTGAATCTTTTAACACTAAGGCTTCTCCATGCAAACTCAAGCGTCCCCATTTATCGGACAAATACACTTAATCGGTAGCAGGCTTTTGGGCAGAAACCAAGATGCCAAATGTATAAATGCCATGCAAGTTTTCCCCAACCTACCAAGTGCGTGTTACTGGGGTTAAGGGGGTAAGACTGAACCCTATAATTTAATCTTTCCCCTTACGGGGAGTAAGCATGACAGGGAGATACGGAGGCACTTCACATATTTAAAAACGCCGCAGTTTTAAAGGAACGTTGTAAATAAAAACATCGTACAGTATAATAGTTTTAGGCCATTTCATAAACAAAATGCATTGAAATGATTATATCTGCTGCGGACCGGCGTCGCATCAGCAAGCCGCATGTCCCCAAAACGCGACCCGCCGCACCGTGTCCTACAACCATGTCACCGTTAAGCGGAATCATCCGCTAATCGCCGGTTCGCTCCCGAAACGCATCTAATCTACTGCAGAACGCGGCGAAGTGTCAGACCAGCGGCGACGAGCTGGAAGAGATTTTCTCTGCACAGCAGATTAACAGAAAAACTAAAAGGTCCCTGTAATTCATAGACATATTTCCACATACATATGCGAGCCAGCAGCATTTGTTGCCGTAAAGCTTGTAGGCGGCTGGATCAACACAATAACAGGCGTACCGTGGTTCTCTGGACGTGTCCGCGCTGCGTGATGGTCTTGCTGTGCTTCTCGTTGGCCACTTTCATCCGCTGGACAGCCGACATGATGAAGCCTCACCCAGCAAGCAGAAGATAATGCACACAATGCCAACTACAGCTTTTGCCCCCAACGACGCCTTTTCTTCCCCCCTCTCTAAGAACAACACCCGACGACGCCTCCGCCGCGAAAAATTATAATCCCGTCGATTTGTCGGAGGACGACACGGGCTGCAAGTTACGGAAAAGGAAGTATCTAAAAAAAAGAAAGAGGCTGAGGGTATTCCCGCGTCACGTGACAGGGGTCTCGCGCGGACACAGTCCCGCTTCATTGGCCCGTTAATATGTTGCGCTTGTTTCCAGGCGGCTTTGCATGCTGTGCAGCCTAGTGCAGCTGAGCGTGGATATGCGCAGGTCATTTCTGCAGACAGCTGCTATAGCTTGTTGTTTTATCAAATGTATCAATGGATTCAGGGGCGTAGTTAGAGATGAATGGGGGGTTGGGGTTTGTCTTTACTGGGGTAAATGGCAAACTTATGAAAAGTTATTCATGATTTAATCCAACAAATACACACTTATTTGGGGGAGCTAAAATTGGCCTAAGGTTGCCCCAGTAATGGATTAGAAATAGTCCAGAAATGGTACATTTCTTAGTTGATTATTTAAAAAACTATACAGTCACTAACATTCTATACTTCAGGCATAATTTATTATTGTATAAACTGCTAAAATTTTCATTTAGTAACATTGGGGATTTTTAAATGTAAAGTAAAATACATGAAATCCAATTTATGCAAAGATAAATCAGCAATTACAGAGCCTCACTGATAAGGTTGTTTGGATTAACTAGTCAGGGTCATGGAGGGACCTGAAGCCTCATCAAGGCAGCACAAGGCAGGAGAACAAGCCAGACCAGATGAGAGTTGCTGTTTTTACTACTAAAAAGAATTTAATATTGATACCTAGCCACAAGAAATACCTCTGTTCAGGGTTGCCAGTTCTGCAATCTTCATGACAAATCCACCCATCTTAGGAACAGGGTTGTGGGTTAAATAGAACTAGGTGGTGTGTAGTTCAAAAATAGACCACAGGCGGAAATTAAACTTTTTTTTTATTCAAGCAGAAGTTAGAATGAAATGTGCTCAGTTTCCTGCCCAGTACAACACAAGTGATCGCAGGTGCAGGCCCAAGGCGTTATAAATATTCAAAGGTGAACCCACCTCCTTCACATTGTAAGATACTTTGATATTAAAAGTATTTAGGCTGTTTCAAGTCTATATTATGCAGGTTAGGGGAAGTACTGACAACCCTACCTTGCTGAATAGTTAACTATTTAAATCTTCTGCGTTATCAAATAGCTAATAGCCTTTCCATTCATCAGCCATCATCCATTAGCACAAAATTAAGACTATATATGCATAATGTGTACTTAGTAAACCTATAAATATATGTAAAGACATGGGCAATAGTGAAAAATGGCTTCTGAGATTCATGGTGGTCCATTAGCAAAACTGTGTTTAGGAGACATTGTCATTGTCAAAAACTAAACTATATAAAGTATAAAACACATATGTGACATATTTATGGAACGTAGATCCTTTCGGTTTATGGAGTTCACAATCTTTTTTTAAGGAAGTATTAATTTTGGTTCTTAACATCATGAAGATATTTGAAATATACCATTCCAGGATCTAAGAACTTTTTATGCTTAGGGTTACGATGGGGGGTGGGGGGGGGGGTTTGGATTTATTTTTATTTAGCAAATGCCTTTGTCCAAAATGATGTACAAGTGAAACCTTTGGTGTATAATAACATTGTAATAAGCATTTATTTTCTACTTCTTGTTTATGTATAAATTCAATTCTATTAAATCTTATGTGTCAGTTTGAAAAACTATTTCGGATTTCACATTTTTTTAAAGCGTCTTTGCTTTTGAATAGTATTGAAATTCCAGGCAACCGCATTTCCAATGCAGTATAACACTTAAATATTTCAGGGGCAGGGGCATCATGATGGTTAGGGAAATACACTTGTAATTGAAAGATTGCTGGTTTGAATCTCTTGACCAGCAACGTACCACTGAAATACCCTGAGCAAGGTATCACCCCCAAGCACTGTTCCCCGGGTGCTGAATTAGCTGCCCCCTGCTATGTCACATTGGCACATATGGGTTATATGCAGAGGACACATTTCATTGTTGTGCACTGTGTGCTGTGGTGAGTCAACAATGACCACTGATCACCAAATTCTAAATATTTTAGGTTGGCATTTTTTTTGTGGGTGGGGGGGAAAGGCGTGGAATTGCTATCGACGTTTTTCTGCATACTTAAATACCACTTAAGCCCTAGTGCTAATAGTAGCTGTGAAAAACTGCTACCTACTTATTCAGAAACTAATTAATCAAAATCTATAATCCTTTTAAAATGCGTTCTTTAAACGCTTCATTGTTAGCTTATTAAATCATTCATAAAAACTTCGGTCAGACTCTTTCTATAACTCCAAAGCCCTAGTAAGTACTGTTTAACTCTCCTTTTGGCCTTATGTATACACTGTGTGTTTGCTGATGAACATATTTCCTTTTTGTATGTAGATTTTTACCCAAATAGGTATAGGATGTTGTTTTTAAGCAAAGTTTCTTGCATTCTTATTCATTTAGTAAATTATTGCATCAATTCTTTTAAAATTCACACAGCTGAAGATAAGATAGTTTCTGACCACTCCATAGTTCATATCAGACGGTTCATTGACAGGATGTGAAGTCTGATAATGATTTAGGGATAAACTGTGTGTTTCTGTACTAGTCACTTAAAGGGTATAATCTTCATTGTACACTTATTTTTCAGTTTGCGGCACACAGGTTCACCCCAACACAGCTGCAGATTCAGGCTGATAGATAGGGCACCTGCTGCATGATATGCGGAACCCCCACTTCTCCCTCCCACTGGTAGATGCATGGTGATAATATGGTGAAGTAGTCTTTATTATTGATTAAGGTTATTGAACTAATTTGAATTATTGAATCATTTCATCTGCTTTTAACTAGAAGTCTCCGAGATGTGAGGCTAAGTGCTAACCAGCCCTCATTAAGACACTTTTCTTGCTCCGTAGGACACATCATCTCACATGAAGGGAGCACCCTAGATGGTATTAAATCATGTGATGGACAGCCAATAGCAGCATTTTTGCCACTATAAAGGGCGCTGTAGCAGCAGGATTTCAGCCTTGGGGTTTCCCCCTCTGTTCCCCCCAAGTGCACCCAACAGTGGAGTTTGGTTATCTGGCATGTGTAAAAAATAGCACGTAATTTTAATTGTGTGTGTGCGTTTGACATGCCATGGACTGGCATCCCGTTCTCGCCATTTTGCTGCCTTGAGCCCAGTGCTTGAATAGGCTCCACCCCCTCACGAGCCTGATATGAATTAGCTTCCAGAACTTGAATGGATTTCAGCACCTTTGTGAAAGACAGTTTTCCGCCTGTGGTCTACTATGTTCTGTGCATGGTTTTTGTGTTGCGTATGAATTTGAAAATCTTTGGTTAGAATTTATTATTAAGAAAATACATTAATACCATGAACTTTAATCCATTTCTTAGACATTCTCCTTGGAAAAGAGATGAATAGACACTTGTTACAGTAAATTTCCACATTACGCAATTAACCCTGGAAGCATTAATCTTGGACATGGGCAATGTTTGCTTTGCTAAGGCTATAATGCCGTCAAACCTTGTTATACTCGGACTGGAAAACATGGTGTTATGTCATGTTAAGCTGAATGACCATCTTGTGTTCAGACATTGATTTTAGCAGCAGAATATTCAAAGATTTTCTCTGCAGATTATCTATTGTAACACAGAACTGCATATACCAGTTAATTATGTCATATTTTTGGTGGTTTCTTTAGAAGAGCACTTTACTCTGCTCCAATATAATTGGATTTGGCAAAGATTCAATCGGTCATTAATTTTGGTTATAGGAATATTTTTACGTTTACAGTGTAGATTTTGTAATTATTTTGATTTATTCCAGAGTTACTGTTCTATCTGAAGTACATAATCATTTTAGTTTCCAAATTATTAGTCTATATCAGTATTTCTCTACACAGTCCCTGGGGAGCCCCAGACAGACCAGGTTTTTGCTCCATGAGGACCAGGTTAAGAAACACTGGTCTGTATCTCTCTGCTAATTAAGGGCAATATTAGTTACATCATTCATTCATAAATAGTAGATTGGTATTATCTCTTTCTAACAGGGCTGACAAATTTCAATATATATTTAGATTTCAATGCCCAGTAAGAAAAAAAACTACATTTTTTTGAAAAAATAAAATCAGGTTTTTATACATAATCACAATATACATTGTAAGATACAATAAATAAAATGCATACACATGACACAAGCATCAGGTTTAAATTCGTATTAAAATAGTCAGCTCACATGAGGCTTCCATGTTAGGGCCATTCGAGACGCTGCGGCTGCAGAGAAACACCCACAGAAATGGCAGCAGCGCAAAAAACAAAGCGAGCCAGCTTGTGTTTAAGCTGGGGGTCAAGATCATTCTACAAGATCATTTAAGTCCTAGACACCGTGATGTCTAAGGTCGTGGCAAGAGTTTAGAGCTATTTTTAAGTCCAGTCATGCTCGTGCATCATTGTTACAATGGAGCCTTCGTTCTGGCTGACGAAAATATTCGTAGGGCAGAGGAACAAGGTAATCCAACTTTTCAGTCAAGGCGAATGTCGTATTTCACTGAAATGTCGTCTTCTTAATCACAAGACTCATTTTTTCTGGAAGTAAAGAGACAGTATGCTTAGTATTATATGAGAGCGCCATTAAAATAAAGCAGACTTAGACAAAATGTTGTATATCACGTTAGGAGAACTTATTTTTACAGCATGATAGAGATTAATACATAGCAATGAAAGTATATTTATCAGCTGGCTTTGGTGCAATGATCTGGCTGTAGAACAGTAGTTGGTTTTGAATTATTCAACCTTTGATGATATACAGTGTCAGCGGGGAAGCTTTTGCTGTACAGAAAGTGGGTCTGGAAAATGGATGGATGGAAATGCATCTGATTGCCTGTGTGGCTGTGCATTGCATAGTGTTCTGTACCTGTTCCTTATTTATTTAGTACTCTTAGTGTTACATTAAACATGCAGATTTGTCTAGGCTCTCTCAGCATATGAACCATAGCAACGACTATGCTAACCGATAGTTATGTACTGTTCATTACTATATGCGTATTAAAATACTTTGATAAGTACTCATGAAGCATAATCATAGTAACTATAACTACGAGGGTTTACCTGCTATCATTAGCATCCGAGACCGCTCAGGGCTCCAATTCGATCCAATTTCAGGCCAAAACAGCCCCTTCCTGAATTCCGAGTTCTGCCTCTGAACTTCCTTTGGCGACCCAGGAAATCCAGCAGGAGGCGAGTGCCACGTTCTTGGCTGTCCTGTGAAAGCGAGGCTGGGCTGGACCCTGAGCCCTCGTTGATGTCATGCTGCCTAAGCAGAAGCGAGCTGACTGGGCCACCAAAGAGGTCCTTCAAGACCTTTAGTCAAAGAGAAACACACACAAACCTCAGATGATACACAATAAAAAACATCAAACGATTGAATGAACAATTGAAGGAAATTAAAGCAATTCAACCTTGTTCAGTCACTAAATGAGAATCTTCGGACACATTTACAATTGAGAAGAAAACCAGGTAAAAGTATGGCCTCCTAGGAATGAGAGTCTACCTGGATACTTACCTGAGGGTCAGACTTTTGTGGTGATGGTCTCGATTCCACCTGGATGGCTACAACGAGCAGTAGGCAGAAGAGGTATACAATGAGAGGAGATGTGGAAGAAGAGGAATAGGCCATCCTTGTTCAAAAGGGAGAATCTTTGGAAGATTACGTGCAGAATTTCAATATTCAATATTCGTTCAACCCCCGGATTTCTATACACAAATTAATGGATTTAAATTGTGCATTAATGTTTCTTAATTTTTGTTTATATTTCTAAGGTTTGTTCTGTCCTGTATGGAATCAGGACTGGTCTGGTCTGTTGTATAGGACACTGGCCTTGGATTTAAAGAGAATTTCTGTGATGTCACACATTCTCGACTGTAGCTCTTAGAAACCGCTCAGGCCAATGCCAGCACTCCCTCTTTCACTAACTGACAGCCCCCCCTTTGTACGTAAGGCCTCATTCTTTACGTTATGCTTCCTTTTCTTTACCTTCTGTCAGCTTTTCAATTTATGAAATTATCTTGCCTTTCTCTGAACTATATGTATTAACTATATATATTTCCTTCCTACTTTTTAACTTTCTTCACCTCCACTTCAGCTTCTTCTGAAGCCCTCATCCTTCATTCTTACAACTTTCCTTTTTTGCATTATAAATATATAAATATCTCTTTCCACTGAGATATGTTTTGAAATAAATTTGTAAATAAAAAAAATGAATTTAAGTGATTTTCCATGTTACAAGACTTGTGGACAAGATTATTTGTCCAATGATTTCATTATAATTATTATATCATTAGCTACATTAGAGTTCAAATGATTGAAACAAAATAACAGGTTAATCATTGTTAATGGAAACAAATTGTTTCTTGTCTGTCTAATTAAAATAAACCAATTTATCACATTTAAAATAATAAGGGCCTCATTCTAGACAGTCTTGACCTTTGACCTTTGTCTGCGTATGCTACGTAAAAATTCTCCCTGGAAACAGCTCACAACTCAGAAACAATGTTCACTCGAGCTTTCAGAGAACCAGTCCAATAGTTTAACACCCCCTCTGAGTTACCTTAGAGATGACCAAAGATTAGTGCCCAAATATTTCCTCCATGCCCAGTTCATCGCTGTTTTTTCAGTTTTTCTTTCCATTGGGGGAAACTGAAATTCACTCTAGCATACTGTTAAAGCAGTGAGCAATGGAATTGAGCCGTACAACATGCACGCAAAGTATGTGAACAATGCAACTCTTGTCCCAGCACTATAATTGTCATTATTTTTTATTGTTATATACTGAGTAGATTGTGCACTCTGCCAGACTATGGAAAGGACGTAGCTGTAAGTTTGGTTGGTCATACATTTCGACCATGAAGAAGTGCAGAAGAGAAAAGATTCTGAAAAAGCATATAATGTAAAACTTCCATTAAACAAGTACTGCCCAAATATTCAAAGACTTGCCGGTACTAGTTTATGGGTGCAGTGATGTAAACAGCAAAGGCCGGAGGAGGACAGTATTTCAGGAGGTTATTGCTTGGCATTTTCTGATCTTTCCAGTCCTTGTTCTGAAAGTGAACCCTACTGGGAATCTCCGGGAACCTTTGGAAGTGCTTTTAGGGACGTGTGAGTAAAATGTAACAAATATGTCACAGACAAAGACCTGCCATAGTGAGAAATTAAACACGGTGCTCCTGTTTCTGCCCTCTTTTGTACACTATCGCTATTGATTTGGTGATTTAAGAAAACAGTGTTAACTGCACTACGTCAACATGAACATATGTGTGTCAGCGTATGTGTGTGGGAGGGTGTAGGTTACATCCATCCACCACTCCTGTTTTCATAATCTTGCCAAATTAAGGTGGATGCATGTTATATTAACCCTTTAAATCCATGAAATGCATGTAAATAACTCCGGATGAGTGGAAATTTAATACAGATCCACAGAATATGCTTTTGGTGAAGCTGTTAGTTCATGTCTAACACCAAGGATTTCATCCATTTCTCCTTTGACAAACTCAGTGGCCTGCGCGTTACCCCCACCCTGCAGGCCAACCCCACCCTCCCGGCTGCATGACGTCAAAGGGAATCAAGTTAGCAGGGCTGTGCACTGGGGTTAACAAGCCGTATTGGGATGCAGAGTCCAAAGACAAAAGGTAGAAGAACGATGATCCGATGAGTAGCCATCCATCCCCCCCCACCAGCTCCGACAACTCTCCGGTACCTTCCCCCCCCAGCATTGTCTAAGCTAGGCCTGGCCTTCAGGACCAGATAGCCGTCGGTGATGGATGGCTGGGGGGAGTGGGACAGAACCGGTGGCCTTTTGAGTCTCGGGACTCCACGAACGCACAGCCCTTTGCAGCTCTGACGCAGATTGTCCCATTTACACCCCATTCCCTCCCATTGAGACAAAAGCACAGGGTCATATACCAGCCCCCCTGCCCCACCTCCCTCACTCCCCTTCCTGCCCCGTCCTCTCTCCCATGTCCTCTCTTCTCACACTCAAGCCGCCCTCACCGTCCCTGCTGCAGCCATGATATCGCCCTTTATTAAATAGAGGTATATGCATGACATCACTGAACTCACATGGACATCTAGACAACCTCTTGTTAACCAGTCTGATTTTAATACCTACATTTCCCAGTGTATCTTGCTATGACTATCAATAATATACTACAGAAGAACATAAGCAATTTACAAACGAGAGGAGGCCATTCGCCCCATCAAGCTCGTTTGGGGAGAACTTAACTAATAGCTCAGAGTTGTTAAAATCTTATCTAGCTCCGATTTAAAGGAACCCAGGGTTTCAGCTTGCATTACACTAGCAGGAAGACTATTCCATACTCTAACTATACGCTGTATAAAGTAATATTAATTAAAAACTAATATTGAAATAGCCATTTGGCTGAACAGAATCCAGACCTGTTAGAAGCTTATATACCTGGATCATGTTCCCCCTTAGTCTCTTTTGCTCGAGGCTAAACAGATTCAGCTCAGCTAACCTCTCCTCATAAGACATTCCTCTAAGACCAGGAATCATTCTCGTAGCCCTCCGTTGCACCATTTCTAAGACAGCAATGTCCTTCTTAAGGTATGGTAACCAAACCTGCACACAATATTCTAGGTGGGGTCTTACCAAGGAATTATATAAATGCAACATCACCTCCCTTGACTTAAACTCCACACACCTAGGGATATAATTCAGCATTCTATTGGCCTTTTTTATTCCCCCACACTGGCGAGAATGGGACATGGAAGCATCAACATACACACCGAGATTTTTCTCGTAATCAACTACCTTTATTTCAGTGGAACCCATAAAATATCTGTACTTGATATTTCTTCTCCCTGCATAGATTACCTTACATGTATCTATGTTAAATTTCATCTGCCAGATATCAGCCCAGTCGCTAATTAAATCCAGATCCCGTTGTAGCCTCTCTGCTGCTAGATCAGTATCTGCTACACCACCCACCTTGGTGCCGTTTGCAAATTTAACCAGTTTACTATATGTATTGGTGTCAATATCATTAATGTAAATTAGGAACAATAGTGGTCCAAAAATTGAACCCTGAGGTACCCCACTATGAGCACAGGCCCACTCTGACATTGTGCCTCTAATAACTACTTGATGCTTCATGTTAGTTAAACAGTTTTCGATCCAAGCTACTAGAGTTCCTAAAATCCCTGCAGCTTTGAGCTTAAGCAGGAGCCGTTTGTGCCTTCAGGAAATCTAAGTAGATCACATCGTAGGCCTTTTTGCGATCAATTTCACTTGTAGCTTCCTCAAAATTTGTTAAACAGGATCTACCACTTCTAAATCCATCTTGGTTATCCCTCAGAATGTCATTTGCATCCAGGTAATCTACCATTTTCACTTGGATTATAGCTTCCATTATTTTTGCTAGTTAAACTCTTGGAGTATTTTGTATCTTGGATTCCACAAAACAGTTTGCATAGTTAATATAGTTTGCATGTAACCGAATCATTGTTCTTTTCAATTTATGAAATTATCTTTGACCTGTTGTAATTTTAAAAAAACATTCTTGGTGTTTTTACAACCATTCATTTTCTAAACCCACTTGTCCTGTGCAGGGTCACGGGGTCCGGAGCCCATCCCGGGAGCTACTAGTGCCATTCAATTTCTAGTAATTGAATATATAATTGAAATATATTTGAAATATATTTAATTGAAATATATTTCAATTATATAAAAAAAATTGTGAAGGAATTGTTCTGGATTATATATTCAAATCAAAACCGTATGTTGTGTATAAAGTCATGTGACTGTATAATGGTTATTAATGACGAATCATAAAAGTTGTTTTGGGCAGGAAATGTACCAAATGTAGAAGGTGTTACACATGAATAAAAACATGCCCAGCTAGTCACTGCTAAGCAACTTTTACAGCTACAGGCAGAATCCTGGACCCATTTCAGGGACGTTTTTACCGCTGATGTCAGAGGGACCTGTCTAACGGTAAAGGAGCAGTTTCTATGGAAATGAGTATGATTTGTCTTAGTTAGTAGTCACATGGTCTTGAGCAGACATCTGAATGGCCTGTTGGGACCAGGGCCTCAGCAATGGCTACTCCAACTAGGTGCCTAGATAGGTGTTAGAAAGGGGACCAAGATCGCGACCCACAACCCCCTTGAAGTCTCCCACGAATGAATTGGATCCAAGATTCAGGTAAGCCATTTTGGTGCAAATGAGATCATAATGCAACAAGACAACAAGCACAAGAAGCAGGCTATCACAAAGCCCATGATTAAGATCAAAGCTAAACCATAATTTTTGCTAAATTATCCAGTCACAAAGCCCATACAGTTAGAACTTGGGAAGGATTGCAATGATTTCTATATATACTAGTAAAACGTGGGAATTTAAATGAAAAGGAATTTAAATCTGAGTGTGATTTTTTGGACCCCGAGCATTAAGTGGGGACAGTTAATCTTGGCGGCCGTCCCAGGCAAAGCCAGCTGACCCTGAGAGACGTCCTGAACCATTTCATGTGGCTCTGCACACTTTGTTTCCAGCATGAATGTCAACTACATTGTGAAGACAAGCGTGGAAATAGCTCAGCCCAGCCAAGACGGTTGAAAATTCACAAAAGGGACAGGAATACTGCAGAGCGACCATGTGTATCCTGCCTGGTTGGTCAGTTTGGGCTGTAAATGTATGCAACCTGACAAGGCTGACTTGAAGCTTCATTGCATTCACATGAACCTTAAATCGTTACCTGCTGTAGCTGTTTGCATCGTGCATTTCATGTTACTTGGTGTAATTTCTCCTATGTGCACTTTTGCTGTGTTTTACAGAAACTTGCTCATAATTGATTTATTCAGCCTAATCTATTAATGAATAGAAAATGATTTATAGCACCCTAGTTACCAGTTAAGCACACATAAATGAGCTGATATGGCAGCAGTTTTATGACAGGCCATAAGAGGGCGATCTTTTCTCAGTATTCACCAGAGCTCAGTCATTGAAACATGTTGACTTATCTCCACACTACAGAGGTACAGAGGCTTAAATCTACAGACTCCCCCTTGGAGAGATAATCTTGATCTTTCAGGAAAAATGTTAGCATTTGGAGATACTCTGTAAAGCATTTATTTTAAATCTTGAATAGTTCCTTTGAGCCCAGATCACTTTTCCTGCCCTCGGATAGATAGAAGCTTCCCGTAAGTGAGTGTGACAGAAAAACTGTAATACATTCTGCCATTTTCCAGCATCTTGTACATAAAAAATATGACCAGTCAGGTATGGAGTATCCAACCCTTTCATATTAGCTCATACATCCAAGCATGTTGGGATCTTAAGTGTCTGCACCCATTATGCACAAAAGGGTTAAGTCAATGGTCACAAATGCATTTTTTACTTTACACAATATCAAATGATTTCCACACACAGGATTTATTAAAAATTGTGCTTGAGTAGGTTTGTCCTTGTACATGAAGGCTCCTATCGCTATATTAAGCGTATAATTTACGCTTCTATATTATAACTATCTGGGGAGCATTCAGCAGATATCCAGTGCATAACAGGATATCCATCGTTTTGGTCTGCTCCACTTTAATGCAGATGAGGCTCAGCCAATCAACCTGCACGAAAGAAGCCGTTCTCCTAAGCTGAATCTTGATTGGCTGCTACTGCCCAAGTTGCAGTCTTAAGGCTGTCATATTGCTTGGTAACATATCCTAGATTAATAACTGGGTTTTAGAATGTGGTTTCCGGTACTTAAAGTATATGCATTATAGGCATTAAAAGTAACTTAAGTGGAGGAAACATATGTAAAACATCAAAATACATTAATTGAACTTAAAGAAGAGAAGTGGGTTAACCATTGTTTTGGTTTTAAGGTGTATTACATGTTCAGTCTTATGCAAGAGTTTGGCCACTCCTCCATAACATATTTTCGTAATTTTTTAATTGAAAAGATGTAAATACAGTCTCTCTAGGAAATGCAAAGAATGCACAATATTTTTAGCAAACATTGATGCATAGTTACTTTTTATGTCATAAATTGAAGAAAGATAAAAAATAAAAACATTATTGTTTCACTCTGCAAAAGTTTGGGCACCCTCTATAATCAATACTTAGTAACATCTCCTCTGGCAGATATAACAGCTTGCAAACACTTTTTATAGCCAGCTAAAAGCCTTTCAATTCTTGTACTTGGGATTTTCTCCCATTCTTCCTTGCAAAAGGCTTCCAGTTCTGTAATATTCGTTGGTTGTCTTACAGCTCTTTAAAAATCTACCCACAAATTTTCGATGATGTTTAAATTGGGGGACTGTGACGGCCATTCCGAAACCTTCAGCTCACGTCTCTTGAGGTAATCCATGGTGGATTTCGAGGTATGTTTAGGATCATTGTCCTGTTGTAGAAGCCATCCTCTTTTCAGCTTCAGCTTTTTTACAGATGGTGTGATGTTTGCTTCCAAAATTTGCTAGTATTTAGTGGAATCCATTCTTCCCTCCACTCGTGGAATGTCGCCTGTGCCACTGGCTGCAGCACAACCCCAAAGCATGATAGATCCACCCTCATGCTTAATAGTTGACAAGGTGTTCTTTTCATGAAATGCTGCTCCTTTTTTCTCCAAACACGCCTTTGCTGATTGTGGCCAAAGAGTTCTATTTGAACTTCATCAGTCCACAGCACCTGTTTCCAAAATGCAACAGGCTTCTGTAGATGTTCTGTTGCATACTTCTGACGTTGGATTTTATGATGGGATTTTATGATTTAAGAGGTCTTGTGGGACAGTGCACTACCACTCCTGAGTCTGCTAAACGTTCCTGCAGGTTTTTTGCAGTCATATGGGGGTTCGATATGTCTTTCTGACCAGCATACGGTTCTCCGTGTTCTCTCTTGGATTTTCAGATCTCATGTTGACTTCCACAGTTCCCCTGAACAGCCATCACTTAATTACATTTCTCACTATGGAAACTGCAAGCTGACAATGCTTTGCTATCTTCTTGTAGCCTTCTCCTGCATTGTGGGCATCAATAACTTTCATTTTCAGAAATCTTACACAGCTGCTCAGAGGAACCCATGGTTGTTGAGTGTCCACAAGTTTGTGCACAAGGTTTGAAGAGTCAGAGTATTTGTAAAGCTTTGAAAGAGGCAGCAACTGACATTTACTTATGACAGCTGTCACCATGCATCAGATCTAATGAGCTGATTAGTTTGTAACCTTGTTTAATAAAAAAAAAAAAAAAAAAAAAATCAGACTTTGGAACTCTTAGGGTGTCCAAACGTTGCAGAGCGCCATAATGTTATTTTTGTTCAATTTATGGCATAAAAACAAATATTTTCAGCAAATAGTTGCTGAAAATATTGTGCATTTCCTCCCCCTCCGTTTCCTAGAGAGACTGTTCACATCTTTTCAAATTACCAAAAAAAAAAAAAAAAACAAATCACCAAAGTCTGTTATTTATCAAGGGGTGGCCAAACTTGCATCAGGATGTATGATAAAAAGCGACATTAAATGCTAAACGGTGAGTGATCATACCTCGTGAGATTTGCAGGAGGCAGCCCTCTCACTTAGCACGCTTTCAGATCAAAAGTACATGGTTTGCATAGGATGAGTCTTAAGATGGCTGGGATGGCCCGTAGAGAATTTCAGCAGGACCAGGATAGACGCCACGACTGGGTTCTTCCATTTGCCGATAGCGTCAAATTAAATTTAGAATCCCCAAGTAAACTGAAGGCATATAAGAAGTTCAAATCGAATAGTACAGTGATGACAGTCCAGTAGTCTATGCATGAATTGGTGTTACATTATCCTTGGTTATATTTTATTATGGGAGCAGTAGGGGAGAAAGTAATCAGATGTTACAGCACATTAACACTCACCCCGCACATCTAGGTTTGTAGTATAGAAAAAAAAACACCCAAAACATTCACCAAGATTTATTTGTCAAATTCTTCCAGAGATCAAAAGCAAAATGGGCAGTGGCAGTTACAAAAGACATTCCCGATCAGAGGCCGCTGGCCAGTTTTAAGGCATCTTCAGTCCTCAGGGACCCTGGGGGACTGAGGAGATGTTGGGCATGAGGACAGATTTAGTTGACCTTGGGGCGACGGAAGTCCTTGCCAGCAAACTTGGCACTACTTCCAAGCTCTTCCTCAATCCTGGAGGAAAAAAAAAGGTCAAATATCAAAGTGTTAAATGCTACGAGTAAATGCATACGCTAGCTGTGAAAGTTAAGCTTCATCAGCAGCTGCTGAGGCCAATATTTCTGCCAGCTAAACTCACCTCATCAACTGGTTGTACTTTGCCAGACGTTCTGACCTGCACGGTGCACCGGTCTTGATCTTCGGGGGGGGGGGGGGAGAAAGAGTCAGATGTCACTCTGCATTAGCAGACGTTCATGGAAGGACTGACGGAGCAGGAAGATACCTGTCCAGTGCACAGGCCAACAACCAGGTCAGAGATGAAGGTGTCCTCAGTTTCTCCTGAGCGGTGACTAACCATCACTCCCCAGCCATTAGACTGGGCCAGCTTACACCTGCAATCAAGGTCAAAGGTCAGCTTGTTTACTGGAAGGTTAGAAAGGGTTTAATAAGAACACTGAATTTAAAAGTTCACTGCAGAATGTCTATCCACCAGACTGTATGATCTAAAAACAACAAATATTCTACAGGATGCTTACGCCTTGATGGACTCTGTGACTGAGCCAATCTGGTTGACCTTCAGCAGAAGGCAGTTGCAGGCCTTCTTCTCAACGGCCTGCTGGATCCGCTTGGGGTTGGTCACGGTCAGGTCGTCGCCCACCACCTGGATGTCCACAGAACCTGTGAACTTTGACCACTGCTCCCAGTCATCCTGGTCAAATGGATCCTCAATGGACTGTACTGAGGATCACCAAGATTAGAGCAGAGAAGGGGAGGAGGATGCAACAGTCACTATTATTAGTTATTCATAAACTGCAACACTTCTGTAATGTCCCAGTCTAATAAATGCTATTAAATGACTTCCTATAAAAACCTGCTACAGCAAAACTGAATAAGGATTTAGGTTAGTCTAATTTTAGAAGCATTCAGCTGCACAACACATTTGAAGCCATAGGACAGTTATTTTTGGCAATAGTATGCAAAAAATGTCATCAACTTCCTGTCTGTTGTATAATGCATGTATAATGCTGTGCAACTAGCAAGTGTGTGAGCAGTACCTGGGTAGTTCTTGATGAAGCTCTTGTACAGGTCTCCCAGCTGCTCCCCAGAGATGTGGCGGGAAGGGTCATCGGGAGACTTGAAATCCAGGTCATATTTGCCGTTTCTGAAGAACTCCGAAGCAGCAACGTCCATGCCAATGATGATCTTGTCAGGATACCCAGCTTTCTCAATGGCAGTCTTCAGCAACTCCAGAGCTAGAAGAAAGAGGCTTGAGCAATCAGTTACAAGTGTAGTGACTAGGATTACCATAGATTACAAAATTAGTGGTTAAATACCAGCCCAGTGAAGTAATCAATGGAAAGTGACTGAAGTTCTCTGACAGCACACCTCCCCCAGTTCTCACCCTCATTGTTCTCCAGAATGTTGGGGGCAAAACCACCTTCATCACCCACATTGGTGGCATCCTTTCCATACTTGGCCTTGATTACGTTCTTGAGGTTGTGGTAGATCTCGGTACCGATACGCATGGCCTCGTGGAAGGTAGCCGCACCCACCGGCAGGATCATGAATTCCTGCATGGCCAGCTTGTTTCCAGCATGTGAGCCACCGTTGATGACATTGAAGGCCTGTAGGATTTCAGACCGTTAATAGGAAGGACACAAGAACTTGGTGACCCATTCATGGTCTCAGGGGTAGTAAAACTGGCTGATATTTGGAGAAGTAGCCATGGTCCTGCTCTGCCTACTGACGCTGGCCTATGAGAGGCTCTCTGGCACTCCCCTTCCCCACGTTACCATTCCGCCTGCAGCCCTTCCCTCAGGAATTCCCATCATGACTCACTGGTACAGGCAGGATCACATCCTTGTTTCCAGCAAGGTCAGCGATGTGGCGGTACAAGGGAACGCCCTTCTCAGCAGCTCCGGCTTTGCAGACCGCCAGAGACACACCCAGGATGGCATTAGCGCCAAACTTAGCTGCGGAAAAGGTGCAACACCAATAAATGTGTGCCAAAAAGAACAAACTACAAGTATTGCTACAGAGTGAGATTCAAGTCGCCATTTAATCAGCCGTTTAATTTGAGCTTGGCCGACATCCAAGCCTGTGACAGAGCAAGTTTGAGCCATGTGGTATTTCTCATCCACAAACTGTTTGGGGCCCATTACCACCTTAGCTAGTGAAAATTCATCAAGTCATTTAGATTATAGAGAATCACAGGGTAACCCCCCCCCCCCCTTTCACATGGATTTAAGTTAACAGGACCAAATATCAGTGGGCGTTTATTACTCACACTTGTTCTCGGTGCCATCCAGTTCCAGCATGAACTGGTCGATCTTCTCCTGCTCAACCACACTCAGTTTCTGTGCAGGGTGGCACACAAAACAAGTAGAAATCAAATGAGGCAAAGCACATCAGAATATATATATATATATATATATCAGTGCTCTACCATGACTGCACTGACCTTCTCAATCAGTTTCGGGGCAATGTCCTTGTTGACATGGTCAACGGCTTTTATTGTACCTGTGAGGCAAAGTTGATAAATCATATTTTCGCTTCAATGAAAATTAGCTGGAGCGCATCTTGATTGCATATGCAGCTTTTAGGCAAGTGACCAACATCGGGCATCATGACACTATGATGTGGAACCCAGAAGCTCAGCTAACATGGGCAAATGATTTGGAGCCTAAGGGGGGTCAAACGTCATACCCAATGTAAGATACCTCAGCAGAATGTAGGTTTGCGTGTTTGAGTCGGAGGTAGTCACCTTTGCCCAGATAGCGAGACTTGTCACCATCTCGAAGCTCGAGAGCCTCATGGACACCAGTGGAGGCACCGCTGGGAACAGCAGCTCTGAAGAGCCCTGGGAAGAAACAGCAGGAACGATGGGGTCCATTTACAGATGGTAATAAACGTGGCAGAGAGACATACCGGGGCATCTTCAGAGATCAGACCTCTATAGAGAGCTCGGTACAATGAGCAGAGGGGCAATAACGGTACAAGCAGAACCGCTGAACACTAATGCAGGCTCACCTTTGGCCGTGTACAGGTCTACTTCTACAGTGGGGTTTCCTCGGGAGTCGAGGATCTCACGAGCATGGATCTTGGTGATCGACATCGTCGCTGGAAAGAGGGAAGGAGACACTTAATGCTTGGAGACATCTCAGGGAAGCCAGGTGGGATCTTCAAGCCTTGACAGCAGCCCTAGTCTTAGAATCAGAATGAGTAACAGCAAAAATTGTTCCATCTTCTTCTGTAGACACTATGGCCAAGAAAGAGACAGTAGCCATGCTAGATACAACTGCCTGACATTCTGCTTTGAGCAAAATTTAGACCCCAATGCCCAGTCACTCTAAGGAAGGGTATAAATAGCCAGGGAGGGAGGGGAATTAAAGGGCACATTCCACCACCACCCCCAACACACTGTCCAATCTCACCTACTGTACTTTATTTTAATCTGGCATTCTCTGGTTTAGGCTTTGCACGTAATGCACGCTCCAACAGTGGTGCCCCTACAACGCGTCGCTTGAGGCTGACAAAAGCATTCCATCGCAATGATCCGCCCACCATCCCCATTACAAGCCTCAAAGCACCAATTACAATGAACAAATGTCAATAGTTTAATGCAGCCTCCGTGGCTGCAATGAGAGATTTTTTTTTTTTGCATTTATTGCTGGTTAAAGGAGGACACACAAGCGGCACTGCGATCACGTCAAAAATAGCCCGTACAAAATTCCCAACCTTTACACGCCTGCCCCATGACCTCTGATCTTTCCCCAAAAGCTTGCTGACATTTCAATGACTGCACAGCCGCACAGAGGCAATACATGTCAGTGTATCAGGTTGTACCGGCTCTGAATTGGCCCGTTACATTATGCAGGAGCAGAGGAGTACGCAGATTATGGCCATGAACATCTCAAATAACAGTCATTACATTTTCACGATAATATTGGTGGGTCTGAGGTTAACATATTACTGGGCCTGACCTCTTATCCAACATGTCGACCGAGATGACTACTGACCATTATCATGAAGAAAAAGGAAATGTTAAAGGGTCAAGATTTTAGAGCAGAGTCTCAACCTGCAGATAAGGAAATGGATGCGTCCCAGTATCACTGACAACTCAGACGCTTCAGTGTTAAACAACCACTGATGTACAAGATCTAAAGGACTGAATTGCCTAAGGATGAGTTTCTCCTATATAACACATCACTGATATAAATCGACTTTGTGGTACGTTTTTTCGAAACACTCGCCCAGTAAGTGTTACTACGTTAAACTGTGCGTGCGACAAAGGAGTGAGTCGTGGAACCTACACAGATAGGCCTGTCAGGTTCGATTACAATAATCGATGAGCTGATAAGATTATTGTATAGCAAAATTCAGACTGACCACAGCTATCTAATGTAGTCTTATTCACCGTTTTCACCCTCAACGGATTTCGACGTGTGGCCAATGGACTTTGTCCGCTCAACTTCTAGACAACCGTTTAAACAAAGTTGTGCAATATGAAACATTACACAGGAAAAAGGCCGCGTTCGGGAAGGATGCAGTTTCCTCTTTGCTGTAGGCAGCTACTTTACACACGTGCGAAATGCAGCTTCATGCCGCGATCGCAGCTGCGGTCTTCCGTCATGCACGGATAAAAATCACCAGCAGCTTTGGCACATCGAGAAGGAGGCGCTCGACCTCCACGGAGAACCACAGCGTCAACCTCAGAATTAAATAAATTAGGGTTTTGAATTAGAGTATACCATGTATATATATGCTATTAAACTTTGTTCCGAGTAGGACAAACAATGTTACCATCTTGTTTAATGAATGACAAGTTCATGTGAACGCTCCCATCTAGAGGCTGCGACATGGCGGAAATAACGTTCCGCAAAGGTTTTACTGAAGTGCCAAAGCTCACTCATTTTTGCTTTGTACGGCAAAAAAAAAAGAAAAAAATGAACTGCGCAATAACGAACCCGCTATACGTAGTGGCATTTATTTTACCTGAGTGTGGTTGGCTTGACCGATCGCCCGGCTTCCTGCGAAACTTCAAGGTGCTTGAACTTCGTCCTGTACGGCAATTTATAGCGACTCCCTCATGTCTAACTTCCCAATATGGTAAGCGACTTTAGAGACCGTCGCGCAATTCTCTATCTTTTGCGTCTCATTGGTTTCCGTGTTTTTCATTGTTTGCTTTCTCCACCCCCTTTTTTCATAAATGATATGAATGAGTGGTCATAGTGGATACTGGGGATACCAGCGAAAGGAGTATGATTACAGACAATATCCTTGGTGAACGGGGTCCGGCTGTGGGTGCAGGATAACTTGACCTTTGCTTCTGGTGTGAAGGGCATCTTTACAGTCCCAAGTGGCTTTGAAGGAGTAAAATTAGCGGTACTAACCTGTAACCATGCAGGGGGGCTGACACCTTCAATGCCGGAGACCAGTGTCGCAGATCTAGACCTGTATGGAGAGTTGTGAAAGTGTGGGGGTGATGTTATTTCGCCCTTTTAACCCTTTATTTATTTATTATTACAATATGTTTTGTTATTATTTTATTCATTAGCAAGGTATTATTCACCTGCTGTAATGGAGCGTACTATAAACGACATAAAAGCATAAAATTCGCATAAATTATAGACAATCCGTAACCGTAAATTGTCCCATGATCGTGCTATGAAACTTTGATGTTCAATCAGTGACACAATGGGGATTCATTTGTTCACAGAGCCGGTCCCTTATGCTGTGAGGCTTTGAACTGGCACTTGAGGGAGTTTTCCAGACATTCCAGATTGTACTGGTTTGTCATATAATATTTAATGACAAAGCATGAAACAAATAGACCTAGTACAGGGGCCGTTCTGGGGGGGAGTGCCTTCCCCCGTGGTCCCTTTAAACATATATGCTACTTGATAGTGGTAAGAAGCCTGTCTGTTACTGCACCCACCACACAACAAACTGGATGGAACAGTGTAAGATTTTCCTGTGATTGAAGTGCCAATCCTGCCACCACCCCCAAATTTGGAGGACCTGCTTGCATGGCCGGACGTAGGTTAACATCATACCCAGGATGAAGCCCCTGCATGCTCAAGAGCCCAACGGAGAAGAATCGCTTCAGGCATTCAAACCAGCAACGTTACGATTGCTGGCACAGATTCCTTTAGCCTCAGAGCCCACAATTGCCACTTGGGTCTGAAATAATTGTAATATTATTATCGTCGTCATCATCATCATCATCATTTATACATATGGGCTAAAATTTTGTGTGCTGGGAAGAGGTGAAACACAAACGTAAGCACATTTTCTTGAGGGACTCTAATTGTGGGTAAGCAGAGCGGTCGAGTCACTTCAGTTGGTGAAAAATTTGGTCTCGCTTGTGCAAGCAAGACAGTCTAAAGAAATGCGACTGCAAAGCGTTACATAAACAACTACTGTCGCAGATCCCCCATCTGTATAACGCAGTTTTTACGTACTTGCACGTGGTAATTGATAAACTACAGACTGTAAGACATTACCATCCATAAAAACAGAACATTGCACATTATTATAAAATGCTGTTCTCTTGAAATGACAAGGGCTGAATGCTTTGAAAATCGTGCTTTTCATACCCCTCAAAGGACAAAGTAACAGTGAAAAAACACACCATTGCATATTTAACATTTTTTTGAACCGTGGCTAGTGAAACCACTGATACAGGGGGCTATGATATAGAGTATAGCTGTACACAAGCACATAGCCAGGTGGAGTCTGAGCATGATAGGTCGACCTATCAGATGGGTTGCTGGACACCCCATGCATGCTAAGGGCCTGTTCTACACATAGTTTTCATTACTTCGTAACTGTGGACCAAGTGTAATAATTAACCACAAACTATATATATATATATACTTATTTTGATTACTGGACGGTAGGACTAGGGAGGTGTTTGAATTACAGGTGCAAGTAAATTCTGTAGCAAGCCTACTGTTTGCAAAAAGGAAATATTGCTGATACAGACTATGGTGTCAGGCCTAACATGGAGGAATTTGCAGTAATGAAGTATAAAAATGACACAACAGCGATATTTTCAGTTACGAAAACAACCGTTCATGACAAAAACCATGTAATGCTACACTAGTTTTAGTCTTTTCCCGCTTTGTGTGAGCAGTTGACATTTGTACTTCTGTTCTTAGATACAGAAAACATTGATATCAGCATACCTACCAAAATGCTACATTCCTATTAGAACCAAAGTGTATAAAAATGTTTGCAATCATATATTATTCATTAAATATCCCCCTCCTTTTAACTATGTCCTGCTTTTTGTTTTGTGTAACTGCTGAATGTATTTTGGCTGTGGAGTGTTTAGGACAAACACAGTGATAGTATAAACAATAATGACTAGAATAAGCTGATAGGTGTTCCTTCATTTTCCTCCTGTAGTCCATGCAGTTAGATATCTGCCAGCCTAAATCACTTGGTGTCCTGTGTTGCCTGGAATACGCCCCAAGCCCCCACAACCCTGACCAGCATATGTGATTAAAAGATGGATGGACGTACAGGCTTAATTACTGCTTTAAGTTTCGTCTATGTTAATTAAAGTGTTGAAATCCTGTTCTTCAGCTACAAAACACTGTTCCACCTTATTGGAGATGTTCAAAAAAAAAAAAAAAACCTAATGGTAGCAACCTTAATGCTGCATCTCCACCAGATGGCGCTCTCTCATTACATGAAATGTACATGCAAATATGAGTCCATGTATTCTGTAGAGGGACAAATGATCCTGGAGCCAACATTAAGGAGCATAGGATGGAATGCAAATCAATAGTGGATCACACGTCCAAAACGGAGCACCCCAAATGGGCCACAACGTCAGGCATTCCGTCTCTAGGTCCCTGAGAGTATAGCTCACTGCAGCTCACCACAGGAAAAAGGTCACCAGTGGGACTTGGGGCTGTTGACTGAATGGGTAATCCCAGGATGAGTGAATAAAAGGGCAGATTGATGGGCAAAGGACTGGCGAAACAGAAACAGGAAGCAGGACACAGGAAACAGGAAGTAGAGCACAAACACAAAAACATACAAACTATAACAAGCCTATAAACATGACAGCAGTTACCCAGCACACCAGCTGCAAAACAGAGAGGAATCAAAACCACGAACCCTGCAACAAAGTGTCACCTCCTCAAAGACATGGACCCGGAAGCAAGAGTCCGACACCCAAAAGCATAATATTTGTGACAAACCAGCAGCCCCGGGAGTGACAAAATCAAACTAAACCCGCCCCACTGGCTGTCCTCTGAACCAAATAAAGCTCTGAGCCCTGCACTCAAAGAGCGATGATAATAGCTGAACAGGAAACATTGCTCACTGCTTTGTGTAAATAAGTGAAAGTGCTAAATGCCACAGGTGCAGAGCAAGATCACACAGACCGGGCTTACTTACCTGCTCACAAACGCAGGTGTGACAGCAGCACCGACATCTGGTGTGCATGCAAACCCCTAAATTTAAAAATGATCCGTAAGCTAATGACATTTTATTATTATTGTTAGCAGATTTATATTTCTCCAGCATCATTATGTGAGGGCCAGAGTGTATTGGGAAAATACTCACTTCTATTCTGTTTTTCACAAAACTGTCCAAAAAGTGAAGATTTATCTAGTGATTGGGTTAGTTAAAACAAGGCAGCTGGATTCATTATTGGTCTTAATTTAGTAATATGGTTTTCCTAAAATACCCCTGGTTAATTATTACCGAAGTAACAAATAACATTAAACATCTAATGTAGGAAAGCTTTTTAATGAGGCTCCCTGGTGGTACCGTGGTTTAGCCCTGTCACCTCACCCATCCGGGGCCTGGGCGTGAGTCTCTAACATGCTTCTAGGTGTGTGGAGTTTGCATCGATGGGCTGAACGGCCTCCTCTCATTTGTAAATTTCTTATGTTCTTCTTATGTTCCCCCTGTGTCATCGTGGGGTTTTCTCTGGGTGCTCTGCTTTTGCCCCATAGTCCAAAAACTTGCTGTGGTTTATTGCAGTTACACCATTTCCCATAGATGAGAATGGGGTATGAATGTGCCCAATGGGTTGGCACCCCATCCAATGCTGTTCCCCGCCTTGCACCTGCAGGCTCCTGACCCCCCTGAATAGGAAAAGTGATTGCAGAAGATGGACGAACGGAAACTTTTAATAGGAGATTCTTAAGCCTTTCAGTTAGAAATTCTGATGCGAGACACTATATATGTCTTATACATATATATACCGCTCATGTTATAACAATGTTCAGTACTTGGGAAATAAATTCACAGACACATTGTTTTTTTTAATTAAATTTAGCAGAAGTTCTTTTTATTTGGCCACATCAAGAAGTCACATTGTCACAAGTTTGAAGTATAAAAACACAGAGATCTTTGAATGGTCAAACTACAGAGGCGGGCCAGCTGTTGTGTGTGACAGAAGGCCCAGTTCCTGCAAACAGCCAGCTAGGGTCAAGCAACGGTTTGGCAAAGGGGTTGGGAGGGGATGTGATCAGTAGCCCGATTTCCTCAGGTGCTCTGCTATCCCGAAAGCTTTAGGGTTCAGTTTCCCTCCGTGGGCATCCTTGTTTCCTTTCACCAGGACTAGAGCTGAGGGATGCGACAGAAAAAAACGCACATTAGTATTTACAGCAGAATCTCTGCATTCGATGCCAGTGCACAGGCAAACTTTCATATGACACAACAAGTTCTTCCACACTCTTTAGTGCAGGTGTTGCTTTGGGGCCAGAGCAAAGGTGGATGAAGGGAAAGACACAAGATCAGGAGTCACAGTGAAGATATGACAGAATTTGCAAAGAGTGTTTGAAAATCTTGATGTCTTGGTCCCGCCTTCTCTAGTTGCTTGGTCCCACCTCCTCTACAATCTTACTGGTTATCTCTCTCAACCAATCATTTTTCTTTCTGCCCTCAGAACATTTTTGTGCAAGTAAAAGCAAGTACAGTGGGAGTGAAGGAATGGAATAGGGGAATTGGGAGTCGGGGTAGGCTGCAGTGGGGAGGGTGTCACCTTTGCCTGATTTGCCTATGGAGATGTTATAGGTGTCTGGATCTTGATCTGAGGCCTTGGTACGCAGGTCCATGGTGTACTGGCCGTCGGTGTGAAGGGCGTCTCTCAGAACGGTGCATTTGGCGCCTGCAATTGTCACCCCGGTACTGAAGAGGGAGCTGCGGTCTGTGCTCACCAGCTTACGGATTTCTGCAGCCTGGGGAAACGAGGAAGGGAAACAAGTTTCTCTGTGAGTGTTTCACTATGATAGTGATTTTCTAGGGACTTTCACATGGGAGCAAGGGCAACCCCAGAAGTCCTTAATTACTTTACAACAACAGGAGGGATATAAAAGCCAGTAATAAAGAAGCTAACACTCTTACAAACAACAGATTTATTAATTAATGCATAACTCTCCTGATATTTCGACGAGCCCTTTGGATCAGTGGGTGGGTGATTGGAAAGTGGCTCATTCAAATCTGCTTTACTGTTGGGCCCTTGAGCGAGGCCCTTAACCCCAATTGCTCCAGGGACTGTCTGACCCCGTGTATATTTAGATAAAAGCAGTTGCTAAATAAATAAATAAATGTAAATACATTTAAATGTCATTCATTGGTGACCATATCCGATATATCAGACTGTGAGCTATTTACTTGGGTGTGTACCACCTAACTCACACTATGGGTCACTTGTCTGCAGTGACCAGGAGTTAATCAATATGAAATGAATAACTGGTTTTGTTTTGGAAGGTTTTCAGCAGCATCTGACCTGACTATCTCGTTAGTGCCCCCTATAGGCCCCGAGGACACATTACTATTGATTGTTTTCCAGCATCTCCTCTGTGCACCCAGGAATAGGGGGTGGATCAAGATGCTATGAGGTCAGATGCTGTATTAGGAAATATTAAATGGGAGGAACCTAGAAAAAAATCAAGGCTGGACAATGTCTCACCGTTGAACGTAAAGTTTCTCTAATAAACAAGCAAGTGGACGAGGGCTACTTGGTACAGAACAGGCAGCAGGTTTAGGAATGTGCCTGAGTAGCTGTAGACTAGACTGAGCATGCACACCAGCGCATCCCACTGCGCAGCATGCATCTTAGGCTGCGTGCAGGTGCCGACATGCAGGGACGGCTTGGAGAGAGATAGGCATAACCCAAGGCGAAGGGTAAATATGCTAAAAACCGAAGGCCCAAAAGAAATTCCTTGGGAAATCCTGTCCTGTCCTGTCTCAGACTTTCTTGGAAGTATGCATAAAGACGGCGTTATCACAGTCTGAATTCCCCACCTGCCATGTTGAATTTCTGCCTTCAGGTTATTAGGTTATAGCGCATGAGAGGGCTGTGGTTTCACATGTGGCACTCTCACCCCAGAACCCGCAGATCTTTTTATCACAGGCAGACGTGAATGCAGCTCCTAAATGAGGCCAATTAGCCGAAAAGGACCTGAGAAATAATAGGCGCTATCTGATCTCTGATTGGCCGGCACGCTAAAGAGGGGCATTCTAAACAAACTGAACATGTTTCTCTTGGTAAGACGAAGCTGCAACAACAGCCGAACTCAACAGTGCATCTCTGACAAAATAAATACCCCCCGTCTCCCTCAATAACTCCACCACGTACCAACGTCCTACAGCATTTCAAAGACTGACTGCAATCAAGTTGCATATTAGTGGTAAAAGTCTTGTTTTTTTGCCTAAACACCTGATTGCACGGAAGTAACGGAAACAGGAAGGGCTGTGTGTGTTAGTGGGCCATGACTTCCTCTCCCTCACCGCCATCATTCAGCTGTTGTCATGCAAAACTGAAAAAATCGTCCTTTTCCCCATGACCGTTGGTTGTGGGTTCATATACTCATACGATATTCAGGGGAAAGAAAATATGTCAAAAAGGTCGTAAAATCCAGGCAGGCTAATCCACAGATATAGTGCTTATATAATAAATGAGTATCACAGATGAAAGTTGGGGTCGCAAGTCTATAAAATCAAACCAATCAAATCAATGTGCAAAAAGTAGTTGACAACTACAACGACATCAAAAATAAGATGATAAAATTCCTTTCTGCATGTGGGTGTCAATATGGACATTAACTTGGTAAATAGGTCCAACAAAGATAAAACTGATCCTGGTAAGAATCTTATCTAATCAACCGCATGACATGCATAGATTGACACTCTAGGAGAATGAAATGCAGCTCCTATGACAGAGGGATGACATCATGAGAAATAAATGCAGATCTGTTTTAAAAGTGTAACTGTCTCTATGCAACACTGTACTCTACTGAAGGGGACAAGTGAGGCCTTGAAACTGACAGTGGGTGAAATTACTGGGTGCTGTCCCAGGAATCACTTAACCCTTCAGGACCCAAACTAACTGGCAGGAAGTGACTTCGACCAATCACAGACTGACAGTGCGTAGTAATTCCACCAGTCGTGTGCCCTGAAGCTACATTTCTCCCATCTGCCACATGGAACTCAAACAGCAAATGGTCAGAATGGCTTTAAAATCCTCCAATGTGGATTAAGCAGCAATAAGTCGTAATGCAAAAAAGGATCACTGAACCATTAAACATGTCATGACAACCGAATACCCTGGCAGTGCCGCGCAGCCGTACAGATAACGGGGTGGACCATTGACCAAGCCAAGCTCCCCCCTCCTACTGCGAGTCCAAGCCCCTCCCTACTACTTCCTGTTGAGTCTGAGGTCACTGGGTGCTACAGTTTTTGAAGGTAAAGGCCCCTCCCCTAGTGGCATTCTCTGACCTCACAGCCAACAAACCATCTTAGGCTATAAATATGTCTACTCTTGGCCACGTGACACTTGGGGTCCTCTGTAGCCTAAATCAAGCACAAAGCCAGGGCGCATAGTAAATCACCCCCATTAATCTTGGCTTTGTTGCACGGTATCTGCTCATAATCACACAAGCATTATAATGCCCACATAGGATGCTTAAAGGTTCAACGGCAAGTCCTGTTCTTTTCCCAATGGACTATTTACTGCCCTTTCCTGCACCAACAGATCCACAAGCTACAGGTCGATACTTGAAAGTGGGAGGTGGGGCTGATCCTGGGTGGCAGTGGAACCAAATTTACAGCCCTGACGAGGTTCCTTACCTATGGTACAAGCAACATTAATATACCCCCAGTGGTACAAAAATGTTCTTCAGAGTCAATTCCTGTACCTTAAAATGTAGCTACCACTAAGACAGGCAGAGATGAATGGATCGGGGGCCAATGCCAATGCTAAGCTTATATGTAATATAAGAAGCCATTCATGATTTAAGCCAATAAATAGACATTTATTCTGAGGCGGCTATAGCCTCCCTAAAATAGGCCCCGGCGATAGGGTACAAATGACGAAGCCCTGGGATACAACCCCCCCTGACAAATAATTGTACCCAGAATGTAGCTTATCTGAAAAACATATTCTAATTGTAATGAAACCCAGAGTCGTACAACTTCAAGGCTAAATACAAGGCTAAATATAT
>JAODKE010000002.1:11379360-11405142 GCA_026779605.1 Mormyrus hasselquistii
ATATATATATATATATATTTGTTTCTTCTATCTATATATTTTTCATCCATTTATACAGCCTCTATACAATGCGTAGAGCTACACTATACAGTCCATGTTTACTTTTTTACGACACTTCCTGGTACAACAGCTACTCAGAGGGTGGTGAACATACTGTAGCTCCCAGCTGTCCGGCAAAACCCCCGAGACGCTACCTTAGAAAGGCTGACAGCATGATTTGGAAACCAGTCACCCAGCATGACTGCATCTCTCCCTCCTCCCTTCTGGCAGATGATGCCAGACAACATAAGTCGCAAGACTTAAGGGACGCTTTCACACCACAGGAACTTTTTTTCAGGAACCAGAATCTTTTTCCAGAACCAGAAACCTTTGTCACGTTCACACTGCAGGAACTCGGCCCAATTGTAGTTCATCAGAGGCAGTTCCGTGCCCCTTTTTTAAACTTTCTCCAAACTAGGTTCTCTTTGTTCAAAGATGAAGTACTGTTCATCTGTTCATGCTGTCTGTTACAACAATAACCTTGCTGATTGGTTGACTACAATAACCTTGCTGATTGGTTGACCACAAGCATTGCCTCTTACAGTTAAGGGTGATTAATGTTTCTGCACTGAGCCTAGGCTGTGACCCACACCGTGACCTTCACCTTTGTGAGCATTTACACTTGTGCACTGGTCTGTCTGTTACTCAGCAATCACACTGCCAATACACTAGATTATACATAACTCGGGATGTTGCATTTATTGTCTTCCCAACCTGCGACATATTCAATTGTTGAATCATGTAGTTCTAACAGAAAAAATAAACATTTAACAAAGTATCTATTTATCAAGACCTGATTACATTTGTGCTGCTCCGAAGTTCCTGTAAGCAAATTTGAAGTTAATGACTTAACTACTTTTTACTTTCTTCTGTCTTGTAAGGTACGAAAAAACTTAACGGAGGTAAGTGAAACCGGCGCTGTCACCCTGAGTTTTTGTAAATCTGTCGCTACAATGCCTAGGGTGGGTTATTTAATGCTAGGTGTAAATAGCACTTCAGTTTCAGTCATTGATATAAGTACACCTGAAATGAACACTTTCTTCACTCCCTTAAAGAAAAATGTTTGCAATCAAGCAAACCGATCTCAGTTATTCTCCTGCTGCAATTAGACTCTCTGACACATTATTGCCAGATTGTATCCACCCCTTTTCTATTACTGTTTATCCTATTCAGGGTCACAGAGGATCCAGAACCTGTCCTGGAAACTATGGGTGCACGGTGGGGAACAGCCCAGGATGGGGCACCAACCCATCACACACGTGTTCCTCCGGAGTACCTAGAGGAAATCCCACAATGACATGGGGAGAACGTACAAACTCCACACACATGGTGAAGATTTGAACGCAGACCCATGAGGCAACAGTGCTAATCACTGCACCACCACGCTACCCTCAGATTCTACATGCATGGAGTACTTCAACTCGGCACCAGGCTCCTAGTACTCTTAGATTGTGGTGCAATCCAAGAGTTACAGTTTGGAACATTCTTTAACTAAAAAACTCTGCTTTGGGTGACTGGAACAATGATTGATTTTTGGATTTCCAGAAATGTTTTGAAATCATACAGCCGACCCATAAGTTTATGTAACGCAATTGTCTCATTTGTTATTGTTATTTGAATAATTTAAAGCTCAGAATTTTGCTCTGAGCTTAATTACAATATGATCTAAGAAAATATGACTTGATGATCAACACTTCTGACTTCCCATAATCTTGAATTCCCACAACAGAGAGCAAATATTGGGAGGCATGCTTCAGAGAGGAAGGAGAAACGGGACTTTTATTTTGTAAAAGGCAAATGAGAAACAGTGTTTCTTCTGCATTTCTCATGCAGGTTCACAAGAGAAGTTTGGCAAATGGGGAAAATGCCCTTTTCAGGTTCCTCCTAAATACAATCTTAACATGGAGCTACATGCCTAAATGAACTCTTAAAAAAATCTCCGATGATGCCTGTTGAGCATAAATTTCCATCACCATGGAGAGTCTGAGTGCAGAAGCGGCATTTCCATTTTTGGAATTCAGATTGGATCGCTAAAGAAAATCTATCTACCACTCAGATTCACTGCTAGCAGCCACCTTGTGAATCTGTAGATTTATATATACATTTATGCAGAAGAGGAAGTAGCTTTGATGGAAAGCAAAAAATGTCAAACTGAGCAGAACGGAGTATATTCCGCTGGCCCATGTGCAGCCAAACAAGACCTCACCGGCTGATGCTGAGCCAATGGGAGAGCTTAGGGCAAGCAGCCACTGCAAGTGCGAGATAGGCAGGGCTTCCGTTCCTCAGGCAGAAGGAGGAAGTGGTTTTTTTATCAGGCCGTGCCTCTTACTGTTTGCCGGGCCATTGCTGACTTTGATGCCCAGACCCTTCTGCCATCTTCCTGCACTGAGCTCGCGCTGACATCACAGGAATGTCCCTGATGAAAGTGTGAACCTGCAGAGACCCACTTCACTGATCCCCGTTCAAACCCGGAAGGGAATTTTTTAAATTCTGATAACAGGGCTATCTGCAGCTGGTGTGGCATAGTGCTGTTCTGCAACATCGCTCGCTTATGACGCATCTCCCGGTGTCCAGAATTTCTAAACCTGCAGACCTTCCCCACATCTGGACGGTCACCTTTGCTCAACCCGTTGTAGCATTTTACAGACGTTTTATAGTGTATAAGCACACACTCTTACCCAAGACAACACAACCTCATCTCAACTACCCTAAGCAATCAAGGCTGAGGGATAACAAGATGCCAGTTTTATTTCAATTACTTGCATATTTTGTCATTTGCATTTAGATGACTGAAATAGTTTCATTCATAAAGTATTAAGACATTAAGATATATTAATATTTTCATCAGTGATTTGAAGGTAAATATAATTTCCTTTGACTGCCCAAGACTTTTACACTGTACTGTACGTGTATGGAAATATGAGCACGCACACATTCATGTTCTAATTTAGAGACACCGATCAGCCCTGCCACATGTGTTTGAAATACAGTTGGAAACCGGAACAGCTGGAGGAAGTCTGCATGACACAGGCAGAACATGCAGACTACACAGGCGGAGCAAGTGTGATCCGAAACTCTGCCAGCCAATGAGCCGCATATCACCCTCACTTAAGATTTAGCTAAACATGCATCACAGTGCCAACATATAGATATACCACAGAGGTGAGTATTGCAGTGAATATAAAATATAAAAGAATATAAAAGTTGTTGGCTGTATCCTTTCCTTTAAGTTAACCACAAAAAATTTACTGAGGCTTAAAATTGTGATATCTGACTCCACTGTTTTAAGTGGTCTGACTCTGTACATGTTGATGGGCTACAGTATTTGCATTGAGAATAAATGTCTCAATTGAACCTCGCAGAGTAGAGCAGCATTCTCACAAAAAGCGTCCAGTTAAACACAAGATCAGCATGGGAGATGGAGCATGCCGTTTGTGCATTTACACAGATGCATGCACATGTGTGGCCCCTGCGCAGGGGGGGTCGAAGGGGTATGGATACCATGATTTTGGGGGCCCAGCACTGTATCTGGCCATAAAAATCTACTGTGCTACGACTCTACCCCCCCAGTCAGAAAAATTTACAGAGGATCCCATATTTCCCAAGCAGGGGGCCCAAAGTGACATTTTGTCAGGGGGCCCAGAATATTTTGCTATGGTCAGAACCATGAAATGCAGGCCGTCTTTGCAGGATAGGTGCGGAAACCTAACACAAGGCATCTCAAACTGGCTAAAGTGTAGCGCCTTGCAGAAACCTGCTCCTATCGCCATGGTAACACATGAGGCCCTGTACCTACTCTTTCGTTTCTCATACTGCTCGCCACCTCACTCTCCAGAGCGGGACTTGGAGCCATTATGTAACACAGAGAGCTCACTCCTATTCAGTTTTCTCCATTAATCCCGAAGACATCATCAAAGCTCACACAGTTCTGACGTGAAAGGTATTGGCAGGCCTCATTGCTGCAGAAGAGGGTGACCCAGCTGGTAGCAGCTTAGACTGAACAATATGGGACATTTTCTGTAGAATCGCTGTGAAACCAAGGGCGGAAGTCCACAGACAAAAAACAAAAAGATCAACAGAATAGTGTTGGGGGGTTAGAAATTCTGTGACTCGCTTACGGTTAGTTTATCTGGGTGAACACAGCCAGTAGGAATCCAAGTGTCACAGGTATGAATACTGCCCTCTGGTGGAGATTAGGAAAAACAATAGAACGTTTCATTATGGGATTAAGGAGATAGACAGAGAAAAACTGAAAGGAAATTTGGTGGTTTATCAATCCATACCAAATCATATGAACGGGGATTATTTCTTTATTTATGTATTTTTGTAGCTTCTTATTCGAACTGTCTTCCCTGGTCCTGTACTGAACACAGCATGCAGGCACCAAATAACACCTGATTAAATCTAATTAAAACAAGATGAGAAGAACGTGTACCACTATGGTCTAGCACTCTCAAGCTTGCAGTTCTGTAATCTGTAAACACGTGTTTATGTAGATCGGTCGCCGATACACCTGCCCCGTCAATGGATTCCCTGGGGCTGCCAACTCGCACACATCTGGTGTGACACTCACGCTTTCAGAAATCTCATGTCAAATCTGTATTATTCCATTATAAATCTAAGATTTTCTACAACAGAAGCGTTGGGGCAGTTTGCAAACCTACAGGCTATTTACAAGGTAATAAAAACTGTTACATACATGTAAATGTGTGTGGGGACTCGTCTCAAACTGAAAATCTCGCACCAGCCAGCTGACCAAAGTTGGCAGCCCTGTCTCCTATTCCATCCAGGGAGTCCCCCGCCTCGTGCGCCGCCCTTTCAGGCTCCCCGAGGTCCTCTTCTATCATGGGGGGGGGGGGTGAAAGAAGTGAGTTCATCAACAATGCGGAAACGCTGTGAGGCAAGTTCCCTTTGCAGCAGAATGGGAAGTTGTTTAACATGAGCCGAGCTTGCCAGCTACGGCCGCCGCAGCCCAGATGATAAAGGCCTCTTCCGCAGTAAAGGGGATGTAATATTATGAGGGTGCTGGGGAGAGCTTCCGTCTGGCTGCTAAGCAGGCCTCCATATCACAGAGCGTCATAAGCCGCACTGACAGGGCTGGCGCTCCCGAAGTTACATATGCCTGGACCACAGAACCCGAGAGGAACGTGCGACAGGGAAAGTGCAGAGTGATGATGACATATTCAGATGTGGTTGAGGGTGGAAAGTCGATACGTTTGTAATGAAAAATAGAGGCATGCGATGACCAATGTTTCCACCATCGCCGGTGTGACTGGGCTGTCGCGGAGCTCTTGCCGCATTTCAGATTGAAAAATTTGTGGTTGCGCATTTATTTTTTTCTCAGCATCAAAGTTACTTGGGGTCATCCTTTCTGCTCCGCATCCGCTTTGTCGTTTTCGGTTCAGCCATGCGCCGTTATTACAATAACAACACCACAGGTTTGTATTGAAATATAAATAGTATGATGCAAAAATTGTGGCAGCATGGCGATGCAGTGAATAGCACTATTGACTTACACCTCTGCGACCCGGGTTTGAGTCTCTGCCACGGCTCCGTGTGTGGAGCTTGTATGTTCTTCCCGTGTCATTGCAGGCTTTCCTCAGCATACTCAGATTTCCCCCCGCAGTCCAAAAACACGCCAATGCTGATTGGAGCTGCCAGATCATGTGTGTGAATGTGCCCTGCGATGGACAGGTGCCCCATCCTGGGTTGTTCCCTGCCTTGTGCCTGTATCCTCTGGGATAGAATAGGATAAGAAGTTTCAGAAAATGGATGGATGATGTGGATGGATGATGAGTATATCAGCTTTTGTGAGGCTAAACGCATCAGAAAGGGGAGTAGCTGTCTTAGGGTCTTATTCTTCAGGTGGCTGAAACTCAACTCAATCAAACCAGGAGCAAGTGGGCATCGAGGGCATTACAAAAATGCAAAAATCACTCTGCCAGCCGTGCGATTTGAACCCGGTGACCTTCAGGTGAGACAAAATTTGTAGACAGAAAACATGGCACGACTTCCCTGGAGGACTTAAAGATCAGCCTTAAAGATCAGCACCCATCAGTGCTATGAATCAAATCCATGCTTTCATATGGCTGCCTTAAATTTATAAATTCAGTATTTAAGCATAAACTCTAACACACTCACGCCTCCCACTAGAACCAATTAAAAGTATGACAATGAAAAACTTTACTAGCATTAATTAGACGTTTCCAGCAGATTGGAAGCTATGATTTTTTTTATCTTGGTAACACGATCAATTCTTTCTTTTTCCAGCTTTTCACCACTTAGATAAGTTGCACAAAAAAAGACAATTTCTAGTTAACTGATTGGATTTAAGAGTGCATGTTAGATTCATTTTAGCCAAAAAGCATCATTAAAAAAAAAACTGCACAGTTGAAAGCACAATATAAAATGAAGCCAATCTAATCTGCAATCAAATTTGTCCCAAATCCTTCCTTGGCTAATAAATGGTTACCTGAGGTTCAGTTGTTATCCTAGCAGGACTAAACCAAATGAAAGCTGCCAAATGCCAGCTACTGTATTGAGCTCTGTACCGACAAATACACAGTACAGCATTTCAATACACTGAGCTACCAAATGTAGGTCATGAAATGATATATAAATACATTAATAGTCAGTAGATGCTTTAACGGTCCAGTCTGAAATTCAAGAGTGAAGTGCAGAAAAGGGCAGAACAGATGAGTCTTAACTTTCCAGACTTTTCAGACTTCTGGAGTCTTAAAGCTGAAGTTTGTTTTCCCACATGTGGGCCAAGATGGAGAGTGGATGAGGTTATGATTCTCTTACCTTCCACACTTGTACTGTACAACAATGGCTTCTGACTGTACGACAATGGCTTCTGAGATACCGATTTTGGTACCGTTGCAGTGGTAAGCCTGTGATGAACGAGATCAAATATAGGCGTGATTGTGGTATGTATCATACATACACCATACACCTAAAGAATCCCGGAATAGTCTGGAGTAAGGAACCTCATCAGACTCAAATTTTATAAACAGCAAAATTTAAAAATCTATGAGGGTGTCTTCCAAGTAATGCCCAGACCACAGTTCAAAATATTTACGAAATGAGCCCAGCTATGTTTAAGGTACAAATATAATATGATTTAGTGCAACATATCAATTAATATATCGATATATACTGCATATCGACAGTATATCTAAAAGGAGAGATCCATCCGGGACTCTGAACGTGTGAGGCTACAGTGCTACTGCCAAAGACATTGTGCTGACTGAACAAACAAAACCAACACAAGTAAAGTACTGTACAGCAAAAACAATCCAAAAAAGCAAAGAAATCAGTATTACTGTTGACAATACTACCATCTACTACAAAAGTGCTACTGTATATTCTCATATATTTGGAATATTACATATATAACAACACCAACTTGAGTGCCAAACCAGCACAGCCTACATCCTGTATATGACTCATCTACTTCAGCTGCCTAAATGACAGAATGGAGCTACAGAGTTACAGCTGCTTTCATCAACTAATTATATAGAGGAGACTTAAAAGAAAGATTGGCAGATTAATTTATATTACAGTGTAGTAATGTGAAAGTGTGTATGTGTGTGTGTGTGTGAGAGAGAGAGAGAGAGAGAGAGACAGAGAGAGAGATCGAGCGAGAGAATGTGTGCATGTAAAATAGTTTGTCAGAGATGGTGGCATTATAATCAAACTCAATTTAACATGTATTTGATTTTTACTTTATCTCAGGTAATAATCACGGCAATAATAGTTGGGTATTACGTACTTCTTTCCTGTTCATTAGCAATAGTACCCAAAATGACAGTTATAGAGTTATACAACATAACATCATCCTGTCTAAAGTGTCCAAAGCCTCAGGTAACCCTGACCAGGATAAGCATTTAGGACAGGATGGGGCAACCTTATCCAGAAAGGCTTGTTCTGTATGTGGGTTTTCACTGCAACTCTTTAATTAGATCACTAGTTAGAGGACTGACTGGCTGAAGAGTTCTCACACATGGATTTGAACAGCTGACCTAAAGGTTATCCCAAAATTCTGCATAGACACTAGCCTTTGTGGATAAGACTGCCCACCCCTGATTTAGAACATAGATGAATGTTAGAAACGTTTCGAATTTTATTGGCCATCTTATACTGGAGTCATCCAGTATGTCCTGTAATTATCATCCTCATGATTTTCCTTTCGCCAATCATCACGAGAATGGTGGTTGAGGTGCCCGCCCTTTATAAAGAACGTAAACACGGAAGTCCAAGCGGTCTGGATGCATTGATGACGACTGGATGACGTAACAGAGATCACCTACGCCGATTGGTTAGTTTGCTCGGGGGGGCGGGCAGCAAGCAGCCGGAGCGAAGCCGCGGAGCGCGGCCGTGCAGAGTTTGGGCTCCAACGGTAACTTTTAAAGTATGGCAAAAGCGGGCGCGGCTTGTCATGTTGGACTGTGTTGTCAGTACGCGTTTGGTTGGCTCATCGCAGGCTTATGTTTCAAACGGCATCATTCGATTCTGACGTGCGAATGTTCAAAGCACCGCGGCGCAGGCTGCCTGTGTACCGCCTTCGTTAGCCGCCTAGCCTGCTGTGTACGTTCGAAACCCGCAGACTTGATCATGCGACTCGCCTGTTATGTTCTAATATAAAGCACAATATTCATGTTCTTCTGTGCCTCATGTAATAATTTTAAAAAGCTTATTGTGCATCACAGACAGGTTTCCCAAGTGACACACGGAAGCGGAAGCAAACTTTAATAGCTAGCACGGTTATGATAAACAGAGTTTTTTCGAGGCAAACGTATTTTAAATAATGTCCCTTAGGTGTATTGCCTAAATTAATTTTTAGATGCACGCTATTGCACTATTCTTATTGCTATTTTTAAATGTTAGAGAATAAACAAATAGAAATTTATAAACAGAGTTTGTCTGATGGCAATGCTTCACGTTTTGATTAAGTTCTGGTTGATTTTTATGTAAATGTTATAGTTAAACTAGATGAAATAATGAGTGAAACAACGCAGCGTTTCGTCCACTAATATATTACCAAACTTGGTCGCGCTGTCATCTGACAGTTGTAAAGCTTAACTTAAAAAATGTGTGTTAACATACCTTCCACTAGATGGGGTAATTAGGAAGCATCGCCTTAAAACCCAGTCTGCTGTAAAGATGGGTGTCCTAAGAAGCCCCCAATGAAGAACCAAGACCAGTCCAGCTGGGTCAGAACCCAGGACAAGGGCAGCACAAGGAGCAGGGACCGGGATGCCCCAAAGTCCCCTGCGGCCCTGGCCGGGCCCTCTGGACCACGGGACAGCCTCCCTGTTTTTCTGTTTCCTACAGAGCTGCTGTTCTTCTCCCAGCAGAGCAGCTCTCACAGGAGGGTCCTGACCTTCTACAACCCTTACAGCTTCCCTCTGCGCTTTAAGAGTAAGTCCTTAGGGGGGCCCCCCTCGGAACCGGGTGCTACCTAGGAGCAGGCCTTTTGGAGATGGTCATGTGACTTAGAAGTAGTGCACTCAAACTGCATGGCCAAAACATTCAGCTGTAAACTGGCATTCTAACGAACTGGCAACTGACATTCCAATATAACTGCACACAAAACTGGCCAGTGTGAGCATTTAAAGTTGAAGCAGTTAACGTATAAGCTTAAGCAAATTCTAAAGACTTTGCACATTCAATTTAATTTATTTAATATACCTTTCACAACATAGGCGCCCTAAGGCGCTTGATATGGGTGTGCTGTTCTATATTACTATATCATTTGGACGGAATAATACATAAAACAGGGCAAATGAAGTTATGTAAAGGAAGTTAATATTTAAGCATCTCCTCTGTCCCACACTTTGTTTTGGTTTAGTGCTCTGCACAGCACCCTCTCTCTACACAGTGGTGGACGCAGAGGGAAGCATCCGGGCCAGGTCTTGTGTGGATATGTGAGTCTCCTTCCCACAATGCATTTGTGCACCTATTTATTTAATTGAATTGAATGGGGGTTGTATGGGAGCAGCAAAGAACTATCCTGTCCCTACTCTCTCCCAGTGTAGTGCGTCACCAGGACGTGAGCTCCAGGAACTGGGGGCGCCGGGATCGTTTCCGCCTGGAGGTGTGGGGGGGTGGACAGGGGGGCAGCCGGGAGATCTGGGCTGAGCTGCGGGGGGGCCAAGAAGGCGACCAGTCCCAGGAGATCCATCAGAGAAGGACCACATCCCCCAGGTGCTCTGTGCCAGCTTCGCTGGAGGGGTACTGGAATCATGACGGAGGTGAGATGGGGAGGATGAGGATGAGGGAATAGAGAAGATGTTGGGGGGGGGGGGGGATTTGGAAGGTGGGGCGGCAGTTGAGTCAGCAGTAAGGGCCCTAAAGGCCATTTCCACCCCTTTTTCATGGCATGGATTCTTGTGCTAAAGATAGATACGAACATCAGAGATCGAGGCACTGAGGCCAGTTTGTGTGGAGTGGGAAGTAAAAGTGGTTGTAAAAGTGTTTTACAACAGCACATCATTAACTGACTAACTGTGGTATAATCCAGAATGTTCTTTTTATAGTGGGTCGATTGAATGCTGGAAGGAAATATTCTGTCAGGTCTCTCCAATGCAGAGCTAACTCACACTCCTAATGGTGCGTGTCACCATTCTGCGTTTGATGGAGCTGCCCCTCTTTCAGGTCGGAATGCTTCTCTTTTCGCACTCTACGTGGTGATCGGCCTGGTGTGCCTCGCATTCCTAATGCTTCCGCTGCACAACGAGTCCAGCACTTTGGTTCCCACTGTCATGCGCGTCACTGTCATGCAGAAGCTTGTTTGTGCCTACGTACTCGGTAAGATGCTTGTTTTTCGGTCTTTAATATATGCTTAAGAACGTTGTGTGAATTAGCACATTTTAAAGAAAGCTGTAATATTCTCAGGTGTCTAAGGGCATGTGTATCTGACTATCGTAAAACAGCAGAGTTTGCTTTATAAAACGTCTGAGTTGCGTGGCACTGAGTGGTCCCTCTGAGTGACAGCGGCCGCTCTGTCACCTCACGCTGTAGGTCTGCTCACCATGGTGTTCCTGCGGTGAAGGATGCCTGAGGAGCATTTGGCAGCACGCAAGCTGTGGTTACAGGCCAACACCGAGCAGCTACATTGTTAAAAGGAAAGACATCGCACCACTTGAATGCTCATGCCTATGGTGATCTGTTCTTGGGGGGTGAGGGGTGAGCAAGTGTTTTGCAAGACCTGCTGAAATAATAGCATGTATTATAGAGAGGCGAAGCTTATATCTGTAACCAGATGGTGCTCACGTGACTGGTTGGGTTGCGGGGATGATCTAGATCTAACACTTTGTCATTTTGGTTGACTGGAATGGAGTCCAGGAGTTGGGTCGGTTTCCTGGTTGTAGTACAGTGCGCTCTGCTGGGAGAATGGACACCTGCAAAATACCTGCCAGTAGTGTAATAATGGCCAGTAATGTCAACTCATTGACATCTTGCTAAGAGTAGATTGGAAGTAGCCTCATTTGAAATGTCTCGCAGTGTGGAGTCCACGCCTGGTTGCCGGTGCCAAATGACCAAACCCTTTTTAGTACAGCATCCCCCACTGGTTACTTCTGTAACTGCAGCGGCGCTTTGAAGTAGTTTTAGTGGGCACCAATATTGCTCTCTATTGTCCATAGAAATGCTGCTCTCATTTTATATCATTTATGGTTGCTGGCTCAAGTGTTGTTCAGAAATATGGGATGGACCAAATCTGTTCAGTGTGAGAAGTGCATGTACTCCTGCCAATGTCCACAGTTTGAATGAATAAAGAGTATTTTAATGATGTCTTGTTCAAATGCTACAGAAGTCTCTTCAATTTCAACACTAATGTGAAGCGTAGCTGCCCGTGGTGGACAGCAGAATGTTATGAATGCAAACTCAGGTCATGGCTTTAACTGGCCCTCTTTTGTTATTCCATGCAAATATTTGACCAATAAATCCACTTATATTCACTTATTGGTGTCAGGTTTACAAACAGTATTTTTCACATTGTGTGCCTGTACAGAAATAGCAACTGTGAGTTGCAAAATGTAAAAATACAGAACCTCCACTCGTTCCGGGAGCCATAATTATGAGTTGATGTGTAATAGGCATGGATTTGCTGGGAATGCACATTGTGGAACACAGAGCTGGCAGGCAGGCAGGCAGGCGAGGGGGGGGGGGATCTGCCTCTGCAGCCAGATCTTACTGCTGACAGCAGCATTGCTGTTTGCTCCTAAAATGGAAGCCACATCCCCCGAATTGCCTTGTGCCCCCAGCACTAATAGCCACGAAGGGCACAGACTATGCAGTTCACAGCTGTCTGTAGTACATTCAATTATCGAACGATAAAAACATGCCACCTGGTCATTGTTATTACTGCTACTTTTATCTATGTTTCCAGTGTTCATAACTGCTTATTCAATATTGGGTGACTATAAATATTGCTGGTGACACCCTCAGGCTGCTGTCTAGCATCTCCTCGAGTGGATTGGCCACATCTCCCAGTTTCCTCAGTGCAGGAACCCAGTACACCATTCTCCGGAGATCCATGAGTAGGGGAAGTTTAATTATGACAGGCTTCTACATTCTTGTAAAACAGGGAAGTTTCGGCAGCAACTATACCATTTTGCAACATACGGGTTTAGTTGCCCTTTTGTACTTGTTGTGGATGAATCGATGATTTTTGAGGCTCAGGATCAGTGATATTTCTCCACTTTAAAATAGCAGTAGTTAGTAGCAGTAGTTAGTTGAAGGCACTACTTACCGATGTGTTTTTCTGTGGAATAAATGGAAGAAACATTTTGACACTTTATTTTTTTTCCCCCCCAGCATAACTGCACTTACAGCTACACCACATTCATGCTGTATTATAAGAAATGCTTTATATGTTGTGATTGGGTGGAGCTCTTGAATCTCCTTGGTCAATGGGCAGGAATGGCATTGAGTTCATGCCGCCTGCAGAGTGTTTATGTTGTTTTGGAATTACCAACTGGCTCTTGCAGGTGTTCCCAGCCAGATCCATCCCAGCAAACTCACAGGTCACACGTGATGGTAGCCCATTATTTGGAAAACAAGTGCCTGTCAACTTCTTGACAAGTTTTAAAGGCTCACTGGAAGGGGACCTCTGTAATTGCGCTGTCATCTTTCTCTGACATACGATTATATTTAGAGGCTCGATATGTTTAATCTGCTGCACTTTTCCCTGCCCATTTTATACAGCTGGATATCTTCTGGTGCAATGCACGTACCCCATCTGAAGGTAATACAGCAGGACCCCTTCTGGAATCAGACACCTTGGGGCTACAGTCACTGACCTGCTGCTGGCTCCTGACCACCCAGGGAACTGAGTCGTTTGGTGACTTCGGGTGACTGTTACTGTCGATGCCCACAGGGCAAAACAGAGACTGTGCCAGGGAGGAAAATTAGTTCAGGAAGACTTTATTGAATCTTTAGTGTTATTCTATAAGATCCTACCACACAGTGCCCGATTGTGCAGGCCTTGGCGATTTACCTGCCAGTCACGTAGACTGAGACGCACCTGTATACACAGCACGCTCACATCTCATGCAAAACGTGTAGCAATCTTCCAAGTCATCTGCGACTTCGCAGCTAGAAAAAGGAGAGTATAATATCTATACAATTTAAATAAACTTTAAACTACTTATTAATAAATAGTCTGAGATGTTCTAACGTTGCACAGATCTCTAAATCCTGTTTCTTCGTAGCATGGCGGGGGTGATGATGGTCTTGACGAGACAGGTGCAGCAGGTGGGTAGGTTAAATGGAAAGTGGGGGGAGGGGCTTTGAGTTGACGCTGACATAACCTGCAGTACAGCTGTCACACGCTACCCGTAGCGGAACCTGCTGCCTCAGATTTCAGATGGATGCTCTCTTGGGTCATTAAATTCTTCCTGGACATGTGTGCTTGTGAAATTGAGTAGCTGTGTGTGCTACGTTTCGCATGAAGGAGGCGGCGGGGGGGTGAATTTGTGGTCCCTGTCTAGGGAGTACGCTGAGCCAAACCGATACCTGTCAGCTCTCTAATAATGGAGCCTAAGGAGGAGGTAGAGCATATTTTGAAGGAGCAAAGAAAAAATTGAATGTAAAGCGACATTCCAGAAGCAGGGGCTGCATCCCGTCTCATTTTCACTGCTTTTCCCATTGTAAATTCGGCTGTCATTATTTCTACAGCTACCTATATAAAAACTAGGGATTATGTCATTCTATAAAGAGAACATTTTCTTCCTCTTAAAAGGCAAGCAAGGTACATTCATTACAGGTTTTTTTTTTCTTTTGCAAGACAGTATTTTCAGTTTTACAAGCAATATTATTTATGCAGTGCAATATCAGTTTATGTATGTACAAAAACCTTTAGAAGGATTCTCACTTCCCCAGAACTCTTCCCGTTGTTCGATATACCCTCAAAGAAATAACTGATTAAATAAATATCTCTTCATTTCAGCAAACTCCAAACTCTTCCAAAGAGCAAACTGACAAGCAAGAGAGGTGTTTATCATAACGTAGGTGGGCATTGGGTCACAGATTAAATTAAACAGCCACTGTTCTGCTCTCCTTTTCATCTGTGTTTTACTCGGGTAAGCAGTTACCATTGCGTCGACACATTTCTATTCTCAGGGAAAAGCTCCACTTAAAAGTGAAGTGACACAATTCTTTTTTGTTAACTTATTAAATGTAAATTGCCACATGCCCTTACTTTAAGCAGCCGTTTTGTTTTTTTTTTTTTTTTTTATTTAGCAGATAAATGACGGTTGACGTCAGAACTGGTGCAAAACACCAGTCTTCCGTGAAGCAAAGCAGCACTATCCAGAACAATTTGTTACACCCTGTGCAGCCACTATTAACAGTATCCTCTCTTCGTTCTTAAAAAGAGAGTTCTACCGTCTAGGAGTGAGGCTTGTTCCCATGAATACTGACCTGTGACACGCCACCTCACACATCAGGAGTTCCCATTAAAATGTGAGGAAACCTGAAACTCCATAAGGTGTCCCTTCCTGAAAGTTAGTGACACTGGCTGGCTTCATGGTGAGGGTGCATTTAAACAGATGGGCAGCAGGGGGAGCCCTGTTCCACCCTCCTCTCAGAATGCATCACCCCTCTTCCACATGCACAGCTCAGGTAAGGCGTAACTATGGATAACACGGATGGGTTGGGGACACCTATAAATGCAATCAGGATTAGCAGGGTGGGGGCTCCATGGGCAGGATGCCATGGGGAGGCCTGCTGGTCTGATGGCCATCAGTCTTGAGCTCAAGGTCTGTGACCAGGCAGCCAGCTAACTGGTTATCCTGGGCTCCTCGTCTATCCATCTAACATTGATTCACGTGGCATAACCCTCTGTCACCCCTGCGTCGCTAAAGGGACATGCGCTCCTTTAATGAGGGTCAAGCTGTAGACTTCAGGGTTGGAAATGGTCTGGCCTCACATGTACAAGTGGTCTCTGTTGTCCTTATGAAGCACGTTTAGAATCAGAGCCAGGCCTCTCAGAGTTCTTTAGCAGCATCGATTTCCCTGCGATATCTAAGCTCTGTGTTTCATAACCTTGTGATGTGCTTTTACGTTTCATTTATAGTATGCATTAGCTTATTGGGAATACCTGTTGGTTTTAAATACATATATTTCATACATTTCTAAGTAAATGTGCAGTAATAATATTGGAAGCGCAGCACTGGATAGACATGCGGTTGGTTATACTGGAGAGCAGGCCATTGTCCACATATCTCCTGTGGATTTAGCACCTCCTCTTCTTCCTCCTCCTCCTCCTCCTCCTCACACCCTCTGGATCTCCAGACCTGCCCACATCATGCTCGGGACTCCTTCTTGGAGTGTGGCTTGTTCCCAAGCAGGGAGTCGATCTCGCTCACCGTCTGCGGCGTCATCTGGGACAGGACCTGTGCCACAGGGTGCGAGCAGGAGGGAGTGAAAACGTTTGACAGGGTTACGCTGTAAGTCCATCAGCTCGATCAATGCGCTGGTCGTGATACCGGCTCGATATCTGAATCCTGGCCAAAGACCCCGACCCGTCAAGGAACCACACGCAGAGCTAAAAACTTGGCTCAGCTTCTTATAACCTGGGCTTTAATCAACTCCAAATCCAATTTAGATAATGATTTTCCACGCAACTGCAGTAAATGCATTAAATGACTAAGCCAAAAGATCTTTTTATGGTATAAATAGAAATGTAATATTGGCCACCTATCAGAAATAAAGCTTCTAAGCCCTAGATTGTGGACAATATACAATCATGGACGATATAAAATATTCAGCTGCATCAAAGGGGAGAAATGGACCCACCTGTAATTGACGTATACAATTAAAATTTTGATAAACGAAAAGGCAAACAAATCAGATTCTGTAATAGACCCCCCCGCACCTACAAGACTCCCCCCAGTCTGCTGCACCCAGAAGCTGAATAATTAACTGAGTAACTAGCACTAATAATAACTAAAACCAGATTCAGGCTATCACTGCTCCAATTAAGACTGGCCAAATTATAAAATCAATCTCCTGATTTGTCCTTATGTAGAAATGTGGAACAGGGATGTTTCCTTATTGGTTCCTGCAAAGAGGTAAAGGAACCTGATGTATCTGTGCTCTCGGTTGCTGCCACTGAGTTCCGATCATTTGGCTCCCAGGAATACAGATAATTGGGCTGTTTCTGGGAGGAAGGACAAGTTGAACAAAACTTCATCAAAAATATACTGCTGGAAAGAATCAGTTCCAAATATAGTAACCTATACACGCTCAGCGTTTCAGCACAGAGGATCTGAGTTGAACACTGCTGAGTAGATGTAACATTCACATGTTCGTTCTCATTGGTCTATTTGCAGCAACTCATGTTTGGGTGATACAGGGTTAATGTATTTCGTTTTAAGGGGTGGGGGCAATTCTTGTGCCCTTTGTAAATTAGCTTTCCTTTTCAAGACAAAATAGAGATTCAAGCGAGGTCCATGTGACAGAAGCAAACCAGGCTCCTGCCACCTCTCCTCTCAAAAATAATCCAACGATTTAATGATCAGAAACCCGTGGAAGATATATAAGTGGAAGAAGATGCAGGAAAACCACGGGGGAAAAGTGCGAGAGACAAGAAAAAGGGGAGAATAGAGGACAAATAAAAAATGGATGCTGAGACGGATGCAGGATGCGGGAAACCATTTGCAGATTTTAAGATGGCCCTGGAGATGAAAGCTAAAGTAAAACACCTGAAAACTGGTTAAAAATAACTTGGGAAAGGGCACTGAAAACACTATAATGCCAAATGTTCACAGGAAGCTATGTAGCATTAGCATGGACGAACATACCACCTGAGCCAATCTGCTGTCGGAAACTATTTGAATGACAGCCCCAGCCAGCCAATCAGGAATCAGCGATCTACACGTAGTACTACATAAACGTAGTACTATGAGAAACCTGAAAATACTGTTACTATTTAAGCCGAAACAGTGACCTCAGAAATGTCTAGTTTGGCGGGTGCTCATTGAGAGAGCTGACTGGGGTGTAATCCCCATGTTTCACACACTGCACTTCACGGTCTGGCACCCAGGTACATGTGAAACCCGATCATCTGACCAAAGAAACAGCAGGCAGACAACGATCCATCATGGAAGGAGGCGGGGATAATTATAGAGGCACCATCACAATAGCACAACGATGGTACAGGGATAAAAGCGACGCTTTCAGATGAAAAGTGCAGGCAGCAAATCTGGGAGGGGAGCAGCATCCCTTTCTGGCTGCACGTCACTCAGGAACAATACGGTAGTGGCAGAGAGGTGGACCTGCAGGACGAGGGGATCCAGGTCAACATGGTGATGACGAATAGGATCTCCCACAGAGTGGGGGCTTGCTAGTGCTAAGCCATGATAAGTGGAAGTTAAGTAAACACCAAGCAGTGTTCAGTGATGATCAGAATAATTTAAAACCTCAAAAACACAGTTTGCTCCCACCTACAGGGCTGACATGCTTACACAGCTTGCACTGTGACATAAACTCTGTGTCAACAACCGCACACCCCTCCCCCTTAAAGACTGCCACAGACAGGCACGCTTTTGCCAGCACCGACACCCCCACCTCCTAGCGAATGGGCAGCAGACAGCCGTCGAAACTGTCATTCTTTCCGACTAAACTAGGAGATGTTTGAATTAAATGATCCATCCCAGGAGGGAAAAAAACAGTCACCCAAACACACCCTCACTGACACCGGATGAGATCCCAAACACACCCTCACTCAAACAGGCTGAGATCCCAAACACACCCTCACTCAAACAGGCTGAGATCCCAAACACACCCTCACTCAAGCAGGCTGAGATCCCAAACACACCCTCACTGGCACCGGATGAGATCCCAAACACACCCTCACTGGCACCGGATGAGATCCCAAACACATCTTCACTGACATGAGCTGAGGCTCCAATCTCAATCTCGGTGATACATATTGTTACACTTCCACGTTTATGTGGGCTGAGATCCCGGCCTACATTTGTGAGAGTCGGTGATTTGCCCATTCTGTTCGTCACACTCCACAGCCATCCTGCCAGTCCCCTCTCCGCTACACCATCACATCCCATCAGAGTGATACCTACACAGTCCACAGCTCCTGGAGCAGCATCAAACTTTGATGCTGCCTTCATCTTGAAAAGTGAACTTAGTGCATTTGCCAAACACTTCAAGGTGACTTAGGTTTTATTTCCATAACAAAATCCACACATTTGAAAGGTGACTAATATCAGCCTTTAGTAAATAAGGAAACAGCCGGCGGAAGGGAACCCTGCTGGGCTACAGTCTTCTGGTCACACGTCTTCTGCTTTGTCTAAATACTACATACTCTACTTTGCTCCATGATGATCCACACTAGTCTGGTCTAGCCTGTTGCCCTTTAATGCTATGTACTGCCTTACACAGTCCACTGCTCCTTAATGCTCTATACTGCTCTACACGGTCTGCTGTTCCATAATGCTCTATACTGCTCTACAGTCCACTGCTCCTTAATGCTCTATACTGCTCTACACGGTCTGCTGCTCCTTAATGCTCTATACTGCTCTACAGTCCACTGCTCCTTTATGCTCTATACTGTTCTACACTGTCCACTGCTCCTTAATGCTCTATACTGCTCTACACAGTCCACTGCTCCTTAATGCTCTATACTGCTCTACACAGTCCACTGTTCCTTAATGCTCTATACGGCTCCACTCAATCTGCTGCTCCTTTATATTCTATACTGCTCTGCAGTCCACGGTTCATTAATGCTCTATACTGCTCTACACAGTCCACTGCTCTTTAATGCCCTATAATACGCTACACAGCGATGCTCCTTAATGCTATACACTGCGCCACAGTCCACTGCCCTGTAATGCGCTACATTTTTCCAGACAGTCTACTGCTCTTTAATGCTCTACAATGCACCAAACTTCTCCACCTTTTTCTACACAATTTTTTATGACCACTGATCCAACCCCACTAACACCCCCTACAAGACAAGCCTAAAATACTGAATGTGCAATGAAAACATCTGCACCATGGTACAGATACTGCACTCCTTGTGGGTTACCTGTATGGAGCCCAAATTCTCCAGGAGCTGCTCAGTGTTGGAGACCCCCAGCAGTACAGAGCTGACTCCTTCACTGCGAAGGCACCAGGCTGATGGACACAAGAGCACAGAGGTTAGTCACATGACCTGGGTGCAACTCATGGACACACATACTGGTTGAACAGTGAGGACTGTTTCCAATCTGTAGCTGTGGATATTAAATGTGTGGAAATTGATTCACAAAGAGATTACTATGCAGTGACTGAGACAAAATGCATAACAGCCTTACCACAGGATGCACACACATGCAATGCGGTTCATACCGATGGCCAACTGCGCAGCGGTGCAGCCCAGGCGACTGGCCAGCAGATGCAGTTCTTTGACTTTGGCCAGCTGCCGACGGCCTTCCTCGCTGTTCACCCGTTCCTTCAGCCACTGGTAGCCCTGACAGACCACAATGCAAATTAGTCATGGATCAATGCGTGTCAGGCCATGAGTCATAGAGCGGTAACAGTCACGGGGCAGTCGTGGTCATCGATCAGTCATGGGCCGGTCACGGTCATAAACGCATCACAGGCCAGTCGCACACAGATCACTTACAGATGTTGACTCGGGAGCAAAACCACAACACGTTTCTCCAATGGCCATTTTACGGTTCGCTTTTCTTATGTTACTGCCATCCTGAATCTGGCTGATGAGAGAACAACTGTCTACAATGAACATAAAAGCTAAAACAAATGACTTGCTTGAAAGAGCACAATACTATTGGATCGATGGATTTCTCATCAGCAGGGGTGTGGGACAGGCATAGATAATCCGCAGATACGGGGGGTGCCCAGCACTTTATTGTCACCCTTGAATAAAGAAAACGATTATTTATCTTGTGTTTGTGGAACCTCTGCTTTGCAAGTTCCGGGGACCCTTCAGATTGTAAATGGCAACCCTATCAGGGGGCCAGCAGTGACATTTTGTCCAGGGGCACAGAATTTTAGCTATGCCCCTACTCATCAGTGCATTGTCTATCCAATGGCTTATCCCGTTTAGGGTTACCAGAAGCCTGGACCCTAACCTAAGCCGCCCAGAGCACAAGACAGGGGGACATTCTGGATAATATACTAATCCAACAAAGGGCTCACTCACACACACACACACACACACACATACTCTGGGTAATGCATAGGCACAAATCCATCCTAAATGCATGGTTTTAGATTGCAAAAGGAGACACATACCAACAGGAGAAGAACGTGTACAGAGCCAGAGGTGGGAACTGAACCGCTACCCTCATGTGAGCCGCTCACCTTCATGGCAGCACGGGACGAGTCAGGGACGCCCTCGCTGTACTTCCCCGTGATGAGCCCACAGGCCAGGGGAGACCAGGTCATCGCTCCCACACCTGGCCAACATGGAAGACATTTTCAGCCGCTGGGAAATCTTTGTTACGAGGTGGATGTCTGACTGCCAGCAGTCACTGACCGATTTTGTGATAGAGCTCGGGCAGCTGAACTTCCACCTTGTCTCTCTGGAAATAGTGATACTCTGCCTGCTCACACACTGGGGGGATCAGGTTAAATTGACGTGCCACAGAGTACGCCTCCTAGTGTTGGGAAAGACATAGGACACGTTATGTGCTGCGAAAATGACAAAAAAGTATAAACTGTATTATTTTTAAACCATCAAGCAAAATTAAACATAGCTCAGAGGGAGAGAAAAGAAATATTCTAGTTCTTAAATATCAAGGAAAAATGAGGCTGAGTGGTTCATTTTTTTTTTATTTTTATAAGATTTGCTTATGACTTGATGATAAGAGTCGGTCAACTTCTACTGAGAGGGCAAATGTGCTCCTCTGTGGTAAATGGGTTAGGGGCATCTTTGCTGGCACAGTAAACCTCTGAGTGAGGAAAGACACATTTCCCAGACAGTATTATCATGCAGACAGTCCCTTTTAACCTCATTGTGTTACACATCAGGGATTTTTATGGCCCTTAACAAATTATGTGACAGAATTAAGGCCCAGGGGAAAGAGGGTGACCTTAGAAAACTCTCAATTTGTGGTCACACTGCCACCAAGTGGTGGAAAACAGGTAAGGTGGGGCCAATATTTTCATTTTGAGGAAGTGCTGGTTGGTACAATGTGGAAACTTAAAGCTTTAGGGTCCAGGGAAGGTTGCAGGATCGAAGGAGAAGGATCATGTCTTCTCCCTACGCCCACCCCCTAACACCTCTCTGCTTGACAGATGTGCCTTCAGGTCATATCAGTGAATCAACATCGAGCCAGCTCACCATAATCTCCATGGCGCTCCAGCGAGACGTGCCCCAGTACATGGCCATCCCCTGGTTGATCACGAAGGTCATGGCACGGACCACCTCTGTCACACACACACACACACACACACACACGCCTGATTACACACAGCCTGGCGTGACCCTTTAAGGCGATTTCCCCGAAGCATCAGACTAACGTGTCCTGACGCCTGGGCATTTTGATTGGCACCTCCGATCTGCTGCGGCTGAACATACTGTATGACTGATCTTGATAGTCGCTGTCTAGCCTGCTGTGCGTTAAGCTCTTCTTAAGTGCAACACTGTGTTCAGTGTCCATGTTTTTAAAACTGGAATCTCAAAACACAGTTCATCTGCATAGCAAGCAACATTTCAAATTCAGAGGTGTACATCATCTATATCTATCCTATATCCATCCTACAATTAATACAGCTCTATTTAGCTATAAACAAGAATATTAAAAACCGCATTCAAAATAAGAACCCTTACTTCTGACACGGCACTTTAAAAGATGTGGTGCAATTTGCATTTTACCAGCATGGCTTTGCTTTTATCCATTTTTATGCCATTTTAAGCTGCTAAGTTTGTTTCAAACTGAATTTCATTGCATATTAAGACAGTGACGATAAACAATCAGTCTAGTTCATTATGCAACGCACCATGCAAACGGTATTTACTGTATAATAACAGCCCATAAAAAATAAGTATGTTACTGTTATAGAATAATAAAAACAACAACAACAAGGCTCTCGGTGTTTATTTCGTTCAGTAAAACAAACAGATGCAGGCAGGCAGGGTGAGACGATGCACCGCTGCAAGCCGTAGCGCTTGCAGCTCATAAGTCAGAGCGCTCCCTGCCCGGCCCGAGTGCTGAAAGCCGGACAAACAGCGACATTCAGCAGGCGTGTCTTATCAGTGGGTATAGGGTGCCGGGAAGAAGCCTCCAGAACATGCGGCCCAGCCATGGCAGGAGGGAGGCGGAGAGAGGGACACACGGTGCTGTTCTGCCCACGCTAGCCTGGCACATTCAGGCTGCTTCTGCTACTTAATAAGACTCCTGCGAGTCCTGAGTCGAATGTGCCCAGTCGCATTTAACATATGCAGTTATTCACCAGCTGACTGGTAACCTGACGCATGTGCATGCGTGTGGGAGTTCATATAATAATATTTCTCTGAACAATTTAGCAGATAAAATAGGTTTGAAAGTTTGTCAGCTTGGATGCTATGGAAAAAAAGAATAACTCAGTATAATATATATATACACTCTCCAGAGCCACTACAAAGGTTAATGAGAAGCATTTCTGCACATGCCGATTGCACATCGCTCTTATTTTCGCACTTGTGGTTTCCTGTTAGCTTTGACGACGCTGGCAGTTCTCCTATGACCTCTCTCATTAACAAGGCATTTTCAGGCACGGAGTTGCCATTAACCAGATGCTGATTTGTTCACCACATCAGTCCTGCAAACCCTAGACACAGTAGTGCATGAAAATTCTAGAAATTCTAGTTTCTGAGATGCTATAAGAACCACTTAAGACCCCACTGGCACCTTAGCCATTATGATGCTCAGTCACTGAACGTCTTGACCCAGTCTGCATGCTGTATGTATTCGGGTGCAGCCACATGATTTGTTGCGTGGAGGACCAGGCTGTTTATGAGGTGCACCTGCTCGTAAAGGCAAACTGGCCACTGAGTGCATATTCAAGTTTGAATACTCACATTTTGGTGACATCATTAATGATGTTCTGGGTTTCTTGTTTGCCATTTAAAGCACTTAATGTTTCACATGCTGTATTTATATTAAAGGAAACTGTTAACTGACCATTGGCATTTAACGAACTCGCACAGCCAGACTGACTGACTGATTGACTGACTCATTCATCCAGCCTGACTGACTGACTCGAGGGACTCAATCTACCTGATTGGCTGGCTGGCTGAGTCATAGTGAGTCACACCGACTCTCTGCCTGAACGGCTCACACCAAATGACTGGCAGTTGTGGAGACAGACAAGGGCCCTGGGGGAAGACTCACCTTCCATGGGGCTGTTGACGTCAGTGCGGTTAGCAAAGACTATGTCCACATATTCCAGCTGCAGTCTAGACAAGGAGCCTTTCAGGCCTGGAACAGAAGTCATGTGATCAGTACTAACATTCCCATCAGGGTCAAGGTCCCTAATGTGGCCATGTAGAGCATAACCAGTATCTAAACTTCCCGCCTCGTCCCTGAACATTCCATAGTCTTTCCATGGTCAACACATGGCAAGATTCAGCTTTAACAACATAAAATACATTTCACTCATTTTTTTGTGTTTCCCAAAATAAATCCAGAGGTCACCTGTCATACCTGGAATACGGTCCATGTGAACTTGAGATGATATCGCAATACAACTTCTACAGTTGGAAATCTAACAGCAACATTACATGTAATGAAGTGACCAAGTTAAGAGAATAAAAGTACTACTATATGAATAAGCCCAATACAATTCAATACAGCTTTATGGATATATCCTATTGAATCCAGTCCTGCCTTATGGATAAACCCTAATCAACCCAGTTTTGCTTTATGGACATAAGCTAGTCAATCCAGTATTGGTTTTGGGTTACAACCTCGTCAATCCAGTACCACTTTATCACCGTAACCTTGTGAGCATCAATAAGATCGACGTGGAGCAGATGCTTGTATGTGTCACATTTGAAGGACAAACCAGCTCTAACAACCATGCTGTAATTAGAGCAGGATTCTAATACTCTTAACTAATTAGGTCACAGTCCTGGGGGCAGGGCGATGCTTTTGTTCCTGCGTGAACAAACAATAAGCCCTTTAGGACTTTTGCCCTTGGAAGTACAGCCTGTGCAAATCTCACCAAACACAATATGGTGTTAACTCTATAAACGCTCAGAGAGGAGGGTCCCAACAATAACTCAACGCATTGAAAACAGAGGAACATGCAGGCAGGTTTTGTAGTGTGATGTAATGTGTGCTGGACGGGGGAACAATTCATGATGTTGGTAGAAATGTCTACTCAAATTCCACCTAGGAGTTACTCCTATGGTTTTAACCGTAACTGGATTTCTTGATCAGAAATGTCTTAGTTTAAGAAGTAATGGGAAAGAGGTCAATAAAGATCCCAGTTCAGAATGAATTATAGTGAGAAAAACTAAAGCTATAGTAAAATTAAGCAGGACAGCTCCATACCTTCAATAATGTGTTTCCTGGAAAGCCCCCTCTCTGTCTCCGCCCTAAAGGTCAGAACAGTTATTGCCACAGATTGTGATCGCAATGTCATGCAAATTTAGCAAAGAGATATTTATTCTGGCACCAACCTCTGCCTATTTTAAAATGTTCAGACATCTCAGGAGCACCAGTGACATGATACCCGGGCTGTTTTTGGACTCGTGTTTCATAACTTGCTTCTATGAGTCCGAGTTTGTAGATGACCAAGTCATTCAATTATGATGCGTCAAACATTTATTATATTTTTTTAAATAAAATATCTAAGCTAGTGTCAAGTCAAGTTTACTTAAAAAAGTCACTTAACAATGTTAATATTTGTATATAAGTATATAAATTCTATACACTGTTGAAATACAACATTTCTGGCTCTTTTACACTGACATCTGTAACCTCAATAAAACTCTATGATTAGTTTAACTGTGAGCTTCCACACAAAAAGTTTTGGTGATTAGAAATGTAAAAGAGAACACACTTACTGTCCGCCCCAGTAGATTTTGGTAGTCACTACAAAACTGGAGCGTCTGGGAGACAGAGAAGAAGCAGCCACGTGAGACATGATTATCACCATAATCACCGTAACCGACATCACTGACAACACCATTAGCGTTGTGATCGTCATCACTTTCATCACTAAAGCCATAATCACTGTAACCATCATCACTGACAACACCATCAGCGTTGTGATTGTCAT
>JAODKE010000002.1:11405790-11422053 GCA_026779605.1 Mormyrus hasselquistii
CAGCGTTGTGATTGTCATCACTTTCATCACTATAGCCATAATCACCGTGACCATCATCACTGACACCATCAGCGTTGTGATTGTCATCACTTTCATCACTATAGCCATAATCACCGTGACCATCATCACTGACACCATCAGCGTTGTGACTGTCATCACTTTCGTCACTATCACCATAATGACCGTAAATTTCATCACTGCAATCACCATCAGCATTGTAACTGTAATCACTTTTTTTATGATCAGCGTCAGCCATTTCTGTCTCTGTCATTGCTCAAAGCACTGATTGTCACCACTGCCACAGTTCTCAGACACGATCACTAACACATAACTCGTGCCATGGAAATGCAAACAATACCTCCATCCTTTCTTCTTAATGATGTTCCCTAGAGTGATTTCAGCTCTGTAGGTACAGAGAGAGAGAGAGAAAAGGGTGAGCGGCTGGAAGAAAAGCTGAGCGATATGTCCTGATAGAAGCGGCGAGGCACTTACCTCCCAGACGCATAGACCTCCGCCGTGTCGAACAGGTTGATTCCGTTCTCGTACGCGATGGTCATCAGATTTTCTGCCATCTTTGGAGAGACACAGGCTGAGACTCAGAGGCACCGAAGCTTACGGCCCCGTGCGTCTGTGAACGGCTGCATGGCCTCACCTCATCTGAAATCTGGGAGCCGAAGGTCACCCACGTTCCTGGGAAGACAGGAAAAATGCATGGTGCTGTCAGACCTAAGCGTGCGATGAAAATCAGGCAGCATCACAGGCTCTCTCTGTATCTGCCGCACGGTTTGATTCTGACAGCCAGCTCAAAACAGGTCACCTGACCTCCTCCATAAGAGATCTGGCAGTTAGTTTGAAATCCTTCCCTTCAGTCAATCAACTGCAAAGTGCGGTATGTTGCAGGTTAGCATGTGCACCATTCAATGGCAAACGTGACTGGCGGTTTGATCATGAGTCACTCAGCTAGAGCAGCCTGGTCCTGGATGGTCTCTGAATACTAGAGCCAGTTCCAACCCATATTTGATGGCTTTGTTGGGCTTTTACCAAGTAATGAACAAAGTTCATTTCTGTATCCTTTTATGCATATATTTTTTTGTTGTTAATCAATAATTCAGTGACATAAACAAATTCAGGCTTCAGGCTGTTATCCAAAGATGCGATTTTACCCTTTCATCCAATCGGGTGGAAGAATTCAGAATTTAACGACCGAGCTGAATCATGATCAGGATTCAGCGAACGGTAACGACGGCCATCTGACAAAAAAATCAGAGTCAAACCAAAGGCGGCCGATGATGCCCCACCCCCGCACCCAACCCCCCGAGACCAGGGCTTGACACTCACTAGGCTACATCATTGATCTTAGGAAACAAGCCCATTTACAGGAGAATGAAGCATCTAGCGGTCTGGGGTTCTCCTGTACAAAAGACACCTTAATAATTGGGTTACGGAACAGGTCACCATGCCAATTAGATTATTTGCTTATCAGACATCATTATAAGATACAAATTATGCCGCGTATAATTTTCCATCTGACCCATTTATAAAGCTAGATAATGTGAATCCTGAAACATTACGGGTCAAGTACCTTCTTGGGGCTGCAGATTCCACCCCTCCAACTAATAATCTAATTCCTTAAACTTTTTATCCCCCTCAGCATGCCAATGGCACACAGAAGTTAGCGATAGCGGTAACCCAACTAATAGATCGATTTTTCCATTTTATGGTAGTGTTGATATATAGCCAGTTTGTTAAGGTCTTTCTAGGAGACATTTACTGCTGCCCGTTACAGATAGCATTTCCAGTGCCGTTAGCTCTCGTGTGGTATACTTTGTGTGCTGGGACCGCACTCACCTAAACCCAGACAGGAGACTCTCAGTCCAGACTTTCCCAAGTTCCTGAAGAGAGAAATGAAGACGGCAAACATGAGATACTCGAATCTCTCTCTTAATGATGCCCGTGCTGTGTGTACAGGGTGTCAGCAAACCACTTATCTGCACTAAAACTTTTTACAGCCATGACCTAATCAATCAACAAAGACGTGCATAGATTACTTAATGCGAAAAGATTATTATTAAAGACTTGGCTAATTTGTTCAGCTAAATTTGTTAGTCACATATGCTTACAGTTGAATTAAAAAATTAGAAGGTCTTAATTTTATTTCAGTGCAGAGCACTATGTGAAGTGCAACATGGATGGATGCTGGATAAAAGTGATTGTTTAAAAATTAATTAGTTCCACTGAATATGCAAATAATCTCATTAATATTCATGAGCAGGTCGTCCTGCATAATCCAGTTAGTATATCGGTACCAACAGAGAGTCTCCCCTACCTGTATCTTATAAAACACACCTGTTATCTATCAAAACACCAACAATGATGTTCGATGGCTAATGTCATTTAAGATATTTTAATTATCCAGATTAGCTACATGTAGTTGCTGTTGTCCTAGCAGGTACTTTTGTAGCCGGTCAAACTCCATGCTGTTGCCATGGTGAGTCAATAAATATTCATAAAGTTTGTCCCATCCAGCACAATACTAGAGGTTCTGTTTTAATAATTCTGTCTGCAGCAAGCAGAGTAATAAGGACCATGTATTTGCTCATTTCTGCCCTTTGCCTACTTGTGAGCTGAATCCAGGTGCTGGTAGATGAATGAGGAATTGAGGCATTTCAGTTCATTGACCCCATTCACCTCCTTCCTGCATTTTAAACACGCTTTGCTTCCTCAGGTGGGACCTGCTTTGAACTTGAGTTTGTCATGATTCTTTATCACTGAAAAACGCCAAAAGGACGCGGCCCCCGTCGCCGAGCTCTGGACACGCTCCAGATCACCATTAGGTGATCATCCTCCATCTTCACAGGCTGGACCATTCCTGTGTCCTGTTCGCTCGTCCAGTCAGCATCCTCTCCAGAGCCACTTGCACGCAGAGAGGTACAGAGCTAGAGACGCTCGGCCCATCAAAAGTGAACACCGACGTGACGCAGACAGATGAACGTTCATTAGGCCGGTGACTCTCCTATGCTCTCCTGTGTCTCCCAGGACACGAACATACATTCTTATTGATATCAGAGGGGCTGGGAGGGATCTCTCAAAGATACTCAAATGGAGAAAACTAAGGCAATGAACGCAAGCCATGTCCTCAGTGTTGAATGAGCATGCTCTGTCAGTGACGCGTGGTCCCCTTATACACTGAAATTCAGGAGAGTCTCCTGAAATGACCTGTCTTACTATTTGAACTCTTTGCAAAGGCGGTGACTTTGACCCCAACATCTGTGACTGGGTAGTGGATTTTAGCCTACGGTTAGAAGTATGCTTGAGTCATTTGTCTACACGGCGATTAATTAGGATGTTGTGGATTATACATCCCGCATTTCTGTAGGTAAAAGACTTTAATGGAGTGCAATGAACCTCTGAAGCAACTTCTGGCCAACAAACTATCCACGGAACACTCCACGGTGCAGTACCAGCAGTCAGCTACTTTATTTTCCCATGATCCCTGTGGTTGACAATAAGGATGACAGCAATTAAAACAAGGGCGAGATTTATGATATTTATCATACTTGTATGTAATCAGTGATCCGAAAATAGGCTCTGGTGAAGGAAGCAGTAAAGCTCATTAGCAGCACTTAGAATGTGTGCTATTCTGGCGCTGGCAAGGTGATCATACTTCACTTATAGCTTTTTAAAATGCTTAACCATTTAACAGGACGACCCATGCAAGCATCCATCCATCCAAAACAAAGCCTGAAGTCTATCCCTTGTAGCACGGGGGGGGGGGGGTGTACAAGGCAGGGGACACCCTGGACAGGATGCCGGTGGTACATCACATGGTATGCACCCTCACAGTGACAACCATTCAAACCCATCGATTGTCCAGCGCGGCCTTTTGTGGGATTTCTTTTGCATATTTGCACAGAATGCGAATAGCACAAAATATACAGAGTATAAAATAAAAAAACAAATTTAAAACGCACAAATTCAAATTATGCACTTTCAATGCGGTTTGCCCTATATAGTGCACTGAGTATATTGTATATGCTTGTAAGCAAAGCCCGATATATCTACAAAAAGGGTCTCGATACAGGTGCACATACATGTCTGTGTGCACATACCAGCCCGCTGACCCACACATTATCTTTCCCACATCTGGACCTTCCCATCCACTGAGGTTCTATTCTTACTCTTCCTCCTTCGTTCGAATACATCCCACAGAATTCAGGACAGTATGATAATAATTAGCACTGATGATTTAAGTCTCAGATAAAACCACACAGTTCAAGTTTTAAAGCTCCGATTATCTGTGCGGTTTGCCGGGGCAGTTCAGTAAATACATAAGCCTGAGCGTGATGCTACGCCTTAAGAGTCAACATGTACACAAACTGGGTATTATTTCAGAACCGCGATGTTTTGAGCAGGACAGCTGCTATGACCAGCGCTGCCCACACCTTCACACAAACATGGCTTAACTGACACGCACGGGTGCTTGTCCATGCAGGGCTCCGCGAGAGGTCTCTTATCCACACACACACACACACACACACACACACACAGGGCACTGGCACCCCCACTTAGCTGAGAGGGAAGCAGATACGACTCCACAGAAGCTATTCTGGCTGTCCTCTCTCTGCTCTGCCTTCCTACCCTCACACAGCTGATACTGTCATCTCCATGCACACACACAGGTTTGTAGTTATATCTTTGTGGGGACTCTCCATTCATTTCTAAGGGGAAAACTCTAATCCCAACATGGACGACCTTAACCCCTAACCTTAACCATAAGTAACCAAACAAAATAGAATAGACACACAAGCACCGATGCTGAACCTTACACACACAACCTCTTTATGAATCAGGGGTAAAACAGAGCCACATTTTAGTCGTACATCTCTGCATATTGTGATTTATTGACTCATCAGTATGTACCACCTAAACGAGCTGTGTTGTTTTTCCTTGTCAGTTCAACCTACGGCACAATGGATTAATTTTTCATAGGATTTTAGGTTGCCTGACAAATAAACCCCTTTCAAAGGTATAAGCATTTTATGCAAACACAAAACATTGACTTCTATTTGTCGTTTACATCCACCATCCATCCATCCATCCATCCATCTTTCTACCAAGCATCTCCTGTTAAGTATTTGCCTGATACTACTGTTCACTTTCTTGAGCGCATTTTTCCCGAACAAGACTCACTTCTCCAAAATGGGGCGACACAAACCCCGCAACACGTATCGCGGCAGACCGAACGCCAGCATGTTACTCCCTCCTCTTTCCCAGACATCTTTCATAGACAGTGACGGAGGTCCCCCACTCAAAACCACGGCCCTCGATTAGTAGAGCCCTCCCAGCAATATGGAATCATTAGCTCACGGCTGACGGCGATCAGTGTCAGGACTGTGAATTTCCGTGGTGTGCACGCAAAGCCTCCCCAGCGATGCATGGGGATGCCGTCGATCGCTTTACGCTCACATGATGGAGGTGGCAAGAGGCAGAGGGTGACAGGGCATAGGGATGCAAGAGGAAAGGCAAACGCACGCACGCGGGAGACTGCAGAAGAAGACTATTTAGGCTGAGCAGACACGCAGCACCTTGAAAAAGAAGATCTCCTAATGAAATCCACGCTCCGTTAATTTAACCGTCTCCCGACCCTTCAGTGAGAAAGGCTGGCCAGAAGATTCGGCCTTGATGAGAATATCCAGCACAGCTAGGTCACTGTTCAGATTTCACTACCACACGACATACATCAGCGAGCTCGTCCGACCTTCCCACCAGAGATTCATAGCTGTTATACATTTATGGACTTTTGCGATGAAGATCTGGTGGCAGAGGAAGAATACGTGCAGTATCGAATATCAACTTTACCGACCAGATCATGTCTGAAAACATACTCGGGCAACTAACTGCGTTCTGAAAGGGAAAACGTAGACAAAGCAGCTGGGCGGGCACCATTAATCAGAAAGAGTGATAACGAAAAGGACAGAAGATGTTAACCCAGCGTCTTCCAACCTGGTCCTTGGGGACCCCAGACGGTCCATGTTTTTGCAAAAATGTGGAGTATCTGCCAGGGAGCTGGGAGGGAGCAGAAACACGGACCGTCTGCAGGTCCCTGAGGACCGAGTTGGGAAACACTGTGCCCACCTATGCATTTAACAGCCTGTCTTTTCTTAGACTATAGAAGCAGTATCTCACCCTCTCACACTCTCCCTGTGCTGCATGGGAGTCCTTTGGTTGCTCTGGTTTCTTCCTCCAATCCAAAGACATGCAGTCAGGCTAATTGGTGTCACTATGTCGTGTGTGCTTGTGCCCTGTGCTGTTCTGGCATCCTGTCCAAGGTATGACCCAGCCCTGAGCTCCCGGCGATACCCCCCCCCCCCTCCCCCCGACCAAGGTAAGTGGTCGGAAGATAGATGGATAGCATAACGTTTCACTTGTATCTTTCCCCATCAAAAGAGTAATGTTGGAGAAGGAACCTTCATCGTGTCTAAAGTAAGAGAGAGAGAATCTTTGACCACAGAAGTCAAAGAGGTTCATGCATCACAGAACCATCTGCAAGACTTTTATTACATTACACCTCACACTGAAAACCACAGCTGCCACCCTGAGAGGAAAGAGTGCCGGAGCAGCCTGACTTGATTTAGAATCTCCTCATGCTCCCGTGCCATCAAAAGACGCTCTGCAGATCAGCTGTATACGTCCCACCCCTACTCCCTAGTCCTGAGCCAACCCGCAGCAGCATCTTCGGCATGGCTGTGGAAGGCTCGTGATTATCCTGGGTGTCACATGCTTCCTCTTGAGAGGATGCATCCTGTAGCTCTGGAAATGGTTGCGCTGGACTGCAAAGCATGGATGTATACCAGCATTGCAACAGGGAGCTTCATTTATTATGTTGATGAGAACCTTCAGCCTAATAAACAGGAGCTGGAGAGCTTCTGTGCATGACTGAACCATTTATTAAATAGTCTTCATGATACTTTTCTATCTTTGTACTTATTTATGTTGCTTAGGACTCCAGTGCATGGTAATAAACCTGTGGTCATTATAGCTAAAAGTTCTCTAAATACAAAAACGCTTTTCAAGTTATGGTGTATTGATGGGTGTATTTTGTGTATATCAAAGCAAAGTGTTGCACTCAGTTGGTAAAGGATGAGTCAATGTACAATGAATAAAGCATCATGAAATAGTTCATTATTACTGTATATACTGAAGAAGTATGTAACAGATTGACATTATAAGAGTAATGATCATAATTAAGGAACTGCATAATGCTATATAACATGCATGGTGTATTAACTGATTGGATATATAAAGGCATTATATAATGATTGACAAAACAGTATGACGTTAGAAGGTTAACTTTGCTTTGACAGACTTTGTCAATCTTGCTCCATCTCGCCAATAAAACATGTCACTTTGGAAAAACGTCTCGGCCTCAGGGACTTGGTGGTTTTGAATAAGTAAACTGGGTTTGGAGAAACGTGCTCAAGCAAATGATGGTATAAAGCAAAGTAGTTTTCATAGCTGGTTTAAAACTAAATCGACATGCTAATCCTGCTTAAAATGCTACCCGTTTTAGCTTCAGCATCCTGACATAATCGGTCACTGTGAATTGGATGGATGTTTGGTTTAAATAGGAAGTGCACCGTTTGATAGTATTTGTCAATGGATTATGACTTGGTTATAGTTGTTGTGATTAGGTTAGGCTTTTACTTAAAGCTTTCTTAAAAGGTCCTTTACTTTCCGTGGTTTTCCATTTTTATTTGGGTGTAGAAGTTGAGGTTGGTACATAGAAAAAGGTCTAACTACTGTAAGGTTTAACATCACTGTACCTCGCACAGGTCTGACTACCGTAAGGTTTAACACAGGTTTAACATCACTGTACCTCGCACAGGTCTGACTACCGTAAGGATTAACACAGGTTTAACATCACTGTACCTTGCACAGGTCTGAGTACCGTAAGGATTAACATCACTGTACCTTGCACAGGTCTGAGTACCGTAAGGATTAACACAGGTTTAACATCACTGTACCTTGCACAGGTCTGAGTACCATAAGGATTAACACAGGTTTAACATCACTGTACGTCGTACAGGTCTAACTACCGTAAGGATTAACACAGGTTTAACATCACTGTACCTCGCACAGGTCTGACTACCGTAAGGATTAACACAGGTTTAACATCACTGTACCTCGCACCTACGTGACTGTATTTCACACAGGCCCAGCTGCCACGGGAAGTAGCACAGGTATTAAAAACATTTGACCTACACAGACCTGTGGCCTAATGCCTAGTCTACACCACAGAGCCTGTCGCTGCGCGCTGTGTGAGGCGTCTGCTCGTTACTGGGTCTCTTAAGCAGCTTTTCTCCTCTCTGAGCCAAGGGCAGCTGTGAAGCCTCACAGGCACCAGTTAAGGGTGAAAGATGCGGTCGTTCAGCGAAACAAATAGAGCGAGCGGATCACAGAGACAGGCACAATCCACACGGCGCACTCCACCGGACTCAAGCGGCGGGGCCGATCCAAGCTATCCGCCCGTGTGCCACCGCCAACTTTCCCACAGTCCTCTACTCCGTAACAACTCCCTTGTTAGCTGAATTCCTCTAATTAGTCTGAAGTAGATTCAGGACCTTTGGCCAGAATAAACGATTCATGGTGACTGTAAGAAAAAGAATGTGGACCCAGAGGTGACATCTCTCACATGCACACCTCTGATGATTGACTGAGGAAACAATCTCTGCAATTATGTATGAAAAATATACTGATCAGCCATAATATTAAAACCACCTGTCTACAATGCTGCGTAGGCGCATGTCCTGATTTTCCTGAGTTCAACGCATCCCTGGGTGAACAAGGGTGGGCCTTGCATTTCTTCTTTAACCAGTCACAGTCTAGCTTCATGCGATGGGGATCCCATAAGATTATAACAGAGCTGAAAAATTCCTATCGCCTAGTAACGTCGTAAGTCGTTGTCACGTCATAGTGCAACGCAATACTCACGTATGTATGGTGATGCTGACGTAAACAAATCTACTATGCTGTCAGTGCAGAAGTATAGCACATATAATTATGTGCAATGCGTAACAATTAGTAATGATAATAAACAACTATGTTACTGGTTTTTGAATTTACTATAATGTACTTTTTATCGTTATTTATGCTATACTACATAGCCTAGGTGTGTAGTAGGCTATACCATCTAGGCTTGTGTAAGGACACTCTATGATGTTCTCACAATGACGAAAACAGCCAATGACACACTTCTCTGAACATAACCCTGTTAAGTGATGCATGACTATTTATCCTGGTAAGTGAAATGGCCCTGTACACATATTATTCCTACTTTATACAGGCCGTGTAATATCATATCATTCCCGCGTTTACTACACGTTAGTGTTATTTCAGGTGTTGTGGGTTATCTGGCATGATTTAGGAGGTAATTTTTCGAACTGGGAATGATCAAAAATTTTTCAAATATAAATTAATTGCTTCTTCGTTTATGCCATTGTGGCTTATTAAAGGTTTCACAGGGACGTTCTACTTTCGCAAAGTGGGGGATATCAGTATATAAAGGCCCCCTAAATCTTAAGTGACTTTCCAAAAGTCACTAAATTCACTGGATACACTTCCCAGAAAACGTATGTGGAGTTGTGGAAATTTAACGAAAGCTCTGAATTGCATGGGGACTTAGTGAGTTTTGGTTCCCGATACTGTAACACGTGACGAGGAAGCCTGATGAGGTAGTGGTTCCATGGAAATGACCGAAAGACGCAGATAAGTGCGATATGCAGATACAGCAATTACAGACGAAGAGGGAGCGGAAAAAAAAACCACAGTCAAGATCAGCTGGTCGGGAGGGAATACTGGGCTACTGATCCTCAATCAGCAGATTAAACAGCTCCATCTCGGGGAGGAAGCAGGTCAGCAAGAATCAGAAAAGGTAAAACGGTTGCAAGACTCTCAGAGATAAATCACAAGGACATGTACGCCTGGGGGATGCGGCATCAAAGCTGGGTCCGGCAGACCGTCCCAGGCGATCGTGGCAAACTCTTAGCGCTGGAGTTCAGGGAGATACCTCCAAGGTGATGTCCCCCCCCCCCCCCAGCCCTAACACACAAAGCCCAAGGCCAAAAGGGCACCCAAGCAGCGTCATGACCTGCTCCGTGCCTCCATGTCAGGTCTCTGCCGGGCCACGACCTGCCATCTGTTTTTTGTACCAGAATCAGCAGCTGGTCCCGGGAGGAGCGATCGCCGGCACGCCGCTCCAGCGAGCAGGGTCCACAGTGCCTCATCCCCGGTACTGCGCATCGGGCAACGCAAAGAGGTAAGCGAAAATGTAAATATTTACCCAAATCAGGCAGAATTTGCAGCCAAGTGGACGCCCTGGCTGCATCTCCAGTAAGGAGTGATGGACAGAGCCTTCAAACCCACCAAAGCATTTCAGCAGAAGCCTTTTTAGATAATTAAGAGCTCGCTGAAGCTTTAAAATGGATCGCGTGTAATGGTCCGGCAACTAATGAGGAGCAGTACAGGGAACTCGGAATATGGAATTTGTTATTTTAAAGCTTTTGTGAATTTTCTTAGAAGCTCAGCTGTCTGTAATACTGTTAGTGCAGAGCCTGGACACTGTCCTGCGTGGACACCGAACACGGACTTCTACATCAAACAAGTCTGTGTGGCGAGAAACTTCACCTCAAACGGCACCTGATTAAGAGGAATTGAGTGACGTCCCCACAAACACTGGACCACTAAACAGTACATGAACACAGCCAACAGTCACTGCCAGGGTACGCAAATGCTACATGTGTTTAATGGAGGACAACCTGACCGAGATAACGGAAGTAACCAGACTGCTGAGTAAAATGTAAATCATGTTGTTTTAATGCAGTTTCTTTAACTCAATGGTGAATAAAACCCGAAAGCATCTTGCATCATGGGCACGCGGTCAACCGCACTCAACAGCGGCCTGTTTGAAAAAGGTTAATGGCTCACAGGAGGATGCTGCCGGACATGGTTTTCTTTAAAAACGGACCAGTGAGCTCGGACACTTAGTGTGCATTAGCGCAAGTCATTAGGGCTGCCTGCGCAGACCCTGCCATTCCTCCTCTCTCATTCTTCTTCTATGCCGGGAGGCACATTTTCTGCTGTGGCCGGAGCAGTGACATCAAAATTACTTGAGCGATGACATCAGAGCGACCTGAGAGTGACATCACAGTGAAGGAGAAACCTGGCGAATGACATGGATTTGCTAGCTTTACCCCCAATGGAGTGATCAGGAGAACCACGCACATATTAAAATTACTTTTTCCCCTAATTTTGCTATTTTTTGCATAATTATTAATTTGCCTTATGGCAATAAAGGTCCTTTAATACTCCTCAAAATCAGACTGCATCACACTTTTCGGCATTCAGAAAAGCACAGACTGGTCAATGACATTGAAGGTGACCGAGGCACCCCATACTGATCTTCTGAGGTGAACTGCACTTTTGAGAATCACCCCAGGGCGACCTTCTTGTGACATAAATTGCCCCTCACCTCCACGCCCACCCACACCCCGCGTTCCATTACTGAGCCTCTACAAACCTTGACGAAGGGTCAGTAACCCAGGTGGTGCTGTCCTCCGCCCATCGGCCTCCACCCATCACCCGTCACACCCACAGAGATCCATCCGGCGTGGCCGCCAGGTCTAGGCTCTCATGAAACTTTAAGCAGCATATGAACAAGCCAGCGCTTGTCTGCAAACCCAGAACCGTATCGGTTACCTGCCCCCCCCCCATCTCTTGACTTACCCCCCAACAAGACAGCTGTTATACCCCAGAGAAAACACACTTCGCCCCCGGGGCACTTCACTGCGCAGGTTCACCCAGGCTGAAGCCCAGGGGCCTCAACTAACTTGCTTGTATAATTGTAAACCCCCTTCCCCCGGTCGACACCTACACCATCATAGAGAAAACTGGGGGGGGGGGGGGGGGGGAGTCGCTGACCATGTCAATGTACCTTAAAGTGTAAGAGAGAGCTGGAAATTGCCCAACACACACACACACACAGATCTCACTCACCTGTACTTCATGCTGCTGTGCCTCCCAATGGCCTCCTTCATGTGGGCATGCCCCTGTGGGGCGACGCGTGAGCCGCCCATCGCCCTCGCCTTGGTCTGCCCCTGCGCCAGGTAGTGGGCATTGGAGCCCTGACCCCCGCCCCCTGTGCCGGAGCAGCCGGTCGGGGGACCGGTGCGTACGCTACACAGCCGGTCCTCGCTGCTGCGGCTCTTCAGGTTGTGCTCTGTGCAGGCGATGGACACCTGCATGATGGCCCCCCGTCTGTGCGCCTATCTCCAGGTAATCAGCTGCCGTGCTCGTTCCGAGCCTGGTTGTGTGGTATGCAAGCTCCCCTCCTGTATGCAGCCTACAGGTGCTGAGCCCTTAACCAGCAGGTCTCCAGATGTCCCAGCAGGTACGCCTCTCTACAGCGGTACAACACCAGATCCTCCCCCCCCCCCCCACCTTGACACTAGGCTTTAGAGGGGAAGCAGTGGTCTCACAGATAGTCTACCGAGCCCACAGAACATTGGTACTTCAGCTCAACTGGGACAGATGTCCATAAACCACTGGATGTCAGCTTGATAGCAGCGTTCACAGACATGCAGGACACACGCACGTACTTATCTGCGCGAACATCGCGGCCATTTGAACGGCACGCAGGCTGGCTCAGTGCTCTGAGACCCGGCCGACCGAGTCGCGATCTTCCGATTCCCACTTCACGGACCCGGCTACTGAAGCTCTCCCGCGCCTCCGCTCTCTCCCATCTCGGATCGCCGGGTTTTCCCGGCTGCACAAGACGCAGGTCCGGGACTTGCGCTGGCTGCACAGGCGATACGCGCAAAAAGGCGCCCACAGCCCCGACTACTCAGTCTCGTCCGCTAGAAACGGCGGCCGCCACAGAGGCACAAGTCATTTTTTTATTACTCCCATTAATTAGCGGCATCACCCAGTCAGCAATTCGAAGCACTGAGAGAGTTCAATCCATCGCACTCCCCATAGCTCCCAGACACTAAGCAGGACGAGCAAGCTGACTTAACAACAGTCACGGTAAAACTGAATGAATTAATGATTCATGTTGTTGCTCACGCAACCTTAATTGCCTTGGTGTCCCTATTGATTCCCGTTCGTCTCCCCCTTCGCCCATGGAAAGCCTTTTAGTTTTATTGCGCCAGTGAACAGTTGACGCTCTTCACTCGGCAAAAATAAGCTCAGACGCGATCGCGAAAATTGCATTGTCTATAATGTGGGGAAAAACAGCCACCAGCTTTGCTTTCCTGCCCCTACTCACGCTTACTGTCTGACGCCTTAAAATCAACACCGACGCGCTACTGTACCGTAAGTTTAAACACACACACATAAAATCAGAGCACCTAGTATCCAGTATGGAGATCAGTGAGATGCTTCCTTCGCTCTGGATGTGCCCGGGGGGGGGGGGGGAGCTCGCCGCTGCTCCTCCCTTCCACCAAGCGAGCCTCACACATACGCGCAAGCCGCACCGCTCTCGGCAGCGACTTCTCCTGATTAAATTGACCTTTTGCGAGAATGACAACTGCCATTCAGCCATCAATCCAGCATCTACGAATCCTCCCAGCTAACCTTATCCGAGGCTCACTTCACCTCACCTCTCACCACCTACGTACCCCTCCACCTCCCATTTTTCCTTTCTCGTTCCCACCACCAATTCGCCTGCATGCATGGAAACGCAAGTATGCGGTAGAGCTCCACTTATCCCACCTCAGCTGAGGGAATGAGCTTATGGAGGCCATGCCTCGTTTTTCCTGCCCGTAAAAAAAGTAAACGCAACACCAACTTTAACTCTCTTAACTGTCCACCCCTTATACAGCTGAGAAGTACGGCGCCTGAATATGTGTAATTCGGAAACCCCTGCCAATATACCCTGCAACTTGCCTCGTTGTTGACCGTGCAAATGGTCCGAATGGTTCGGGGGAACGTGGAAAAATCGCTCAACACCGAAAAGCACTTAAAGGAAGTTTACTGTGTCTTTCTAAAAAGTAAAAACCCTCCTCACGATAATGTAGATCGCCATACAATTAATCGCACATACCTGGTAATAACTATATGCAAGTTTTATAAAAAGATAAACAGAAAAACTGCGTTTTTAAGCTACCCTATTATAAAAAATGTACCAATTCATACACTTGTTACCTACTACATCGGTATTTTACTGTATTCCCCTCCTGTACTATAAAATCTATAATTAATCCATTATATTATGTAATTATGTAATGTTTAGTATTTTACAAGCAGCAAGACCAGTGTCACTAGATGAAGACTGATTAAACACTCGAAAAAGTCACAATAGACATACTACTGCGTTATTATTGCGTACATTTATTAGTCTTCAACAACATGTACGCATTACAGAGTAAAGGTAATCTTGTCTTGAGAAACTCGGGGCAAAACGGCTGGTGTCAGAACAACACAGAACACAATCTCTGGGCAATTGAGAAATGCCAAGTGCAGATACCACTGGCGGGAAACCAGCAAGACGAACACAGTGTGAATTTGCAGACAACGCACACACACTGACTCGCACATAGTCGGGGTATGAATCAAACTCATAACCCTGGAGGTTCGAGATTTTATATATGCATAGCTATGAAATGCATTTAGATTGCGTGTTTAAACCACTCATTAAATCACTGAACACTGGATATGTGTGTGTATGTATACATACATTCAGTGTATACCATCCATAAATTTGTGGTTCAGTGTCATTCCGTCCGCTGTGTTTTGTAATAAATCGCCAAACACTTTTATCTGTAAAATCTATCAGTAACACATGCATAAAAGCCCAAGCCAGTGCACAGAATGGGATTATGTGTGAAGCAGCAGCTTCAGCGAGAGATAAAGGTACAAGATGCATCCTGACGTAGGGTCTCCAGAGGGCTCCACTGGCCATTTGCATGCATTTGGGAACGATACTTGACAAAGGAGACTGGCTGATGGAGGTCAGGGGCTTGTGGAGAGGTTTCTTTCAATCTGTGGTTGCAGTATGGACAACGATGGGGCTGTTGAGAGGGAAGCAGGGAAAAGGAACTAAAACATTGATGAACAAGTAGCTGGAAAAGCCATTTCAGCCCAAGGACCCTCCTCATGATGTCCGCTACAGAGAAGTCCCACCTGAAACATAAGGAGAAAACATCCAGGAACCTACTCAGGCTGTGTAAGACAACGCTAAGAGGTGGAGTGTGTATGTGTGTGTGTGTGTGGTCCAGGTATAAATTACATCGTGGGGAACAAATGTCCCTACAATGTGATAAAAACCTTTTATTTTGACATTGTGGGGACCCTTTTTTTCAGTCCCCACAGGGAGAAATTCAATTTTATTAAAATCTATGACTGCAGTCAAAAAGTAAAATGTAAAAAGTCTTGTATTTTGTTTGGTTATGTATGGTTAAGGTTAGGGCTGGGTGGGGGTTAAGGGTGTTATGTTGGGATTATAGTTTTTCCCCATATAAATGAATAGAGAGTCCCCACAATGATATGAGTACAGGTCTGTGTGTGTGTGTGTGTAGTGTGTGTGAAGCGGTGAGACCGAGCTTCAGAGACAGATGGCTGATGTTTTATTAAGGCTAAGGGAGATGACATCCAGCTCATGTCCCACATGGGGTCACCTGTCAAGCGGGTCACTGTCTCCACCAGTCAGGATCTGATTCTCCCAGACAGCAAGGTACAGACCTCCTACCCCCCCAAAGACACACGCACAGGTACTTTCCAGTGGTGGTTACGTCTGAGGAGATCAGATCACAAGAATAGGGTCACAGAGGAACATGGGGGATCTTGTGCTGGCATGTCAATAGTTGTATTTCTTAGATATGCATAGGTTATGCAGTGAAATGCAGCATGGATGTGAGGTTTGGCTGTTGGACCATCGTTCTTTGTTTGGGAGACAATTCAGCCACATGCACTAAGCATTAAAGGGTTGGACATGTTAGCTGTGATGTCTTCCATGTTGACATAATAGTTTCTGTCCTGAACACATTTTGGCTGAATGCAGTAGGTCATGACCACAATGGCCAGAATGAGAGTGCTCATGGATGTTTCTGGGTGTGTGTGTCCGGAGGATTGAATGGGGGGGGGGGGGGGGGGGCATATTGGGGGGGGGGGTAAAGGGGGTCACTCCCATTAAATCTGAGGGGGAGGGGCCCCCCCCACATTAAATAATTTTTCATTTGAAAAAAAAAAAAAAATTTTTGTTTTATTCCA
>JAODKE010000002.1:11441112-11458222 GCA_026779605.1 Mormyrus hasselquistii
CGGAGGTAGCAGACTGATGAGTGTGAGGCGGTGTGTTCAAGAGAGAGGCAGTTAGAGCCGGAGGTAGCAGACTGATGAGTGTGAGGCGGTGTGTTCAAGAGAGAGGCAGTTAGAGCCGGAGGTAGCAGACTGATGTGAGGGACTCCACCAGCCAGTTCCACTTAAGTTATAGACCTGGATTAAACACTGTGCTATTATGCTCAAATTGGAACTTTCTGCAGATACAAATAACATAAACATAAAATCACAAACATAAAATTTATCTAAGTGTCTTATCATTATTTATTTCTCTTTACCTTGATTGACTTGAAGGCTTAGATTAAATAAAAGGACTTATGCAGGGGCACAAGATTAAGGTAGCTACGGCATGCATCCATAGGAAAATCTCAAAATCATCATCATCTTCATACTTTCCGTGGTGAGGGTCCAAGTGGCGGCTTGCCAGGCAGGTCAGACCAGATGTTCTCCAAGGGCAGCTGGGAGATGACATCATAACAGTGTGTCCTGACTCTGCCCTGGGGCCTCCACCCAGTGACACGCGCCAAGAGAGAACATCGATTTATATGCAGCACTGAGAAGAAGGGAGAATTGGGATTAAGGAGGTTCATCCCCCTGAATCTGACCATGTCCCTCATCATATCTCACAAGCCTATAAGCAGGTGTTCAGCCAACCATGGCTCTCAGCCTGCACACCTTCTATTATCCTCTGCTCTTCCCCCTGATAAACTTCAGCCTCCTCTACCTTGCTCGTCTGGTGCTCTCTTTGTTCAGCCTTACAACCCGGACTGCTTTACAAATGCAGAAGTAGCCTTTCGTTGCAATGTTAAAATAATGACTTTCAAAAAATGTATTTTATCTTTCTGCAGGAACCTAAGTCGTCACTGGGCTGCAATTACAAATACTCACCACTAGGGGGTGTGAAAGCACTAAACGCCAGATAGACCTCAGAATTCCCAGAACCTAGCAACCAAAATAAGATGAAACCATAAATGAGGGTTATGAGGTATATTGTACGATGATGATTCTGTATGATTCCTTAGGGCCATGCGGGGCAGATATAGCTGCTCAGAGTGAAATTCTGCATGAGTGACTTTGATTTTCTCAGTGACTTTGCGCAAAAAGGGTGATTGTTTCAGCGAGAATTCCATCGGCTGATGTAGAGCAATGATTGTGGAGATGTTGGCAGGGATATTCTGAAGGGAAGACAGGGGGACGTGCACACACCTTGATCGTGATGTGTCTGCATTGGTTTGAGGTACAAGGATGCAAGACGAGCGGCTCTGCATCCGTTGACTGCAAACACAACCTCAGGCATCGGCGAGCAGTTCCAGTAAGTACCATCTGTTGAGTATTTTGCGGGGGAGTCGCAATGGTCAGGTTGCAGTGGGTAAAGCCTTTTATTACTAGTAAGAATGCACTTTTGTGCATAAAGTGGTGAAAAGACCAAAGACAGCGGTCTACTGAGAAATGGAAAAACGCCCAAACGCTTACAACACGCAGATGAGTACATACTCGCTGCACGCCAGGGAACCCTCCAGATTCAAACCCTTGTTTCTGACTGTGAATGGGCTCTGGCAGCATGGTTATGCTCTGGGGTACATTTTCCTGGCATGGTTTAGCTCTATTCAAACCATTACAAGAAAAAAATTATGTAAACATGCACAAAGTCATTCCACTGTAAGTTCATGTTTATTATATGGGATCGTCCACACTCAAATTTCCCCCGTACACTGTGCACGTGGGGCAAATGAATATCTATGGATGGAAGCCCATTCTTCATGACTGCGATATCGACAGCCCATACGTGGCCCCTACACTGTCTGATGAGCATGAAAACGTTGTAAACAATATGCCCTAACCTTCCCACTCACCAGATCCCAACCGAATCGAGAACAAAAGGAAAATTCTCAACAAAACACAAAAAATGTGCCAGACTCTCTGCCATGGTGCGCTGAAGCTGTGCTGGTGTCCTCTAGTAGTTTACTGACCTATTTCTATAGAAACAGTTCTAGAGAGATGTAATGTTAGTCTTGTATCTTTGTGCCATTTTCTTCTTGTTACTTTGTGCCAGTTCGCTTTGCAGTGAACAGCTGGTAAACTCCAGTGTTATGAGATTGCTGGGTCTCAGAGTGGAATAGTCCATTACGGCTGGAATGGAGGCAACTTTGTCCGCCTTCAAAACTGTCACCAAAAATGCAAACAACATACACTTTGCTATCATTTAAATGATCGTATTATGTTATATTCCTAAATATAACTTCTGGAAGTTCTTCCTTCATGGGGCCCCTAATTTTCGAGGGGCCCAGGAGGTTACCTACCCTTGCCCTTTGGTTAGTCCGCCCCTGCTTGTCAGTCAAGCTCTGATTATAAACCAAAAGACCAGCCTTGGTTCTGGAGACCCTCGCATGTTCCACGACTTCTAAAAATGACTGGTGTGCGTCTGCATGAGCATGGCTTTGTGCTGATGCATGTTCATACATCTTGACACACGCGCTTGGTTTCTATTGATGAATACACAGTACGCCGAGTGTTAAATGACATTAATCTGATATTCCCCACTCCGTCATGGGACCCACGGGAAAGCAAAAATCCCTGATATACATCTGCCACACGTATAAACTTGGGCTAGGTGGAAAGGAGTAATTTCACATTTACGTTTTTTCATCCTTCAATGACTAAAGATATATGAAGAAGTGGATACAACACGATTTTTTTGTCGTAACAACTGGACAGTACAGAAAAAAGAGACGGTTTCATAGCAAAGGACACATTTGTCCAATAGCCAAACTTTGGAGCTGATGTCATGAGGTAGCTGATCCTAGTTGATCCTTAAAATCCTTGTGAATGTTTATGTGATAAAGTGGCTCTAAAAGATACAATGCAATAAACGGGCGAAACATTCTTTGTACGACTATCACCTTGGTAGCCACTAGAGGTGTTATTCGAAGTAAAACGTATAACAGTATGAACAGAAATTTCTTACTAAACTCGTTTACATGGTTCCGGTATTTCTTACTGCTTAAGTTGGAGGTCAAAATTTAAAGCACTTAAGTAATTAAAGAAAACAGATTAATTTAAAAATACATGTTAAACTATGGCTAAATTAGAGACTCCTTTTTCAGTTGTATTTTCCCTATCCTCTGTATTTTAAAGTTTGGTGACTTCTCGTGACATCTCTCAATTCTCATTTCATTCACTGTCATTTAGTTTATATATTGCCATTTTGTGACATTAAACTGACAGCCCGCAACGCTCTGGGGTGTCAGTCTCGCTTTCCAGCGGCCGCTTTCCTCCTCCCCCCACCACAATCCAGTGACGCCGGGTCGGGGAAGAAGATGGCGGCGTGCGAGCAGGCGGAAGGTGAGGGAGGGTTCCCGGCTGCACTGCCTTTCGGGCTTGCTTGGCTTTCCTTTCGCTGTCCGACCCCTTAATAGCGAGGGTCTGGTGGTTTTACCTTTGCGTTACCGGCTATGCAATTTTACCGTCGATTCGCGACACTTTGACGGAGGATCGCTGCCTATGCACCGTGGTCATATAGCCGGTTTAATATTGAAATATGATCGATATAAGTCGGGTGCAATATCGATCCTTTTAAGCAGCACTGACAGACGGCCGGCAGGGTCCGGTGCTGTATGCTTTGGTGCCTGATCCGATCGCTCACAGTCTTGCTGGATAGTCAGTTAATATAGTCTGTGGTTTGTGTCATTGCGTCCCCGGACGTGGTTGGTTGGTTGATCGAGTAACCAGCGGCGGCGGGGCCCTGGCTGAGGGCACGAGGTACTGAGCACGGAGCCGGCGAACCGCCGCGCTGCAGCCTGTTAACAATCACCAGCTTGACAGTGTCCCAGCAAAGAAATACCAACTACCACTGGCCCACTGACGCATTTAACAAGTTGTTTTAATACCATAAGTCCATTCTGCTGTGTAACCCTATTTTCCACCTAATACCAAACTTATTTCTGTAATTCCCCCTGACCAGCACAGTCTTACAGCTGCGTTTCTAATTAAAATTGGAGTAAATGAAACACTTACTTGATCATTTAAATGTAATATATATTTTAGATGTTTCTAAGTTTATTTCTTTTTTACAGTTTGTTTTCGACAGGCATTAAAGCAGTCCCTGCTGACTTTTATATAAACAATCGCGTTCTAGTTAAAAATAGTGAATAATAAATTGATGATGTAAAACGTTTGTTCGGGGCCTGTCTTGCTTAATTAATTTATTGTCTGTAAGATGCTTGGAGAAAATTGCTTTTCAATTTCATAAATGGAAACGTCTTTAATAATTATTAAAACATTTATATACATATAAATTATATGTATATTAATTGTTTGCCTTTTTGCAGGATTTCAGATATTGTCGCGTCTGGGTGAACACCTGCTTATAGGTTTGTGAGATATGATGAGGGACATGATCAGCAGATGATTATCTGAAAGTAGAGTTATTATACTGACCAATAAACTAGGAATGTACAAATTTTAAAAAACCGTAATCTTTCAGTGTGCGTGACTAAACAGCTTTCTGCATATAGCTGTATGCCCACACCACGTCTGGGGCCAGTTTTTATTACCATGCTTGTTTTATTGCGTTTTGAAATTTCGCAGTATTTAGTTACGTTCACAATGTTTAGTTACGTTTTATGAAAGTCGCTACGCTGAGCTGGTTCACCAATGGTGTTAATGCGTATCATGTACGTGTCACTTGTGATTGGGACTGTTGGATTTGCTTCTGTTTTTCCTACAGCGGGAGTATAGATTAAGCGGTAGCATCGATTGGGTAGTCTGTATCTTGCTTTCTCAGGTTCCATGTCCAGAGAATTGGCTTCCTAGGAAGGATAATCTAATTGATTGTCTGTGTTGTCTGTGACATGTCGCGATGTCGGATAACAGACAGCTTGGCACAGACGGAACTGTCACCGTGCTGTAACACGAACCAGGCGGTGCGACAGTAGGAGGCTGGTTCCGCTTTGGTTCCTTAATGACATCACCGCTGAGACTCTCCCAGCCCATCCATGTGTTCATTATCGTCCATTTCCAGCACACCTGATGTAACTAATTATGAACCTGGAGATTACTTCATTAGTTTAATTACCTGGTGGTGGAACAGAGCAAATATACTGTGGGTTCTGAGGGGAGGGGGGGGGCACTGGTGTATATGTTGAAGTGTATGTTGTTATATTCAAGTGTGAAATTTCCCCTTTGGCATCTTTCTTTTGATTGGTCGTCTTTTTGTGCACAGGGACGTTTCATGTTTAGGTGTATTTCTCAGCCTAGTTGATAGCTACCTGTCAATACACTGTTCTGTTTCTCCACTTCAGATCTGAGAGCAGTTCAGATCAGCCTGAAAGACATGCATTGCATTACCGCACTTCGTCAATGAGATGCCCTCGCGCAGAACAGCACTGAATGATTTGGGGGGATAATGTTGTCTCTAGACAACCAATTGGGACTCGGAGTGATTGTTTTGGCTGTATTTTGAAAGGCTTTTACGAAAACAAGACTTGTCATACGTGGTGGGGGATCGATCCGTGCATAAATGCCAGCAGATGTTATTAAATTTGTTCTGCTGAAATGTACTACAACAATGACAAGAAAATCCCACATGTAAGATATGCCTGACTGGGATTTCATGTTGTGTTGTTTGGTCTGTCTCTTCAGATGTGTTTTTGCAGACACAGAACGATTTTCAAAGGCTGAGCTGCAAATCCCAAACAGGCATGGTGTTAATGAATGAGCCTCCAAATGACTGTCATCATTTATGCAATCTGTCCTTCACGAAGTGATCTGTTCCTCCTCTTTCATACTCTAAATGCGAAGACGTTAACAAGACATTCTCGGCGTCCCCTGTTACCTTTAATAGTGGATAAGCTGTAGCAGACATGATGTTTACATCCTTAGTTCATTTCGGAAACCTGTAAAATTGACCGTCCAGAACCAGGTACTGCAGAAGGTCTGCTGTCACCCCTGTGTTCCACCAAAATCCAGGCTAACTATTCAGTTATTTCAGGCATGTTTTTCTAACTTTAGTTTACATAAGAACATAAGAACTATACAAACGGGAGGAGGCCATTCGGCCCATCAAGCTCGCTTGGGGAGAACTTAACTAATAGCTCAGAGTTGTTAAAATCTTATCTAGCTCTGATTTAAACGAACCTAAGGATTCAGCTTGCACTACGTTTTCAGGAAGACTATTCCATACTCTGACTACATGCTGCGTAACAAGGACCAGAACTTTGGCCCATCAGAACTCCATGGTTCCACTGATTCTCATGGGAACTGCATTAAGCTTTGATGCGACTCACTTTTAAGGGTGAATTTTAAATTTTATTTTGTTAGTGCACTGGATCCAAACCCTGACAGGTCCTAAATATTACAGGATGCCTAGAGGATAGTAGGAGACAAAAACTCCTTCATTCATAAGCAGTGGGCATGTCAGACCAAGCATAGGAAGGTTTTTTTGCATATGGGGTTAGCGTTTATTAGTTCTTACAGCGCCCCCTTCAGGCCATGTCTAGAACAGAGACATAACCCAGTTCCCAAAGCCCAGGTACCAGTCCTCTCAAAAGTTGATTGAAAGTTCTTCACGTCTCTGAGAAATACTTCCCAATCTTCAGCTGATAAAGGGTTTTGTGCATGATGACTTTTCCATGTTTCCTTGGACTGAAGAGTCTCATTAGGATTTTTCGCTTCCCACAAAGGAACAATGCGTAGGATGTCATCAGACGGCCGATACATTGTAACATGCCAGAACCTCCTTGGAGACAGAGCTGGTCTGGGGTAGATCCAGCTCTTAAAAACATGATGTGGTTGTGTATCCACATAAAAGCCACACTGTTCCAAAGTAGTTTATTAATTAAAGTCTAGGGAGGAACAAAAACAGATTAGGCTCTGTTATGGCAAGCATCACCATTTGCATGTGGTTTGGCTTAAAGCCCTTATTACCGACCCCCTGTGCACTTTATGGATTTCTCAATATGAGCAATAAAATGTACTTTTAAGGACTTGACTCAATTCCTTTAGCCATGTCGTTTTTAAAATAGTTTGTATGTGCAGTTTTGCATCTGCGGTGTTCCTTATTAAAATCCACTGGGGACTGTTTGAAGATGGGCTTCTGTCAAGATCGTTTAGCATGGGGGTTCGAAAATGCAAGTAGCTGATCGGGCCGAGAAGATGAATGATTTCCACAGCGGGTCTAGTCCTGAACTTTAACGAGAGAACGTGGGATGTTGTGGTTGTCCGTGTGCATGCATGTGTCTGTCCGCGCACGAAGGGGGTGTTTCTTGCCGTACGTATTTTACCTGACGGTGTGCTGCAAGAGATTTTGGGCCCCACGAAAGAATATCTCATTGGCTCTCTGACCCAGACCGATCCAGTTATGTTCTAAATTTGTAGACCCCCTGTCACTCAGAGCCCCTTAGAAACATCCTAACTTTATTTCCCCCTGCTAACAAATTTATTTTATGTAGGTTTCAGGTCTAGATGCTGGACCGTGTCTGTATAGACGGTGTACTATGGTCCACCTAGACCCCCTTCCCCTTTTCCATATCCTGCTCCTCCCAGTGAGTCAATCTTATCTCCTTTGCTGCTTTTTCAAATGCATTTACTTTCCAAATGTGTGATTTTTTTTTTTTTTTTTTTTTCTTTCCATTCTGGCAGCAGAGCCCCAGAGCCTTTGATAGCTGTTAACAGTGTAAATGTTCCTTTTGCTTTTAGGGACAGTGAAAGCATCACCTGGTGTTGGTTTGCTCACATTATACCAGCTGTAGTTCTGCTCTGTCTCGTGTGAGTGGGAGACCTCCTTCTACTGGGGATTGTCTGTGCTCCTGTTCACAGTTTCACTGGCGAATGGACTTTGTGAGAATGCATGCACACGAGATTAGTTCACATATGGGTTTACATGTGTACTAGAGTGGAATTCGGATGATATCAGAATAGATTTACTTAAATATTCTAATACAAGCATGTATGCATATGTGTATGAAAATATATATATATATATATACACACACACACACACACACACACACACACACACACACACACACAGTGTGTGTCAATGTGTGTGTGTGTCTCATTTTTAGGGCTCCCATCACAAGTATGGAAAATCATTTGATTGGTTTGGGTTGAGTGCCCAATATGATGTTTTGATGGGGTCCAAAAGCTCTAGCAGTACACCTGTTTATATGTGAAGACTGTGAGATAATTCAGGTTTGAATAAGTAGTTTTTTTTCTGGAATGTTCCATGGGGTTATTGAGGCTGGCATGTCTCAGGGGTATTAGATTGTGAATCCTGATGGTATTTGTCACCTTCTGTGTCATTCAGTGTCAGCTTGTGGTCTCTTCTGGAATGTGTGACTGCCCCCTGCTGACCGGAGGAGCTGTGTCCTGCTGGAAGCTCCACCATGAACAATAAGGAGGGTCCGCCGGAGCGTGATGAGAGAGCCAGTCGCCATCCTGGTGAGAGAGCGGCTGTTGGTGGAGCTCAGTTTACAGAAAATGACTGTGTGTAACAGCGTGAGCAATGTAACAATACCGGGCGCTTTGTAATATTTTGCAACAATGTGAACAATATAACAACATTGTAATAATTTGTAACAGTATATTACAGCATGATCAGTGTAATAGTGCCCCTGTCTTTCCTATAAATTGTAACAAAGTCAACAATGCAATATTGCCCTACCCTTTGTGATAAATTGTAACAGTATGTAACAGCCTACGTAATGTAACAATGCCCAATACTTTGTAATAATTTCTAGCAGTTTGTGACTGTATGAACAATGTAACAATGTCCAGAATGTTTAAATAAATTTCAACAATTTGTAACATGGCAAGTTGCAGTGCAAAACATGTTTTTGTTAATGTGTAACAGTTCTTAATGCCGTGTGACAGTGCAGCACCATTTCAGAATCACTGTCTTCCTCTTTGTGCAGATAGTAAGAGCCAGATGAAGGTGTTTCTGCCCAAGAAGCTTCTGGAATGCCTTCCCTGCAGCTCTGCGCTGCCCAAAGAGAGACTGCAGTGGAACACAAATGAGGTGGGGAGGGAAGGGTGATGGAGGGAGGAGGATGAGGGAGATGAAGTACACATGAATGAGCAGGAGGTGAGGAGAGGAGGCACACTGGGATGGAGGGAGAATGTGGGGGGCGGGATCATAAGAGCTTGTTTGAGTAATGACATGAATCCAGAATGACTCTGGTCAGTTTGCAGTTGTGATTATTAGGCATTTTACTTTAATAAGAGGTTTATCCAGAGATGCACCAGTATTGATGACAGAATGATGGAGGAGATGGATCCTGGTCTCTCCGGGTTTCATTTTTTTCTCTTTTTTTAAAGGGAACTTTAAATTAGAAGCTAATTTAAAACCCGGAATCCCAGGGTGTCCAGCTATTTGTCAGCAGAGACCAACATTTTATTGAAATGAAAGGAAAATTGTAATGTCTCCTCTCCCGTTGGAGAAAAAAGCCGGCAGAGCAGAGATGGGAGGTAGGATGGTCACAAAGCACCAGGCGGATTGAAGGATGTCCTCAACTCTGAACAGAACCGCTTGCTTGCAGGAAATCGCGTCCTACCTGATCTCATTTGACAGGCATGAGGAATGGCTCTCAGGCACGCTCAAGACCAGGTGAATTCCTCATATTCCAATAGTCCATGACATGTCAGCAGGTGTCTTAGAACGGACCTCTCGTGTCGCACATTATTTGCATGTGTGGTCATCATGTTCTGGTTGCATGTGACTGTATAGGATGCATGTGGAATAACACGTAGTCCTGATTACAGAAAGCCCACCAATGCAGAGATAGAATCTGATGTATTATGCAATTCATGTAAACCCCCTACCATTATCCCCCCCCCGACCCTTTGCCAGGCCCATCAATGGATCCATGATACTTTACAACAGAAAGAAAGTGAAGTACCGGAAGGACGGGTATTGCTGGAAGAAGAGGAAAGACGGGAAGACAACAAGAGAAGATCACATGAAACTGAAGGTGCATGGCATTGAGGTGAGTGCCCCCTGCTGGACAATAAGTTATATTTTCAAGACCAGTCTCATTTGAATATATTATTTGAAATACTTTGGACTTGTAACAGTTCAGCTGTGTGTTAACAGTCCTAGAGCTCCCCAGAACATTGTTTACATTTCAATAGCTGTGTTTCCATTAAAGTTTTACGCAAATTCTAAATGAATTTTCAATAAGGCGACAAAGTAAAATTTCGAATTACTAGATGCTGTGTGAATGATACTTGCCATTTATCATTCCGTGAGGTCTCGCGCTTCGCCATGGAACGGGCATTCCACAAGCTTGGTAGCTCTAGAAGAATTAATTGTTATGTCCTACATATCCACTCATTTGCAAATTCTGTTTCCACTGCAGTTCTGCGAATTGCTTTCTTCCTTAAAAAAGTCCCTCAAGCAAATGCACATTTTTTTTTTCTCATAATTATTTGAGGGTTTTTTCCACACTTGAATGTTTATATTAGCAGAGCTTCAGTTTAAATCTTCAAAATGTGCAAAAAGTAGATAAACAGAACTGCCGCTAAGGACTGTGGGCCACCAGTCTCACCTGTCTATCTTGTCTCCCACTGCAGTGTCTGTATGGTTGCTACGTCCATTCCTCCGTAGTCCCCACATTCCACAGGAGGTGCTACTGGCTGCTTCAGGTGGGGACTGGAGTCTTGTTTTACCTGGCAGGTCTGAGTATTTCCCGGGGCCCTTCTCTCCGTAGCCTCTGTGGGCCTTAACCTCCAGCTCCAGGCGTGCTGTGTGCTGGCTGACCTGCACTGTGACTCCAAGATGCTCTCATCTCTCTGTGTGTCTCATAGAGAGCAAGATGGGGCAAGTGAAAAGTGAATCTCCCCACAGGGATCAATAAAGTATCAGTAGTCTATTCTGTTTTATGTCTCAAGCAAATGCACTGTGCTTGTTAGCTGTTCTCACACGTGCAGGTAGACCTGCTACCTTCTTTGCAGATCATTTAACAATCGGCTGCCAAATTTACTCTTTTTTTTTATAAATACATGTAATTGGATGTTATCACATAAACAGAATCTTGTGGCTGAGCTATTGACGGTCATGTGACTTTGCGTACATGCATCTGGGTCTCACCATTGCCCCCCCAGAACCCGGACATGGTGCTGGTGCACTACCTGAATGTGCTCTCCCTGGAGGATTGTGGGACTGCTTTGCCCTGCACGCCTGCGGACTGGCGGGACAGTCCCCGCTGGACCCAGCAAGAGCTCCTCTCTCAGCTCAAACCCATGTGTGAGCTTTATTCTTATGATTTATTTTATCATTCTGCCCCCCCACACACACACACACTTCCTCACCTACCACCCTCCAGTGCTGCTCATCGCCCCCCTCCCTGTCTCTCTGCTTCAGTCCATGGTGTCAGGTGGTCCTGCAGAGCTAGGCCTAACGAGGTCTCCGTAGAGCGGCTGGCGCAGAGCATCCTGGACAGTCAGCAGACCAAACCCAAACCCCGCACTCATGCCTGCCTCTGCAGCCCCTCGACGGGTGAGGGGTCCTGAAGTTCGAGGTCCTGGGGTTTGGAGTGGAGACAACATACAGTATGCACAGCGGGGAGGGCGGAAGAGATGCCAAAAGCCTTTGCTCTCCACCATGTAATAGTCATACGCCCGCTGTGAGATGTGCAAAATCATATGACTTAGGACCTAGAGGGTTCAAAGGGAATCAAAACCATACAAATGTAACAGAAATATTAAAGGACCCATCTTGGTGGGTGGAAAAAATTGATGTCAGCGGCGAAATGAGACACATCTGTGAGGTCTTGGGTCTGGCATGTAGATTCAGGGTGGAAACAAACAGATCGCTGCAGCTGTAATTCACGCCTGTTACAGTCATTTTCCTCGTCTTTTCCCCGCAGCGGGGGGTAACATTCCTCACTGCTGCAACGGCACCAAGCACCGCATCATCTCCCCAAAGCTTCCAGCCCAACCTGCCTCCCACCCGGGCCCGACAGACGTCCAGAACCTGGCGTCAGTCACAGGGGGTGGCCCAGAGAGCGGAGGCAAGGCGGGGGCAAGTGGTGGTATAGAGGGAGGTATAAAGTGTTCCACGCCTGCTCCCCAGGTGGGGGGCATCCGGAGTCTGCCAGCAAAGGTGGGGCTTAGCGCCAGCCCCCCCCTGCCCCGGACTGCTGCCTCCCTAAACCTTGGTGGGAGCCACAGCTGCGGTGTTTCTAGCGAGCATCGCAATTTAGCCGCCGTGGGCGTGCCTCAGAGTGCAGTGATCGTCATGACAACTATCAGTAGCGGGGACGACCCCAAGGGCGAGCCCACCTTCAGCGGTTCTGGCGGTGTCCTGTCCCGCCTGTCACTCACCTCCTCTGCTCCCCTGCTGCTCCCCTCTAACTCCCCTCCCCGGGAAGTCGCCTCCCCAGCTCTCACCTCCTCCAAATCCTCTGCAGCTTCCTCTGTAAACCGAATCCCCGTACCAGTGGGAGGTGCTGGTGCACCTGGATGGCCCCCTCCCTCGCAGTCCATTTCTCCCACCCCGGGGGGGGGCACGCTCAGCCTGACACTGCTGCCCAACCCCGTGATCAGGGGCCTCGTCTTGACTAACAGCCTGATATCAGGGTCTGACTCCCCTGGCTCCGCCCTGCCTCCTCCGACTTCCTCACCATCCCACTCATGTCCTCCTCAGAAGTCCCCTCCTCCCCTTGCAGCTCCTCCTCCCCCTCTTCCACCTCCCACAGCTCTGCTTTTCAATCCCGACTCCTTTCTCAACAGCCCCCGGCAAGGGCAGACATACGGGGGCCCCTCCCAGACTGTTGGCCTTTCCCTTCCTCTTTCTCATTCTATGTCTACCTCCTGCTCCTCCGAATCCCTCTCCCCCTCCTTCTCTGTGTCCTCCCTGTCCCCCTCTTCTGCCTTGTCCTCCCTCTCATCGGAAACGGAAAGCAGGAGAAACTCGCTGCCTGAGCCTTGTCCCCAGGCCACCCCTTCCGGTTCCTCTCCTCTCGCCCCTTCCCTGTCTCTTCCTCTGTCCCCTTCTACACCCTCTCTCCTGCCACTATGCCTGGACTCTGCCCTGGGACTGGACACCTTGGATGTGCTGGCGTCCAGTGATGTAGAGGGAGATGACCACCAGCAGGGGGCTCTGCCGGCCGCACCGGCCCCTCCCAGCCTGAAGAGCATGGGTCCATCATGCCTCAGGCCTCCTTCTGGATTCATGCCAAGCCCTGAGATTGGTCAGCTGCCGCCACCTGATCCGGACTCTGCGTGTCTGCGGCCGGCACTGACCTGGCATGCAGAGGGAACCCCGCAACACCTCTGGCTGCGGCACATCTTGCCTGGGAACTCGATACAAGATGGTCACCTCTTTCCATGGCAACCGCAGCTGAGTTATGACCCGGAGCTGAGCCTCGCGCACTCTTCCCCGTCACCAGGATCACTCCAGTTGGAGTGCCACGTGCTAGAGGACGGCGACAAGGGTACGGCTTCCCCAAACCCTTGTGCGCCAGTGAAAGGGGAGCACTCCCGCTGTTCTTCTTCTTCCTCCCCCAGCCTTGATCGCCACAAGCCAGAGGAGACCCCAATGGATACCAACAGCTGTGGGGAGAGTAGCCACACCCATGCATTAGAGGGCCTGGATGTTTTGGCCGCACTCACCGCTCTGGATGGTTCTAGCACTGAGCTTCCCTTCGACAGCCACTTCCCAGACCTGATTTCTCCACTGGTGGGTGAGGACAGATTGCATGATGGGGAGCCAGACAGGGCTGGCCCCATGTACTCGTGTGCCCCGCCTCCCCATCTGACTGAGCTGCACTATGCGGTGCCCCGCCCAGCTGTCTCCCTTTTGCCCTTGCATTCCCGGGTGTCCCTGGGGGCAGAAGTGAGACACCTCAGCACCATCACAGACTTCTCTCCTGAGTGGTCCTACCCGGAGGTGAGCACGGCCGCCCCAGGGCCATTTGCATGGAGTGTTGCTCCTCTTTACCACCTTGTCTTTTTCCAAGCCTTGCTTGTATTCCTTCCTTTGTAAAACGGCCATTTTATCCCCTCCGTTCAAGCAACCCCAGTATCTGAAGAGTGAATTTCCAAAACTCACCCAGTCCGCAGGACACGTTTTCGAGAAAATTTAACAAAAGTTCTTCATTGGATTACATGAGGACTGAACAAGGGTTGGTTCCAATACTATAACCTATGATGGACAAGCCTGACTTTAGGTCAGAAATGGACTGAGTGAGTTTTGAATATTAAAGAGCGATTTCTGATCTTTTTTTGTGCCGCTTGTTTTGCATTAGGTTTCCTACGCATGGTGTTTTATTCCAGACCCTGGACATTCTGGGTGGAAAAGAACCTCTTCAATCTGAATTTTGTATGTGAATGCAAATAATACAATTATGGAATTCTTCAGTGGTCGAGGTCCCACCCCATGGACAAAGTCAAAATCGGCATGAACTTCTTTATAACTGCCTAATCATACTTTCCATTTATTAGGTCATCCATTTTATCATGGTATATTTAATGCAAGACCATTACCGATCCTTTCAAACTGATAAATTTTAAAAGACGCAGTTTTTATTAGTTTTATTCAATTAAAATTTTATTTGTAAAGCCACCATAGTGAAAAGAATCCGTCCTGGCTAAAAAAAAATGTGCTTTTTCGTAGTAATTTCTAATTATTTTTTTTTGCATATTGAAAATTATAAAATAATTATAATTTTATAATTAATGTAATATTTCTGTTGCACAGTTTGCACACTTTTATGCACTTTTATACATTTTACAATTCATTTTTATACTGCTGCTTCTGAGCACCAATCTGCTCTTGACCCCTGCTGCCCCCCCCTAGATAGACAGTTATCCAACGCTCTCAAAACGCTAAGTAAAACATTTCCTCTGCTGGCTTCCTATAATGGTAGTAATATTGCCTGCAGGTTTAGTGACTTACCTTTTAAATTTAATGTACCTGTGGTGTTTATGGTCTCAGAAGTAGATTTTATAACACTGTAAGTCATGCTGTATATGCTCATGTCTCTTTGTAGTAACTGGAGAATATGAAATGCATTCATGCGTGAAAAGTTGCCTATTACCCTCCCAAAACTTGTATTAGATATACGATGTGCATGTAAATAATATCACTAGATCAGTCCTTTGATCGGTGTTCATTTCATTTTCATATTCCCCTGTGTACATGCGTACACTAAATTTATAAGGTCACTGAATGCAAATAAATATGTAATGTCAAGATTGAATTGCACCATATTGTTTGTAAAAGTGTGCATATGTTTTTGTGATGTCATAAACATGGGCCTTTAATGTATGCAGCCGTCTCTGTGTGATGTCATTAACATTTGTTTGGGAGTTGGTGTGTGCAGCTGTGTGTGATGTCATAAAGGCTTGGTTGGAGTATAATCCATGCAGCAGTGCTGTCATCCAGGTTTGGCTAAGTATGTCTTGACCACATGTTTTTCAGGGCGGAGTTAAGGTGTTGATAACGGGGCCGTGGACAGAAACGACAGGACGGTATTCCTGCGTGTTTGACCAGAGTGCCGTCCCTGCATCTCTCATCCAGCCAGGAGTGCTGCGTTGCTACTGTCCAAGTGCGAGCATGTATACATGAGTGTGTACACATGCAGCACACAAGCAAACAGAGGGCTGATTTTTTCACAATCTGCTAAGGATGAACATGACAAGTCTATATATTTGATAATAGCCTGAATTGTAATTTTACCCCCAAAGTTGTTTTTATACATTTCCATCATGTACAACCAAGGAAAATTGAACACAAGTTTTTCACCTTTCAGTGTCTTGAAGTGTGAGCTTTATTGTTGAAAATGTCGCAGAGGAATATGTTTCTAAGCTTAAAATCGATCCTGAGTAAATCAGTGTTTCCCACCCCAGTCCTTGGGGATCCCCAGACAGATCCTGCTTTTGTTCCCTCCCAGCTCCCAGAGGGAGCAAAAACTGGGGGACTGTGTGGCAGAAAGCTGGGTGGGAACAAAATCATGAATCATCTGGAGGTCCCCAAGGACTGGGATGGGAAACGCCGATGCGAATGGCAGCGAAACTCTCACTCGGAATTGTATGAAAGTGCCAGCCAGCTAGAAAAGAAACAAAAAAGAAATTTGGTGTGAGATTCTGCTACATCAAACATGAGGCCGCAATGTACTTTTTTGGGAAATCAGCAGCTTAGGTGATTCAATATTTAAAGAATCACATTTTAATATCTCGCACATGCTTGCCGTTATTGGAAAATATAACCCATCTATTCAGAGAATCATAAAACCAGCGGCAAAAACTGTGAGTCCCGCTTTTAAAGAAAAACAACAATACGGTATTTAGCATTTTGTCCACAAGGGGTGCTGTTGCATAGTTTTGAAATACACCCCTACAGAGATAATCTATTACAAAAGAAGAAAACATTAGGCATCATGATCTAATGGATTTCATGGTTTACGATATATTTATTTTTCTGGCATGTCACGGTGTGAATGCTAACACTCATAGCTAGTAATGGGGAATTTAATCCATCTCTATCCTCCAATCCCAGCTCACGAGGCCGGGCTGGTCACGCTGCACGTCCTGCAGGACACGGACATGCTCTCATCCTCTGTGCTGTTTGAATATCGCGCCCGCAGCACCTCCTCTCTGCCCAGCTCGCAGCCGGACTGGCTATCCCTGGATGGTGAGTGACCACGCCCAGTGGTCCCCTAGTCACTCATGATGTCACCACCTCAGTGGCAAGTTATCAAGCAGAGAAAAGGCTTTTTTGTTTTTAATTTCTGTCAGTTCTTTCATTTCTGACAGAAAACACTTGACTTGGGGGTATAACTGAGTTATTCAGAAATTTATCATGACATAACATGACCTTGCAATGGTTTTTTTGGTGCTTTGAAGTGATAATTTTATACTTTTATGAACAGAGCTACTCAGGAAGTTGATGATAAGAAGGCCTATGATGTCATCTACTTAGACATCCAAAAGGCTTTTGATGTTGTCCCCCACAAGAGACTCCTACTTAAACTCAAAGCGACAGGTATTTTAGGAACTATAGCGACCTGGATTGTTAACTGGTTAACAGATAGGAAGCAGCGAGTAGTTATAAGAGGCACAATGTCACAGTGGGCCTGCGTTCATAGTGGGG
>JAODKE010000002.1:11469436-11481426 GCA_026779605.1 Mormyrus hasselquistii
ACTGGAGGTAAACAAACACCCAGCTCATTCACACCTTCATACACTGGAGGTAAACAAACACCCAGCTCATTCACACCTTCATACACTGGAGGTAAACAAACACCCAGCTCATTCACACCCTCACACACTGGAGGCAAATAAACACCCAACTCTCTCCCACCCTCAAACATTGGAGATACCCAGCTCATTCCCATCCTCATACACTGGACGTAAACACATCTGACACATGGCCATGTACATATGGTTATATTCAGACACAGAACCCCTTAGCTGAGATGCTCATGCGTAAACGAAACACACTCTATGGTGTGGTACTTTGTTTGTCTCTTCTTCCTTCAGGAGTGTGAACTCAGACAGTCTGGACCTGGAGCAGGAGGTGGATCCTCTCAATGTAGACCACTTCTCCTGCACACCCCTGGTGAGGCTGCTGGCTTGGCTAATGCTAATGCTCTGTTTTTCAGCACAACAGTATTTAAGGCTATATTCTGCTTTCATTACAATACTGGCAAGTTTATCCCAATATATCTTATGTGTATATCTCATTTTGATTTAAAAAAGATGTCAGACTTCGAATTTCTCTGCAGCTTAGTGGTTTACATACTTTTTCCCCCATGACCCTGACTAGGATGAATGGATGGACATACCTATTTCCTTTTCTGGTTGTTTATATATAATCAGTATTCCTTTTGTACCTCAGATGTGGGCTTGCGCTCTTGGCCACCAGGGGGCAGCAGTCCTCCTGTATCGCTGGAACAGTCTGGCGCTGGGCATCCCGGACTCCTTGGGGAGGCTGCCCCTGGCTGTGGCACGCTCCAGGGGCCACACCCGCCTTGCCTGCTGCCTGGAGGAGCTTCACTCGCAGGTCAGGGAGACCACAAACCTTGCCCGGGACACTGGGCCCAACTTGAGCCACACCAGCACTCAGGCCCAGCTGCCCCTGCCAGCGCTTCCCCCCTCCCCCCTGTCAACCAGCCCTGACACTGGTGAGTGATCAGCATGAGCGCACACCCATATGCATCATATGTGCTATATTAAAACCATAGCAAATATTTATGACAATTTTATGGCACTTCTTATGACAGTTATGTAGCTATGCAAACTTATATTTAACATTCCGGTGATTTTTAGTTATCTTACTTTTCACAGGTTTATCCTTTGGGAATTGAGAGTACTACAGGCTGTCCTCTGGATCTTGTTCTCCTCTGTTCTCCAGGCCCAACAGTGTCTTGTTCTCCTTGGTTCTCCAGGTCTCACAGGGTCTTGTTCTGCTCTGTTCTCCAAGCCTCAGAGGTTGTTGTTCTACTCAGTTCTCCAGGTTTCTCAGGTTCTTGTTCTCCACTGTTCACCCGGTCTCACAGGTTCTTGTTCTCCTCAGTTCTACAAGTTTCACAGGTTGTTGTTCTCATTGGTTCTCCTGGCTTCACAGGGTTTTGTTCTCCTTGGTTCTTCAGGTCTCACAGGTTCTTGTTTTCCTGTGTTCTCCAGGCCTCGCAGGGTCTTGTTCACCTCTTTTCTCCAAACCACAGAGAGTGTTGTTCTACTCAGTTTTCCAGGTTCTTGTTCTCCACTGTTCACCCGGTCTCACAGGTTCTTGTTTTTCTCCATCCTTTAGGTCTCAGCTCCTCCAGCAGCCTTGCATCCCCCAGCAACCCCTCCTCACTGTCTCCAAGCTCCGCCTACTCCAGTGGCTCCGTGCCCCAGGGCTCTCCCCTCTACAACTCGCCTGACCCCATGGATAACTTGGACGCCTCTCAGCCCACCCCCCCGTCCCCTGCCACACCCCTCGCCCTGCCCATGTGGGGGGACGCCTATGAAGTCAGTCGGGCCAGAGAGAGGGCCCCCCCAATTGAGTACGAGCTGACCCGCACCCCCTCCCCACCGGCAAGCCCCCAGAACAGCCGACACTCTCGATTTGAGGCAGAGCTGCTCAGCTACAGCGAGAACGCAGAGAATGAGGAGTATGTGGAGGACCTGCAGGTGATGCACACACTGGCCATCATAGTGACATCATAAACACCCGCCTGGTAAATGCAATGAGACGTCAATGAGTCACTGCCCCCACCCACAGGTTGACATGGCGATGCTGGCGGAGCAGATAATCGAGGCCACGCCTGAGCGAATCAAGCAGGAAGAGGTTCCTTGGGGGGCGGAGTCTCCACTGAGGGAAAGGAGGGACAACCCCGCCATCCATGACACCCTGCCCTGGCTGGCCACTTACCTGGACACAGTGGACAGCATGCCAATCCCTCCCCGGTACGCAGGAAAAGAGCCTCAGTACCCACCTCCCTTGGGTTCCATGACGGTGTTTCCTTGGTGGTTCTGATTTTCCTGCTGAGGGGGGTGTCTTCACAGTGCAGTTATTCCGGTCATAAACTGACCTTTTGTTGGTCCATAGTATTATCAGGCTGCACTCGGGCATGCGTCTCTGGGACTGAGTGGCTGAGGAGAAGCTTCTGCCCCCTGGACATTGGCACAATTAACACCAGCAATTAGAAACAAACAAAGGCCATAACTGCAACTTTTCTTATAGTCTTACAATCATCTTTATTTTTTATATTTCTATCTTTTTAGTACTTATTTTGTTGACTTGCATGATTTCATTTGGGGTAGTGCATTACTTGATGGGGCACAAATATTATAGCATTATGCTTTTACTTATGTACTAAGATGGTGGTGCAGGAGGTAGCGCTATCGTTCGGCAACCAGAGGGTTGCAGGTTCGAGCCCTGATCCTATCAAAGTGTCCTTGAGCAAGACACCGAACCCCTAACTGCTCCCGTTGAGCAGGTTGGTGCCTTGCATGGCAGCCTAAGCCACCAGTGTGTGAATGTGTGTGTCGATGGGTGAATGTGAGGTATGTCTTGCAAAGCGCTTTGAGCGCTCGTAGGAGTAGAAAAGTGCTATATAAATGCAGAACCATTTACCATTTAATTAATCACAATTTAAGTCTTAGTTTCATAATGATCTCATGTAGATTCATCATTAATGAATCGTGACGCATGTTTTATCTCAAGCAGTTACTATATATGTTATTATATCTGTTAATATTCTAAACCTTTGTGAACTACTGAAGGAACAAGTCACGAATAACACAAGTGAAATACTGATCTCATATTTCTTCATCTTTCTTCATCTTCTTTCATCACCAGCAGTTGCTATATTTGCTACTATATCTGTTGATTCCGTAAACCTTTGTGAACTACTAAGGAAACTACTGAAGGAACAAGTAATGAACAACACAAGTAAAATACTGATCTCATGTTTGTTCATCACTGATGAATCATCATGCATCCGTCTCAAGCAGTTCATGATTTGTTCATGATTTGTACTTCAGTAGTAACTGATTTTTTACTCAAGTAATTAAGTATTTGTGCCCTGTCAAGTAAAGTGTTACCTAATTTGTTAATCCTCCTACCTTGTTTCCAGTCTGGAGTCTTTCCTTTCACTAATGCTGTACCACTACAGTCAAATACAAATCTTGACTATTGATCTTTTTGGATTTCCTTGATGTATGGAGACTGATTGGTTGTGCCTCCCAATGCCATAACCAGGGTAACGCTTCCCCCCCCGCCTAGGTGTGTGTGCTGCAAGGCCCCTGTCTCGCGGCCCCCGCAGCCCCCGTCGCCCCTTGGCTCCCTGGCCCTGCAGCACCTGCGCCCCCCCAGCAGTGCCACCTGGGCGGAGTTCCTGAACGCCTCAAGCGGTGGCCGTGCGGAGCACGAGTTCGCGCCGCTGACGCTGAGCGACAGCGAGCAGAGGGAGCTGTACGAGGCGGCGCGCATCATCCAGACCGCCTTCCACAGATACAAGGTGCCTCCGACGCTTACCCAGCCACGCTGATGGCCAAGCAGCCACGGAGATGCCTCCGACAAAGATTAATGTGCTAATAAACTTCCTCTCTTCCCTCTTCCTCCTCCCCTCAGGGCCGGCGTTTGAAGGAGCAGCAGGATAGGGCGGCAGCCGTCATCCAGAGATGTTACCGGAAGTACAAGCAGGTACGCAGCCTGAGTGATCCTGTGTTTGCATGATCCCTGTCACGTAACACTGCCAGGTCACAAGACCCAGTCAAATGACCGATTAGCCGACCCATTCACATGATACTGCCAGGTCACGTGACCTGTGACAGAATTTCATCTTGGATCCCGGCGTCTTGGGTTGGCACTTTCAGTCTGAAGAAATACAAGTCCCATGTATGTAAAAGCACGGTAGATTTTGTCAAATGCGCCCTCCACGGTAGGTTTTGGGGCTCCTATAAAGTGCCAGGCCCCTTGAATCTGCCAGGGTTCCAATGCCGTCTGACTGTGAGGACACGTTTTATTTTCATATACTGCCGACCAGCACTCTTCTGTCCTATTACACTTATATATTTCTCGTGTTGTGTTGCACGGTCTATGGCGAGCGTCTGTATGCCTGGTGTGTGGTTTTCATTTTTCCTTTTCTTGCCCATGACTCTCTGCAGTTAACACACGCTAATTATCCATATATGTGTCTCTCCCTCCCTCCCTCCCTCCCTGCTCCGGCTAGCTAACATGGATAGCGCTGAAGGTAATGTCTAACCTCGTAACACCCCCTCCCAGCTGTCTGTCACATTGGGGGTGGGAGGCTTATGGGACACCTGGCATGATAAAAGCCTCACAATACTGACCTACGCATTTATGCACGCAGAACACACACACACACTCACACACGCACTGGCAAAGTCACGAACACCCAACGGAAATGCGATCACTTACAGTCATAAAATGAGCCATGCTGCTACAGCCCCATAGAAGCCGGACATTGTACAGTGATCTGAACAGCATTCACAGTCATCATTTCTGAAAGGATTATGACCCTAATTGTTATGTCTGAAGGCTTTCATGGAACGCTATGACCATAACTAGATTCTCCCTAAATCCCCAAGATGCACAGACATATACACTAATGACACCAGGAGGATTTTCCAGCACCATCACACAGTACAGTTTGCCCTTTGCCAAACCTTCCAAGCGCCACTTCCTGTCCTTCTGGATGCATGGCAGGAAGTACTTTGCTGCAGCTACTAACACTGGTACTGAGTACTGTGAGTTTTGCCATGTCGTCTGGGAGCGTGCTGTGCTTTAGCAACTCGGTAATCGGTTTCCCTCCTACCCGATCGGGCCCAGTACGCCCTGTACAAGAAGATGACGCAGGCGGCCATCTTGATCCAGAGCAAGTTCCGCAGCTACTACGAGCAGAAGAAGTTCCAGCAGTCGCGGCGGGCAGCCGTGCTCATCCAGCAGTACTACCGCAGCTACAAGGGCTACGAGCGGCTCAAGCAGGGATCCCGAGGACCGAGCGCCCTCAACCCCAAAATCAAGTGAGGGTCCGGGACAGGGGGGGGGCGACATCCACTCCCAGGTTGTCCGTAAACTGGACGACGTCTTCAGTACCTAACACACCACTTCACGCACCGTATACCATCCCACACTTTTTTGTGCATTAACAGCTGAAGATACCCTTGCCCTTTATTTTGAATATTTTATCTTATTACACAGTTATTTTTATTATTGTCTTTTTTATTCTTATATTTTATATTAGTGTTGTATTACACATTGCAGGAAGCAGGGGGAAAGGCATTTCACTGCACAGCTGTGCTGTGTATGCGCTGTTGGGAAGGTTAAATATTTTGGGTCCTTCATCATAGTAATAACTTACTACATTTGATTATTTTTTGCTTACTTCTGTAATAAATGTTTTAAAGTGGGTAATAAAACTGAAAAGTCCCAGTGGCTTTGCTGAGCCGCGCCGTCTGGAAGAACGGCAAAAGCAGGCATTTCTGTGCAACGAAAAGACGCAAAGTAATAAAATGAATGTTCCAGAGCACAAATACAGAGCATATTTTGAGTACAGACAAAACCTGGTCCCAGTGCTGCTTCAGCCTCTGATCCTGCCCTCTCTCTGCCCCACCCTGCCTCCCCAGGGGATCATTCCTGACCAAGAAGCAGGATCAGGCAGCTCGCAAGATCATGAGATTCCTCCGTCGCTGTCGCCATCGGTAACGTCTCCCCCCCGGTTCCTGAAAATTTCACTCCCGCATATTCTGACCCACCCCTCCTGACGCATTTGCATATCACCCCCCCCCCCTCCTCCGCCTAGCCACCGCGGCGTCTGCAGTCACGTTCGCTGCAGATGTTTGTCTGTGTGTGTGTCTGCAGGATCAAGGAGCTGAAGCAGAGCAAGGAGTTGGAGAGAATGCAGAAGAGAGGCCTGACCACTTAGTAACACCCACACATACACACACACACACACACACACATGTGAAGAGGCCTTAATATTTTATCACACACATTTGTAGAGGCCTTATTACTTACAAGGATAGCGTACAACTAAACACCGAGGCCTTAGCAGTTACTGATCTGACATACGTGCGCATTCACTCACACTCACACATACACAGTCTACATCCGGGCCCTCTAGGTACTGGCACACGGAGCAGAACCGAGCCCCGAGATGGTATTATATGATCTGAAACACATGATTCATTCTTTATTAAATCTGGCCAGCAGATCAGTCGATCATTTCCCACAGAGTATATAAAATGATATAGCGACACTCAACACTGCTGTCACCGACCCCCCCCACCCCCCACACCCGTCAGGACAGGTTTCACCGCCCACGCCGAGTCTGTGCCTAGTCTACTCTAGTTTCTGGTTACCATCTCTAATGGTGATTAAACACTCCATAACTAGAGTAACACTACTCCTTGAATTTGATCATTAGTCCTCAGAAATGCTAATTAGCATTCAGAAATGTCATGTAAAATATACAATAACTGTATTCTTTAATTTCAAAATCTAATCTGGCAGTGTACTAAATAACTTCAAATATTTAAAAATGTTTTGCCGAAAAAGGAGGAGATTGCAAGTTGTGTACAATCCTAAAGATAATTTCCACTGTGCCTTACTTTGCCTTTCGGTTTTTAGCGGTTCTTCTGTACAGTCTAGTGCATATTAATTGCGCACTACCTAAATTTTAAGGGTGGTCTGCAGTCCCCGAATGACCCCGAGCTAAGAGCCAAATCACAATCACTGCCGTGCCGTAAGGACTCGGAATGCGTGTAATCGAGGCTGATGAAACTCCAACTGAATTATTATTCGGAGCACTCAAGATCCAGCAGGATTTATGGACCAACCAAAGCCAAACTTATTTCGAGACCCATTTTTCATCCGTTTTATCAGCCGATAAGAGTGTGAGATGCCGGTTCTGGAGGTGGACTGGAGACACCTAGCGATTCCCGTCCGCCTAAGGCGGAGAGATAACGCCCTTTAAGGTTAACGGTGTGGCTGCCGTCAAATATTTACAATGGAAAATTATAAAACAGTTTCACTATAACAGTGCCGTAGTGAAGAATTGTTTTTAGAGAATCGGCTTTTAATGGATGAGAAGCTCCTTCCATTTTAATACTTTCGCCATCTTACATTTATTACCTTTAAGTTAAGTTTTACAAAGGAGTTTTCACTTCCAGTTGGTTTTTGTCATTTGTTTGAATATAATAGTACTTAAAAATAACCAGTAGGCCTAATTAAATTATGTTATTTCAGAGATTGTTTTTTTAATTGTACTGAAAATGAGATTTGCTCTAAAATGGCATATTCAGTTGTTTAATTACTTTTTTATCATGACAGAGTTGTACTGTAATGTTACAAAAATATAAACTGGAATAGTAATTTAAAAAACGTAGACCCGGCATTTCCGCTAGTTTACTAACCAATTTACAATTTCCCCGTGGTGTGAATTCAGTTCAGTTTTACAACCAATAAATGTATTAATCTAGTTTACAATCCGTGCATATGAGAGTCTTGGAGCTATTCAGCCAAAAATGAGAAATAGTGTTGTATTGTACATAGCAGTTGGATATAATGATTGAATCAGAACTGAAATATAACCAAGATGCATTAAATGTAAATAGGCCTACTGCTTTAAAAACCGGTGGTATATTTAATAGACTAAACGTGGTCGCACGACTTGGTTTCATAGCACTGATTATACCGGTGATTCGTGGTTTTTCCGAACGAGTTTCCGCTTTTATGTGCCTTTTCGTTTGGTTTGTACAGCCGGCAAATATCTATACACTTCTGCTACTATATGAATATTTATAACGCATAATTAATTTTTTCTTTGTTTAGTTATTTTGCGTGACTTTTTCGTAGACGTCTAAGTTGTTTAAAAAATCTAATAAATACTTATTGAATATTATCTTCCTTTTTGTCATGTGTCAGCAGCTTTCAAAATGAATGGCATGCTGGCCATTTTTGATTCTCTGTTACCTAATACCATTACGAAGCTTCATTTATTTGGTTCCCTGTAATCTGTTAAACTTTTTTTCATTCTTAAACAGAAGAGGGTCGACATTGACGGTGACTTATGAAAAACATAATAAACATGCTGTAATTTATGGGATGCAGTGAGTGAATTTCATAAGTAATCCCCGCTCATCCCAGCGGACTGAAGCGCTACGGCCAGTCCGCGTTATCACACCGCCTGGGATGTCTGCCCCTCCTCCCCTACGGTCATGCTCCAATATCTAACCGGCAATCGAGAAGCAGTCCCTTCCAACAGTATGTGCCGTCACTCTCGCAGTATGTGCTGCTTGTAAATAAAGTGTCGCCATGCCACGATTTCTCCTTCTGCGACGTCTGTTTGTGAGGCATAATCTCAGAAATTGCTATGCAGTTCATTTTAATTACTCTACTCGCTGCCATACATATGCATACGCATAAGGAGGTTTTCACGAAGTCCTGCTCACAAAGTTACTCACACATGCACACTAACAACACAAATGCACTGCAATCACTTACGGCGCTAAACTCCAGCGAAGTCACGCAATATCATCGCGCGACGTCTGTTCTTAGTAAAGCCCTAGTTTGCCTTTGCCAAAAGTTACATGTGCTTAGCATCGCCCCAGGACATCCAAGCAAGTTATTATTCAACTTTTATAATGGAAAGTCTTCCCTTCGTCTCCACTTAACATTTTTGTTATTAACTGCGGTTTCCAAGTCCGCTTGCAAATGCATCTTCGTTTTCACCAGGCAATTCGCAGCACTTTCCAGTCAGATCATGCACGCAATAATTAGTTATAATGAGCATTCAGCTTTACAAATGCAAAACACTACGATACAGCTACTGTTATGTATACGACATTTACTCAGAAAATGCGTATGTGTGAAAATAATGATGAAATAAGGAAGACCATTATGTATTGTATTTTTCTGCCTATTCATTTTTCTTAGAAGTTTTTCATAACCGTAGACTTTTACTTGATTCGCATTTTAAGCGTGATTTCCCAAATCAATCAATCAATCAATCAGTTGTGAAGCCCCGTGGCTTCAAAGGCATCAATGGGCGTGATTATCCTTATGTCTCATCACTGAACGTTTTTTTTTTTTCGATTCCTTATTCTATGCAGCTCATCATCCGAACACCTCCTTTACGCAGCCCGATATTCCCGATGTGGCGCGGATCTTACTTAAGCAGCCTGGCAACCTTTAGGTTTATCTGTGACCTTAAGCGCGGTATGATTTGCTGGTTGAAAGTTTTGTTTCGGATAGACTGTTCTTTCATCGCCCCCTTCCCTTGGCTCCATTACTATTTTAATATTAAATGACAAACTCTCTCTTAAATATGCTTTTTTTTCCATGTGCAATTCAAGTCTAGTTCTTATAAAAACACATAAAGGACCCATTAGGGTGCAGCGATATCCTTTTACCTTTAATGTATTTGACCCCATTTTTGACCTCAGAGATTTTTTTTTCGTTCAGAAGAACCACCTGGTTCTCCATGGTGAGCTTTCCAACTTCTGCCTTCCAAAATCTCAAGTTATCAAAAGAATCATTATTTAAACAAGTCCCGTCAGGAGCTCGGAGCTGGATTTTGGGATTTACAGGAGTGGCGTTTCAGGCAGTGGCACCCCAGCAGGAGGGAGGTATAGGGACGACTTGGGAGTGACAGGCGGTGGGGGTCACGTTTGGCCCCCTGGTTGCTGTGTGTTCCTTCAATTATTGTTTTTATTGCGGAGGTCAGGCCCAAGTGCCACGTGTGATGTAACAACGCCGGAAATTGGCAGCAGGGAATGAAAGTGGCCTCTTCCCCAGGTTCACGGGCCATCGCTCGGAATCAGCTGACCCCTATTGTTTGGCGGGTCATGGCAGTAATCAGGGCAGAGCCTGCAGGGAGAGGGGTTTCTTGGCCTTGAGTGCAGGGGGTTTCCATGAGCTCTGCTCTATGCAACATTTGCTTTGTTTCCCTCCAGATTTTTTTTTGCCCCTTTGTTTATGCACCAGAACAGGTCCAGCTGGGTCATCCTGTCTCACCTCTATGTGTGTGTGTGTGTGTGTGTGTGTGTGTGTGTGTGAGATCCAGGTAACATTGCATTGTGGGGACCAAATGTTCCCACAATGTGATAAAAACCAGTTACTTTAACGGTCCCCACAGGGGGAAATTGAATTTTATAATAATGTATGACAAAAAAAACTAAAAATGCCAAAGGACTTGTTTTTGTTTGGTTACTCATGTTTAAGCTTAGGGCTGGGTGGGTTTAAGGTCGTCCTTGTTGGAATTAGGATTTTGCCCAAAGATATGATTGGAAGGTTCCCACAAAGATATGAGTGCGGGTTTCTGTGTGTATGTGTGTGTGTGCTTATATGCCACAGAGGACATGGAAAAACCCAGAGCAGGGGATAAATGGATCATGGGAAAAAGGGAGGACAAGCGAGAGAGAGGCAGAGGGTAACAGGGGGGAAGGGTGGGACGGATGTCGGAGCACCAGGAGGTGATTGGGACAAGCCCCGAGTTAGGAGACTGCCTGAGGCACAGTAACAGGACTCCCTGACACTGAAGAAGGATCCCGGTGATGTAGCGGGACGACTGGCATGAACTCTCCATGCCTTTTAATCCAGGGGAAGGTAACCGTAGAAACAAGAGGAACGTGACCAAACAATTGGGCCCGCACCCGTCCGCTGGTCGCAGTGTCGGGATGGTTCACAGCGACTCAGCAGAACTGGACACAATAGACCAAGGGCGGGAGGTCAAAACACACACACGGACACACACACACACACACGGACACACACACACAGACACGCACAGAGCTTCTCTTTTAAGTCCTAAGGAACAGGAAGGTACTGAGAAGGACAGAGTTCACCAGAGGGCCGCCGTCCACGCACTCTGCCCAAAATGCACCTGGGACGTTCTGCTCGAACGCAGCAGAGAGTTTCTTTACTGCCCGGGGGCTATGTGGAGAGGGAGGGAATGCGCCCCCCCCACCTCCGGTCCGGCAGTGTCCAGCCTGACCACACTATCCCTAATGCCTCTCCACAGACACCGGCTCTGTTGGAAGCAGAAGTTGTCACCCATAAGCAATAGTAATATGATACCAAAACCACACGCAGCAGTTCAGGAATACTATGGCAGAAAAAAGACAAAATGTTAGGAACCCATGGTGAAGTCTGGAAATCATTTTAAAAATCCAGAGGTGTGAAATTTCTACAGTTTGTGTGACTGGAGTTTATTTATGCTGATCGTTTTACTCCTCGTTATTTATATGGCAAAAATACAATACTGCTGCAGGAGGAAACGGAAAGTCCACTTGCACGGGAAATCAAACACCGCTCATTAAAATGCGCGTCTAGAAAGTGCTGCATTTCACATATCAAACAGCAGAGGGAGCGCTATATCCAGTCCTGACGGGCTCCCGCCCTCTCGTCACTCCTGCCTGTCCGTTCTTACTTTTCGCTCTTGCCTGATTCATAATTTCGAAGTTTTAGAAAAACTTCAACTGCCTCTGTAGTTAGACAGCAGCGCACTGTTCTTGCCCTGAAGTTCTTCGGCGTGAAGTACAGCTAATTGGGAGGCCCTGTAAGTGAACACTTAACTTACTCAAGGAACAAGGGATTAAGAGAAGTTCAGGCGAGTGTTAGCAGCACGGGACCGGCTGCGTGTCCCCATTGTGTCACACGGCAGGGTGGGGGGGGG